>CP137668.1:17913608-18653123 GCA_037976565.1 Mesocentrotus franciscanus
AAGCTCTCTGAGTAGCGTTTAACCGTGTTAGCTTTTCATTCCAATTAAGTATTCTTTATAAGATCTTGACTCCTCTCTCTCCCTCTATGTTAGTGTACATGAATACTGCGGTGGAAAACTTCACAGTCTCTGCCACAGAGTTCAAGACACGCCTTGAGAAGGTTAACAGAAACGAGTAAGCATTTGATAATATTAACTGTATTATGCATATAATATACATATACCAGGCCGTGGCAGGTTTTTGTAAAAAGGGAGGGGCACAATGCTCTAAACAAAATTGAAAGCACAAAAGTGGAAAGGTTATACGATTTTCAGGTGCCTTTTGGGTCCACACTCGAACAATGGGTCGATAAATTGGAACGTGGGTATAATTTTTAGCTGTAACCAACGTGTAAAGACTGATTAATGATTTGTTCAATGATATGCGTTTTTCGATGGGAAATAATTAAACTTTTTAAAAAATGTCGATCATTGACATTTGGGGATTAAATTTACTACTATTCAAACACTGAACTGAGACACGATTCACTTGTCACGGTATTACATTAAATTCGTCACTCTGTTTTTATCCTTGTGTCCAGATGTTTACTACCCCGTAGAGGCATACATTCTCTTACACTTCCTTAGAGGCTTCGTTTAAAAATGTTAAATCTGAGATACATGGCCCTACGTGTTATCAGTGTCTGTGATATGATGTAATATTGAAGCCCTAAAATATTGCGCTTCAAAATAATCATGAAGTGCCTCAAAAAAGTTTTAAAAAATTGAGTGAACGGTTTTACCATACTCGTTTTCACCAATAGACTGTAGTGTTATAAAAACCGTTAGGAAAACGAAAAATGAAATTTCGATTTTCAATCATAAATATCTTGATAATCAGACAGGCGATCGGCTTGTAAAAGTCATGGGATTCCTGACTGACCTAAAGGTTTATAATTATGATTGCAGCATGAGCTAAATCCAGGATTTTGTTTCAGAATATGAGGCAATGTTACCGAGTCACTTTAATCTGCAACTGCAGAAATTGGCAAGGTCACTCATTATATTTTATTTGATTAATCTTTCTGTTGTTCCCCTCTGATTACCAGTGTTTTAGCTGTGCGTCGGATGAACGATCAGTTGATGTATCTCGAGCGGTCATTTATTGATCCTATGGGGCTCACAGGCAGACCCACAACCAAGTAAGTTTACAAATCAATCACGTCCATTAAAGGGACTGTAGCATAACGAGACTATGTGTCTTTCCCATGGCCTGACTCGGGGCCAATCGGGTATACGACTTCGGACGACGCAACCGCAGCATTCACGTGCGTGCAACATACGCGAAACCGAAGCGTGACGAGAACTTCGGTCTGTCGCGCGAGCGCGCGCTGACAATGTAGAGATTTAGTCGCTGACTACCGTTAATCAAGTCCATTCGTTTACGTGCAGTTGTCCAACAGAAGACGTAGATGGCGTTAACCAGTATTTGCCGCCATGCTACACTCCCTTTAATAAAAAACATGTGGGATAAAATCTTTACAAAAAAGGTCGTTCGCATCATTAACTTTTTGTCAGAAGAGCATGCGCAAAGCGTTTATACATGGAGAAAATGGTTTACTGATTGTAATTCTTTGTGCAACGCAACGAGGTACATGGACAACATCATTTTGAGAGACCTGGATTTTTTTCTTCAAATGCATAACCAACACAGTTCATTGTCATGTTATAATTTTTTTTTGAATGATGCCTTGATTCAGGGTTCACACGACATTCGGGATTTCGTCAGCAATGGAGTTCATTAAAGTTCAGTAATTTTTTGTATAGATATCTTAATTAAGCAATTTTTCTACTGGTAAGGAGAGATGGAAACCTTGGAACAGCTTAATAAAATATGTAGACCCTACCTCCCCCCCTCCAAAAAGAGAGATAATTTACCATTTACTTGATTCGAGGAATGTTTTGTGTAGGGGTGGGGTCCTTCCACCTTTAAAGACCAAATCCGATGAAAATACAACTTTTTATCAATGGAAAGCTAAATGAACATAGAATACAAATATAAAGGAATTCAAAGTATTTTCCATTTCAGTATTGCACAAAAGCGAATTAAAATCTTATTTTCCGCACCTCTCCAAATTACAGGTCAGCAGGGGTCAAATTTGCCGCAGTTAAAGTGACGACATAATATGTGCACCCGATCGGCTCGCCTATATAGCTGAGGCGATGAGCCGTGCTTAATTAATGCAAAATCATTGTGAATATGCGTACTCCACATACGATGATGATATCAATTCGAAAGCTAGTTTTTAGGTCGACAACTCCCGATTTTCAAAGCTTTAGATTTCGACTTTTCAGAGAGCTGTTACACGTCTGAAAGGCACTAAAGTAGCATATAATTGGTATTATTGTAATATATGGCTTGTAAGCTTTCCTTTGATATATAATTCATCTATTTCTTTTTTCACTTCCGACAGGGTCTTTAAGGTTAGTCTTATAGAATTGGATTAACTAGTTATGTATATATCTGCCATTAATACAGCATTATACTGTGTCATAATGAACTAAGTAAAACCATGATTTCTACGCTGACATCATTTCTTTTATTTCAGACACGTCGTCTTTGCACCCAGCAGCGCGAATGCGTACGCAGGCGAGAAATTCGCTGCCATCGTCGACGCCATGTATAACATTCAACCCGACGACGTCGAGCAGTGGGAGCTCGTCAAAAAAGAACTCTCCATCGTGACGTATTTCGTCCAGTCAGCGGCCAACTCATTAAAACCGGTTGCATAACAAGGATTCTCCAGCCTTACGTACTCACCAACTCGTTACTAGAACCTGCTGCGTCATGAGGGCAATTATTTATGACGTCACTTTAATTGCGTCTCTCCAAACCTACTTTCAACTGTCCTTTGCACACAAAGCGTCATTCACTGACGCATGCCTGAGTCAGTTACTGGTGCGCACATTGCGTCGCATGACTGGCGTATTGCCGGGCTAATTGGTTTCATAGGCTTGATAAGCGCAAGTAATGACGCAATCGAAATGACACTTCGTGTGCAAAGTACGGGAGTAAGAATTGCAAGTGTCGTTTGACTTAATAAAGCCATATGGCAAGTTGAATTATTTGGAATTCTGAGTCGTTAAAATCACCATGATTAACGTGGATCTAAATCGATTTTTAATGAATAAATAAATAAAAAATGTAAAATAAATAGATACTTCAAATCTTCAGTAAATGATGATAAACTTTAATGAAGTTCGCTTTATATTCTAAGAATTGTATTACATTTGGTTAGTTACAACACGAATGATTTTATCATATTGAACATTTTCAATTTGAACCGTACCAAAGTCACCTATTTCTTCGAAGATTGTTTACTTTCAACTATGAAATAAATGAATGTGCTGTAATGTTGTTCAAACTAAATCTGTTATGCAGGAATAACATATTCAACTTTATGGATGTTTCTTTCCTGGGGACCTATAGTGACGAGTTATTCCATTAACCTGTTATTAATGAATGAACTACAATACTTGGAATCCAGTCTGCATACATTACATGTTGATATGTCGGACAAGCCTCGGGTAAGCTTTCAGGTTGTCAAGAACAAACTTTTTGTTTAAAGTTATGATTAAAATTTGAATATGTTAGTAAATCGGTCTATCTGGATGATAACTGTGGTATGTTGGAATACGGTAGATACGTAAATTACCTGTTGTATTTTAGAATTCATTAGATATGTAAATATTCTGAATTACTCCCCAGTCACACCAACGAGACGGATACGAGACCGACTACCCACCGAAAAAATACCCTCACCATGTCCAATTAATGACCAAGAATGACCAAGGGTCGGTTTGGCGGTCTGACTGAGCTACTAGTATACACATAATACACAGCAGTGAGGGCATTAGTAAGAATTACCCACACAAGGTACCTTTGGAACAGTCTAACACGCCCAAGGCGATAGCCCAGGGTGTTTGGACTGTTTCGAAGGTACCGAGTGTGGGTAATTTTACTAATGCCCGAACAAAATGATGTGTATTATTTGTTTTATAAGATGATGTTTTATTTGTTTTATAAAATTATGTTTTTTAACATGATGTGGCAATGACCGGTCATTAGTAAAATTACGTGTCGGGCAAAATAAATGCCTGGTCACGTGTACGCTCTCAACCAATCATTTGATTAGGATCCGCCTCATCATCTTATAAAGTGTCCTATAGCAAGAGTTTTGTTGATAGTATGATACATTGTATTATCAGTAACCGTTGAGAATGTGTACTACACGCCTACACGTCTGCAAAATAGGAAAAAAGGCTTTTAGAATGATAACAGTGAACTATCAATATTTGTGGTAGTAGCGGCAGCATATTTCAAATCCCAAAGTTGGAATAAGTTCAACTTGGATAGGTTTCTAATTTCACGTGGTGCATGAAAACGGTTTGTTTTCATCAGACAGGTATAGTTCAACACTTTTTTAACTTCGCTGATAAGACAATATGTAGCACGTTATTGTGATTGTACAGAACACACACTTTGAAATGCGTGTTTTAACGAACATGTATTATGAACATTTAGGATTTCTTATTTCGTACGTCGACATGATTATGATTATGATTATGATTATTCTTTTATGTATTTTATTTTATCTGTCTTGATTTAATTGTTTCTGGATTTGTTTAGAATAAAAAATCCAATTAAGTACTTAAACGAAACTGTATCATTCTCTGTATATTATTTTAAAGATTTTTTTTTTTCAGTAATAAATGTGCGAAACAAAAATTATCTTACAATATTATACTTTCTATTCTGTTTTTTTTTTTATATTACCGCCTCGAGACACACAAACGAAGTTTACAATGGAAGGGGTGTGATGCCCAGCATTTCCTCGTAGTGAGACGAAAAGGGTTTTATTTGGAAAGCTCGGAAGGATGGGGGGGAGCTCTTTTCTGCATTTACGCATCCGACGCCCATGCCTCCACGAAAGGAAGGCGACTTACCATCCATTTTCCCTCAATCAATATTTCTTTCTTTTTAAGTTTAGGTTTATTTCCATTCATCACTGAATTTATTTCAGTATCAGCATGTCATAGGTGCATGTAGGCATGATCCCATAAATATCATTATATTTTATTTTAATTTATTTCAATTACATATTCACCTAAATGATCCCAAGTTTGAATTTCTTTCCTTACCAACATTTTCTAAATCGGATGCAGGCGTGTTTGCTTGCTAGATTTAATATCCACAAATCAGAATTCCCCTTGAACTGTACAGTCTACGCACAAAGGTTATAAATCGCAACCATAGACGTATAAAGTAATTTTACACCCTTCCTTAAAGGGATAGTTGAGTTTTGTTGCAGAGGGCGCTACACAAAATATTTTTTTGTGAGATAATGAAAAACTGAGTGTCGAATTTGAAAGAATATACAATTTCAATGACAAAATCATCATTCTTTGATCAAAATCGGTTCAGAGACGGCTGAAATATCCATAAATATAACAATTTCTAATATTTGTGGTGCCCCACAAATATTCGGTAATTTTTAACCGGCCGCTGAAAAACGAGATGGCGACTTATACGTTTTATTCCAGCCAATGCCAATATTGGCTTTTTGTTGGCTTTTTCGTGTTGGTTATAATATGCACAACCAGCCGGCCCGTGTGTTGTTATTATTAATTAGCGAGCTTTCGATTTAGGCACCCGACGTGGGCTACTACGAGTTACTGGAGCGTGGAGACGTTGCGCAGCTCACGTCCGTTCCCTTCGCGGAAGTGCTTTCGATTTTTCACGACGGGGCTTTCGTCGATCACGTGACCAATTTTTGAGATCAGGTGACTAAGTCAGGTACTAAATTCACAGTGCGCGAAAATCTGATACGAAGAATAACATAAGGATGAGAGAAAGAGATAGAATAATAAAAATAAAGAATAACATAAGCGAAGGTGATAGAAGGAAGAAACAAGGAATAACATAAGGAAAGACAGAAAGAGAAATTAAGTGATATAAAATGATAAAAACAAAAATAACATAAGAGAAGGTAATAGAAGGAAGAAACAAGGAATAACATAAGGAAAGACAGAAAGACAAAGTGATAGAATGATAAAAACATAGAATAACATTAGAGAAGGTGATAGAAGGAAGAAACAAAGAATAACATAAGGAAAGACAGAAGGAGAAAGTGATAGAATGATAAAAATAAAGAATAACATAAGAGAAGGTGATAGAAGGAAGAAACAAAGAAAAACATAAGGAAAGACAGAAAGAGAAAGTGATAGAATGATAAAAACATAGAATAACATTAGAGAAGGTGATAGAAGGAAGAAACAAAGAATAACATAAGGAAAGACAGAAGGAGAAAGTGATAGAATGATAAAAATAAAGAATAACATAAGAGAAGGTGATAGAAGGAAGAAACAAAGAATAACATAAGGAAAGACAGAAAGAGAAAGTGATAGAATGATAAAAAAATAAAGAATAACATAAGAGATGGTGATAGAAGGAAGAAACAAAGAAAAACATAAGGAAAGAGAATGTGATAGAATGATAAAAATAAAGAATAACATAAGAGAAAGTGATAGAAGGAAGAAACAAAGAAAAACATAAGGAAAGACAGAAAGAGAAAGTGATAGAATGATAAAAACATAGAATAACATTAGAGAAGGTGATAGAAGGAAGAAACAAAGAATAACATAAGGAAAGACAGAAGGAGAAAGTGATAGAATGATAAAAAAGAATAACATAAGAGAAGGTGATAGAAGGAAGAAACAAAGAATAACATAAGGAAAGACAGAAAGAGAAAGTGATAGAATGATAAAAATAAAGAATAACATAAGAGAAGGTAATAGAAGGAAGAAACAAAGAAAAACATAAGGAAAGAGAATGTGATAGAATGATAAAAATAAAGAATAACATAAGAGAAAGTGATAGAAGGAAGAAACAAAGAAAAACATAAGGAAAGACAGAAAGAGAAAGTGATAGAATGATAAAAACATAGAATAACATTAGAGAAGGTGATAGAAGGAAGAAACAAAGAATAACATAAGGAAAGACAGAAGGAGAAAGTGATAGAATGTTAAAAACATAGAATAACATTAGAAAAGGTGATAGAAGGAAGAAACAAAGAATAACATAAGGAAAGAGAATGTGATAGAATGATAAAAACAAAGACTAACATAAGAGAAAGTGATAGAAGGAAGAAACAAAGAAAACATAAGGAAATTAAGACAGAAAGAAAAAATGATAGAATGATAACAACAGAGATACCGAGGAAACTGCACCCACGTTGCCGTTTTCACGACGACGGGGATTCACGGAAATTGCCCCGACTCCCGTCGTGTGATTTGGAAGGGAACGTGGGCCCAGAAGCTCGCACATGCGCAGTTGATAAATATGACGTCACGCGTCGTAGCCCACGTCGGGTGCCTAAATCGAAAGCTCGCTATTAATTAATTAACGGTCACCGTATTTTGGGGAAAGTGGAGCTGAATTGGTATGATCGTATTCAATTTAAATTCACACATTTTGGGGTCTAAAATTACCTTCATAGCAAATTTAGGTTCTTAAAGGGCACTTGAAATGTCATAAATAAGAATGAGAGCAATAACCATGCACTTTGAAGGCACTGTCAAGAAATGATGGTGTATCTCATTTTTTTATAAATGGAAGACGCTCATACTTAAATGTTGTATTACGGATATTGCTGTATACACGAAATACTTCAAAGGATATGTTTGGATTACTTCTGATACATGTAAGAGGTTATTTGGTAATATCTAAGGATATTTCCATGACAAGCATTAAGACAATCAAGTCAAAAGCCGTTGTTCGCGTCTATTCACGTTTATTGATATTTTAGACAAACGCAAAAATATACAAAAACGCAATATGAGCATCCCATCAATATCGATAAAAATCGATAGCCAGAATTAAAAATTCAATGAAATGTTGATTGATAATAATAATAGGAACACTTATAATGCGCCGGTTTCCATCGCAAAAGTGATGCTCATGGCGTAGTAGAAAATAGAGTAGAAATGGTCACATAAACATGAACATGAGTACGAACTTTAAACATGAAATCATATGATAGTACACTACACTTAATACTTAGCAGTATGCGAGGCTCGGTGTAAAAATGGCACAGGTAAAAATATCAGATGAAAAGGTTCCCCCGGACAACTACCCCCTAGGATAGTTGTCCGGGGGTAGTTGTCCTAGAGGATGGTTTTCGTAGGGGGTAGTTGTCGGGGGTAGTTGCCCGGGGGTAGTTGTCCTAGGGGTAGTTGTCCTGTGGGGTAGTTGTCCGGGGGTAGTTGTCCTAGGGGGTGGTTGCCCTAGGGTTAGTTGTCCTAGGGGGTAGTTGACTGGGGTGGTTATCCGGGGGTGGATGTCCAGGGGGAAGGTGTCCTAGAACCGAAAAAAATCTATCCCCCCAAGAATTTCGAGTTTGTGGTACAACCATTAAAGATGAATTTGATGATCTGAGATGTCTAGACGGATTGTATAGGTTAATTAAACTACGATTATTCTGAGGGGTAGACCCATGTAAAGAGCCGAATACAATTAGGAGTAACTTATAATCTATACGATATTGAACAGGAAGCCGATGGAGAGACTGTAATACTGGCGTTATGTGGTTTCTCTTATAGGGGACAAAGTAACAAGACGAGCTTCAGTGTTTTCTAATCGCTGCAGACGGTAGACTTGAGCTTGGGGTAGCTGATAAAATAGCTAGTTACAGAAGTCAAGGCGAAATGAAACAAGTGTATGTACAACTTTCTCTGCGGCTGAACGTGTTAAATATTTACGGATAAATCCCAGATTTCTAAACTGATACCAGATAGATTTACATGTATTTGACAAATGATTTGACATGGACATTGTAGGATCAAATGTAGCAACCAGATTTCTACATGCCTCACAGGGTTTGATCACAGCGTTTCCAATATTGATGTGACACACATTAACCTTTACCACTTGAGACTTGGAACCAAAAAGCATAATTTCAGATTTATTATTGTTTAACATGAGAGAATGAGTGCTCATCCAATTCTTAACATCATCTAAGCAGGATTCTAACTTGTGGATGGCAACGACATATTCTTGATTTGGAACAAAAGAGACATACATTTGGACATCATCAGCATAACGATGGTATTTAATTTGGTGATGATTCAATTCAGTTCACTCAGGTAGATCGAAAACAACATTGGACCACCAACAGAGCCCTGTAGGACTTCAAAATTCAGAGAAACATCAGATTTAGCCCCATTGATACATACTTGCTGTTGACGATTTGACAGATATGATTCAAACCATTGAAATGTGACACCACGAAGACCAAGGGAAGCTAGAATATTCAATAGAATGTCATGATTAATCGTGTCAAATGCAGATGACTGGTCTAAAGAAACTACGGCTGTTATTCTTCCGACATCCATTTCCATTATAATGGCATTGGAAAGAGGAATTTGAAGACAAAAATAGCGTGGATAGGTTTAAAAACATGTCTTACAAAATGGTATTCATTCTAAAAGCATACGAGCTCACAATTGTGTCAAAAGTATGTCAGTACTCATTTAGAACTGCCTAAAGAGATGAATAATTTCGACCAAATCCGATACAACACTCTAACGAAATACCACCTTTCAAATATATTTTGGGCGGAATATATCTTTAAAATCTTGAAACGTACAGTACATCATCTTTATGTTGTATTTCTAAACTTTGTATTATATATCAACAAACGCATGAGCATCTACGCGACAGGCTGCAACATGTAAGCTGCCGACTGGATAAAGTAGGTGACTTGCGCAAGTTCCATTTTGACGTACTCCCATTTCTTAGGGTCGGCATTGTTATCGATATCAAACATGGCGTCCACGATACCAGCAAACTTTTCTCCGGCGTAAGCGTTCTTGCTGCTCGGTGCGAAGATGACATGTCTGCGGAGGGAGAGAGGGAGATGAAAAGAGGTGAGAGGGGGAGGAGGGAGCAGAGAGAGATATATAGAAAAAGAATGCAGAACGGATAAGGCCCAGGAACGGCACGACCCCCCTATACAAGAAATGAAATAAAATAGAAAAAAAATTGTAGTGTTATTGTTTTATTCTTATTTATTTGAAGGGTGCCATTGGTAATTTTTTCTCTGAGCACAATGTATTTTTTAATGATTTCTTATAAAGGAAGGTGCTGAAGGGCACACACAATTTTAGCTGGGAGCACTCACGTGCATTCGCGTATCATAGATGATAGATGCTGCCATGCCCCCTCCCTCCAATATAAATGAGATGTTAGGCTTTACAGAGCACACATTTTGATGTATTTCTTCGCTTTTTAACAGAACTCATGTTCAGTATTCCAGGGCTCTCTTAGAGTTTTTCAGGTCTACATCGCTCACTAGCTGCCCCAGTTTTGTTGTTGTCAATGCCCCCTCCACCGCCCCCCTATGGATCTGCAACTTCCGCATTGTTGGTCACTTACTTTTCATCGGTTCTATTTGTGCTAAGGCCCATCGGATCGATAAACATTCTGTCCAGATACATAATCTGGTCATTGACGGCACGTACGGCTAATATACTGGACATAAATTGAAAGGGTGAGAGAGAAGACCGACCTTGTGTTAGATTAGCCTTGTGGTAAACAAGTCATCTAAAAAATTATAATACTACTAGTACTACTACTACTACTACTTCTACTACTTCAACTACTGCTACCCTCTTTGTATAGAAAATTACAGCTATCATGTATGATATTCAATATTTTGCATTTGTAATCAATTAAGTTCATGCACTTTTTATTGTAAATTCATTTTTAATTTAGGTCTCGAGCTGCGATGATGATTATTTAATAATTACCATTATTATACATACTACTTCTACCTCTACTACTACTACTACTACTACTACTGCTGCTACTACTACTACTACTACTACTACTACTACTACTACTACTACTACTACTACTACTATGTACGACTACTGCTACTTCTAACCCCTAACCCTATAAATTAAACCCTAATCCTACGACTAGGCGTTGTGGCGTGCGCCTGTAATCCAGCTAACAGTGGAAGTTACAAACTGATTCAGCCGAGGACGCAGGTTCGAAACTGAGTCACGTCTTTCGGATGGTGACGTTAAAGGTCAGTACCCAGACGTAAATAATCATATCTGATTGATACACGTCTGTAAAAACCCAATACACACACGACTAGGCACGAGACAGATTATAATAAAGTCTCGTCATATTTTATCTTTTAAAGTGAATTTAAGCAAATCTAGGCAACGATAACCAATTCGGACGATCGGGACGAAGATATAATCTATTTTTATTTATTAGACAGCGTTAATTTAGAACTACTACTACTACTACTACTACTGCTACTACTGCTACTACTACTACTACTACTACTGCTGCTACTACTACTACTACTACTGCTACTACTGCTGCTGCCGCTACTACTACTACTACTTCTGCTACTACTACTACTACTATGTACGACTACTGCTACTTCTAGCCCCTAACCCTAACCCTATAAATTAAACCCTAATCCTACGACTACATCTACTACTACACTTGAATATATTGTTACTTTTAGTGAGAGGACGGAGGACAAATCTGAAGGAGAATGATGTCCTCCGTTATAAGGACCGCATCAATGAACACGCATGATCTTTGCGCCACGCTTCGGGATCTCTCCGAAACTGAACAAAAGCTTTATGCATTTAGCTAGGCACGAGACAGATTATAATAAAGTCTCGTCATATTTTATCTTTTAAAGTGAATTTAAGCAAATCTAGGCAACGAAAACCAATTCGGACGATCGGGACGAAGATATAATCAATTTTTATTTATTAGACAGCGTTAATTTAGGCAGGTAAAAAAAAAATTCCTTTTTTATAGCAGTACTTTATACTCACTCATCTTTGTCAACATCTGTCAATCTTTCTTTGAAAGCGTTTGCCTCGGTTGTAAGATTATTTATTGCCGATTCCATGTACTCTGAGAAAGTAGAGAGTGCAAAACAAAATCAACAGCATATACATGGTTTTTAAGCACACGTATGAACATGATTGGACAAGTTAGCTCCCAGATTTGTTATTGTTAGTGGACATGATTAGCCTAGTATGACCCATATTCACTGGTGTAAATAAATACTAATATTATTACAATGTGTTATATGGATTTCAATCAAGTGAGCTGACAAATCTAACAAAAATAATGGTCTTATCTAGTCAATTAGATAACATCGATACTCGCTTAAAGTGTAGAAAACCTCTAAAGATCCATTACAATGGGGGTAAATGCTTCCACGTGGAAGTGTCGTGGTATAGAGGTTCATTCACTTGACTCTCAATCCAAGGATTGGCGGTTCGAATCCCAGCCCGGTACTAACGTAATTTGGCAAGATAGTAAACCACAATTTCCACTCTCCACCCAGGTGTAGATCGATGGGTACCTGGCAATTGCTGAGTAATAATAATTGCAGTGCCCTCAGAAAGAACACCATTCATGCGAATAAGGCTTCCATGGGTTTGACAAATTATTGTCATTATATTAGTATCATTCCATTGAGGCAGGAGGCCCACTCTGTTTTCTCGATCAAGATTAACAAGAATACGAAATTTGAAAAATATACCGAAAGATAGCCCTTCTTGAACCATCCTCGTTCCGATATCACCACCTCGAAGTTCGATGAAGAACATATCGACCGCTCTGGCGTAGTCGGCGACGTCCATGGGTATGATGACGGAGTCTGCGAGTTGTCGCATGATCTCGCCCATGAGTTGGCCGATGGAGAGCATGTACTTGAAGGATGGGTCGTAATAATTGGCTACGAGGTCAAAGGTCTCATACACCGAGTGGTACATGGGGTAAGAGCGGACTGGGACTGCTTCCTGCATGAATGCCGATATATAGAATGCAAAATGATGTAGGTATTTTTTATATTTGCGAGAATGCTAAGCATGTAGGGTTGTGGTTGACTCGGGCTTCGAGGCTATATATTTTTATGTTATATATATTTGTTTCAGCATCCTCGAGACTAGGAACTGTTGTCAACAATTACACAACCGATACTAAGACTTAATTCGTTCTGACTCTTCAGTTATGGGTAATTCTGAGTACTCTAAAGGCACTACCGTAACGTTTGAAATGTAAATATGTTAATTGATTAATCATGAGCATTGAATAGGCGAATGAGTTCGTAGCATTTCAGTTTCTGTTATATAATTAATTTTAATTGGTTTTTTGACCTTCGAACAGTATGAATCTTGCTGGATTCTGACAATTTATTTTTTCGCCATAACCTGACCTCAAAACTACCATTAAAATCAACATTCATCACCAACAAACAATAAGCAAGTATAACTCCAGGATTACAGGAAGAAATATTTATTGGCATAGTCTATAGGCAATAGGGCCTACTACTACTGGTGCCCATCATCTGCAACAAGATCGCAAAATTTTGGCGTAGAAACACCGTCACGAGTAGGCATCATCATTTTGTAAAAGAGGCTATACAATAACAAGTTGTTGTTTGTAGGTTTCCATGGGGAGTGCTCAAAATCTTCTTGATCTCGATCACTCCTTCCCTCCTTCCATTTCACCTCACTTTTGGTGTGCAAACACAGAAGACAAAAATCAGATATAGTCTCGTGTATACAAAGTGTGTTATAACAAAAAAAACTTAATTAATTGATCATCTCTTTCCTATCTTTCTCTTTCCTTCATTTGTTTTTCTTCAATCCCTCTAAACGCCCAATAGAGGCCGACTCACATGAAGACAAATAGGGGGTACCGCAAGCTAATTTAAGCTGCGAATTGCAATATTGAATTTCCCGCCAATCATCGTGTGTTGCCTTCAATTGTCGCTGACGAATCCGCTAGCGACCGCAGACGGCCGAAATTATCAGTCGCGTCTGTCGGCAAATTTTCAGCATGTTGAAAATTTTGTGGCGGCAAAAAAATTCGTGTGATTCCGTTGGAGACCGCAACCCTCATTTCCTTTACGTTTACATGCCGTGCGATTCCGTCTCTAGTCGTTTTGAGATCGTCACAATTTCGTTGGTAGTCGTCGTTGACGGCAAAACAACGGCAAGTGACGTCACATCTCGAACCCTGACGACACATTGCGCAGCAAGTAGCGAAATTGTAACGACCTTGGTGCGACGATGGATTGCGAATTTTGGCTGGAGGGTGACGGTTGATGACTGTTGATGGCGGGTCGTTTGCGAGTACCTGCGGCATTGCAACGATGGTCTGCGATGGGTTCCGATTTTGCAACGATGGTCCACGATTTTAAACTTTTAGTGCGATTTTTCACGTTTTGGGACGTCAGTGACCCGCACACACACAGGCTTTGATGTCGGCCGCTGAGTCACGTCATCGTCACCCTAACCACCCGTCAGCCGCCGTTCCTTGCCGCCAGCCAATCCGCTGCCAGCCGTCTGACCTCGTTCCTTGTTGCCGGGCTCTGTCGAGACATCGTCACTCGCCGCCGAGACAACGTCCGATTTTGGTCGCTAGACTCCGTTCCCTGCCGCAACCATTCGTCCATTGCCGTCGTGTTGTCGCTGAAGGTCGTTCCCACCCGTCAGCGAATCTTGGTTTTCCCCTTTTGCCGTCGCTTTACCGCCAACATTTTGGGATTTTCACGTCCGTCGCCTTTCGCGGGGTCTTTGCCGCTACTATGTGAGCCGGCCTTAACGGGTTCTCAGTGACGAAAGAATATATCAACAACCTTTTCTGTAATGTTACCACGTGGTGTTACCGAAAGCCTCCAAACGTTAAAGCACATCATTCATATTAAATCCACGTACAATTTGTTAAAGTCCTTAAAAGTTGCTTCACGATGCATACAAAGAGAAAACAAAATACCCTTTATCAGAGCTTATCTATTTACAAAGAGTGGCGACTATGAAGGTCGCTCCTGATTGGTCAGTTAGGTAATTGAGCTTCAAGTAGTTCCCTCCCATAGAGACTATACGTGGGAGGGAACCATTTGCAGCTCCACGATTTAACCTCTGGCCGCGCTCGCGGTACGCGTATAAACGCGTGTCACAACTATCTCTTTCGATGCGCTATATATGCCCTTCATCGTCGGAGAAGAAGATAGCAAATAGTTTTATTCTTACGTCATCGTACGTGTACCTCACATCGAGAGCAGATATTCCGATTATTTGTAAGAGTGAGGCGTGATCAGAGCCGGATCCAAGAGTGTAAATACTGATAATAAACAGAAAACAAGAAATACTGGTAAGAAACATAATATATTGGTGATTACAAGGAGTGAATATGACTGCGGGATCAAAGATTCATTTAAAAAACGGGTCTAAGAACCAACAATTGTACTAACAGTTCTGAATAGCTGATGCCCGAATATCTTAATTCAAAAACGTTCACAAAGAGCTCGAAAACGATCGATCTCATCAGACATTTGCTCCAGTTACATTTGCCCAGGGCTTTATTTCACCAAAGATAGAGTGTCAAGTTTACTAGTGTTGCGATAAGGTGTACGGGTAATGTTAGGGTTAGTGTTTTGAGTCCAGGGCTAAAGGTAAGAATTGAGTAAGTGTAGAAAATCGACCGCAGATATGACATAGTGATTGTTGCCAGAGCAGGAGTCGTACAGGAGCCGTACGACATTACGAATTCGGCTTTCTGATCAATCTCGCGGTTTACTTTGATGAGTAGAACGCTAGTGCTATTCAACATCCAATCTAGCAGACAGTACTCACATTTTGACATACCTCCTGTCATACAGAGTCTGACGATCTTCATCTGAATTAGAATCTGGGAGTCGTTGCACAAAACTTACCATTGATGGTAACTACCATGGAAACCTTGATTTTGATTGGCTGTTGAGCCCTGTTACCATGGTAGTTGCCGTTGATGTCAAAGTTACCATCAATCATATGGTACGTTTTATGCAACGGGGCCCAGGTATCTGACCAAAGAAGCAATTAGTGTCATGTTCTTGTAGGAGCCGTGTGCACCTATACCCTGTTTACTATAATGATATTCTTTCTCTCCACCGCACTTTCTATACAACTACTCTAGACTAGCAGACGATACTCACATTGGTTCTCCATCATCATCGAAACTACCTCGTGCTTTCCACGTGTCATAGAGAGTCTTGCGATCTTCATCTGGATCGGGATCAGGTATCTGACCAAAGAAATCGGTTTTAATCCGAGGATTATATACATTTTAAATCATATTTCTTCCCTCGGTAATATGAGTATAAATCATGTATTTTATAAATCTAAGTATTTCATTTTTCTCCTCAAATTCTGTGATTTAGTTAGCGATCTGTACTTTTTTGTTTTTCGCGCTACTAATAATCGATATTATATTTTTGATCACTGAAATCCTGTTCAGAGATTGGTAAACATTGTATCATGTGACCAAACACAATATTGCTATGATGTTACCGATAAGAAAATGTGCTTTACCATGACGGCACTATACCATGGATGACGTCATAGATATTTTCTTCCAAGGCACTACTGTGCATGCATGCATTCAGCGAGCGTACAGGATTTCAAATGCCTCCAGCGGGCAACTCCCGCGGTGTCAGGGCGTTCACGCTGTGCAATTTACGGTGAGCCGCAATAACTGCACTACACTACTGCAGTATCGCGTATCGCGCCAGTTTTTTGTCTTGAATTTGTGGATTCCTCGGTGACAGAAATTGGTATTATTGATTTATTATTTTTTTAAGAAGGTTGGTTTGAAAAATATAAAACAAATATATCATGCACTATTTCAAGCCACTATTGAAATTATAGACTCCTCGGCGACAGAAATAGCACCTCGATCCATAATTTCAACTAGAGCCTCTCAGTGCATGGTATATTTGTTTATTATTACGATTATTTTCATCATTACCGTTAATGTTATCATTATTTATGTTATTATTTTTATTATTATTATTATCATTTTTATCATCATTATCATCATTATCATTATCACTATTACTAATATAATTATGTTATATTATAATATTATATTAATATTATTATAATTTTTTGTTGTTATCATTATCATTATTATTATTATTCAGAAATATACATGTTCTTAATGTTCTAGAATATCTAATCCTTTCTACTTTGAAAATGTTATGAACAATTTATACCATTTTAGTAGCTTCTCTTATTAGTCGGTCCAAATTGGGCGTGGCTGCGATGTCGGGAATCCAGGTACCTTACAATCGAAAAGAAGAAAAGATGTTTGAGAGGTGAGAAAATAATAAACGAAGAATTTGATCAAATAAATTGAGGACATTTTTCTTAAGAGTCAGAAGAAATATGATTATTTTACTTTTTGTACTGCGCTATATACCATTTCTGTATAATAAAACAAACATTTGCTTACATAAACGCATGACCTGTACGTCAGTTCAAGATTCCACTTCCGACTTGAGTACCAAAAAACTAAACCTTTACCTATTAAATCATTACTTAAAGCCCCACTGTACTACGTGTAGCTACTTGCTCCCTCTATATAGAAAACAATGCCTAAGCGGTCCCCCATGATCCTCTTTTCCTTATGTTAATTGAGAGCTGAGGTGATGAGATAATCACCTGTCAGTGACCACGCTAATCCCTCTAATCCCTCCTGACCTAACTAGTGCAGAGGGGCTTTAACACACATTATTATGGAATGCTAGCATAATATTAAAGGTACCCTATCTATCATACATAACATGAATACGTCATGCTCGGGTATGTCACTTCATACACTGTTTCTCAGCGCTTTTCTCCATCGCCGTCGTGGCCAATGACTGTATCTAATACCCCGGTCACACATAGACGCCGCTTCTCCTACGATGGAAAAGTGGCCGAGAGCGTGGCCAATCGGGACCAATCGTGAGTCAAACGTGGGAGGATCTCCATGAGCGTGGTTTGTTCGGGGTGGGTGGGATCTCCTAGGTCGGGAAGCTGCATGCTCTCCCCATGCTTATTTCGAACGTGCACAAAATAAGCGTAGCCGGATCGTGGCCAACAATAAGTGGGGCAAAGTCTTATTAAGAACGTAGTGGAAACGCCATTATCGTACAAGCAGCGTGGTAGCATCATGGTGAGAACCCTGTGGTCGTTAAAAAAAAGAGCAGCACCATCGGCAACTATTTCGAGCCGCTACAGGCCGTTCATCTTCGAAGTTGGGAAAGAACTGAAGAATTGCTTGAACACCTCAGATTTATATAGACATCACCACAAATCGAACTAGAAGCGTAATAGAAGCGTAAGATGGTCAGCACCAGCGTAGCGACATCGTCCTACAGTCTTCTAGGTCCGTGTAACAACGTAGTATGGTCCTGTACGTCGTATCGGCAACGTAGTAGAAACGACCGCTTGGTCGGCATTGGTCTAGGTTCAATCGTAGTGGCAGCGAGTCAGCGACGCTTTTGACGTAGAAGCATCGCAGTACAGTCGTGATGTAGTCTTTAATTTGCCTAATTGCTGGATCTAGATGGCGATAGTGCCCCGATTTGATAACTTTTTTTCAGATTGGGATGATCGGCATGATCTTCGTAAGGTCGCAGCGATGTGTGAACGGGGTATTATATAATATATATAAACATATGGAAACAACCTCTACAACAGTTTTGGCATCTCCCGTGGAAATAAATACGTTGCAAAAGGAAATGAGAGAATAAGGGTTGCATAGCTTAAATCAAAGTTCCTCATTGTTGTCATGTATATATATATATATAATATATATATATATATATATATATATATATATATATATATATGTGTGTGTGTGTGTGTGTGTGTTTCTGAATAGGTCTTTCCGACAAGTTAATTGAAATCGTATGTGTACTATCTTTACGGCAAAACCCGTCATCGTATTGCATCATGGAACAATTGAATTATGACAAAATGAAGTAATCCTTTCATCGGTTGGGTATGGAAAAGACGAACGCAAACTGTACATCACGGTTTATCGTGATTTTATCTCACCTTGCAATGAGCTATCAACGTTTATATAAGCCACAACTCGCACCCCAAGAGTCTTGGTAAATTCCTGAAAAAATGGGATGAATAAAATCATAGATTGTGAAGGGCACAGGGACAGTGTTATAGTTGACGAATGATATAATAAGCACGTAGTAAATAGATTTTTTTAAATCAATTGCATAATTAAATCTTCATAAAAATATTGATTTATATAAGTCAGCTCTCTCTCTCTCTCTTTCTGTCATCTATTTTTGATAAGTACTAAAAATGGTAAATACATCTCATTATTATCATTCAAAATATAGGCGCCCAATGTTTTGTTGAACTTTGTCTGTCTCGGGCGTTCCAAGAAAGCTCAAGTTTTAAATATGATTATATTAGATAATTTGCAAGTAGTTCAATGAATTCCAAATATGACAGGGTTCCAAGCGTTTTATTGAAACGAAATTCCCCGACCGTCGCAATTTTTTTCTCTCTGATTGCGTTTCATAATTATTAATTGGGTCATTAAACGAGGCATTTTACACACTGAAATGCCACCACAGCCAATCATTCAATGGACACTCTGTTTAGACACAACGCAAAATATAAAAGACTGACTACTTTCTTGAGGGGTGATGAAATTCCACGATGTTTTCCTGATTGAGTCATTTTCGCACATTTCCTGACTTGTCCCTACTGCCACACTCAACCCAGGTGATTTAAATGGGTACCGGCCTGGCAGGAATTAATTCCTTGAAATGCTAGAGCGCCGTAATGGCCGCCTTGCTAAAGCCAGGGCAGCGCCAGGAGCGTCACGACGTGACGGACATGTGCGCTATATAAGAAGCCACCATTATTATTAATATTACATTTTGGTTCCCCACTTCTAGGATAGCTTGACACCCTGTTTGATTATGTAATTTAATTTCAGAAAAGGTCATGACCCGGATGGTATACCTCCACCCATTCATGAGATCCGATCAAGCCTTGTTCCTCAGCACCCCAGCTACAAAACATGATGCTACGACGTGGCTGCCAACCTACAACATAAAGGTAACAGGATGACTTGTTTGAATGATCTGAATAATTATTGATGTCAGACCATAGGTGGACGAATTACGTACAGACACCCCGCCCTCCTTACCACCCCAATTCCTCCGTCATGGGGATTGTTTGTCCTGGGCCCCGTCTTATAAAGAGTTGATATCAATCGCAACTACATGTAAGTAGATACAGAATAGGAGGCTGCAAACTTACGATTGATTGGAGGACTCGCGATTGATTTGGATCAATCGCAACTCTTTATAAGACAGGGCCGCGTGATATCTACGAAACAAATCATCAACAACAATGGGTATTCCTGTCATATACCTGTGAGCAAATCACTCATTTTTTTCTTTCTTTAACAGAGCGAAAGGTTTATAGCGTTTATAGTGTTTTGCCAATCACAATCTATACGAGAAAGCAGAATATAGAGATAGAGCCATGACCAGCTTAATATCAAGAGCAAATTGGAGTTAAAGATTGGACATGCATTTATATAATAAAGCTCACCTTTATTTACGAGGACTCCGACTGCCCTACTGAGTTCTAACATAGAAGCTGTACCACTTGACGGATCGATAGCACCGAATGCCCATGCATCACGATGGTTTCCTACCAAAACATAGCGATCTACGTTGGACATGAGAATTAAAGTAAGATTATCGTAAGAAAATGAAAGGAAATCGGCATAGGATATATGAAAACTATGATTCAGTGTCACAGTGAAAGACTCGGGTCAAACTCTATTTGGAAAAGTTAGGTTGCATCCTAAAGATGGCATATACATTCCACAGCGTAAGAACGATGTTGAAATAGTTCGAACACGCTATCCTCAATTCAATTCAATTCAATTTTGGTTTATTGTAAATAAAAACATGCTGAATAAAAAGTCCGGAGACTCATACAATTCAGTTTACAAATTATATATACATACAAGAATATATTAAAGAAATCACTGCTTTTATAATATTCATATCAATTACTGATTCTAATTAACTAAACAACTAATATCAAATAATCGTAAAATAAAACATGTTGTAATTATTCAGTTATAAAATTTAGTTAAATATGTTCTCACCATTTTCTAAATGTCATATTCATACACTTTTAAATAAATAAGTAATCATCATTTTTTAACCTAGTTAACTTTTCTTTTAGAAAAATATTTCTATATGGATGATTATCACAAGAAATATTATAATACAAAATATTAAAATTATGATTACTTACAGAGTAGTCATATCAGTATACTATGAAATCTGATTAAATCTGGTTAATTGGCATGAAAATAAGCTAATCACATCTTGATCCAGACACCTGAACATAATATGATTATAATATGGAGTAACATAAGTACAGATTTGAATTCAAGATTCGTGTGAAGTGGGGAATGGGAGATTGCCTGTAACGCTCTGTTCTCATTTTGGGGTTATTAGCTGAAGAGAGTTGCAGAGAGTGCGTCGTGAGATGGTTTGTCTAGTTTCAGGCAAGAGATGGCGGTGGCGGTCTGAGATCAGCAGGGATTTGGCAAACTTTTCACAAAGAACAGAGCGTCGTTCAGACAGTCTGGAACAATTTATCTAAAATAATTAAATCATGCTGCGTCTCCTGCGTTTTTGTAATTTATCTTTTTCATTAATAAATATTTGTGTTTGTATGCATCTTATTTAATGTACTTACAAATTTATAATTATGTACAATGAAGAAATAATAGTTACTTTATGTATATGATTATGTTCTATTTTGAAAACGCAGAAATAAAAACAAATAAACAAACAAACACCCAGCGACTGCAGAAGTTGAGCATAAGACATATTGTGTCGGGAAATGTACCAGTGACAATACCCAATGCTCTCCTCTGCAGCCGCTCAACGCTGTTTGCTTGGACAACAGTTAAACTCGATGACCAAAAAGGTACACCAAATTCAAGGCGTGGACGAATGTACATCATGTATATCAATACCAAGTCCTGAGTGTTGACACCGTTTCTTTTCAATTTAATCAGTACATATAGTTTGCGTGGTGCGTTTTTGACGATGGTTTTAATGTGTTGATCCCATTTGAGATCATCTTGGATTGTTATACCAAGCAATTTCATGTGAGATACCACTTCAAGTTGAACACCATTGATCTCCAACTGAGGGGCAGGCGGTGCAATGCGCAAGAATGAGATCAGCATGGTTTTGCACTTTGTTGGATTAACCGTGTACAAACAGTGTGATTGTAGAAACTATGTGTAAATGCGTTTGGGACACGTGTGAACACTTTGTGGAAACTGTGTGTGGAGGCAGTTTGAAAACAGTATGAATACATGGAGGAAACAGTTTGAAAACGGGTTGAAACAGTGTGAACATAGTTTGGAGACGGTGTGAAAACAGTATGAACGCAGTGTGAACATGGTAGGAAACAATGTAAAACACGGTTCTAACCGTGCGAAAACTTTTGACACAGTGTGAAAACGGTGTGAAAAGTGTGGGGAAGTGTTAAAAACTGAGACATAGTGTGGAAACAGTGTGAACGCAGTGTGGAAACAACTGAACGTAGTGCAAATGCATTATGGAAACAGTTTGGAAACAGTGTGAATGCACTGTGAACATAGTATGGAAACGGTGTGAATACAGTAAAAAAGAAAAAACTGTGGACGAAATGTGTGGAAACTGTGTCAAAGCAGGGTGGAAACACTATGAATTCATTGATTTTAAGTACTTACTTTACTTCCAAGACTTACCCGGTTCAACGTTCCCTCGTACAACACCCATTACATTCCAAGCATAAGCCTGTTCATTCTTGTGAAGATGGACATCCTTACAGACCTGTGGAGAAACAAAAAAGACTTTAAACAAGAATAATTTTCATTATTTCCTTCTCTTTCTATCTCTCTCAAAAGTGCAGAGGTCCCATTCGACAATATTGTCTATTGTGATGAATCGGGAAAATATTTGCAGCATTTGCGAGCAAAAAAATTTACAACACATGGACATTTAGATTTGTCCCTGAATATATGAAATCACCAATGAATAAAGGTAAACTAGTTCCCTGCAAAAAGCTACAAAGAGAGAAGATCGTGTCCAGGCATTTTCACAGAGCTGTCTGAAACAAATATACCCGAAAATTGAAACAAAGAGATTACTATATTAAGTATATGCTAACAGAAAAAAGGTGCTCTTTTGATTTCCTAAATATTTTCAAATCCGTTGTTAATGCACGTTGAGAGAATGGCTACAAAAAAATGATGTATTTGGGGCAGAAGTTCTTCACTCATTTTTCCTTTCTTCGTTTTCTTCTTCTTCTTTTTCTTACTCAAGACAACATTAGCATTTTCCTTTTTCGCAAAATCTTACCCTACCCCCAAAAAAAAAAAAAATTATACTAAGAAAACGAGCATACATATCGGTGTACTGTTCATCAAATCCAGGTCCGTATCTATAACCATTCTCTAAAGGTAGACTCCCTGCCCAGTCGTCCTCTACGTCTTCTCCTCCCATACGTCTGGAAAGCATAAGAAACACATTAATGATGTAGGCACTGTTTTTAGACTAAAGATATTAACGGACTGTGTGAGATTATAACCACTCAAAGATGTTCAAAGTGATTGAAAGAAAACAGAAAGTAGATAAAGTAAAAGAGAATCGTAAAGTTTTTAAAGTGTTATACTTCGAAATATAATTATTGTACATATAAAATGCGAAAACAGACTAATGAATGTATCTATCTATGAGTAGTGGTGGTTATTTTACCTGACTGCTAAGAAAGCATAAGTGCTTGTTAGTAAGCAACCAGAGGACCGACGGCTTTAGGTCCTCTCCGAGAGACCTGGTAATGAGGACTAATGCCTTACCAACACTAGCGCATCGACTTGGTTTCGAACCCGGGTCACCGGATTACGAGACCACTGCTCTGCCAACTGAGCTATCGCGCCTCCTCCTACACACTGAGAAATAAGGTTGCTGCTATTGTAGCAGAATTGCACCCTAATTTCTTAAAGTGTATTTATTTATCTATTTTCTTATTTACTTACTTAGTTTGTTTGTTTATTGTCTATACCCCACTTACTATTTCCGACGCAGATCCACTCATATATATTGGCGGGTCAAGGGGCAAAGCTAAACTTAATATGGTGTTCCTGAAGTCCACATGAAGTACCAAAACAATAGGCCCCGTTTTGTTTCTTGTTTGTCATTATGCAACCCCTCTCACCCTCCTCTCCTGCAAGAGAATCCTGGATCCACCACTGGTTACCCACCTTAGAAGTTGAGAAGCATCATCATAGCCAATGGGATGTATAGGTATGGATGGAAGAACATCGGTCTTACTCACGTCTATGCGATATGCACTCTCTTCATATGGAAAAAAATAGATGGAGAAATCATTTATAGTAATGATCATAATTTTGTCGTTTTAATACCCAGGGTAACTGTAATCGGAATTGATGCTGCTCTTCCTACGGGCCCTGAAATTATTATCACCTCAGCATTGCCAGGTACCCATGTACACCTGAGTCGAGAGAGACAAATGGGGGCAAAACACCTTATCCAAGGGTGTAAGCACCGAGCAAGGTTCGAATCCGGGACCTCTCGTTTGAGAGTCGACAGCCTTCATCAATATACCACGATAATAAAATTACACGGAACATAATCACGTGCAGAGGAAAAATGAGGAGACTAATGAATGAGTATAATATGTTATAGATATACGCCTATACAGCAGTAATACCTCACTTATACCACCAAACCGACTCCAATCAGATTCCAAACTATCCGATTCTTCACCATGTGGTATTATTCCTTTATTTTGTTCTGTGTGTGGTCGACCTCTTTTGGTTCTCGCGTCAGTGTGAATGTGGTTTAACAGACTCAGGGAGGAGGTTAAGTGACCGGGCACACAAAATTTGATTTCTTTTTTAAAATAAAGAAATGTTAGCGCTTCGTTGTTAAACACGTAAAAGGAAACAGACTAATTTCAAACACTGTGAATAAAACCTCCGCATTAAAAAAAACAAAATCATTAAATAATTAAATGAAAATTGTGAGAAGGGATACTAATAATATAGAACATTAGATGACGTTGATTCAATAGAAATTAAAACACAATTACCAACAGAGGGGTAACCCGGTGTCTCTGGATCCCCATTACCATCCATACAGGTACCTCTCTGTGCTCCAGTGCCTGGTAGAAAGTACCCATCGGGGTAAGTTTGCCCTCCTGGTATTGCGTAATCCTTGGGATCGGAGTAGAGGATGAGACCCGCCACGCCGGACTGGGCCGCAAATGTAGCCTTAATCAGAACCGATTCCATCATAAAGAAATTAGATTACTTCATTACTATTTAGGTTTTTCAAGGAATTATCAAATGTATACTTTGGGTCAGTGCATAAGATATACTGCATTCCGAGTTCAAAAACGTAATACAAGATCATTTATTATTATCTATATAAGGCTTCCAAGTAGTACAATAAATCAGTGTATTTAATATCTTTAGCGCAGTATCCGGATGACTGGTCAATATTGTTTTCGTATTGCTCTGTCATCCGGAAATTCAACTGTCGATACAATATTGCTTGATTATCGAAAATCGAAACAACACTTTCGCTGGTACCCGGTCACTGTACAATAGGTATGTCAAATTTTGTTATTTCGCTAGTCAGCCTGATATAGATAATAATAGTATTGTATGGCTTTGTTTTCGTGTGATACTTTATAAATATTCCTCTCGCTATGACAATATATTCTTGTATCATGCACACTCAAAGCCATCCAATATTATATAAATATTACAGAAAATATGTAAACACACATTTTCAGACATTAACAGTTTACTTTTAAACACATAAAGGAAATACTCATATTTTCTTGGTGTCGATGGCGGCTTCAAGGTAGTAAAGGCGACATAGAACTAAGAAATTTGAAGAAAAGATTTCAGGATGGTGCGGTGTAAGTGCAGCGCGAATGCATTTGCGGTGGGCTCGAAATGCATTCATGAGTTGTTTTATGGATAAAATGAATAATGAATAAATAGTATTAATACTACTCATATGATAATTCTCACCTTATCCCCACGGAATATAGCCCCATATCGTGCGATAGCTATTTTCCCGGTGAGATTTATTCCGTTTTCCTCGAGAAACTGAAAGTCTTCCAACCTCGCATAGTTGACGTAGACCAAGTTATTCTATAGGCAAAGAAGGTGCATTTAAATAAAAGAAGACATGATTAGGTATTCAGAATACCATAGTCCTCCGCACTTATTGCTCTACCCCTTACTGCCACTATCTCAATGGTATATATACGACACCACATGTACATCATAAATATAGTGTTGTTGTTGTTTTTTAAAACAAATTTGGCAACTATGTTGGAAATAAGTAAATGAATAAATAAATAAATAAATAAATACGTAAACAAATAGATACAGATATGAATAGATAAATAAATAAATAAACAAATAAATATATAAATAAATTTAGACGAGTTGCTATCCGGACTATTATTATTTGTAGTCCTTAAAAAGACATTTTTATGGTGTCGTAGCCATTTTGCCGCTGTCTTCACCCCCTCCATCTGCCTATTATTTGACGGAGCTGAAAATTGGAAAGCTAACACTTGAATACTAAAAATTAATTTAAAAAATAAAATAAATTAAAAAATCCTGCCCCCAAAAAAAGGGGCCTTACTCACTGTGATTACCCCCTGTGCTGAGTAGGCGTTGAATGGTGGAAGTATCAAGTCTTCTTTCTCCTTGGATAGGTCATCCAGTGGCTTTTCTTTCAGTTGAGACGTGAAGTTAACCGTACCATCAGGATTCAATATCTCCACCTATGTTAGGTCAAAATAGAATACTGCTATTCGCTGTTTTTTACAGGAGGAAAACGTTGGTTAATTTTTTATCAACTTTTAAAACCGTTATTAGATAAGATCAGGAAATGTGGATTTCATAATGGTTTTCTATGTGTAAAGGTCTTTGCACCTGCAAAAATTCCCCCACGTTCCGTCGTGTAAGGTAAGGTATATATATATATATATATATATATATATATATATATATATATACATATATACAGGGGCGGGCGGATCCAGCCGGCGACAAGGGAGGGGCCAGAGAGGGGCCCAATTCGTATTTCAAAAATATTTAATCGCGCCGGCCATATGTCGCTCAGTAGGGGGGGGGGGGTATAGTGCCCACTGTTTTTTTATTCAACACCCACCCACCCCCTTTGTGCACACATTTTTTTTTTGCCAGGAGGGGGCCCGTCTTCCCCTGGATCCGCAACTGCATATCTATGCATATATCCTGTTAATCTCAAAAACACTTGTTAAAACATATCAAAAAAATATATCTTTATCCTCTATAACTATAAAAATATTACTCTTCAATAAGAATGTCTTTTATTACTGTTATATCGATACCCATACAGAAGTAGGGGTGATAAATCCAGTATTATCCTATAAAAATGCAGTCAAATATTTCCACATTATATACCCTTCACCTTTATCTTGCCATTATGTTGTTTGTGCATGCCATACACTCCATTGCTACTACTATGTTGCAGTCCTCTTCTTTTCTCTTTCTCCAAGCTCTCTATCCTCTCCTACTCCTTGCCTATCCCTTTCTTCCTTTCTTCTATTTATAATGTATATTATGTTTTTGTGTATTCAGGCGTACCCATTATAAGATATGCTTACCGGGATTCGCACCTTACTCCTTGTAATACAAGTTCTTAAATTATATTTATGTTCCTAAGTATAAATTGTATTGTTTGAACAGATGTCAAATATGTTGTCAAATTGACTGGAAGAAAATAAATGTTCATTTGAATTGAATTGAATTGAACTCAATGTACGGATGCAATCAACATGACCAAAGGGGGATTATACTAGGCGTAATGGGGGCAGGGCGATTAATATCCTATTTTTTTCTTCATTACTATTATTTTCTGCTTGTATGCGAATTTGTTCACATACAATGCTAACAAATATATGGGAATGCTTTTCTTTTCTTTGCTTATTAGAGACATTTGAAACCGGTGCTCTAAAATAAAACTCTAGCTACACCTTTCTTTCTTTTTTTGATTGGGTGGTGTCGGTCCAAATCATTTTGTTTCTCAGAACTTAGCCAATTCCGTCAACAATTGCGGATTCGTCTTCATATGTTTTCAAACGCGAGCTGTACTGATGTTTATAATGTTAACACAAGTTTCCAGTGTTTTTTTTATTCTGGTCAACTCAAGTCAGAAATTTAAAAGAGTCATATAATAACGATTAAATAGTTTTACGAGCAGTAGAGTATATTTATATTGCGCAGCTGCTATAAAAATACACTATAATGCCCGTAATACAAAATATCATAAAATGTGCATGCCATACACTCCATTGCTACTACTATGTTGTCATATAATAACGATTAAATAGTTTTACGAGCAAAAAAATAGTACTATTATCCCGACTTTTTAACTGAGCCACTGTAATAAGGCATTAGGGAAGGGTATTTTTTAAAGATGATCAAATAATTTCTTCCCATGTTGAGAATGGCAAATGTAGATTTATGCCTTGCCTAAGGATATTAGTGCTGTAGAAGGGATTCGAACCCGCACTGTTCATATGCCGCGGACTGATGCACTAGACCACAACACCTCCACATATCGATGCCCTATGACGATGATCAATGATTGTTTTACCTGACTGCTAAGAAAGCATGTATATGCTTGTAAGTGACGTCTAGGGGACCGCTGGCTTTCCGAGGGACTTGATAATCAGGAGTAATGCCTTACCAAAGGGCAAGAGCTCATTGACTTGGTTTCGGACCTGGGACCTGCCGGTTACGAGACCACTGCTCTACCACTGAGCCATCGCGCCTCCTATCTATTTTTAAACAGAAGCTCTACCTTGTTTTCTTCTCCTTCCTCTTTCGAAGGGAATGAGAGAAGGACTTTGTAGGGATACATGGTGGACTGGAAACCATACTCGGTCCAGTTCCTGTGAATCTGGTCGGCAAGCTCTTTGTTCTGTTCTGTCCCTGCGACATGGGGGTTCTGTGTAAGTTCCCTGGAAAGAAAGAAAGAAAGAAAGTAATAAAGAGAGAAAGAACGAAAGAAAGAGATAGATAGACAGACAAAAATAAAGGAAGAGAGTATGAGAAGAGTGCAAAATAGGGGGTGAGAGGAGAGAGGGGAGAGAGGGAGAAGGAGGTAAGGAGATATGAGGGAGGGAAGTGAAAGAAAGGGAAAGGGGTGGATGGAGAAAAAGATATAGAGGAAGAAAAGAGAGGGATGGGGGTAATAGATGAGGGAGGGCAGAGAGAGAGAGAGAGAGAAAGGAAGAGAGAGAAAGAGAGAGTGTTCAAACAAAAAAATATGGAAAAGGGCAGGTGATGGGATTGTATGAGGTAGTGTGAAATGATTGGAAAGATTACTTCAAGGAAACAAACATCTTGTGCATGGGCTCATAATATGATAAACACTGCAGTTTAGGAGGGGCATTTCCCAAAACTTTGCTCTTTTGGGGGGAGGGGTTCCTTGATAAATAGATGTCTAAGCAAAGAAAAAGCTTGAAGTCATTGCATACGCTTAAGTTTAAGACTTATTTATATTATTCTCATTATTTCATTATTATTATTATTATTATCATAAATATAATTATTGTTATTATTATCATAATCATAATTATTATTATTATAATCATCATTACCATTATCATAATCATGGTCATTATAATTATTATTGTAACTTTCGAAGCTGCTTCTAAAGCTACCTCCCACAAAACAAAAGTTACTCTTGGAAATTGTGCTTTCAGTTGCGCCGCTCCAAAGCTTTGGAATAACCTATACCGCTAGACAAAAGAAAGCCTCATCTGTTGCTGTCTTCAAAGTTGTGTTGAAGACGCACTTGTTTACAGGAGCTTTTGAATAGGTTTTTTTTGTATTCATTATTGTGTGTCGGTTAAGTAGCACTGTTAGGAGTTTTTTTTTTCATCACAGCGCAGTAGAGTATATTTATATAGTAGCTACGCTATGTAAATTGATCTAATCTATCTATCTATCTATTACTACTACTACTACTACTACGAATACTTCTACTACTACTACTACTACTACTACTACTACTACTACTACTACTACTACTATTACTTTACAATTAATCTAATAATCTGCATATGACTCCTTATAATCTTTTACTCTTACCACAAAAACTCTCGAACATTTTCCGCCTTCATTTCATTAAGCAACTTGCTCGATATCTCGGAATCGGCTTCACGTCGGGCATTCTCGTAAACATCCGGAACTCGTCCGGGACCCGAGAACCACCCGATCAACACTCCAGTAACTATCCCACAAGACAGTGCTATGCAAACGACAATGATCCGATGAATAGTCTCCATTCTAATAAATCTAATAACCCAAAGAAAGAGAAGAAATTATCCATCAACGATTGTAGCCCTAAACATTTGTTTATTCAATTATAAGCGTAAAATATATTAAAAATTGTAATATTGTTAAAGCCTCGATTTTTTTTCTTTTCCTCTCTGAAATAAAATGTAAAAAGTATTACGAGAAATGTAATTTATAATCATCTCTGTATTATATTCCCGAAGGAGAAAGTGGTAGTACGTTATTTTTTTGATTTTTCTGTTTGTTCTAATTTGTCATTTTGCACACAATTATCTTTGTTACACTATAATTTTGAATTTTGATTCCATTTTTTTTAATTTTAAAAATGAAAGTTATCTTCTTGTTTGGATTATAATCAATAAAATTGTATATTTGAATTTATATAATCAAGGGCGGATCCAAAGGGGGAGGGGGTCGTGGGAACATAATTCAGGGGAACATTATTTTGTGAATTCTTCCAACCCTTCAATACTCACACAGGGGTGGAGGATGAGGGCGAAAACCCTAGAACGATTTATTTCAATTTCCCACCAATTTCTTTCTAGTTTTCATTTTCTTTCACATTCCCCGACCTTCTTTTTCTCAAAAGCGTGAGCGGTCATCTTATGTCATAGGTGGTTTTTTAAAAACATTTTTACTATATTGATTATCCTTTGCTTCTCTGCCACCTCGTACCAGTGGCGTATTCTGTTCTTTTTTTTATTAGTCGGTACATCCATGAAATTTGTCGTTGTAAATGTGTGTTTTATTTTTAACCTGATGCAATAGAACATGATTAAAATCAAAGGACGTGTAAATCTAGAAGTGGAAACATCTGCTTTCTTGTGTTCGTTTGTTTGTTCTCGGGCTTTTTTGTTTTCCTTTGCTTTTTGTGCAGGCTATTATTACTCTGAGAAAAAACTAACCTATTTTCATGAATAATGAGACGACAACCTGGTAACTACCGGTAACTTCCCGCTGTCCCTGGAAATGTTAAACAAACTACCACATTTCATTACCATCTGGCTATCTCTTGCCGTGTCAATATCATTTCTAAACGTGTACTTATGTAGTTTCCAGTTTTAGTTAGCATGCTATATATTGAACGGTTCATTTACATTTTGATGTGCTTGCAAATAGTCGTCGTTACCAAATATTTATCTTACCGCCCCTCCATACTCTCGATCCCCACTCTCTCTTTCTCTCTCTCTCTATCTCTCTAAATTATTGTAAATCTCAAAGCCTTTGTTCTCTTTTTCTTATTTTCATCTCGTCCTCTCCCCCACTCTCTCTTTCCTTTTCTATATCTCTTTCCCTTCCCAAAAATGCCCCCCCCCCCCGCGAATCTGGGAGGACTGGCGGAATTCAGTCGTGTACAATGTCAAATAATACAACTATGATCACTATAATGTATAGGACAATGTTTTTTTAATCTGGGATCTCCAAGGACTAGCTTTAACTCCAGATATTACTTTAACAGCTCTGAATTGCATGACACCGTAGATGTTATATGTTTATGTACTTGCATATGGTTTGGGTTTTAATAACGTTCATCTCCCAGATAATTCCATTAAGTCGGTAGAAAACATTATTTTAAAAACATAGTACCGTTGTCGATCATTAAAAACAGTAAAATAATTGTGGAAATTACATTCTCAATCAAACAATATTGTTCATTTTAAATTAAGTATAAGACAAGGTATGAGAGAAATTTAAAAAAATGACACAATGGGAAATACTTATATATTCTATATCATTCTTTATTTACTGTAATATGAGATTAATTGAACTTCCTTCGAATATAATATACATTATATATATAAGATGTGTGTCGATTGAATAGAAAATGGTATCTCTTGAACATACGCAAGAGAAAACAGACACATTACAATCTACAGTGCGTATAAAAAGTACACACTTTGAAAATATACCCCAAAAGTTTTGATTTCACGATATCTACATGTTTTTTTTTTTCTTATGAAATTAAGGGTGATGATCTATGCAATCGAATAGCATCAATTGACAATATTTACGCTTAAGTGAGCACTGGCTAAAAACTCGTGAAAATTAGTTCGTGCAAGAAATATGCTTAAGTTGGAGTAATGTGCATATCAGGCATCAATTGTAGTTGTTCTGTTTAATATCAATAACTGATTTGAACCATCACTTGTTTTTTGACATTACCTCTGCAGTCGTCCACCCTCCCCACACGTACACACACACACACACACACCCACACTCACGCGTGTATACATACATATATTTATAATCGCGATTTTTTTTTACTTCCAACCCTGCAGATCGAGAGCCCCTTTATATACTTGACCACGACCAATACTGCTAAATGTGATTTGAAGACAGTATCGAGAAATAATATTTTTAATCTCTTGCGCGCTCTACAATGTAACTGAGGAAAATCATTGTTATCGGCATATATTCAATACCAGGTTGATAAAATGCAAAACTTTGAAAAACGGAATAATTTTCTCACCAAAATTTTCAGCGAAACATAAACCATGCAGATTCATTAACAGCCAAGTACTGACGTAGGCGTACTTCGGAAGAGCAATAGCACACGGTATTGTTATATCGGGTAATGAAATAAACGGCATATGAAATGAATGTCCGTGGGCCATTAGTTTACGACAGGTGAGGTAAACACCACCTCCTCCCCCTAAACAGAGTTTTATTACTGGTCACTCACGTGCGCGCGACGTGCGCTCCTGATATTAGGGCAGGGGCAGCGGAGCGTCATTCATAGTGGAGGTGCACCAATGAAAACGGGCACTTTCTGGGGAGAAAAAAGGGGCACCTACAAAAGGTAACTTCAAAGTGACTTAAAAAAAAATTAAGACATTGGTATATACCCCTACATTGTATCATGGATAATCTTCAACGTTTTCTCATTACGCGATCCAAGATACTGATTCAGCACCTTACTTTGCACTTGCTTGTGATTTTCTAAAGTTTAAATTGCGAGCGAGCGAAATGAGCGAGCAAAAATATTAAGATTTATGAGGTCTCAATGCGACCAATTAGAGCAATTAGACATCTTTCACGACTCCGTTTAAATCCAAATTGTATATAGTTGTGATTAGGCAGAATTTCTACAATTTAATCTATTTGATTATCAATACAAAATTAAATAGTTTGAGATCTTTTCGAAATAGCCCACTGTATCTAGGTAAGTATTTGTCAATATTCATACTACTTTGTAAATGATATATTTCATCAATGATCGGGAGACACGGTTACTAATGAGAATCATTGAGGAATATTGGAATGAAAGCATGAATGAGTGAAATCCATAAGTAACGCAAAGTAAAACTTGACTTCCAATTGAAATACACTGACGGATCCAGAAAATAATAAACAAAGGGGCGAAATCCCGTCTAGAAGGGGAGGCAGAAAGAAAGAATGATCCTGCCATAACGACCACATTCATTTTCATTTCGAAGGAGGCTTCAAACAAAGGGGATGGGGTTCACGCCGGCTGCATTCTATGCTGGAGTTGCCACTAAATAAAAAGGTTTCTTGCACTGGCTTTTTCAAAGAAAACATAACAAACTTTCACAGCAAAGTTAAAAAGAAATCATTTGCGTATCATTGTGAAACCAAAAACAAATTACACTGTTTATGGGACGGATGAAATGAAAGCTTCGTTTCTTGATCTGTCATGAATATTGATAGGTTTTATGAGAATTCATGAACATAATAAACGGAGATGGTACAATTGGTTACCCGAAGGTAGTCCAGCACGGTACAAAGCGAGGTGGGGCTCAGTACACCAGGGCAAAATTTGGGAACCCCCCACTTCGATTTGACTATACCCTATATATTGTTATTTTTTTATTTTTTTGAATCGCACTGTTTCTACTCATAAATACATTTTGAAATATTCAGGCAGTGAAAATTTTAAATCGTTTAAAATTCATTTAAAATCATTTAAAAATTAAGAGCCGAGCACGCTTACAATTGTGTAAATGTAGCAAATGAAAGGTACTAATTAAACCTGGTTTTATGCTGGCTCAAGTTAATTAGCAAACAAAATCGGATAAAAATTTTCGGCAAATACCAAAGCATTGAACATGTACATGTCTCTGTTTCTTTTTTCGGGGGGGGGGGCGAATCGTGTTACTTCATCGCCATCGGCAAACAATGTCGCCAAAACTCAGCTTATAATCGCCCAACCGTCGACGAAGTCGTTGAAGAGCTGGAGAAGGCGATGAAGACAGATGCAGATTTTGTTTTCGACAAGATGTTATCTTTGATGAAATATTTAAATTTATATCTGCACTTTTTTCTTTTTAAATTCATGATTGATTTCCAATTACTTTACATCAAAAGCTAAATCGAAACAAGGATGAAAAGAGTTGTGCTTTAAATGAGCAAGGACGTGAGCAAAGACGCATCATTGGCAATCATAAAACTAGCCAATGACATCATGCTCACCCCCTTTAAAATTGACTGACAAATTGAAAAAAAAAATTATTAATGAACATAATGAAGTAATTAAAACACGACTGGATAATAGGAAGAGTACATTCCTTTAAACGAGTATCCACGAATGAATGAATTCACATGAGGAGATGGTATAATCGGTTAACCGAAGGTAGTCCATCACGGTACTAGAGCGGGGTGGGGTTCTCGGCCGTAGCAAGGCAAAAGAGCGTAACTCGAAATTTTGGCATTTTTTGATAAGAACATTTCCTGAGTAAGTTGAATACGCTCTTTCCAATGGAGACGGTCTTGAATCTCAAAAATGAGTAGTTTTAGAGATAGAATGACGTATCTCACACATGTTTTCATAATTTTTGTTGCCGTAGCGAGGCAAAAGAGCGTAACTCGAGTTACGCGACAAAACTGTCAACAAATTGTAAACATTAGTACAGCAGAAGAACGTAAATTTAGATACCTCATTCTTCTGCGCTGGTTTGAGATACGAAATGAACGAAATTGCTATTATATGCCAAAGGAACGTATGTCAACATACGTACTTTACCTAATTAGAAGCGACGATATATCGAATGTTTCAATTGGGCAAAAGAACGTATGTAGAGATACGCTATTCTACCGCTAACTGTAGCTATGCATCATGCATGAACTACGTCATGTCTGTACATTCAACTTTAAGTGTTTTCTAAATTTTCTTTTTTTTCTCTCTCCTTTATTTTGTACCAGATGCAGTTTGTATTTTTTGTTTCCTTATACATGTATTGATAAATATTTGTATTAAAAACATGAAAGAGTGAAAGGCATAAAAGCCCGGCTGGCAGAAGGGCGTTAGCGCGCGAGCGACTCGAAAACTACTTTTCGAATTATTCGCATTTAAAGATTCGTTTTATATCTAAACTGCTTTCTGTCCCGAAAATTGGTTTAAAACTTAAAAGACTAATAGAAATGTTATAGTAAAACACGGCCACAAGTTTTTTTCGGAAATAAGTCAGTTTTATAAAAGTTTGAGGCGATTTACTGCTAACGCCCTTCTGCTTAGCGCTTCATTTTTGACCTGAAATTCGAGCTAACGCCCTTCTGCCTCCCAGGCGACGTAAATACCGCAAATCAAAGACCAACATTGAAATAATTTTAATGGCGTATCCAGACATTCAAACACAAAGGGACGGACCCCCCCCCCAGACACACACACACACACATACACACACACAATGAAGGGAGGCGAAATGAAGCTGTCGGGAAGACTACTACACAATTCATTTTGTTTCAAGGGGGAGGGTCTTGGAAACGATCGGTTTAAAAAAAGGTCCGAGAGGTAAAAATATGAGATATACGAAATTCATTTTGCGATAGAAAAAAAACATCTGAAGGCTTATTTCTATGACAAATTAATTCAAATGAATCATCATTTTGGGGGATTTCAGCCCCTATAAGCCTTTTCTTTTGAATCAAGCCTGCTTCATACAAGAAAAATAAACGCCTTAATAACCTTAAAATTAAAATCATAGCACTAACTGGTTAAAAAAAAAATTATGACTCTATACCGCTTTATGGATGTTAAGTTGCCTTGAACATGTCATCCGTATGCATCATGCTTATTACTCACCGTCCCAGGTCAAATTAACGCGCTAAAAGAATGGACAGAAGGAAGTAGAGTGGAAATACAAAGCTATAGGAGATAGAGAATGAGGGAAGGAGGGGGAGAGAGAAAGAGAGAGAGAGAGAGAGAGAAGGGGAGAAAGAGAAGGAAGAAGAGAAGGGAAGGAAAAGTGAGCGATAGGAGAGAGAGAGAGAGACAGAGACAGAGACAGAGACAGAAAGAAAAGATACGAGGAAGGAATTAAATGAGAAGGAATTCAAATAAGATAGCAATATGAATGACATTATGTCAGCCATTTCCAGCATTTTAGCTGACTGTGATGCACAAGAGGTAGATAACTTTTTATTGGGGGAATTAATTAGCATGCAGGTTGCAGAAAAATGGGGGACTCGAAATGTTAAAGAAATATATCATGGTATATTTAGATCATATATTTATATCAGATAGATATTTAGATGGCTTCAGTTGTTGATGTATAGATATAGACCCATATTCATTTACAGAAGTCAATATTTAGATGCATGTCAAGACCTTATCACTCTTTTTATTTGAGTTATAGGAAGTAAAATAGATCTCATGATAAAGTAAGAAGTAAGTAAGTAAGATTTTATTTGACTCCATCGACCCCCTTCAGGGGTATGAGAGCACAACATATTTACAATACAATACACAAAATCTATAAAGTGCCAAGCGTTAGAGGGCGCCATTACTTATGTGGAAATTGATCGACTAGATCTAAGTCTAGATCTAGACTTTAAAAAATCACTCGATTGTCATCGTCAAGAAACCTGCCACTCTTCCATTAATCTTAGGTAAGTAACATCATAATCGAATGAATCAAAATCAGTAGTTAAGATCATTGGATAGGATTATCTGATGTACATCTATATGGTTTGCGATGTGTTGTGTCGTGGATGTTGAGTGAAACTGTTGCCCCACATATTGATTTATTTGTGAGCACCGTAGCTAGTAATATTAATAAGCATCAAGTAAGTTGTCAAGACAGTGATAACTAAATTATTTTAATATTTATTCACTCCTACAATGCATGAGGTCTAACCACTCCTACAATGTGTGAGATCTAACCATAAACGGTATTGACCTCATACTCATAGACGCATTATGGGAGAAAAATAATAATTATTGTTGAAGCACAACTAGATTTTCTCACACATAGAGTCAGACTACAACATAGATCTAGGTCTAGCTGCATCGCTATTCCTGGCTGTGTATTAAAACCTGTTTTATTAATCTCAACATTTCAAACACCACTGTACAAAACTAAACTGATTTCACTAAAAATCGGTACTTTATTTTAGTGACAATTGATGACACCTAAATAGCAGTAAAATACAATTTTTCAACTCACCGATGTTAGAAAGAATAATTTAAAAACTAAAATCGTGAGTCTACTGTCAAACTTGCTTACAGAGGCATCGGCATGATTGTGTGCATTTGTGTGTTATAAGTGTATTGACTATTCACGTGTGAAACTGCTGCCTATTAGCACATGGTACAGCGCTAGAGGTCCATACGCAGTATTGACTCTCTATGCTTTGCTGGAGTGGATTTTCTAGGGGTCTAGATCTAGATCTAAATAAATATGACGCTCCAAAGTCATACCACATTTAGTGATATTAAAAGTCATATTACAAATATTAGATGATTAGATATAGTTACCATATTCCATAAATCATTAAATGACCGTAAATTGTAAATCAGTTCTGTAATTTCCAGGCAATTCACAACTCAAAATACTCTTTATGGTTGGACTTCATGCATTGTAGGAGTGCTCAAAATCATGAATAAAAAAACTGAAGAAACCGCCACTGATTTTCCTCCGTTGTGTCCTGTTTCGCTAGCGTTTGCAAATCATCTAGTTTCAGCTAATGATCAACCAAAACAATGTCGACCACCAAAAACTTGGTCCCTACAGTCCTTTTTGCGCCCACCAAAATTTACAGGTTTTTACGTATGCTTGACATTGAAAGGTCTGTATTTTATACAACTGAATTTGTGTACATTGTGTTTACACAGATTCAGGGCTCTTGGCGCGCGACCGAGAAATTCACACACCAATGAGTTGAATTGATTGTATTTTATATTTATTTATAGGTGTCATCAATTGTCACTGAAGTGCCAATTTTTAGTGAATTTCTGGTGAGTTCTGTACAGTGGTGTTTGAAAATTTTGAGAATAGCAGTAAAATACAATCAATTCAACTCACCGATGTTGGAAAATTACTTTGAAAATTGATATCAGAAATCTATTGTCAATCCTGACATAGAGCCGCCTTGTATTCATTGTGCATTTCTTGTTTTAAATGCTCATCTTATTGATGACTAATTCTCAGACAAATTCTCAAATTATGTGAGAATTAAGTTAAATAGGTCTAAAAAACGTCTAATTTAAATATTATTAAGAAATTATTAAAAAGTTGAGAAGTAAAAAATAAAATAATAATGATAATTCACAGACGGGTTACCAAAATATCAGATTTTTCTGAATTTTTTAGCAAATGTGTGTGACAGTGACTTTTCACCATTTCTTTTCATCATTCTATGTATATCATTCCCTTCATGATTCCAATCTTACCTTGACAGGTTCTTTGACAGTGAGAGCTCAATTTTTAATCAAGCAACTGTACACGTGCAGTGGAAGTCCTTAGTTGTTGAACTGGTAAACTCTTACAACATACCAGAGTTCAGAACCATCAGCAGAGGCCATGAGAAGAAACAGGAAACAATTCCCTGGGCTACATTATGACTGAAAATGACAGTGGCAGGCATGAAGAAGTAGAAATCAACGGTAGTGAGGATCCCACTAGCAGTCTACTGGAAGACGCTCCAACCGAAGCCAACGGCAACACAACTACCCACCACTCAGTAAATACTCCTCGGCCTACCACCATGTCCAAGGTGGCTTCCCTCCTGCACGTCTTTCTTGTGCTGGTGCTGAAAGTGGTCTTCCGCTTCTGGAAGGTGTGCATCGCAGAACTCCTGATTGTAATCCTGGCATTTTGGCTGTATGGAGGGGTCTTTGTCTTCTTCCTCATGATAGCAGCTCTTGTCAGTAAGTCTAGTCCCTCAAGCTACTTTTCTTTTTGTGAATCTGGCAATGCTTTATTGTATGAAAGGTTTCCTTCAAAAGAAGATGTTTGTATCTTGGCAAAAAATCCTTTTGTGTCGTCTTACGGTCTTCTACAATATGTGTTCACAATCAGTGGTGCAGTCATTTATATTCTCTGACATGTGTCCACACAAATATAAACGTTACTGTGAGATCAGGAAAAAAAACATGTTTCTTTTCAGTAGAAAATGGTGAGAGGATGTAATGGGGTGGAAACATTTAGTTTACAGTTGTATTAGTTTTGAATTTGTGGCATCTTTTCCATGAATTTTAATCAGTTACTTGACTCAAAGTCGTTCTGGAAATGCCCAAGGTCATTAGACTTTCAAAGTCGCCATTTTCAGAGCAAAAAGCTCTCCTATCCTACTATATTCTCTGCTCAATTGTATTATTTAGTTTTTACTCTTTTATTGTATATTTTAGTTTAATATGGTAATATAGATTATGCGTGATGAGATAAAGTATTTTTATAAGGTTGAGGGAGGAATTCAATGCACATACCGGTAGATTTTAAAAAACATGTGTTACATTACTCATTTTCCTTGTCATTACAGCTCTGGTCTACAATATGCAAGATTTCCTTCTCTACTTCCCCGACAACCCCAAGATGTCAACAGTCTTCGTTCCTTCGGCAGCCATCTTGGACCTTCCATATGAGAACCTGATGATAAAGACATCAGACTGGGTCAAAATTAGTGCAGTTTTACTCAAACAGCCTCCAGATAGAGCAGCAAGGTCCCCTACAATTGTATTACTTCATGGCAATGCTGGAAACTTAGGACATAGGTAATGCTTGGTTTGTTGTTGTTTATTTGTTTATTTTAATGAGCTCTGCAGTAAAGGATGCATGATAGATCATTTAGAAGGAAGTTTTGGCTCAGAAGTTGGTGCTCTAATACACTATTGAAAATAAAAAATGTGTTTTTCCTCCCATTTCACTCTAAACATGCGTATATATATATATGTCTCTTTAAAAACAAACCAAAAACAAATCTGCCTTTTATAACATTCTAGAATAGATAAAATGCACAACACAACTAATGTGGTTACCAATGTCCTTTAATTGTCTTTTTCAAATAAGGTTAGGCCAAATAACAAAACTTACAAGTTTCTTGTCCCCGCCCGCCTCCTTTTGTTTACTATTTACTATTGAATTGTATTCAGGAAAAAAAAAACCCAAAAAAGGCTGTGATGTACATTTTGTATAAATAGCTTCTATAGCTGATTCAGCCGAGGACGCAGGTTCGAAACTGAGTCACGTCTTTCGGATGGTGACATTAAAGGTCGGTCCCCAGACGTAAATAATCATATCTGATTGATACACGTCTGTAAAAACCCAATACACACACACACTCAAGCTGAACACATGTACATTTTTCACTGTTTCTGAATTTTGAAACTTGCTTAGCAAGTGGACTAAAATTATACAAATCATTTGTTTTAATAATAATAATAATAGTTCGTCCTTATATAGCGCATTTCAGGACCGCAGGCCCTCTCAATGCGCTTTACAGATATATATTATTACCCCGGTCATCGGATTCATGCTTACTCGCACACAATGTATGCACATTCTCCACTCCCTGGGAGCATTCCAGCCAGTCGCCATTTTACAAGCGCCACTTGCTAATCAAACCACATTAGCTTTCGCATCCTACCGGGTACCCATTTAACACCTGGGTGGAGAGTGGCAAATGTAGATCAATGTCTTGCCAAAGGACCTTGTGATCCACAGTCCGGTGACATATCCACTCGTCCACGGCACTTCTGTTTTGTCATACATTGCATCAGTATACTCAAATAGCACAATATCTGTGAATAAATATATCTTGGCCAGCCATATTGAGCATGGCGGCCATCTTGGAGTCTGGACGAGAAACTTGGTACTTTTGTTACTTGGCCTTATATTGAGCTGCAGTATTAATCTATAAAGAGTTTTTATTTTCCTGTATGATTTTTTTAGTACTGGTAGTTATGTCTTGAAACTCACATTTCTGCGACAACCATAACAGCTCTTTGTTAATACTTTTTAAAGTACCGGTACAAAATTTTCAGAGCAGTCCCATCAATAGTTCTAATTAGGTATAGAATAAAGGGGGAAATATTTGTATATTTTTGTGTTTGTAGACAAGGAGGCATATTATAGGAAACATCATTTGGCGGTGTTCTTAAACTACTGTGTGCTTGAATGGATATTTTTTCTTGTACTCTTTTTTTGACAGATTATACAATGCTAAGATGCTGTATACCGTAAGCCATTGTAATGTCCTTTTACTGGACTACAGAGGGTATGGAAGAAGTGAAGGAACTCCGTCAGAATCAGGTAGGAATGCATAATAGGTACTATGTAATCGATATATTATGGAAAAACGAGGGCCCCGTCTTATAAAGAGTTGCGATTGATCTGATTCAATCGCAAGTTTGCAGTCCCCTATCTTGTATGTACATAGTTGTGATTGATATCAATTGTACATAGTTGTGATTGATAGCAATTGTACATAGTTGTGATTGATATCAATTGTACATAGTTGTGATTGATATTAATTGTACATAGTTGTGATTGATATCAATTGTACATAGTTGTGATTGATATCAATTGTACATAGTTGTGATTGATATCAATTGTACATAGTTGTGATTGATATCAATTGTACATAGTTGTGATTGATATCAATTGTACATAGTTGTGATTGATATCAATTGTACATAGTTGCGATTGATATCAATTGTACATAGTTGTGATTGATATCAATTGCACATAGTTGTGATTGATATCAATTGTACATAGTTGTGATTGATATCAATTGTACATAGTTGTGATTGATATCAATTGTACATAGTTGTGATTGATATCAATTGTACATAGTTGTGATTGATATCAATTGTACATAGTTGTGATTGATATCAATTGTACATAGTTGTGATTGATATCAATTGTACATAGTTGTGATTGATAGCAATTGCACATAGTTGTGATTGATATCAATTGTACATAGTTGCGATTGATATCAATTGTACAAAGTTGCGATTAATCACAACTTTTTATAAGACGGGGCCCTGAACTTTAAATCTTTTGCGAACTGTAAAGGACAGCCATTTTCATGTAGCAAGAAACTTTGCAGCAGTGTTGTTTGGTGAAATTCAGTTAGTTTGGGGCACTTTTAAGAGTCCGAGCATAATTTGTTAGGCACCTTCAGCTCCTTTTATGCAATCCAGAATAGATACATGCACTATTTAACCAACAGGACAGATTTTTTCAAATGGAGGTAGCAAATTCACAAAATAGCATTGATTTGTACTTGATCTCTAAGTTCATTTCCTTTTCTCACTTATCGACAGTACATGTAAAAGTATATATTTATTTGTATGTGCTTATTATTTTTTTATTTTTTATTGTTGTTATCTTTTTAGGAGTGAAAATTAACTTGAAACCTGAACTTTAAAGGGATCCGGTAACTTTGTCTCAGATTCTGAAACAAAATCCTGGATTTTGCTCATGCTGCAATGATAATTATAAACCGTTAGGTCAGTCAGGAACCCCATGACTTTTACAAGCCGATCGCCCATCTGATTATCAAGATATTTATGATTGGAAATCGAAACCAAATTTTGCGTTTTCCTAATGGTTTTCATAACACTACAGTCTATTGGGGAAAACGAGTATGGTAAAACCGGTCATTCAAAGATTTTTACTTTTTTGAGGCACTTCTTGAGCTAGCGCAATTTATTTAGGGCTTCAATATTACACCGTATCACAGACACTGATAACAAGTAGTGCCGTGCATCTCAGATTTAACATTGTTAAACGATGCCTTTAATCTCTTCTTTTTTTTTATCAGGTCTATACACAGATGCTCAATCAACACTGGACTACCTCCATACAAGACGAGACATCGACCCTACACAACTCTTTGTCTTTGGTCGATCACTAGGGGGCGCTGTTGCAATCCATATAGCATCGCAGAAGATGAACACCGGAAGGTTAAAGGGGCTGATCATAGAGAACACCTTCACCTCGATACAAGAAATGGGCAGCCATTTGTTTTCAGGGGCAGTGAATTGGGTTCCTCTGTGTTTAGTCAAGAATAAGGTGGGTTATTGAAGTACACTGTCACTGGCATAGCTGTTTAATTTGCCCATATTTTCATATTGCTTCCAATATTGTTTTAAATAAAATCAAAAAATGGTAAACCAGGGTTATACTGCTAAAAGACATGGAGGGGGAGGACGAAGTTGTATATGGCATGATTCTGTAAAACCCCTTTCAAAGTGCTCGAAAAAAGCAACTGTTATTAACTCTGATTCTGTCCCTCTGCATGTACCCACGATGGCCCCTTGAGCTTAAAATGCAATCCTTTGCAAAGACTACACACAAGTTGGTCAAATGCAACTCTTTTTGAAAGGGCAAGACTATGGGAAACAGGGATGTTTTTTCTTTCATTTAACAAGGGAACAGGGGAGGGGGGAGATGTTCAAATGAAACAAGGACTATGTCCATGTTTTGATAATGTCCACAGGGTCAGGTGAACAAGAATACGAAGTCTGGATGCAGTTTACTTATCATTCTTCGGTCTTCACACTTAATATGAAAAACTTCCCCATAGCACTATAGGCATGACCACATCCAGAATACAGTCATTTTTAGGCCCTTAAGTATCAGAGTATCGGTGTGGATCTGAGCTCTGCCTGAAGACAATATTCCACTTTTCCATGTTCGCACATGGCTACAGCATGATAGAATGAACTCCATCCTCTTGGATAAGGATTTTTTCAGTGATTTTCACACAATTATAATTGTTATACAGTAGTCATATTGCGTTTATTACAACTATGCTACCCAGTACCGTACTTGTTTTTTTTCTTTCCAGTTTTTATCAAATAGGAAAGTATCATCCATTCACACTCCAACCTTGTTTTTAGCTGGTACTGCAGATGAGCTGGTACCTCCTAAGATGATGAAAGATTTATTCATGGTAAGCGGAATCTAATCAATCTGTGCACTTTGGAACCTTGAACCTTGACATAGTAATCCCTTTCAGCAGCTCCTAGAAGCTATCTCGGGATGATGATTTGCTGTGATTGATATGCTTTCTTAAAGGCATCGTTTAACAATGTTAAATCTGAGATGCACGGCCCTACGTGTTATCAGTGTCTGTGATATGGTGTAATATTGAAGCCCTGAAAAAAATCGCGCTTCAATCTGATCAGGAAGTGCCTCAAAAAAGGAAAAATCTTTGAGTGACCGGTTTTACCTTACTTGTTTTCCCCAATAGACTGTAGTGTTAGGAAAACCGTTAATTTGGTTTCGAATACCAATCATAAATATCTTGATAATCAGACAGGCGATCGGCTGGTAAAAGTCATGGGATTCCTGACTGACCTAAAGGTTTATAATTTTGATTGTAGCATGAGCTTAATCCAGGATTCTGTTTCAGAATCTGAGACAAAGTTACCGGATCCCTTTAAATTTCATTTTGATATCAAAGATTCATTTTTCTGATGAAATCAGTAACAATATTAGATATTTACGATGTATGATTGCTACATTTCCTCTTCTTAAAAGTCTAAATTCGGTATAGAATTACTTAATGGAATCTCATGAAGTTGCATGTTTCTTTTAAAGCAGTGTACAGACTGATCATTAGTATATTTAAATGCCTCTCAATTTCTTACGACTTGTTTGTTTAGTACTGTGTTGAGAACCAGTCATATGTAGCCATTATAGACAGTTGGTAAATCACAAGTTGATAGAGTTTAGTCATTTACGAAACAAACGTGCATTCATTTTGGTTTATAAAGGACTTGGCATCAATGCTATCAATGAGATCAATGAGAGCGAGTTCATTGAGATCAGTAAAGACTGAATATGTGTCGCCAGTCCTCAAACTTCCTGTTTTTATAACTCAACGTTGTTTGTCGTTCACAGAGATGCAGAGCACCAAAGAAGTCGATGTATTGCTTTACTGGAGGATCTCATAATGAGACATGGCATTGTGAAAACTACTTCCAAACCATCAGGGACTTTTTATGGAAAGTAAGTGGACAATCCAAGTAATCTAGTCTTATAAGGCCATTGATAATATGAAATATGTGTACAGTTTTGATAAGCCCCAAAGCCTATTTGTCGGATGGGGAGGGCTAGACACTTTGTTTTATAACTAGCCGTAGGGTGTTTGCACACATGCATGCCATAAGCAAATTTCTGGAACCCGCTTCTAAGGTTTCGATTGCTCTATACCAGGAAACTTTTTCCTTGATTGGCCAGATGTGATTTCCATGAAAGCTAACAGGTCTGAAATATGGCATGCCATTCGTGCAAAAATTCTTAGGGTCATTTGTATACGTCAAATTAAGTACAACAATGTACTGTTTATTACTGAAAAGCTAAAGCAACTCAAACATTATTCAAGTTTGTTTCAGAGACAGACAATCTACTCCTAAAATTTACAGTAATGACACTTGTAATACAAAAGAGAATGAGGCTTGTTTTAGGTCTATATGCGATCTAAGGGGAATACGTACAATTAAAAAGAAAAAAGAAGAAGCAGAGCCTCCCGTGCATCCGGTTGACATGCCCTACTGTCCGGACTTTGAGAAGCCCAGATCTAAACCATTTTTATACATGTTGGGGATTTCTCTCTTTAATAACAAATGAAAAGGTGAAAATGGATGTTAACTACCTAATTTTAATTAGAACATTACCATTTCTCAGAAAGAGCAAGTACATTTGTTTTCAGCTAAACCCTGTGATGAATCAAGTGGATTTTGTGATGCCTTAAAAATCGTGAATGTTGAGAGATGTTTTTAGCTCTTGGGGGGTGGTTATAATATACAATGTCACACATTATTTTTCATCACAAGTATTTGCGAATTTTTCAATAAGTTTTCTTGATTCTTTCTTGTTTGCGTATTCCAGAGCCCCGGCAGTAGAAGAGCAGATAGTAGCTACAACACTCATCCACATTCTAACCACCCTCATCATCATCATCATCATCATCAACATCATCATCCTTATGTTGGAGCTGCAGTCCCTCCAAATGCATCGGTAGTATTCAATGCATGATGAGTGATAGAGGTGCTACGATTTAATCTAGCTCAGAGTAAAGTATCAGGGAAACTCCAAAGATTATTTTGGCCCATATCTTATCGACCACATCAAAGATTTCAGTGTATCTGATGACTGTATGAAGCCGATAGCGTACTAGAGCTTAAATCAGACAAAACATTAAAGATACTATGTCCCTTTTGCAGCCAACATCAAATTCTGTAGAACTTTGAATGAATTATGAATATGTCATGTATGTCCTATCTGTGAAATTTAAACGTTAGCAGTGTCGTAATATTCAAATTATGCAAGGAAACCCGTTTACTTGCTAGACTTCACTGTCAGACACTATTGAGTGACTGACTGGCTTTTTCTTCTTTGGTAATAACATACATAAAATGAGCTGTAAAGGGTACATGAGCATTTGTCTACATCAATAACCCACTTCTTGTAATGGCCAAAATTAAACTGATTGAATCTTTGCGCAGCATAAAACGTACGACCATTCGGTACAATGGTCTGAAAAATCAGACTATTACTTACTGGCTCTATAGCTCCTAAGTCGATTCGACAACTAATAGTCGTTATTTTCCCACTTAAATACATTTTCAAGCCCCCCTTTCTTTAAGGAAGTTCTAAATTAGTATTGTCTTTCAAATGCCATTGGAATTTAACCTTTTCATTTTTTGGCCTGCAAATGGGACATAGTACCTTTAAATTAAGTGATATTTTTATGTCAACTGATGTTCTTGATTCTTAGTAGATAGCCCTCCTAGAGCTTGAATTAGACAAAACATCAAATAAAGTGATATTTTTATGTCAACTGATGTGTTGATTCTTTAGTAGATAGCCCTCCTAGAGCTTGAATTGGACAGAACATTAATGTAAGTGATATTTATATGTCAACTTATGTTCTTGATTCTCAGTAGATAGCTCTACTTGAGCTTGAATCAGACAGAGTATCAAATGAAATGATAATTGTATGTCAATTAAAAAAAAAACAATAATACTTGGTAACATGTAGCTTGGACTAGCCCACCAACAAGCTAGCGACCATACAGAGTCCATGCTCAATGTGTGAGCGAAACGTTCTGTCTTTAAGCATTTTGAAAGTGTGACGATGGAACTGATTTGCTCTGTCCGTCCAGCTATGATATCTTTATGTATTTATCAATTCCATGAAGAAGACATAAATTACATTTTGAAGAAAAAAAATATATGGAGAAAGAAGTTTATGGTAGAGTTTAACGCATTCAAGGCCAACTGGAACGGTTTTAGATTAAGTTTATGTTTGGGGTTTGGTAAAGTGTTTCCTTCAGGGTGGAAATCAAGAATTTGTTAAGTGTAGGTTATGGACTGCAGAGCATGTGTAACCCAAGCGTGTGCTATTCCACCTTTGTTTCATCAAACTTTTTGACTGAGTGCCACATCTGGATATTAAACTGAATTGAATATTTGAAAAATTACAAATTAGCCTGTACATAATTGGAACTTCAGAATGATGGCATTTGGGGAATTCAGAGTGTTCATTTAAAATGTATTATTACTACTTTCCATTTAGTTTGATTGCTCTTTCCTAATTTTGATAATCTTTTATAAGTTTGTTGCTAAGGATATCAGTATAGCATCATCTAAGAAACAAATTTGTTCTCATGAGTTTAGTGTGAAAAGGTGCAATGAGTGTGTGTAATTGGGTTTTTACAGACGTGTATCAATCAGATATGATTATTTACGTCTGGGGACCGGCCTTTAACGTCACCATCCGCAATGGAAAATGTTTCTTCCTTTTAATTCAATTTTGACTTCTTATTGTGCTAGACTTCTGAGCTACATAAAACATACAAGAGCAGAAAATAACTCAAAATTAGTCAAGGTATACATAAACCTCTCTTGAATTGCAGCATGTTTCACAGCCAGGTGCTGTCATTTTCCTGGACACCTTGTAACCAAGGTGCCATTTACACCAATGAATTGAATTTGGTAAATTAAATATGACTATGTGAAAGAAGCTTGTGTTATTGAAGCTTATGTATGTTAGTCCAAATTAAGTTAATTCTCCACAAAAGAACTGATCATTAAAAACAATTTTGATCTGTTATAATAGCAATGCCTGTTCAGCCACCGGCCCTGATTGGTGGCTTAGAAATGAAACAGTTTCATGCTATACATAGTTGAACCACAGGCCCTTTGCTTATGATTTTTGAATATATAGAATTGATGTCTTCACTTCCTTAACGTGACTCGGTAACATTGTTGAAGGTTGATGAAAAAACTGCGTAATTTTTGTATGAAATAATGGACTTATTATATTCCTTTTACTGTACTAACCCTCTAACATTTTTTTTGTATGCAAAAATTCCTGAAAAAATTCTCAAACCACAGAGATATTTATGGTTTTATTTGAAGGCGTCACTGTGCGACACCCTCTAACAGTAAATTCTCCCAACCATTTTTGAATTTTCCCAACCGTTTTTCCATGAAAATAAGACCTAAGACGGGCTTTTAAAAATCTGTCAACACCTAAATGTCTGGAATGGTATATAGAGCTGATTCATTGCTTTGTGACGATTTACATTCACCTCAATTGTAATTAAATTGTAATAATATAGTTGGGAGAATAAAGGTATCGATCAGATCAGTTTTTCCCCATTTTTATTGTTAATAATGGTCCGTTTTCACTCAAACTTTCAGATTATCTTTAATTGTACATCTAGCATTGAAGTCACTACCTTATCACCATTTTCTCTCATCTGAACAATGTTACCAAGTCCCTTTAATCATTTCTTCCTCTTTATTTGTCTGAATTGATCCGAGGGTATTTGAGAAATTCCTCCTGTTTTTTTCTGGTGGTTCGTAAGAAAATTGCTGCAAAAATTCCTCCTTTTTTTCTGGTGGTTCGTAAGAAAATTGCTGCAAAAACAAATACCTTTGTTAATTGGCAGCCAATATACAGTATTGTAACCTTGATGCAGTTTCCAATGTCTACACGTACCTTCATATTCATATATTTTTTGTTTTGTTTTGTTGTTTTTTTTTTGCTATTTTTTTCTTCTTTTGCCTGGAGTAATGCATCATACGCTCATTGTCATTTTTTTAATTTTAATCTAAATTATTATTCTTTAGGCTGACACATTTATAAACATTTTCATTTGCCCATATGGCAATCAGATGTTCGATAAATAAGGTATGTAAAATAGGATACCCAGTTTTGCAAAATGAAACTTAATGAAAGTATCGCTGGCTTAGAAATTTAGTTTAAATGTTCTGCTTACACTAATTCACAAGAACACACATTGCACATACACTGTATTGTGTTCTTTTTGTCTGGACTAGGATTCTGAACAAGACTCAAATTTCCCCGTCGTTCTTTGCTCAACATTCAGCTACGTGTATTTTGTACATCTATGAAATTTGTTTTGCGGATCTTTGAAAATTGTATTGGTTTTCACGTGATTAACCTCTAGGCTACATGTACCTGAGGTAGTAGACCGTTTTACTAATATATTCAAATTTGTGGATGTTTCTTTTCCGAGGACCTAGTGACAAGTTATTCCATTAACCCGATATTCATGAATGAATTACGATACTTCAAATCCAGTCTGCATACATTAATTGTTGCTATGTCATGCAAGCATCGGGCAAGCTTTCACTATGTCAAGAACAACCTGTGTTTAAAAAGTATGCATACAATTTGAATACATGTATGTTAGTGAGCTGGTGTATTGATGGGTGGTCCAATATTGCCTGCTTTGACATTTGCTCCAGGCATTATTTCATGAAAGATGAAGGGTTGGGTTTAAAGCCCCACTGCACTACTTGCTCCCTCTGTATAGAAAACAATGTCTAAGCGGTGCCCGTTGGTCCCCATGATCTTCTTTTTCTGATGTTAATTGAGAGCTGAGTTGATGAGATAACCACCTGTCAGTGACCAGCAGGGTGGTCTAATCTAAGCCCTTCTGGCCAAACTAGTGCAGACGGGCCTTAAGGTTATTTTTAGGGGTAGGGTTATGTTATGTACAGAGGTTTGCCCATGGTTTAAGTTGGGAATCTGGTTAGTCTAAGGTAGCAAATCTTGGTAGAATAAATGTTTGTTGTATACATGTACATGTCTCTATTGTTCATGGTATTTTTGTTCTCAAAATGTAATTAACTAGGTGTTACACAGGTCTATGAAAACATGTAAATATCTTCTTATTTTGTATACTCATTACTCATTGAAAAAATTCTTAGCTATGATTTCAATAAGAGAGATGAATATTGTTGACAAAGTCTGACTAGATTGTAAATGTATATGCAATAACAAAATGGTAGAATAAAATTATTTTATTTATTCATAAATATTTATTGATTTCTGTCATTTTTTTAATTAAAAAGTTGCTGTCTTAGCATGCATTGTTTTAACATACCCCTTTTTTGTATGTAGATAGCACATAAACCACAATAGACTACTTAATATGCATACAGCAATGAAAACACTACATATTTCTACATCTTTTAAACACACAGTACCGTAGTCCCAGCCCTTAAATGCATTAAAAGGTGCTTCAGGAATACAACCTCTCAGAAGTCTTCAGTACAAGTTATGGCTAGAGCAACTAATACAGACGTCATAGAAGCGACATGCTACAGGTCTTTAAGGCCAAAAAAAAAAGATGTTGTATTGCCCTTTAGGTGCCAAAACATGGGTCGGTCAGTCAGATTTTTTTTTCTCCCTCTTTAGGCTAATATTTCTCAGTTTTGAATGCTCTAACACATATTTTTTTCTCTAAAAACGGTAAAAAAAAAAAAACCTTTTTTAAAAAGCCGACCGTAGATTTCAAGATTTTTGGGTCGGTCGCAAAGGGCAATACAACATCTTTTTTTTAAACGCCTAATGCATGGAATCGACGACCTCCAGTAACTAATTTCTTTCATCGTACCACTGTCACAATAACAAGAAGTCACCAGTTCACTACAAAAGAAACACATAAAATCTTAATTGAGGCAGAGCTCTTTTTCACAGAGAGTAGTAAACGAATGGAATGGTCTCCCATCATATGTAGCAGAAAGTCCATCACTAAATTATTTCAAATCAAATCTTAATATATGTACTGGTCACTGAAGAAAGACAAGTTGATTCCTGATGAATTATTGATGATGATGTTCATCCGTAACTGCACAGTGCCAAATTCAAGAGCAACCTACTAGCGGACACCGAGGGGCAAATAAGTTTTGTATAACTTTATGCCTACTTCCAAGGGCAAGGTAATAAATAAGGTATGATATCCAAGTTATGAAAATAGCTCGTAGTTCTCACACTGAAAAGAACTCTTCCATCTCTGTTTATCATGGACTAATTAATAACTCCATCACTTTCATGAGCACATATCCCATTACTTTTCTCTGTGAACTTTACAATTTGGTATAAATCACCTCCACTTCCTTATGAACGGATTATGAACTAAGAACTGTTATTATATTTGTTTTACATGCACTTTATTTTTTGCAATGAATCTACGCACTTTCCTTTGACATTCAGTCATACGGATACCCCAGTCACACTGCTGAAACCGATACTAGACCGACAACAGACTGATCAAACTATTACATTGCCTCCTATAGCCAAGAATCGGTTGGTCTGGAGGTGTGACTCGGGTATCGGGGGTTTTATTACCAGGTATATTCAACAGTCTATGGAACTAAAAAATATTTCTTCCAAAGAGAATTGCATTTTTTGTTTTAATTACCATACATGAACATTCACAAAATTACAGATCAGGTTCATGATTTAAGAATGGAATATATACTGGTATAAATGAATTAATGATGGATCATTTGTTTGGTTTCATTACCTTCAGTACATTATTAGTGCATAAGCATGGCTAAGCATTTATTGCCGATAAGACAATACAAACTCAATTAACAGCACCAAGAGTCATAAAAAGGTATCAGAGTACTGCAATATTCACATTTGTTTTTGCTAGAATAAACAATAGCTGTTTCAGCTGGCATTACAAAAGAAGTTCAAAGTTCAAACCCGGATTTGTTAAAGGGATCCGTAACTTTGTCTCAGATTCTGAAACAAAATCCTGGATTTAGCTCATGCTGCAATGATAATTATAAACCTTTAGGGCAGTCAGGAACCCCATGACTTTTACAAGCCGATCGCCAGTCTGATTATCAAGATATTTATGATTGGAAATCGAAACCAAATTTTGCGTTTTCCTAACGGTTTTCATAACACTACCATCTATTGGGGAAAACGAGTATGGTAAAACCGGTCACTCAAAGATTTTTACTTTTTGAGGCACTTCTTGATCATTTTGAAGCGCTATTTTTTTAGGGCTTCAATATTACACCATATCACAGACACTGATAACACGTAGGGCCATGCATCTCAGATTTAACATTGTTAAACGATGCCTTTAAGGACTATCATGATTCAATCCCCTCTTACATGAGTTTCATGTCACGACTTGTTCGTTTTCTTGAAGATTTTGCCTAGAGTGTTCTTTGACACCTTTCCAGACTTCCTTGGCTTGCTTTTCTCAAACTCATCTTGGGTCAGTTTCTGTTTATGAGCACGCACTCTCGCCATCCACTCCTTCCCCTTTTCTCTCTTCTTCTTCTCCATTTTCTCCAACTGATCGCCAAGTTCGACATTCTTCATGTAAAAGTTTGTCTCTCGCTTGGCCTGAGAGATCTCAGTACGGATGCGCTGCTGACGCACCTGACGCTCGTATTCCAAACGCTCCACGAGGTGTCCCCACTGGAAGCGATGCAGGTACTTCAGGTTCCACAGCTCCTCATAATAAATACTCCGTTTCCTCCCACCGATTGGCGTGTTGTTGAACGTGAGGGCAATGCTCTTTGCTATCTTTTTATCCATGAATTCAATCCAGCCTTCCGTGAAACGCTTGCTCTTGCTACCACCTTTCTTCTTCCGACTTTTGCGGCTGAATTTGTCTGTATTTTTAGGAAAAAATTGGAAAAGAAAATTGTGCCATTCAATAAATTACAATGATAAACAAGCTTTTATTTCACCCTGTATTCGGTGAACAACTAAAGGCTGCAGCCATGTAATAAATAAATTGAAGAAATAAAACAACATTTTTTAATTTTTTATTTTATAAAAAGCAATTATCAGCCATAATAAACCAGAACTAACTACATATGGCTGTGCTGTGCATACAAAGAGTATTGAAATGAGTTAAAATATATAGACTGCGTAGAAATTCTACATTCTAATTGAACTCTTCCTATGTCAAAGAGTTTCACTTGCATCTCTAACAAAATGGGGGCGATGCTTACTTTTCAAACACTTACAAGTTACAACCATCTCTTGAACAAGACATTGCAGATCTGACAATATGTCTATACCGGGTATCACTAAATTTCATGCATAGCAACTGTGGCTATATTTTAGTCATGACATACTGTTTCTTATTTGTTTATAATTGTTCAAAGTCAATCTGAGAAAAGAATATGTACTATAAAGTATAAATCTCCAATCTCCAGTTTTCGAGGAATGTTTTGTAAATTGTATGACTACATGTATTTTGTTCAATTAAGGAGATTTAATGCTTTACTCATATATTTTGAATGCTCACTTCATGCTCTAAACATTGATATAATTTGAACATCATGGAAAGATTATCTGGTAGAGCATAGCCTACTCTGGTCACACATAGCTGCATCGCTATCCTGTCTGTGTATTAAAACCCGTTTTATTGATCTCAACATTTCAAACACCACTGTGCACAACTAAACTGATTTCACTCAAAATCGGTACTTTAGTGACAATTGATGACACCTAAATAGCAGTAAAATACAATTTTTTCAACTCACCGATGTTAGAAAGAATAATTTAAAAATTAAAATCATGAGTCCACTGTCAAACTTGCTTACAGTTTTATCAGCATGATTGTGTACATTTGTGTGTTATAAGTGTATTGACTATTCACGTGTGAAATTGCTGCCTATTAGCACATGGTACAGCGCTAGAGGTCCATACGCAGTATTGACTCTCTATGCTTTGCTGGAGTGACTCTGGTCACATGCAGTATGTACACTGTAAATGTGCCACCTGCACAGCAAAACCTCAAGATATCAGGATCTTTTAATTACCTTCGGCTTGTAAGAATACACGTCCAACATCGCCATATTGGGAGAATATCCTCTTGATCTTCTGTGGTCTCATCAGTGGGGGTATGCGGCTCAAGTAGACGATCCCTGGTTTGGATGTTTTCTTCAACGTGACCTCTCCTTTGGATTCCTCGGCTTGCAGCCTTTCAAAGGCAATACCATCCTCGCGATCTTCATTCTGATTTTCATCTTCATCCTCTTCAGAGATGTAATCGTTCAGTTCTTGCGGCATTTCTTCTTCGTCTTGGTCCATCATTTTGCTCTTGCTGTTGCTACAGAAAATAGAAAGAAAATTTGCAAGCAATGACACAAAAATGCGACACAAAATACTCCGTTGCCCAGTTGATCTTCCAGTCACCAACTTCAGACCACTTTTCAGACCACACATTGCCATTGGTTTTCAAATAGAGTGTGTAATTGGGTTTTTACAGACGTGTATCAATCAGATATGATTATTTACGTCTGGGGACCGACCTTTAACGTTACCATCCGAAAGACCACTCTACATACAATGTATAAGTAACTTGCATGTGACGGAATGAAGCAAGCCCGGGACCTGGTGCGAAAGTACATAAATAAGCGCCCAGTCGAAGTACCGGTAGATGGATCCAAGATCTCACTCCTTTTTTTATCCTCTCCCACCCCCAAAAAAAAAAATATATAGACTAGAGATCTAGAAATTCTATACCGGTATATAGATCTAGAGTCTAGATCTATATAGAGATCTAGAGTATAGAGGGGTCTATTGACTAGCCCTAGAAAATCTATATCTAGACCTAGGCCTAGACCTAGATCTATTATTAATTATTATGATTAAAAATTTAAATTAAAAAAAAAGGCGGCTTAATTGCAGAATACCCTACCATATTGTTAGTCTTCATATATTAGCCGTAGATATAGATTGTGATTTTATTGTTTGCGATAACGGTGATACAGGTATTGAAGATTGTATAATGCAAGTGTTCGTATTCATTTGGTGGATGAAAAGATGAATTTTACGCTGTTTTGTGCGTCATTGCAGCGCTGAATTTGGTGTGTTCGTCGCTAATTTGTGACAAATTTAGATGGCTTTCCTGAAGATATTTCATGCAAGATTTGTGATATATTGATAAGCACTGATTCTTGGCCCTACCTTTGACTTGTTTCTTGCTTGTTATGGTAATTTAGTAGATGAATTACTTGAAATTTGAGCACTATTCAGTAACGCAAAAAGTCTAGCCCGTGTACCGGTATAGTCCCACACACGTATGTGTATGTAGATTTACAGTACCTGGCCTTGCGCTTGCGTGCGCTCGCAAGCGCTAACGTTAAAGCTCTATACACCGCTTAGTCTGCTGTCAAAGACCCTAATCCTTTGATCTATATAGACCTAATATGTCTCGTTCTAAAAATACGAAAGAAAAAAATTGTTTTGTGCTGATATAGATCTACATGTAGACTAGTATTGGTCGATGGTCATTGGTCGTTGGCTACTTTTATTTAATATCTGTCAGCCTCTTCGTCGATGGTCGTTGATCATTGGCCTTTTTCAACAAATATTTAGTCGATGGTCATTGGTCGTTGGTTTCATGGTGCTTACTATTTGGTCGATGGTCGCTGGTCGTTGGATTCTTCTACTCAATCAAATTTAGTTGTTGGTCGTTGGATTCTAATATTTATCAGACTGTTGCATGGTCGATGGTCGTTGGACTTTTCATTCAATAGTATTTGGTCGATGGTCGTTGATCGTTACTGTGCATGTGCTCTGGTTCTGTGCTCTAATATTTGTCAGACTGTTGGTCGATTGTAGTTGGACTCTTTATTTAATACAGTTTAATACTCAAGTCGAAACTCGGTAGCATAGAAAGCCTGTAAAACCGTGGTAGGGTAATCTGCAATTGTTCCAAAAAGGCGAAGAGCACGATTCCCATGATGACATGAACCACAAATTTTATCACACATACAGGTCTAATTAATGAATAGAAAAGTCAACGCAAAGCGTCGCATCCCCTCGCAGGGTACAAATGGCCTATATACGTCAGAACAAGTTACCTCCATTAGACTATGCTATTATATTACTAGGCAAGGAAGTTAACCACATTTTCACATATATAATTAGGTGTTTTTGCATATTTAATGAGCTATGACCTTTCACCTTTGACCTAAATACTCCGAAATCGATCTTAGGCTGTGTTTTGATACTATTTGTACCTTCATATCAAATTTCATTAAAATCTGTCAAACATTACTAAAGTTATCGATCGGAAACCAGATTCGCATATTTAATGAGCTATGACCTTTGACCTACATACTCAGAAATTGAACTTAGGCTGTGTTTTGATACCATGTACCTTCATATCAAATTTGATTAAAATCCGTCAAACATTACTAAAGTTATCAATCGGAAACCAGATTCGCATATTTAATTAGCTATGACCTTTGACCTACATACTCGGAAATTGAACTTAGGCTGTGTTTTGATACCATGTACCTTCATATCAAATTTCATTAAAATCTGTCAAACATTACTGAAATTATCTAACGGAAACCAGATTCGCATATTTAATGAGCTATGACCTTTGACCTACATACTCGGAAATTGAACTTACCGGTAGGCTGTGTTTTGATACCATGTACCTTCATATCAAATTTCATTAAAATCTGTCAAACATTACTGAAATTTTCGATCGGAAACCAGATTCGCATATTTAATGAGCTATGACCTTTGACCTACATACTCGGAAATTGAACTTAGGCTGTGTTTTGATACCATGTACCTTCATATCAAATTTCATTAAAATCTGTCAAACATTACTGAAATTATCGATCGGAAACCAGATTCGCATATTTAATGAGCTATGACCTTTGACCTACATACTGAAATTGAACTTAGGCTGTGTTTTGATACCATGTACCTTCATATCAAATTTCATTAAAATCTGTCAAACATTACTGAAATTTTCGATCGGAAACCAGATTCGCATATTTAATGAGCTATGACCTTTGACCTACATACTCGGAAATTGAACTTAGGCTGTGTTTTGATACCATGTACCTTCATATCAAATTTCATTAAAATCTGTCAAACATTACTAAAGTTATCGATCGGAAACCAGATTCGCATATTTAATGAGCTATGACCTTTGACCAACATACTCGGAAATTGAACTTAGGCTGTGTTTTGATACCATGTACCTTCATATCAAATTTGATTAAAATCCGTCAAACATTACTAAAGTTATCGATCGGAAACCAGATTCGCATATTTAATGAGCTATGACCTTTGACTTACATACTCTGAAATTGAACTTAGGCTGTGTTTTGATACCATGTACCTTCATATCAAATTTGATTAAAATCCGTCAAACATTACTAAAGTTATCGATTGGAAACCAGATTCGCATATTTAATGAGCTATGACCTTTGACCTACATACTCCGAAATGAAACTTAGGCTGTGTTCTGATTCCATGTACCTTCATATAAAATTTCATTAAAATCCGTCAAACATTATTAAAGTTATCGATCGGAAACCAGATTCGCATATTTAATGAGCTATGACCTTTGACCTTTGACCTACATACCCCAAAATCGAACTTAGCCTGTATTTTGATACCATGTACCTTCATATCAAACTTCATTCAAATCCGTCAAACATTACTGAAGTCATTGATCGGAAACCAAATTTGTTACGGACGGACGCCATGCTGGGCATGGTCATGGCCTAGTCAACCGAAAATTTCTGTCTCTTTCGTTCGTTAGCCTCTGATTTGGGTAGTGTCGGCTCCTCTCTTTAGAGACAGAAGCCGACCATAGGGGCTCCTGTGCAAACGTTTTGGCCATTCATGGCCAAAGAACTTTGCCCAAAATACTCAATTTTAGCGGATTCATATCCGATGCATTTATGTTTGAAAATTAGGCCTAGGCTATTATACATCGGTTCCACTTACCAGATTGACTGTATGATGCGTTTAAAGGGTCTTTTTTCCTGATTTTCATCGCCGAAATTGAGCTCCGTGTTGAAATGCTTGCAGCCGTATTTTAAACTGTTACTGCGTACCGCGTATGAAGGAAGATGACGTCATCCATTGACAGTAACAGTTTAAAATACGGCTGCAAGAATTTCAACACAGAGCTCAATTTCGGCGATGAAAATCTGGAAAAAAGACCCTTTAAACCCATCATATGAAGGGGTGACCAAAGTTCACGGATATTTTTCTTTTCTTGCACATTACAAAATATCCAGATCAACATATATTATGTTCCATACGTCATGAGAATCGTAATTTATCATATAATCAGATTATATAACATTCCAAGGCTGTATTGACTTCAAACTAATCAAACCAATGATAAGACGAGAAAATTGGAAGGCTTACCACTACCGACATCTGTCAAAAAGTGTGACCAAAGTTCGCGCATGATATTTACTGCCCTCTTGTGGTGGGCTTTATATATGTAAACATTCCAAAAAGTGACATAGTTCCAATCAGAAGCCGAACTTTAAATTGAAACTTTGAAATAGATAATAATTTCTCTCTATCATTGAAATTTTGCCCGAAAAAAAAACCCTTGTTAAATTTTGCAAATAAAAGACAATATTTGTCATTGTTCACGTGTTAATTACAGTGTAGTCCCTGGGCCGTATTCTGAACCCTGTGTTATCTCTAATATTGTTGTACCTTTGAAGATAAGATAAAGTTGGTATTCTGAACATTGTTGTAACTTTTGTTGTAACTTTTGTTGTATCTTTTGTTGTATCTTTTCTCTCATTTCTTTGGTCGCGCCTGCGCTCAAACTTTTGTGCGCTTGAATAGTGCGTAGTATTACAAAAATGACGCTTAATCCTCATTTGCATATGCGCACGGGAGATAATATGACAAGATAATTGGTATTCTGAAAATTGTTGTATCTTTTATCTTATCTATCTTGCGTGGTATTTACAACAATATTTACAACAGGTAGGGGGTTGTTGTATCTTTCGGGTGATATAATGGCGGCAATATTCCTTGCCCAGAACCAACTTCGTGCCAATAGTCAGTTAGAAAAAGATTGTGTGTTGACCGGAGACATCACAGATGAGAACTTTCTAAGAAATTACATGCTAGAATATGACGATTTTAATGCTCTCATCTATAACCACTAATTGAAAGCGTGACTTGTCTTCATGATCCACATGCCACAGCCCATATGATGGGCGTAATAAGCACTCAATTTACTAATTACGCCCAAGATTGGTATGTGCTAGGCGCATCATTAGATATGGCATAAAGAATTCCTATTGGTTGACCTACTTATCATGCTTATATAAAATAGATTTTGATTGGTTTAGGGTCCATAAAAATGGGCGTGTCAACAGTGGTCAAAGATAAGATAGAGGCGGTCCTTCAAGAGATAACACAGGAATAAAATGATTTTCAGAATACCAACTTACAACAATATTAGCGCTGTGTTATCTCTGGGAGATACAACAAAAGATAACACAAAACTTACAACAATGTTCAGAATACCGCCCCAAATCTGCATGTCATTTGTTTGTTTAAAACGTTTATCATGTGTCTCCTTTTTATATGTCAGCCATACATGAGTTCTCGCTCTTTTCTCTCTTTGTCTCTCCACTTTCCCTTCTAAATTTGTATTTTTATGAACCCCGTAGAATTATAGTTTTATTAAAATTCACAAACACAGGTTCCGTTTTTTTGCGTAAGAAATTGAAATTTTATCATTATTTTTCGGAGTAAATCCCTCTAATAAACTGATTTTCATATAAAAAAACACAATTTGTTATGATAAAAAGAGTGAAAAGGCTAGCTTATTCACATTTTTATGTCGCATTTTGACCTCAGGAGTACGGAGTTGTCGACGGTGCTCAAAGATTTCGTTGTCTCAGTCCCACACAGGCATCGCGTATCGTTCTCCTGTTAAAGCGCATGTAGTGTTAGTACGCGAACTTTGGTCACGCGCGAACTTTGGTCACACCACCATACAGTCAATCTGGTAAGTGGAACCGATGTATATTAGCCTAGGCCTAATTTTCAAACATAAATGCATCGGATATGAATCCGCTAAAATTGAGTAGAGTCTAGGGTCTATTTTGGGCAAAATTCTTTGGCCATAAATGGCCAAAACGTTTGCACAGGAGCGCCTATGGTCGGCTTCTGTTTCTAAAGAGAGGAGCCGACCCTACCCAAATCAGAGACAAAAGAGACAGAAATTTTCGGTCTAGGCCATGACCTAGACCGAAAATTTCTGTCTCTTTCGTTCGTTAGCCTCAATTTCGACGATGAAAATCGGGAAAAAAAGACCGGCCTTAGGGCCTATAAGTTATATAAACGCATCATTCAGTCAATCTGGTAAGTGACACCGAATTATATTAGCCTAGGCCTAATTTCCTCATGGCCATGCCCATGTTGATGTCGACTAGACTATTATAATCTAGATTCTATATTTTATTATTACTATAGGGCCTAGGCTAGAGCCTGAGTAGAGGTCTAGATGGATAGATCTAGGTCTAGATCTAGATCTAGTCTAGAAGAATCTAGATCTAGTCTAGAATTAATATATTACGCAAGCGTGTGCAGTGCTTACCACTTACATTGATAGACTCTTATGAATATTCCAGTTATAATTCAAGAAAGAGAATGATTAATCACGTTTGGTTTAAGTTTGGGCGTTGACAGACCTTGGGTTGAGATTGCAAGCAGGTGCAGGCTAAACACTTCAGCAACTATGCAGCATGCACGTCGGCCTCGGATATGGGACACTGGGAGCTGCCATGTTAAAATTAGCCGAATTTATTTCTATTTATTTCTATTTATTTCAATATCAGATAAATCAAATAAAGTATTTAATTTTCTGATTAAAATTTTTAAAGATTATGTATGAAAAATATCATAATTTTAAACAAATGTTAATCTATTATTATAATCAATTGAAAGTAAACTAGTAGCCCATCTTATAGTCGGCAACGCACGTTGCACAGGTCACAGATTATAGCTAGCAGAGCTAGAGCTAAGCAGTTGAACGAAGTTTATAGTTCACATGCACAGATCGCTGGTTAATGGTTCAGACTCTCCTCAATCCTCCCACGTCCACCACGCAGTATTCTTCTTTATGACATAACGTATATCCTTTCTTGTTTGGCTCCATTGGTATCACCGGTTGGATAATCAATCAATTATTTTGTTTTTGATTTGATATTAAAGGTTAGAAAGTTCAGAGGTAAGTACCGTACACAGCGCGGCGTAACGTAGTCTGCTACCGCCGCACGCCCATTTCATGGGCTGCCATCGCGCCGTAGCGCGGGCGCATATAGCCATGGCATAGCCATAGGCTCCATATCCAGCTCCACCTCCCGCGTGATATTATTCGGTTTTGTGTTGTGTTTTTTGGTCTTTGTTTTGTTTATTTTGAGTCTTGATTTGTTTTATGTGTCTGTTTTTCCGTTTATAGTAGATCTATTTTTTTTCTTTTTCTTTAAACCTAGATCTAGTCTCTATGCCTACGCCTACGGTAAAGCTAAAATTTTAAAACTATACAGTCAGAGTACAGTCTACAGTCTTTACACAGGTCAGTAGGCCTACAGTCTACAGAGACTGAAAAAGTTTAGCACTTTATTTATAATATAGGAAAAGAAATACTTCAATTTTCAAATAGAACTTAATGTAATGAGGGTATTGTGCGAGAGGAAAGTAAAGCCTTGGTCACAAATGCCATTACGAACTGCTACAAACGCCCTACGAATGATTTTCAGACAATGGAAAAACGGAGATTCGTAAGAAATTATCGTTCGTACGGACCTTTGTGACCGTAGCATAAGAGTGAAAAGTGAAATACACTGTAATAAGAATGGAGAAAGTAGAAATGAAAAAAAGCATGAAAGAGGTAGAGTTTAAAAAGAAATAGATATGAAGGAAGAGAGACGTAGGCCTACTGGAAGAAAACAAAGAAATCACAGAGTGATATAAATATATAAAAGTGTTTGAATTTATTAACTTAAAAAATAAAAATAAAAAACTGTCAATAGCATCTAGAGCTTAAGGAGAGAGAAAGAAATTAATAAAATGGATAAGTAAATGGAAAGAAAAGTAAATAAAATACATTGGCATGTGTGGCAAACAAGCTATACATCTGTATATTGGCACTTAATTATGACAATTAAAGGAGAGGATAAAGTTTATCCTACTGTTTAGTGATTTCTAAAAATCATTGATCCTGTACCCCATGTTTGTTGTCTCTTGATCCTCTCGACTCAGCATTATTTTATTTTCATTATAATTATATTTTATGTGTGATCTAATTTAAGTTAGGGGTCAAGATTTGTTTGAAGGTCAAAGGTAGCCTTTTCTTAGTGGTCACTTTATAATGCTCAGCTTTCCTTATTTGTATCTAGCAGAATGGTACTTCACTGAACTGAACGAGCTAGAGCTAGAGAGGATAGTACATTTCTGTAAAAAATTACAAATCTTCCAAATTCAAATTTAATTGGCCTGAAGTTGCTTCAGTATAGGGCCTATAAGCAAGGCACATCAGAGGTTGCAGAATAAAAAATAAGATTCCCAAAAACGCCTCACTCTTTTATTCACAGGATCTTTGAGTTTTTTTAAACTGATTTCTTTTCCAAATGCCTATCTTGTTAAGGTGTTATATGCATGATTTTCATAGTTTGGGAAAGGGTCTAAAACACTTCTTTTGCATAAGTTTTCCTATAAAGTCATTCTACAATGTTCCTGAAATTAATATACTATAATCTACATACGGGTATTCTTCAGCATTGATCCCTCTTGAACAAATCAATTTATTATCAAACCATGCTGATCGACATCCATTTTTTAAAGTCGTGATGAAAAATGTCTGTTTCTTTATCAAATTGTATCCCTAGAGACAAGTACTACAGAATCTATATTGTCAGAAATTTTGCAATGTTTGAATTCTATTTGTAGTTGATAATTGATATTCATCCAAAGACATGAATAATTACATTTTGTTTTAAAATTTATTTTCTTAGGAAAGAATATGACTGACAGGGAGACAAATAGCGCTGGCAAACTCTTGATAGTAGGATTAGCCTGTGTTGATATTGTCAATGTAGCTGCAGTGTATCCTACAGAAGATACAGATCAAAGGTAAGCCCCTCTGGTTTTCACTTGGAATGGCTATTTTAACCCTTTCATTGCAGGACAACATTTTTTTGGCCTAAATTGATTACATATTTTTCCTCAAATTAGCAACAATAATATTTTCCTTTTATTGCTACATTCTTAAATTAAAATGTAGTGTCTCTGAAGACTATATGCCTAGACAAGAATGTTGTCAAAAATTTGAAAAAATTGCAAAAATTTTGATTGAAAAATAATGATTTTGAATCTCTCAAAATGCTGCCAATTTAAGGACTTTATAGCTTATTTTCCTTTTTAGAATTCCTGGCATCAAACGCAATATTAGTAATGAAAAAAAAAATGGTTGCAGTGTGTTGTGAATTCCAAGATACTTCTTCTACCATAGTCTTGCAACTGATTTTAAAAATCTAAATGAGATTGACATCACAAAGAACTTTTAAAAAGATTCAGGCCTTGTTTCCTCTGTATTGAAAGTTTGAAACATAGCATTTATGTTAAGATAAAAGCAATAGACAGTGGCTATTAAAGCAGATAATGTCCCTGAAGATATCATGATCAGTACTAGGGAGACCATGTTTATATTAAAAGGACAAGAAGGCCAATGCAGGCTGTTCCTTATCTCCACTGCAATAGTTCAGAGCTAACAGAATCTTTTTGTGTGTGTGTGTGTAATGATAAATGAAGCACCTTTCCTGAGGATACAATTGTCTGAATAAACACCGATTTGGGGAGAGCTGAACATGGAAGTGTCAGCTGCCATCATGTATGCTAAATAATAGTTCAAACATTCCCACTTTAGTTCAGGGACAGCCAGGAACCTGTCTGATTACATAAGACATTCAATCATCTCTTGTTTAATGTGCTATTGGGATGGCCCTCAGCTATGGTGGACGAACTGCTCCACAGTGCTTGCAGAAACCATGGAAACTGAATCAGTATATATACAATATTATACATGTACAATTACCTCACAGAAATTAGTACACGGTTCCCAAATACATACATGTCGGTGCAACTTAGTGTAAAGGTAAATGTTTGTATCGAGATGCAGCTATAGACTACATTTACATTAAAGGTCTGCAGTTAACAAAAAGAGTATTACCCATTCCTATGTAGTCAGGCATCAATTTTGTATAAAAGGTTGTTGAGGTGAATTGGCTCAAGCTTAGCCAAAGTGCATTTAAAGCATTCAGCAAATTTCTTTGTATTACATGACAATGCAAATTATGCAATCTGAATGGTATGTATACTCCCCCTTTGTCACTTGACAAAATGCAGCTCAGAGTAGTTTTATAAGTCCTACCCGTACGTCTCTCTAAGGTATAGTGATTTATACGTTATCCTAAATTGTCTTGGAGTGATGTGCTGTTCTATATGAAATACAGTACTAACCTTTCTCCTTTATTTCTATTTCTGTATTATATTCTTTCAAGTCTCGCATTTATTAACATGGAGCCCAACAAATCAGGCAGCCTGGACTGTTTGTATAATTGTATGTTTACAGCATCCTTAAGGCCCGGTCACACAGCCCTCCACGGGCGTATCGCGGCCGAATCACGGCCAAAAATTTCTGCCCGTGAAGCAGACGCTGTTGGACGCTTTGAGGTCGCGATACAGCCGTACTTTACCCGTCGTTACACGCGGTAAGAAATTCACACGCGGTTGGCCGCGCAAAAAAGTTTTGGGCTGCCCAAAAATTTAGACCGCGGGTAATCGCGGGCGGCACACGTGGTACACACGCGGTAAAGCGGTACAGACGCTGAACGAACGTGCTAGGGCGTGCTACGGCCGCGGTTAAGACGTGGTTACACGCGGTAGGACGCGAAATTTTAAGGCCCGGTCACACAGCCTTCGCGTCTGTATCGCGGGTAAAATTCGCGATTTTTTTGCCCGCGGTTGCCCGTGGTGGAAAATGTGCAAAATTGGCTTACCCGCGGTTCGGCTGCTTTATTATACCCGTGGTAGGCTGCGGTACCGCGCTTCACCAGCGATAAGGACGCGGAACAGTCGCCGGCGTCTGTTCCGCGGGCATACCACGGGTAAACCGCGGGTAAGCCAATTTTGCACATTTTCCACCACGGGCAACCGCGGGCAAAAAAAAAATCGCGAAATTTTACCCGCGATACAGACGCGAAAGGCTGTGTGACCGGGCCTTTAGAAACGCCGCTGTCCGTCCTTCCTTCCTTCCTTCCTTCCTTCCTTCCTTCCTTCCTTCCCTCCTTCCTTCCTTCTGTGCGTCCGTTCGTAACCAATTTGGTTTCCGATCAATAACTTCAGTAATGTTTGACGGATTTTAATGAAGTTTGATATGAAGGTACATGCATGGTATCAAAATACAGGCTTAGTTCGATTTCGAGTATGTAGGTCAAAGGTCAAAGGTCATAGCTCATTAAATATGCGAAAAAATACACATCTGGTTTCCGATCGATAACTTCAGTAATGTTTGACGGATTTTAATCAAATTTTATATGAAGGTACATGGTATCAAAACACAGCCTTAGTTCAATTTCCGAGTATGTAGGTCAAAGATCATAGCTCATTAAATATGCGAATCTGGTTTCCGATCGATAACTTTAGTAATGTTTGACGGATTTTAATCAAATTTGATATGAAGGTACATGTTATCAAAACACAGCCTTAGTTCAATTTCTGAGTATGTAGGTCAAAGGTCATAGCTCATTAAATATGTGAATCTGATTTCCGATCGATAACTTTAGTAATGTTTGACAGATTTTAATCAAATTTGATATGAAGGTACATGGTATCAAAACACAGCCGAAGTTTAATTTCTGAGTATGTAGGTCAAAGGTGAAAGGTCATAGCTCATTAAATATGCAAAAACACCTAATTATATATGTGAAAATGTGGTTAACTTCCTTGCCTAGTAATATAATAGTATAGTCTAATGTAGTGCTGTAGCCGAACCGAACGGATGTTCGCCGAACATGGCACTTCCGAACCGAACCGAACCGAACCAAACGCAAAGGCCTGGTTCGGATGTTTGGCAGAAAAATATAAACGTTTTCGCAAGCTAATTAACTTGTCATTTTGTACCTAATGTTCATGTCATGATCGCTCATTCTATATTTACTTTTTTAATTGTTTTTAGATCTTCGTACGGGCAACAAAGTCTTGCCAATAATTATTGTTTTTAGATCTCCGTACGGGCAACGAAGTCTTGCCAATAATTATTGTTTTTAGATCTCCGTAAGGGCAACGAAGTCTTGCCAAAAGTTATTGTTATTAAATCTCCGTACGGACTATTAAATCGTGCCAATAATTATTGTTTTCTGATCTCGGTTTAGGCAATGAAGTCCCGCCAATAATTATTGTTTTTAGATCTCCGTACGGGCAACAAAGTCTTGCCAATAATTATTGTTTTTAGATCTCCGTAAAGGCAACGAAATCTTGCCAAAAAATATTGTTTTTACTAATGGAGGTAACTTGTTCTGACGTATATAGGCCATTTGTGTCCTGGCTTTTCTAGTTCACATTATACCTCAGTCAATCGTTAAGTTTATTTTACTAACTTGATCCAGCGTGAAAAAATATGAAAAGTGTTTGTAGCATGAGCCAAAGAGTTAGAAAGTTCAATGTCTTTAATGTAAATGTGAAATAAGGTTGGTTTAAAAACAGAACCATGAGGGACACCACATGATGTTTCTTGCAGGAATTATGTTCTTGATAATTGACAGCTATAGTGATAGCTGTTGGAACTTATTTTAACCAATGTAAAATTACCCTTTAGAAATAAAATTGTTCTATTATATGATTTAGAATGTAAGTACTATGTCAAACACCTTTTCTGAAACCCAACCTGATGCTATAAAAGTATGTCATTTGCTTCAAAATAATCAAGCAGTCTACCTTAAATTTACAAGATTGATAAATAGGTCTGTTTGATACTTTTTTTTTCTTTCAAATTTATTATAAGTGTTGTCTTTTCTCTGGTTTATTGTAGATTACTAGACCAGCAAGTGAACCGAGGAGGAAATGCCACAAACACATCTGTAGTTCTGTCACAGCTTGGCTCTCCTGTGGAATGGTTAGGTACCCTCGCTACCGATAACCTGGCAGAGTAAGTTCAGCAACATTCAAACCTATCTGTAGAGATCACTCAAGGGAGACAAAAGGCGGTCTTAGTTAGCAGGTGGTCCTTATGGGCAGGTTCTTGTAATACAGGCTTCAATGTGAAATAATGTTTATGACCCCGTTCTCACTCACTTCCTAGACCGATCCAGGCTTGATCGATCTAGGCTAGATTGGTCTAACTGTGAGTGTGAACAGACAAGCGGTCCAGGAAGCGATCTTCTGGACCGGTTCGCTTCTAGATCACCCCAGACCAATCTAGCGTGCAGTGTGAACATAAACTGTGCCAGGAAGCAATCTTCAACCGGAAGGGAGTGTGTTTTGGCGGGAAAGTAATGAAAGAGAGAAAGAGAGCATAAAATAAGGAAATATTAAAAGAAAATGATAGAATGATAAAAAACAAAGAATAACATAAGAGAAGGTGATAGAAGGAAGAAACAAAGAATAACATAAGGAAAGACAGAAAGAGACAGTGAAAGAATGATAAAAAACAAAGAATAACATAAGAGAAGGTGATAGAAGGAAGAAACAAAGAATAACATAAGGAAAGACAGAAAGAGACAGTGATAGAATGATAAAACAAAGAATAACATGAGAGAAGGTGATAGAAGGAAGAAACAAAGAATAACATAAGGAAAGACAGAAAGAGACAGTGAAAGAATGATAAAAAACAAAGAATAACATGAGAGAAGGTGATAGAAGGAAGAAACAAAGAATCACATAAGGAAAGACAGAAAGAGACAGTGAAAGAATGATAAAAACAAAGAATAACATGAGAGAAGGTGATAGAAGGAAGAAACAAAGAATAACATAAGGAAAGACAGAAAGAGACAGTGATAGAATGATAAAACAAAGAATAACATAAGAAAAGATGACAAGGAAGAAACAAAGAATAACATAAGGAAAGACAGAAAGAGATAGTAAAAGAATGATAAAAACAAAGAATAACATAAGAGAAGGTGATAGAAGCCGGGAAGAAACAAAGGATAGCACAAGGAAAGATAGGAAGAGGAAATAATAGAATAATAAAAACAAAGAATAACATAAGAGAAGGTGATAGAAAGAAGAAAGATAGGAAGAGAAAATAATAGAATAATAAAAACAACTAGACTTAAATTCGTCACGTAGACGAATTAGGTGATACGTATACTCATGTGTTACATAATGTAGAACGCATTTTCACGATTTCAACTTCCATCATGAAATACTCCTCCCATTATGGTCTATCCATCAGTCAAGTTTCATTTAACTGTGTATCATTGATCATTATGGATCTATATAGAAGATGATCACCGAATCGGAGGTAAGTGCTTTGACCAATATACCAAAAAACTTCACATAGACATTACACGTAATCGGAAAATTGGATTCTCAAATCAAACCTTGTAGTTAATATATCGCCATAATCTCAACATCTGATTAAAAAAAATAAATGTCATCTTTTATGTAGAGAATTTTACCGAAGCTGGCAGAAAAGACTCGAGATATAGCTCAAACAAGACTGGAATGTAGAATGAAGATTTCAGAAAAATTCACCTCCCATAGAGAATACACGCAAAATTTGGAAAATTGACATGCCTCTTTTATTCGAAAGAATAGGCCATGATGCCATTGTTCAAAATAAAAAATCCAGGTCATTTTTGTGTAGAAGATCATCCCAGCTACCGGTACTTCATAAAAAAAAATGGGAGAAAAACAATCAATATTTACAGAGATACATTCGTTTTTTTCCATAAATATGCTGACGTCATAATATGCACATTCGTATTTTGAGTTCCATGGCCATTATGATGACGTCAAACTGTACTTAATGGCCAAATAAGACATGAAATCATATCTCCGACTCAAACTCTATCCACATATGAAAACAAAATTGGGTTATCTATGCATTTAAAGAAGTTATGGCCCATTAAACATGTTTTTATTTAAAAAATCAATAATAAGCGCGCACGCGCGCGCGAGTTGTTATCTCTGATGCCCGCTCATTCTATCATAATGAGTAAAAATTGACTGAAATTTACAGGGATTGTTGAGGAAACTATCAGGAATTCAAAACCTTCAACGAAACGGAATTTCTCGGTTCCGCGTGCATTATGTGCGCACCGACCGCACTCGCGGATTTTTACAAAACGCTTTAAATTGTCTGAAACGTATAGAAAATTACTTGGTTTGGGGTTTTAAGCATTTTTAATTCTAATTTCTTTTTGATGCACGCGTACCTGCACGTTTGAAAAGGAAGGCGCATGTGCGTTGGCTAAAATTCTGACCCATGACGTGAGCATGATTGATGCCAAATTTGAACTGAAATTGATATTGCATGGCTGAGATACGACCATTAATGACATTTCACATAATGACGTCATGATGACGTCACGGTACCTTGGCGTCGCTGAAAAGTCACGCAGTTCTAACTAAGTAAGACTAATTAGATCTCTCTTCAGGGAAAGTTTCATGACAATGGCTTCAGTCATTCTTGAGATACCCTGCGAACAAATTCGAGGAAGAATAATAATAATTTCTTCTATACAGATACAAAATAAATACTAGACTTGAATTCGTCACTTTGACGAATTAGGTGATACGCAGTGCTAATATTTTACACAATGAAGAATGCATTTTTACGATTTCATATCTTTTAAAATGCTCCTCCCATTATGTCCATATGTCAATTTTCATCTGTGTAGCCTTGACCATTATGGATCTATCAAGTGCTTTAACCAATAGACCAAAATATTTCTCATAGACTTTACTTTTAGTTGCAATTTCAACATGCAATTGAAAACTGATAGTCCATAGTCCCAGCTGTAACATAACAAAATTTAGGAGAAAATAGAGCAAAAGTAAGCGAGATACTGCTCAAAGAACAATGTCATGTAAATTCATGCTGTGAACGAAATTCACCTTCCGTAGGCATAACACGCAAATTAAGAAAATTCTGACATGTCGCATTTAATCAAAATTTTTAATATGATAACATCATCAAAATGAAAAATAGTGTGTACTGATCTTGTAGAAGATTGCCTTAACTACAACATATCAAATTTTAGAAGAAAATTGATCAATATTCACAGAGATGCAATCAATTTCCCATAAATATGCGGACGTCATAATATGCAAATTCGTATTTTGAGTTCCAAGGCCATTATGATGACGTCACAATGTACTTAATGGCCAAATGAGATATGAAATCATATCTCTGACTCATACTCTATCCAAATATGAAAAAAAATTGGCAGTCCTTATTCATCCTAAAGAATGGACTTTTTATAGGCATGTTTTTGCCCATATTTGCTATGTATTATAAGAGCTCTCCGCACGGACATTTATCTTCAACGGACGCTTATTCCGTTATTAATAGTCATAAAGAGATAAACATGGTATCAAATTGTTCTGAAAAATATGGGAAATATCATAAAAGAAAAAAAAATGGCGATTCTATGATGCGTACGGTAAAGAAGAACATAAACGCGCCAAGTGCGCGTGTGCGTGTTTTTTTGAAAAATGCTTGAAATGGCCTAAAACGTATACAAAAAAAATTTAAGACGATTTTGAGCAATTAAAAAATTGTACGCGCGGACGGACGTCTTTTGACCTGAAATTGAACGGATAAATAGTGACCTTAATCATGATAAATATGAATGAGAAATGTCATTCTGTTATGAAGATATGATCATGAGTTGGTTTTTTACAAAATGGCGCCTGGATGACGTCACGATGACCTTGAGTCACTGAAAAGTTACGCAGTTCTAAGTTAGACTAATATCTATCATCATGGCAAGTTTCATGATAATGGCTTTATTCATTCTTGAGATATCTTGCGAACAAATTCGAGGAAGAATAATAATAATAAATAACTAGACTTTAATTCGTCACTTTGACGAATTAGGTGATACGTATGCTCATGTTTTACATAATGAAGCATGTGATTTCACGATTTTACATTATCTTATAAAATGCTCCTCCCATTATGGTCTATCCATATGTCAAGTTTCAACTGTGTATCATTGATCATTATGGATCTATAGAAGATGATCGCCGGAATGGGAGGCAAGTGCTTTGACCAATATACCAAAAAACTTCACATAGACATAGACTCGTACTAGTTAAAATATTGCCATAATCTCAACATCTGATTAAAAAATAAATGTCATCATTTATGTAGAGAATTTTCACAACTATGATATATCCGAAGCTGGCAGAAAAGAATCGAGATATTTATATTGCTCAAACAAAACTGGAATGTAGAATGAAGATTTCAGAAATATTCACCTCCAATAGAGAATACACGCAAATTTGAAAAATTGACAAGCCTCTTTTAATCGAAAGAATAGGTCATGATGTCATTGTTAAAATGAAAAATCAATGACACTTTTATGTAGAAGATCGTCTCAGCTACTACATATCAAATTTCAGAAGAAAATTGATCATTTACGGAGATACAATCAATTTTCCGTAAATATGCTGACGTCATAATATGCAATTTCGTATTTTGAGTTCTAAGGCCATTATGATGACGTCACGATGTACTTAATGGCCAAATGAGACATGAAATCATATCTCCGACTCAAACTCTATCCACATATGAAAACAAAATTGGGTTATCCGAGCTTTTAAAGAAGTTATTGCCAATTAAACATAGGCATGTTTTTATTTAAAACATTCAATAATACGCGCGCGCGTGTTGTTATCTTTGATGCCCGCTTATTTTATCATTATGAGTCACAAATGGATGAAATTTACAGGGATTGTTGAGGAAAGTATCAGTAATCAAAAGCATGCAAGAAATGGAATCTATCCGATCCGCGTGCATTAAAAGCGCAAATGTGCGCACCGACCACGCGGAAATTTCTGAAACGCTTAAAATTGTCTGAAACGTATACATAGAAAATTACTTGGTTTGGGGTTTTAGGCATTTTTAATTCTAATTTCTTTTGGACGCGCGCACGACGTTTGAAAGGGAAGGCGCATGTGCGTGGGCTAAAATTCTGACCCATAGCCTGAGCATTATTGATGCCAGATTTGAATGGAAATTGATATTGTATGGCTGAGGTACGACGATTAATGACATTTCACATAATGACGTCATGATAACGTCACGATGCCCTGGCGTCGCTGAAAAGTCGCGCAGTTCTAAATTGGACTACGATCTATCATCATGGAAAGTTTTATGACAATGGCTTGATCCATTATTGAGGTATCCTGCGAACAAATTCGAGGAAGAATAATACAAATTTCTTCTATACAGACACAAAATAAATACTAGACTTGAATTCGTCACTTTGACGAATTAGGTGATACGTATGCTAATGATTTACATAATGAAGAATGCATTTTCACGATTTCATATTTTTATATAAAATGCTTCTCCTATTATGATCTATCCATATGTCAAGTTTCTACTGTTTAGCTTTGATCATTATGGATGTATGGAAGATATATTGAGACAATTTGACCATTGACCCTGGACAACAACCAGTTTCACCTTTTGACTCTAATTAACATATAATGAGGCATACACATACACATTACATATTCCGTGGTAAGAATGAAGTAAGCGTTGGAAAATGAAGGCAATGACAAACGAGAGCGAGAGAGAGAGAGAGAGAGACAGAATATGGCCGGGTTTAAATTAAGTTTTCTTTAAATTATTAGACCCAGTACTGAGGTTCTTTTTATGTGCCATGTTTTGTTATTTGATGGCTTTTGACGCTACATAGAAATGCCGTCTTTTGTCACCAAATATTGTTCAAATAGCATTGTAGAGACGATGAACAACTACTAACGCAAAGTCGTTAGCCATGAGAATTTCAATTTCTATCTCGTTCTGCTAAATAATCTAAACAATAGAATCAACCAAGTGGAATCAACTGTTAAACAAATTTATCATGAGTTCTGAAATTTCAATTTGTTACTGCACGTCATAATAGTATTAAAGAGCAGCAATGGCGAACGATTGTCGCTAAAATTCAGAAATTCTTGCTTAGATTGCTTAAATTACCATGAGACATCAAGCTACATACTGTAGAACTATGATCGACAAACATGATATTGTTTTGAAAACAGTCTGAAAACATTGGAGGTAGAATGAATAAGAGATAATGTGGTCATGTAAACAAGTGCATTATGTCCATGTTAATCCCATAGTTCCAAAATCATGATTGTATTCTCTACTTATTTCTCCTATATAATTTATTTCAATTTAAAATAGAAATTCTAATGTTTCTTCTTTTGGCTTGATAATATTTCAGCAACGAATTAACAGTTTTGGTAGACATCTTGGATGTATTATAGCAATAAATTCATGGCACATGACGTATTGCAAACGATAATTATGATAAGAAGCAGCATACAAATAACTATAAGAATAATAACAATAACAAATGATAACAATAATAATGATAACTAGACTTGAATTCGTCACTTTGACGAATTAGGTGATACGTATGCTAATGTTTTACATAATGAAGAATGCATTTTCACGATTTCATATCTTATAAAATGCTCCTCCCATTATGATCTATCCATATGTCAATTTTCATCTGTGTAGCCTTGATCATTATGGATCTATCTAGTGCTTTAACCAATAGACCAAAATATTTTTCATAGACTTTACATGCAAAGCAGACAAACGGCCATGGCATTTAGTCGCAATTTCAACTTGCAATTGAAAATTAAGACATTTAGGAGAAAATAGAGTAAAAGTAAGCGAGATACTGCTCAAATAACAATGTCATGTAAATTCATGATGTGAACGAAATTCACCTTCCGTAGGCATAACACGCAAATTAAGAAAATTCTGACATGTCGCATTTAATCGAAATTTTCAATATGATGACGTCATCAAAATGAAAACTGGTGGCAATAAATCTTTGAGAAAATTGTCTTAGCTACAACATATGAAAAATTAGAAGACATACGATCAATATTAACAGAGATACACTCAATTTTCAATAAATATGCTGACGTCATAATATGCAAATTCGTTTTTGAGTTCCAAGGCCATTATGATGACGTCACGGTGTACTTAATGGCCAAATGAGATATGAAATCATATCTCAGACTCATACTCTATCCAAATATGAAAAAATTGGCAGTCCTTATTCATCCCAAAGAGCTATAATGGCCTTTTTATAGGCATGTTTTTGCCCATATATCCTATGTATTACAAGAGTTCGCGCACGGACATTTATCTTCAACGGACGCTCATTCCGTTATTAATAGTCATACAGAGATAAAATGGTATCAAATTGTTTGAAAAAGTATGGGAGATATCATGAAAGAAAAAAATGGCGATTCTATGTTGCGTACGGCAAAAGACGAAAACGCGCGCATGTGCGTGCGTGATTTTTTGAAAAATGCTCGAAATGGCCTGAAACGTATGCAAAATAAATTTTAGATGATTTGGAGTAATTAAAATTTTTGCGCACTGACGCGGACGTGCGTGGCGCGTTTATTGACCTGAAATTGACCGGACAGATATTGACCTTGATCATGATTAATATGAATGAGAAATGACATTCTGTTATGAAGATATGATCATAAGTTGGTTTTTCACAAAATGGCGCCTTGATGACGTCACGATGATTTTGAGTCTCTGAAAAGTCACGCAGTTCTAAGTTAGACTAATATCTATCATCATGGCAAGTTTCATGATAATGGCTTTATTCATTCTTGAGATATCTTGCGAACAAATTCATGGCAGAATAATAAATAAATAATAAAGAAAAATCTTGACGAAATCAAAAGGTGATACGTATAACTACGTACGTATCACCTAATAAAGAAAAATCTTGACGAAATCAAAAGGTGATACGTATAACTACGTACGTATCACCTAACTAGACATGTAATACTTGTTAATAACAAGTATAGGTGGGCTGTTCCAAGTGCATGCCACACATGTTTAGTGACATACTAAGTAGTTAAAGGTAAAGATTAGTTTTGGAAACGCCCCTCTCCAAAAAAATGAAATGGAAGCTCTCATTACCAATCATGTGAAAGAATATGTTTTGACTAATACGTGATGATACAAATTTTGCCGAGAAAGTCGGGAAACCGCCTACCAATTGATATATTTGGTAAATTATCATATCTATTGGGACCGATTAAATAGTGGTCGCGTAGTCCCATATACATCTTTCTGTGTACAGTGCTTGTAACTGTACCAAGACTGGGCCAAATTTCTTATCATTTTCATGATTCCAGAACCTTGCAGTACACACCAATACTTGTATGCTAGATGATCAACCTTTTCTGATCGATTCCACAACGTTTCTTTCACAATGCAATCGCATGACCAGAACTGGTCTTTATCTTTAAGATAACATTGGCATGATTTGACCTTATTTTTTGAAATAATCCTCTTATTCAGGTCTATTAGTGTTCAAAATTTCAAGTCTATACAATGCATGGTTTTAGAGAAACCATGTACAGTATATTTGACCTTGGACCCTCAAATCTAAATATCAAAATTAAACATGCATTTTCTAGATTTTTGTTTTTTTATAAGAAATCATATCTCCCACTCATACTCTATCCAACTATGAACTAGACTTGAATTCGTCACTTTGACGAATTAGGTGATACGTATGCTAATGATTTACATAATGAAGAATGCATTTTCACGATTTCATATTGTTATGTAAAATGCTTCTACCATTATGATCTATACATATGTCAAGTTTCTACTGTTTAGCCTTGATCATTATGGATGTATGGAAGATAGATTGAGACAATTTGACCATTGACCCTGGACAACAACCAGTTACACCTTTGACTCTTATTGACATAATGAGGCATACACATTGCATATTCCGTGGTAACAATGAAGTAAGCGAGGGAAAATGAAGGCAATGACAAACGAGAGACAGACAGACAGACAGAATATGGCCGGGTTCAAATTAAGTTTTCTTTAAATAATTAGACCCAGTACTGAGGATCTTTTTATCTGCCATGTTTTTGTTATTTGACGGCTTTTGACGATGCAAAGAAATGCCGTCTTTTGTCACCAAATATTGTTCAAATAGCATTGTAGAGACGATGAACTCTAATGCAAAGTCGTAAGCCATGATAATGTCAATTTCTTTCTCGCTCTGCTAAAAAAATCCGAACAATAGAACCAACCAAGTTGAAACAAATTACATATTCCGTGGTAAGAAAGAAGCAAGCGAGGGAAAATGAAGGCAATGACAAACGAGAGAGAGAGAGACAGACAGAATATGGCCGGGTTCAAATTAAGTTTTCTTTAAATAATTAGACCCAGTACTGAGGATCTTTTTATCTGCCATGTTTTTGTTATTTGACGGCTTTTGACGCTTCATAGAAATGCCGTCTTTTGTTACCAAATATTGTTCAAATAGCATTGTAGAGACGATGAACACTAATGCAAAGTCGTAAGCCATGACAATGTCAATTTCTATCTCGCTCAGCTTAATAGTCCGAACAATAGAATTACATGTAACCGAGAGGAATCGACTGAAATTTCTTAACAACAATTGAAACTTCTTCCAGGAAGCCAAACAATAGATTTGTTCCCCATTCAAATAGCTTTGTGAAGGCGGTGAAGAAAAAAATACTTCGTCGTTAATGGTGAGTATATTCACGGCTATCTCTCTCATCTAATTCCTGCGAACAGTGGGCTCAACCAAGTGGAATCAACTGTTAAACGAATTTATCATGAGTTCTGAAGATTTAATTTGTTACTGCATGTCATAGTAGTATTAAAGAGCAGCAATGGCGAACAATTGTCACTGAAATTCAGAAATTGTTGCTTAGATTGCTTTTCCACTAAAAATTAACATGAGACATGAAGCTACATAGAACTATGATCGACAAACATGATAGTGTCTTGAAAACAGTCAGAAAAACATTGGAACTGAAATGAATAAGAGATAATGCGATCATGTAAACATTTTGTCCATGTTAATCCTCCAGTACCAAATACCCAAGCAAAACTCGAGCCAGATGCAAATGAAGAGCTTGCAACCAAAAGGCGCTAAATCCACTTTTCACCAAATTGCATGTTTTAAAAGATTTGAATAGACCTCTCTCATGTGTATCTAAATCACTAAATTTTCCCTCAGAATTGTTTCAGGAAAATATGAAAATATTGATTTGAAATTTATACTTTCAACCAAAGGCGCTATATCCACCTTTCTTTTCTTTCCTTTGATTGGCCCAATCATACCAGCTTGTGGAAATTTGATCAGAAAGCAATCAGAAAGCAGAACACAAAAACATAGCACAGGCAGACTTCCTAGATTCGTTTTACTATTCACGTTTCGAAATACCTCATTTTCTGGCGATTTCATCATGGATAAATTATTGTACCAGTGGTTATGTGATGAAAGTTTTTGCACATTGGTGATCATGTGTGTGTGGTGTGTGTGTGCGTCGTGTGTGTGTGGTGAGGGAGGGCTACTATGATTCAAGTACAGGTAAGTATAGTTAATATACAATTCAGAAGCATTTACACACAAATGACATCCTTCTATACTAATGTCAGTAAACAACTCTATATTGACTGTAAAAAGTGTTCTGTCAAAAGGCGCTATATCCATGATTTCTGCCAAAAGGCGCTAAATTCGAAAAGAAATGAAATATGAAAAATTATATAAAATACATGCTGTACGCAGGATTTTTCTAACTTGCATTTGTATGACCTATAGTGGTAGTTCTTCCACCTGTAGTATAGATTTGATTAATAAACAGAGACAAATGTGTGAAATTAAAAAAACAATGATTTTCTCGAAATTAACCGGAATGGATTAAGCTCTTTAAATAAAGGTTAACTTAAAGATACTATGTCCCTTTGCAGCCAACATCAAATTCCGTAGAACTTTGCAGGAATTATGAATATGTCATGTATGTCCTATCTGTGAAATTTAAACCTTAGCAGTGTCCTAATATTCAAATTATGCAAGGAAACCCGTTTACTTGCTAGACTTCACTGTCAGACACTATTGAGTGACTGACTGGCTTTTTCTTCTTTGGTAATAACATACATATAATGAGCTGTAAAGAGTACATGAGCATTTGTCTACATCAATAACCCACTTCTTGTAATTGTCAAAATTAAACTAATTGAATCTTTGCGCAGCACAAAACGTACGACCATTCTGTACAATGGTCTGAAAATCAGACTATTACTTACTGTCTTGGTAGCACTTAAGTCGATTCGACAACTAATAGTCGTTATTTTCCCACTTAAAGACATTTTCAAGCCCCTTTTTTAGGGAAGTTCTAAATTAGTATTATCTTTCAAATGCCGTTTGAATTTAACCCTTTCATTTTTTGGCCTGCAAATGGGACATTTATGACATATTGTCTATTGTCTTGATTGTTTTCTCTACTTATAGTTCTTTTTCCTATCTTATTTTTTTCAAGATATATTCTAATGTTTCCTTGTATTGATTAGCTTCATTTATTTTCATTTTTTGGAGGGGGCGTGGTTGAAAAATGACAACTTCTTTAACATTCTGTTTCCATGGCAACGGTCTTATTTGTTACTTGAAATGACTCCAATTTTAATCATAATCAAACAGGCATCTGAAGTTTTTAGATGCTTACTATTTGCTTCATGTTGTTGAAAATCGCCTCCGACTGGATCCGCCCCTGCTTCCCTTCATCAACACACAATTTGAGAAAAGAAAAGAAAAACAATTTTCTTTAATTCAAAGTCGTGTTACAACTTTTTGAGCATCATATAATACCCGCATATATTCAGTTAAACTTGACATGCCAATTGTTTATCGTTTATTTTGTAGAAAGATACGAACCCTTGTGTAATTTAACGTTGGAAATTTGGAATTGAATTGGGGCCTTGAGCGAAGTACACGTTTAGCTGACCAAAAGTGCGAGGCAGTTTCCACTCCCCGTGGGATTATAACATATGTCATCAAGATCGTTTGCCAGTAGGTCTGGAGTATCGACGGTCGTTAAATTTAAGATCAGACCTTCGAAGGGTCATTAGATCTTATTTTGATCTGAAAAATTTCAAGCGTATAAATGAATCAAAATCAGTTCGAGAAAAGACATCTTTAAGTCTCCAGCGGTAAGACAATAACAAGCATAGTTTAAAACCAATCTAAGACGTATTCATAGTGTATTGCATGGCAGAGATAAAACCATTAATGACATTTCACATAATGACGTCATGATGACGTCACGATGCCCTGGCGTCGCTGAAAAGTCACGCAGTTCTAAGTTGGACTAGGAACTATCTTCAAGGAAAGTTTCATGACAATGGCTTTACCGAATCTTGAGATATCTTGCGAACAAATTCGAGGAAGAATCATAAATATTTCTTCCATACAGACACAAAATAAATACTATTTTTAATTTTAATTCGTCACTTAGACGATTTAGGTGATACGTATGCTCATGTGTTACAATACGAAGAACGCATTTTCACGATTTCATCTTCCGTTTTGAAATACTCCTCCCATTATGGTCTATCCATAAGTCAAGTATCAATTGTGTATCATTGATCATTTTGGATCTATGAAAGATGGTCGCCGGAATGGGAGGCAAGTGCTATAACCAATATACCAAAAAATCTGCATAGACATAACAAGTAAACGGAAAATTTGATTTTCAAATCAAATCTTGTATTTAAAATATCGCCATGATTCCAACATCTGATTAAAAAATTTAATGTCCCCTTTATGTACAGAATTTTCTCAGCTACAACATATCCGCAGCTGGCAGAAAAGAATCAAGATATTGCTCAAACAACTAAGACTGGAACGTAGAATGAAAATTTCAGAAAATTCACCTCCCTTAGAGAATACACTCAAAATTGGGAAAATTGACATGCCTCTTTTACTCGCAAGAATGGGCCATGATGCCATTGTTAAAATGAAAATCAATAGCACCTTTTCTGAAGAAAATCGCCTCAGCTACTTCATATCAAACATTGAGAGAAAAAAAAAAAATATTAACAGAGATACACTCAATTTTTTGTAATTATGCTGACGTCATTATGTGCTTATTCGTATCTTGAGTTCCAAGGCCATTATAATGACATCACGATGTACTTCATGGCCAAATGAGACATAAAAACATATCTCCGACTCATATTCTATCCACATGTGAAAACAAAATTGAGTTATCCGTGTATTTAAATAAGTTATGGCCAATTAAACATAGGCATGTTTTTATAAAAAAATGCAAATATGCGGCGCGCGTGTTGTTATTTTTGACGCGCACGTATTCCATCATTATGCATACAAAATTACTGAAATGGAAAGGGATTGTTAAGCAAAGTATAAGAAATCCAAAAGATGCAAATATTGTATTTTTCCGTCCCACGTGCGCTATGCGGCATGCGCGTGTGCGACTTGTTATGAAATGCTAATGCTAATAATGGCGTCGCACGTTTTTTGACCTGGAATTGACCGGACGGATATTGACCTTGATCATAATAAATATGAATGGGAAATGACTTTCCGTTATGAAGATATGATCGTGAGTTGATTTTCACAAAATGGCGCCTAGATGACGTCATCAGTCATGGTCAAGGTTGAAAACCTTATTTTACTTTGTCCTTATGCCGATACATATGTGTGCCAAATTTCAAGGCATATGATTGAGCCATTTTTAAGTTATCGTGCTAACAAAAAAGTGCTAGGAAATAAGAAAAATATTCTAACGAAAACATAAGGTGGTCTGTATTATATACAGCCCACCTGATAAAGAAAAATCTTCACGAAATCAATAGGTGATACGTATAACTACGTACGTATCACCTAATGAATAATATAAGAGAAGGTGATACATGTAGAAGGAAGAAAGATAGGAAGAGAAAATGATAGAATGATAAACATAAGAGAAGGTGATAGAAGGAAAAACAAAGAATAACATAAGGAATGGTACGAAGAAAATGGTAGAACGATAAAAACAAAGAATTACACAAGAATAGGTGATAGAAGGAAGAATTAAACAACGAAAAACATGAGGAAACTGAGATAGAAAGAAAAAAATGAAAGAATGATAACAACAAACAATAACATAAAAAATGATAAAAGAAAAAAAAATAACATTAGAAAGAGACAATGATAAAGAATAGATGATGAAAAAATAGAAGAGAAGATGAAAAATGGAAAAACAAAGAATAACATAAGGAAAGACAGAAAGAGAAAATGATAAATAATAGAAATTCAAAGATAGAAAAGAAGATGAAAGATGGAAAAACAAAGGATAACAGAAATAGAAAATGATAGAATGATAAAAAATAACAAAATATAGCAGAAGATGAGGCACTCTATTCGGTTTTAAATTTCGCGCAAAATATTTGACCCGCTGACCTTTACTACCCCAGCAACAGGAGCGGTCACGCTCGTTCGCGGTATACTATAGTAACAAGAGCGGTCTAGCTCATGAGTGTGAACATAAACAAGCGTACCTCTGGAGCTATCCAGTGGATCGGTCTAGCCTAGATCGGTCCAGGAAGTGAGTGAGAACGGGGTCTAAGGGAGCTCTACAAAGTTTGGTATTTATAGACAGGTGGTCGTCAAAGCCGGTTTCATTGTATTATATGACACTGTTTTTTTGTTGTTTTTTTTTTGTCAGGATGGATTACGTAGGATGATATTAGTCGGATAACATGGCAAAGCACATGTGGGCATTGTATTGTCAGATACTTGTTTATCTATATCTCATGTATGTTAATTGTATAAATTTACAAAATCTAGGAACAAATATTTCAGTGATTGGGGGGGGGGGTGTTCATGTATAAAATGTTTTTTATACCGGTACATGAAAATGTGTATGATGAGAACACAGACTTTACTAGCTTTAATTCAAGATTTTTTTTTTTTAATAGTCCTTGGCAGATTAGATGTTGAATTTTTGTTACTTTATAAAGATGCCAAGAGCTAGGTGTTCAACATTGCAGAAACTACATTCATTGAACAATGAGGCCTTGATTCATTCTCAATGTTTATATGATTTATTTGTTGTAGTGTCATTACAGAAGATCAAGGAAACTAGGGAGTTATATTATGACATTGTAACGCAATATGAAAATTGTGTTCTGCCTCTATGTCATGCATCATTGTGCCTTGAGCTAGATGTTCAAGAGAGCAGATAATAGATTGATTGGAATATATGAGGATCCTTGATTTATTCATGATGTTTATATGATTTTCTTTTGCTGTAGTGTCATCACTGAGGACCTGAAAAACTATGGAGTGATTTATGAGAATATGAGACAATATGACAATTGTGTCACACCTCTCTCCTGTGTCATTGTCAATGCCTCGTCAGGTTCGAGGACCATCCTGCATAAAAACAAGTGAGTTAAAGTGTACATGGATGGGTAGTCAAACAGAGAGGGCGCTAGTCAACACTCTCCATAGTTATCGAGAGAAATAGCTGTGACATGCTTACAACTGTTATAAAAAAGGGAATAAACAGTTATGTCTGGCTTAAAGCTCAGATTGGTCTTAAAGCCCAAGTCCACTCCAATTTTCAAAAATTATAGCATGTTGTATATAAATCAAAGGTTAAAACTGCCAAATATCATGGGCGTACTTCAATCAGGTGATTTTTAAGAGCGATTATTGTTTTGGTTATTTCAAGCAAAACATTTAAATTGCTGTACGGATGTGACGTATATGCATGCTCCTCACAACTAAAGTGCCAGCAGTATACATTCTGACAATAGGCTATTTTCGTAATGTAACCAAATTTAATGCATATATCTTTGTGAAGTGCCTCGATACAAACTATTTCATTCATTGATAAGAATAATAGTATTTCAATAGACAATAGAATCCGAACTGCAACATTAGTCTTTGCCAGGTAGGACAAACATTATGGCTTGCCCTACCTAGCAACACTTAATATATACAGTTTGCATTCTGTCTGTTAAAATACTGTTATTATCAGGTGAATGAAATAGTTTGTATCGAGGCACTTCACAAAGACGTATGCATTAAATTTGGTTACATTACGAATCTGTGTTGTGAGGACCCTACGTCACAAAAAATGCATTGTGGGGGAGAACCGGCTCGATTATTAACTTGTTTTTTGCTCATTAAAAGAAATTGTGAAAAATAAGTCTGAGCACCATTTTCCAAAACCAAGTTATATTTGGGCTTTTTAGATTTTTGTCTATCTAATCAGCTCAACTTTTCAGTGGAGTGGACTTGTACTTTAAAAATCCTAAAAATTTGAGTACCAATGAAGTGTCAATGTATGTTGTTAACACTGTAGTTTGAATCATTGTTTCTGGTTAGAATTATTAGTTTAAGATAATGATGACTGACGAGTATATTACAGTGGTCCGGTTACATGGAATAGATTACCTTGTGAATTACGCTGTAGTTTGTCAGTTGAATCATTTAAGAAGCATCTTAAAACATACCTATTTAAATTGTAATTAACTGCATTATATTTTCTATAATATGTATTGTTGAGTTTTAATTCATTGATGATTGATTTATTTGTTGTGTAAAGCACTTTGATCAGTTCTAAATTGGATATAGTGCTATAAAAGAAACAATTTATTATTATTATTATTATTATTAGTATTATTATCATTATTATATTCTGCCTCGATAATTAAATTTGAATGATGAAAGATCACTGAAAGATAAGTGCCTGCGCAAACCTTACATTGTGAAATATGTCCTTCCTTTTTTTAGGACTTTACCAGAGGTGGATCCAAAAGACTTTGAAAAGGTGGATTTAGGAAAGTACTCCTGGATACACTTTGAGGTACATGTAATTCTCTTTCTTCTCTTGTTTATAATTCACATCTTGATCTTCATAGGAACAGATTCATTGTTTTTGTATGAATCTTAAAATCAAAGGGAATGGTAGGGGTTGATTCTGATTTAACTTTGTAACCAAAGTATTATGATACAAATTAAGTGTGGTTCAAGGTCGTTGAATGTAGTGCAAAGACACAATTTCCTGCAATATATATATATATATATATATATATATATATATATATATCTGTAAAGCACTTTGAGAGGGCCTTCGGTCCTGAAAAGCGCTATATAAGAACTAGCTATTATTATTTGCAAGTAGTTCCTACATGTATACCAGTACATGTTACTCCATTTTGATTATCAGTTTCCTTCCAGTATAGCTATGAAAGCTACCAGACAACTAAATAAGTCTGGGCTGTCTGCTTTTGACAGATCTGCTTTTCCATTTTAATACACAATTCTCCGTAGGAAATTTCTAATTTTGAAATTTATCAACGTGATTAGAACCCCATATGCATCTGTATGTCAACAATTTTATTCTTGATCATTAGTAAGCAAATCTGTGATGACAAAAGAAATCTATTGGTGATGGATGAATCTCCCAAATCAACACTGTCATGGGATTTCTTAAAAAACAGGCATTGTTTGGCAAAGTTTGTAAATGTTTTGTTCAACCTTCATAAATTTATCCAAACAATGGCAAAATTAAGTAAATCCATTCTTGAACCTCTTTGACACTGTGCATTAGGCCTAATGTTCATTGCATTTGTTCGTTCATAAACCTGTTTTCTTTCCGGAGAGTTTCAAGTGTTATTGATAGTCATAGCATTTAGATTTTTCCACCAGTGATATATGTTGAATTAATAAGGAACATATTCATATCCAAATCTAAACTTACAATGATGTACATAATCTTGGTACAGAACTAAAGGAGAAAAAATATAGACATGCAGCTACCATAAATATTTTGATATGATTTTTTTTTTTGACAGGGCAGAAATCAGGTCAACATTGAGAAGATGATTAGCATGATAGATGACTACAATGAGAGAAGAAAAGATTCCAAGCCTATCAGTGTATCTGTAGAGGCTGAGAAAGCCAAGAATATCACTCACAGTTTTCTTCAAAAAGCAGAATTTGTAAGTTTGTCCTTGTTTCTTCAGGATGGATGTAAACGTTGGGGGCATTCACATTGCAATCAAAAACCTTTATTTTTTTTTGTTCACGTTCTAGAGTTTTGTCAGGAGTTGCTAGGCAACTACCCATAAACATGTTAAAAAAACTTGAGTTGAAAAAAACCCACCTCTGGAGTGGGAATTTTGTTAAACTCCTACCGAAACTCTGGCAGTTTTTGCAGTGTAAGTGCTATCTCAAAATGCCTGTGTATTATTCCAGTTTTTGTTTATATGACTCTCCTCACTTCCGCACTATTGCATGCAGAGTTTTTCCCAGTAGTGCAGTGTAAATGGACCTTAAGATGTTGTATGAACAATTCAATTTTGGACAACAGTCCTAGGCCTAGGAGAAAAGTGTAAGCTTACTTTAAATTTAGGGAAATCCAGCCTTGATAGCAAGTTGCTGTTCCTTCCTGGGGGGTGTTTCATAAAGCTGTTCGGAAAGTTACGCATGACTTTACGAACGACTTGAATATGAAGTGCCAGATAGGATGCCCAAAGTTTTTCCTGATGTTTTAACTACCGGTAAGTGTGACTATATTTCCAATAACCTCAATTAAATTATGGAAAAAAAAATATACTTTGCATTAAAAATGTTTGTTATAATAAGAATGTTAATCTACATCTGCACAGATCAGCTTTAGTTGATGCAGTTTATAAAAATGATTGAGCATCCCATTTGGCTTTTCATATGTAAGTCATTCGTAAAGTCATGCGTAACTTTACGAACAGCTTTATGAAACACCCCCCTGATATGACATAACAAAGATACTAAAATGTTGCAGCTAGTAGCCAGTAGGTCACAGATGATTATCTTTTAGATCGATTGATAACTTTCAGTTTTGGGGCTTCTCTTGAAAAGCCCAAACAAGTCTTCACCACTAAAATACAATGCAGCCCACTCTAAGTATTGTTTTTTTTTACAGCATGGGAAAAACAGACAATAAATGGAAGTGATGACAATAAGTCAGTTTCCTTTTACTTAAACTTTGGTCTAAGGTTTGGGTTGTTGTGTTTTGTTTGTTTTGTTTTTTGTTTTTTTTTTGTTTATTATTCTTATTTTTCTACCCAATTTTGACAAAGTTTGGTCCATTAGTTAGGTGGGATAACATCCACCCAATTATTGAGGGGTGTCTGACAACATCTTGCAGATGAAAAAGCTTGTCATTTTTTATTCATTTGTTTCATTGTATGGTACAGCCTAACATCTTCAGGTAACAACTAAATTATTCATACTCTCACCAAGTTTTGAAATTTGTTAGGAATGTTAAAAATTGATTTGTTCCATTATGTTTCTTGAGAATGTGACATATTAAAGCTTACATCTAAAAGCATTCAACAAATGCCCTAATTTAAATTTAAATTTGGCAAAAGTTTCTTGCTCCCAAAATAGCTACTTAGAGTTCACAATGGTTTCATATTGGGAAAGTTTCTGGTCTTACATTATACTTCTCATTTAGCTTTGTAGCAATGCTAGTGTGAATGTTGGTTATCTTTGCAGGTATTTATTAGCAAGGATTACTCAATGGCCATGGGATACAACAGTGCAGAAGAGTGTCTGAATGGAGTCAGAGAGAAGAAGCTCATAAAAATAGGGTAAGAAAATCTTTATTATTATTCCCTCGCCGACGAAGTCGGAGGGGATATAGAAACGCCGCTGTCCGTCCTTCCTTCCTTCCTTCCTTCCTTCCTTCCTTCCTTCCTTCCTTCCTTCCTTCCTTCCTTCCTTCCGTGCGTCCATCCATTCGTAACAAATTTGGTTTCCAATCAATAACTTCAGTAATGTTTGACGGATTTTAATGAAGTTTAATACGAAGGTACATGGTATCAAAATACAGGATAAGTTCGATTTCGGAGTATGTAGGTCAAAGGTCAAAGGTCATAGCTCATTAAATATGAGAATCTGGTTTCCGATCGATAACTTTAGTAATGTTTGACAGATTTTAATCAAATTTGATATGAAGGTACATGGTATCAAAACACAGCCTAAGTTCAATTTCCGAGTATGTAGGTCAAAGGTCATAGCTCATTAAATGTGCAAATCTGGTTTCTGATTGATAACTTTAGTAATGTTTGACGGATTTTAATGAAATTTTATATGAACGTACATGGATCAAAACACAGCCTAAGTTTGATTTTGGAGTATGTAGGTCAAAGGTCATAGGTCATTAAATATGCGAATCTGGTTTCCGATTGATAACTTTAGTACTGTTTGACGGATTTTAATCAAATTTGATATGAAGGTACATAGTATCAAAACACAGCCTATGTTAGATTTCGGAATATGTAGGTCAAAGGTGAAAGGTCATATCTCATTAAATATGCAAAAACACCTAATTATATATGTGAAAATGTGGTTAACTTCCTTGCCTAGTAATATAATAGTATAGTCCAATGGAGGTAACTTGTTCTGACGTATATAGGCCATTTGTACCCTGCGAGGGGAGGCTACGCTTTGCGTTGACTTTTCTAGTTATTAGTTATTATTATATAATTATTATTATTGTTGTTGTTGCTGTTGTTATTAATATTATCATTAGTATTATAATTGTTATTATTATTCTTATTATTGTTATTATTATTGTTGTTGTTATAAATAGTATCATTTCTATGATCATTATTATTGTTATTATTATTATTGTTGTTACTATTCATTATCATTATTTATTATTATTATGATTAATTGATTATTGTTTTTGTCTCGCCTGCGTAGCAAAAAGCGAGACATAGGCGCCGCTTTTCCGGTGACGGCGGCGTCAACGTTAAAAACTTAACCAAGGTTAAGTTTTTGAATTTTTAATATACTTTTGAAAGTATAAGTTATTATTCAATGAAACTTGGACTAAAGGGTTATCAAGTATCCCCAATCATATGAGGAGAATTTCAGGTCACAAAGTCAAGGTCAAAGGTCATTTAAGGTCAACAAACTTAGACCATGTTGTGGCATCATCATCAAAAACTTAACCTGAGGTTAAGTTTTGAATTTTAATATAATTTTGAAAGTATAAGTTTTTATTCAATGAAACTTAGACTAAAGGGTTATCAAGTATCCCCAATCATGTGAGGAGAATTTCAGGTCACAAAGTCAAGGTCAAAGGTCATTTAAGGTCAACAAACTTAGACCATGTTGTGGCATCATCATCAAAAACTTAACCTGAGGTTAAGTTTTTGAATTTTTAATATAATTTTGAAAGTGTAAGTTATTATTCAATGAAACTTAGACTAAAGGGTTATCACATATCCCGAATCATGTGAGTAGAATTTCAGGTCACTAAGTCAAGTTCAAAGGTCATTTCTGGTCATCAAACTTAGACTATGTTGTGGCATCACGTTAAGATCTTGAATTTTTATTGTAATTTTGAAAGTATACATTCCTATTCCATGAAACTTGAACATAAGGGTTATCAAGTATCACCAATCATGTGATTAGTCTTTTAGGTGACAAAGTCAAGGTCAGATGTCATTTCAAGTCTGCATATTTTTAGTCAATATTCACTTCAAAATGCTGATTAGATTCAGAGGATTTCATTTTGGGGGGCCTGCTAGTGGGCCACCCTGCCTATAAATAATGTCCCTACCTCAATTTTTCATCATATCGAATTGCGTAATGCAGGCGAGACCGCCGAGAGCGTTTCACTTGTTGTTATTTCTATTATTATTGTTGTTGTTATTATTCTTATTACTTTTATTATTATTTATTATTATTAATATTATGTTTGGACAGCATATAGGATATTTCAGACATCAGAGAGGGTCAAATTCAAAGAAATGATGAAGCATATTCTGGCTTAGGAAATGTCCTAGTTTAGTACAAAAACATGGAATTGAGATGTAAACTACAAACAAAAAAGTTGATAGGTTTTTTATGTTTTCATTCAGTAGGGTCTTTCGAATATAAAAATATTAGTTGTAGTCATGATGATGATAACAGTGACACCATGCAGAAAGAACATGTAATGACACATTTATTTTTTATTTCCAATATTTCAGTTAGTAATAGCAATAGTGTTTCTATTGTAACCCCTTTTTTATCCAGTGCTAAAGCCATCTGTGCCTGGGGTGAGAAAGGAGCCTGGGGATTGGAGGAGAGTGGCAGGATAGTGCACAGCCCAACTTATCCACCAATCAGAGTGGTCGATACATTAGGTGCCGGGGACACTTTCAATGCAGGTGTCCTTTATGCTCTGAACAAGGGGAGAACAGTGGAAGAAGCCCTGAGGCTTGGCTGCCAAGTCGCCGGTCAAAAGGTGGGGAGAAGTGCCTTCAAGATCGACACTGCTTCACTGGATCTCTTATAACCCCGCCCTCGATCCTCCCCTTGTTTCAAAGGTACTACTTAAAACATGGTTGTGTGTGAAAATGAGAGCTGCTCCATTGCCATTGTATATACATTCTGAAATGCCTCAAAACACAATCCTTGAAGGTGCTTTGAGATATGCTCCAGCAACATTGCTCCAGACTTTGTGTTTGGGTTGCAGTTAGGACGTATGTTAGGTTTAGAGTTAAAGTGACTCTGTAACACTGCCTCAGATTCTGAAACAAAATCCTGGATTTAGCTCATGCTGCAATCATAATTATAAACCTTTAGGTCAGTCAGGAATCCCATGAATTTTACAAGCCGATCGCCTGTTTCATTATCAAGATATTTTTTATTGGAAATCGAAATTTAATTTTTCGTTTTCCTAACGGTTTTTATTACACTACAGTCCATTGGGGAAAATGAGTAAAACCGGTCACTAAAAGATTTTTACTTTTTTGAGGCACTTCAGGATCATTTTGAAGCCCAATTTTTTTAGGGCTTCAATATTACACCATATCACAGACACTGATAACACGTAGGGCCATGCATCTCATATTTAACATTGTTAAACAATGCCTTTAAGGTTCTAGGTGTACTGTTTTGTCCAGGGTTGAAGAGTGTGGTTGTGGTAGGATATTAACCAGGAAACAATTTTTGCTAGAGTATATGGCTCCTTTTGATGGTGAATAAATGATAATATTTCAACAATTTATTTTTAATACATAATTAAATCATGTGCTGCCGATATAAAGATTGTAAACAAACAAAAAAGCACTATAGTGTACCTCAAAATCCTAAAGAATTTTTTAGATTACATACACTTCAAAATTGATATGGTATTCCATTTTTATTGGAGCAGGAATTCGCACAAATATGTGACCACTATCAACAGTGCATAGTGTTATGTTAGGGTTAGCTAGGGTTAGGGTTAGGGTTAGTGCCAAATGTTCATGTTAAAATCGTGTGAGGAAAAGAAAAGGGCCTTTTGGTTGTGTATGTGTTAAACAAATAGGTGTACTGCAAAACATTTTCCAATTTAATACATTTTTTTTCAATATTAGGGGAGGAGATTTCAAAAAAGCTAAAATAATGCACACAATGCTCTGATGACATGATTGAATAATTCTTTTTATGTATTGCTGTGAAGTTAATATCATTGAAAATATATCATAATTTAAGATCCTTGCTTTTCTTACCATTTAATTTGTATGTGCTCTTTAGCCAGTTCTTTTGCAAATTCTTCCATCTCTAAATGAAAACAAAGTATATATATATATATATATATATACACACACACCCATATGCACATACATACATTTATATGTCAATATACTCCACCTAAATTACCACATCATTCTCAGATGATAAAAACAACACCTATATCTAATTTATTTTCATTTAATTAACATTTTTAAAACGTTAATTACCTCATATATATTACCTCATTGAACCATGTATCATATCTGTACAACTGTATGTTTTATGTCTATATTATGTTATGCCCTGCTTTGGTAAATCCATTGTCCTGGGCCATGTATGCTATATTGTGATACATGTCTGTTTAAGTATGATCTATTTGTACCACTGTCTATTTTGATTATGAAATAAATGCTTTACATGTATATGAACCTCCATAAAAGAACAAATAAATTCTACTTTTACGGAGGTTCATTATCTATTGTGTTTTTTACGTATTTTCAAACTATATACATATTCCTGGTGTTCATTTAAATTGAGGCTTGCATATATTTTTAATCCGGAAATGAGAAAAAAATTATTTCCTGTAAAATTGGATCAGTACTTGAATGTTTTTATGTCTGTATTCATCTTGTCACTTCATAAATTCAGTTAACGTGATATATTTGTTCATGATTTTTATTTTTGGGGTCATGATTTATATAATGTTTTGTCATGGTTTATAATGTTTTGCCATAAACTTCTCTGTGCTGTGTTCTATATGATTTTCCAGTAACGTATTTAAAAAAATTATAATTATTGTGGTGCCTGCCAAATAAGATGAAACCCTCTGATGATTGCAATATGATTGTAAGCTTAATTAGATAGTTTATCACATTTAGTTGAATTGTTTATTTTATTATGGGAATAAGTACCCTGTCTAATTTCTTGGTATATATTTATATGATTGAACTAACTCTGCTGATGCTGTTTGGATGTGTGCTAATATTTTTTTTCTTCATTATTTGGATGTTCAAGTGTCTGTGTGTTATCAAATTAATCTTTTTAATGAATATAGATATATTATGAGAAAATGGTGAATCGTCTATATTAACAATAAATATCAGTCATGAAAATATATTTGATTTACAGTCTATATATTAGTTTGTCGAGTTGTTGAAAAGGGGGTACTCTGGCATTTGCCCTAGCAAAAGTTTCTTTGTGTATCCCAAGATAAACATGTAGGGCCAGGGTTAGGGTTGCTATTGAGTTTAGCTTAGGTTAGGCTTAGGTATAGTGTTTTGTACCAGAGTTGAAGTTTTGGATTCCATTAGTGTGGGGGAGGCAGAACATTTGTCGCAGGGTCTTGTGTCCTACAAATTGAAAAGGGCTCCCGGCCAGACAAAGAGCTGTATTTTTCTTTGTCTATCGCTGCCACATGAATCATCATAATTATGGTTAATTGTGCGATAGTGGTCTTATATTTCATAATTTGATGTCCTAAAGAATTTCTGTCAGTTGATATTGATTTATTTGATTTGGAGTTTGACTGATTGGAACAATGCTTGTTTGAATGATTGATTAATTGATTGTTTGACGGATGATAAGTGATGTAGTTCAAATGATTGGCTGGTGTCAAACATCCTATATTGACTATTGCTTCATTGATCAATAATTTGATTGGTAGATGTAATGGTGTTTGATGATTGGTTGATTGATTGAATGAATGATGTTTAAGCAGTTTGATGTGTAGAAATCTTGCTTTATTGGATAATTTGTTGATTGCATGGATTAACTGATGGATGAATGGATTGATTGACGGGTTGATTGAATGATTGATTGATTGACAGATTGATTGATATATTGACGGATTGATTGATTAATTGACAGATTGATTGATATATTGACGGATTGATTGATTGATTGACTGATTGATGGATTGGTTGATTGATTGACGGATTGATTGATTGACGATGATTGATTGATTGATTGAGGGATTGATTGCTTGATTACTTGATTGGCTGACTGATTGATTTATTGATTGAGTGATTGCTTAGTTTGTTTCAAAGTTGCTGCAGTTATTGATACTAAATGAAAACTTATTGGTAGATTAATAGGTTGTCCTGTAAACCTCGATACCAATGTACGTGAGTTTATAAAATTGTTGGAAATGTGTTAATCAAAGATATTAATTTCACAATACTCATAACATTTTTCTTCTTTATTCTTATGAAAACATAAAATTCTTCAGAAATATTCATACTCACAGGCCTGTCTTCCCAATATGATTTTGCTAGTATGAAATAAGCTCCCTCCGATCCTGGCTCGAGTGACAGGGTCGGAAGAGGGGGCGTGGGTGCGGCATCCCTCCCCCGCCCTTCAACATTTATGTGTGCAAATTTGTTATTTTAGAGCATTGTCGGGAAATAGCCAACAACAAAATATGATCGGCCATTTCTTAACTATTTTCACTATTTGATTACAAATCCACCTCATAAGAAAACCAATGCTTTAGATTTATGAATAACTTGCTACTCATTAATTTAAAAAGATCACTGTGTATCACAATACATGTATAATACATTATATTACATTGTATAATCTAACAATAAAATATATAACAATGTAGTATATTTAGTTTATTGCATGGCAATGTGATATATATTTTGTTTATTGTATTGCAATAAAATAATCTTTCTCGCAATACAATAAATTCTGTATATTATATATTAATAATTTATTGTATATAATTATATATATAACATATATCTATATTGTTTTTAATCACATACTTTATTTATTAAAATGTATATTGAAAAACATTTATAAAGGAACATTCAAGTCTAGGCAACTGCCTGAAATACACAGGACAGTACAAGGCGGACAAAATAAAACACATAATTATACATGTACAGAAACAAACAACAACAAAAAAAAAAAAAGGAGAGGAAATATAAACAAGTTGCAAGATATTTAAAAACATGAAGTATTAGACTAATCTGTACATTCGGTGCGTATACTAACACAGGTATCATTATATAGTCATCTTATTCTGTATCATTATGGAAGTATTAATTCACTTTGTAACATGATTATATCTATTCAATACACACACACACATATATATATATATACCAACATCTATATATAACCCTTCATGGTACATTAACCGGACATCATAAAAACTGGTATATTAACCCTAACCCTGACCCTAAATTCAAAACAATATAACTAATTAAACTAATGACTAATGATTAAAGCTTGTGTTTCTTGGGAGGCCTTTATAGTTTCCTCTGCCTGCAAACGTACGTAGAGGGCATTACTTCTTTTGTTTAATCGTTAACAGGACACGAAAATGTCCTGCTTATGATGACCATGTCTACTTAAAGCCCCATTGTACTACTTATAGCTACTTGCGCCCTCTATATAGCAAACAATGCCTAATCGGTGAACATTGGTCCCCCATGTTCCACCTGTCTAGACTACTTTTACTGTCTCCCCTTAGCGGTCTTTATCTACAGGTTCCTCTGTATCGTTATTTAGAGGTTCTCTATTTCTCGTCATCGTCGGCGGCCGAGGCCGACAACATCTCGAAATACAGAGTTTCCAAATTAAGAAGACAGGAAGAGAAAATATAGCGACAACGAAGGCGAGAACGTCTAGCGAATGAAGCTGGATGTAGCCCATATCGGTGGCCCTGGAGCGAAGATGGCCGCTGCCAAATTGTAGGACGTGTTCGATCCAGAAGACGGCTCGGTCGAGAGGGTGGACGATGTCGTGGCGAAAGATCTCCGATGCTCGCACCGCGTTGGCCTTGAAACTGTTACACAAGTCATGAAAAGAATTGTTATGGTACAATAATCAGTTTGTGGTAATGATAGCGTCTGACTTTTCTTTTCTCTTTTTCTCTCGCTCTATAGCTGTCATCCTTTCATTTTCCTCACCATCAGTTCAGGCTTATATCCACTTCATTAACCATCCCATTTTTGCTTTCTTTCTCATTTGTCCCCCAGTGGCGGATCCAGGGGGCCCCGGGCCCCTCCCTAGAAAAAAACAGGTAAAAACACCCTTTTTTGAAAAAAGAAGTTGGGCCCCCTCCGCGCCCAAGGGGTGGCGGTGAAAAAAATAACCCTTCCCGTAGGGAAAAAGATTTTCGGGTGCCAAAAAAAAATTGTGCTCACTACCCCTGGCGCCCAAGGGGGGGTGGTGGTGGAAAATAATTACCCTTCGGAGGAAAAAAATTTTCGGGTGCCAAAATTTTTTTTTGCTCACTACCCCACTGAGCGAAAAATCGACCGGCACGATTTTCAAATTTTCGCACGAAGTGGGCCCCTTTAGGCCCCTCCCTTGCCGCCGGCTGGATCCGCCCCTGCCCCCCCGTCTCTCTCTCTCTCTCTCTCTCGTCGCCAGCCGGGTTGGGGGTGACAGCTAGTTCCCAACCCCCAACCCTTTAAGATTTTCCTTCGGCAATTTTGTTTAACTTTGGGGGCTAATTTTTGCCGACATACTTCCCCCTCCCATTAAAAAGATCTGACAACGCCCATATATCTTCCCCATTTATCTTAATTACACTCTCACCTTGGGTCTTCAAGGAGCCGGTTTACGGCCTGTCCGAAAGACTCCTCGTCCAGGGTCCCGCTGTCAAGGGACAAGCCCAACCCTTTCCCTTCGACCATGGCAGCATTGGCGGGTTGATCAGCGGCTTGTGGCATGACGATCATTGGGACTCCGTGGTACACCGCTTCGTGTACGCCCGCTGCACCGCCGTGGTAGATCAGGAACCGAATCTTCGGATGAGCTGTGGAATTTGAACACATTACAAAATAAAGAATAAACGTTTATCAGAAATAAAGTGACGGGGCCGGTGTCCGTGATGGGGTTACCCCCCCCCTCCTTTTTTGTGTCGGCGGATATACATCCTTCTTTGAAGAAAATTATGTTTATAGATGATGGTACAATTAATAATATTTGCCTGTTGACTATCACAACCCTTGTCTTTAATTACAGGGACATAGAGGCTCGTGTTTGTTTGATTGTTGTTGTGTGTGTGTGTGTGTGTTTTTTTTTTTTTTTTTTTTCAATATACTTTCCTCTTTTGTATGACATCCGGCCCCTCCAACATTACTAGGCGGCAACAGTTTTTCAACAATTTGCTAATGTAATCCTAATTTTCAAAAACAATTTTAGTGGTTTGAATACATAGGCAGATCTAGGAGGCTTAAATCGCCGCCCCCAATCACAAAACGCATTAAAATGGGCCTTTTAGAGGTAAAAATACAGTTTTGTAAACATTTATAAATTATATAGAAATTTGAAATTGAGCCATTATTATTACCTAATAGATCGTTTTGTGGAACCCATTTTAGAATAAGTGTGTTGTTTCCTACTGGGTGCGGTCTCGGTCCTATGTATCTCCATATCACCCTCTGCCTCAGCTCACTGAAGACCTTTGATATCGCATTTGTTACTTTCTGATCTGAGAACGATACCGTCAATGATCCCTGTGTGAAACGAAAGTTAGTATACGGATGAAAGGAATCATTTTCGTGTCACTTTAAAGGGAGTGTAAACCAGGGGCGGATCCAGTCGGCGGCGAGGGCGGGGCCCAAGGGGGCAATTCGTGAGAAAATATTTAGAGGCGAATAAGCGGGCGAATAAGCGGGGAAGTAAGCACTTTTTTTTTTTTACTCAACACCCCCAAAAGGGTAAAATTGTGGTTACCATCTTTTTTTGTGCTCGGGGCCAGAGGTGGGGGCCCGTCTTCTTTTATTTTATAAAGGTGTTTTTTAATACTTTTTTGCCAGGGGTGGGGCCCGTGCCCCCTGCCCCCAGGCCTCCCTAGATAAACTAAATTATTATTATTATTATTATTATTATCATTATTATTATTACCATTATTATTACCATTAGTATTATATAGGGAGTCGATTCTCAGATTGGTTTGGGTACGAACTGACATCAGTGGACAGAAAATTCCACGTGACTTTGAAAAGGATGGTCTACTCTACACTTTCTTGCAAACTATGTCTCAAAAGTTGCAGACATTTGAAAGCAAACAGTCACGGAATAAAAAGGATCCTCGACGGGCGCAGAGCAGTTGTGGACTCTTTTAGGCCAACATGAAGGGGACAATATATACGAGCCCCCCCCTTCCTCCGACAGAGATAGAGATAGACCATTATTCAATCGACCATAATGAAAAAAAATGAAAGCCCGTAACCATTGTATAAAGATCAGACTGCACCCTCATCCTTAAGGTCTTTTCGTATTTGGGGGCAACATGAAACTTATACACATTCAACACGTAATTACATAACCGAGATGTGTAATTTTACGTTTGGATACGATAGCTCTGATTTGTTCTCCTTCTATATCCTTCTAAATGAAACTATTTACGATCTAGTGGGCTATTGGTCTCATTATGTAACCCCTCCCGACTCTCTCAAATGGAAATGACTGCATATTCGTGGGCTCACTGCATGGGCTGTAGCGCGTTCAAACTTTCTAAATAGATCGTATAGTTCAATGAACCCCCGTACTTGCACCCATATCTTATCTGAGCCTGGCCCTGTTGAGCGTACTATTTGAGGGGCAAATAAATAGTCCCACTCTATATAATTGTTATTGTAAATCTGGGATTTTGTTTTATGAACTTATATGATAATGCTTGTTTACATTTCTTAATAATGCTTATATTATGTGAGTTTCTTCACTTTGTGGATTTAGGTCCTGTTTAAATCTAAATAAATTAAGAGGTACACGTATACACAAGGTTAACAAACTTTTAACGAGTCCTCGGAACGATCGAATCACCTCTCTGAGTCAAGGTACTAGCTAACCCAATGCCATGGTCCGTATATACTTCAATTTAACAGTACGTTGAACCCGACCCTGGGTCTAACTTATCACGTACGTTTAACACCTTTCTTAAACCTGATTTTGAACAAGTTCAATACAGGCATTTCTTTCTACCTATAATTGATACCAACCCCTCTATTTCACATGCTCTTTCAGTCTTACAGCAATAGCTAGAAATCACGCCGATATATAGATAGTGTGGAGGTGTGACACTGACCCCCCGGCCCCCAAAAAAATATTCATTTCCATTAATTAATATGTCAGTCGGCAAATTAAATGCTTGTTATAGTTGAAAGATTTATCCACAAGTTTTCGGCAAGTATTTTTGATCCGACGCGACCCCCCTATTATCATCAAGGTCCTGCGACGCCCCTGCGAAAATCACCCTCTCAACCAACTTCCATCATCCAGGCCCTGAAACAACACAACACGCCGTTGATGGAGTTAAACTCATCGGTTCCGATGAGTTTGGTCAGGAGTAGGGTCAAGAGGATAGGCCTACATAATGCAGAGTAAAACCCTGGAAAGGCGATGGGACCTGGCGTAGTTCCGATTATCATGTAGTTAAAGGGTGCGACCATGCGTGTGTGCATACCTGGCATAGCTACAGTATACGTAGGTAGATGATCAGGTACGTACCTCCCGTAGTCGGAGAGAGAGAGAGAGAGAGAGCTAGAGAGAGAAGGAGTTGGCGAAAAGAACGAGAAAGGGACCCCTCCTGCGCACTGCCTATCAAATCGATGGCCTATATTATGTATATCATAGTTAATTCATATTTCATTCCGAGTAAGCTTGAACCCCCTTCCCCCTCCCCTTTCTTCCCCATGACTGTGTCTCTCAATAAAAAATTAACAGACACTCCAGCTAGAGCGCAACGCCTCTATTTGAACTGTGATGCGACAAAAAAGTAAACAGTTATCAAGACTGTTCTGGAAAATAAATTGAATTTTCTTAGTTATTAATGAAGGAATAGCTTATATTTTTGAACAGGGGTTGTGTAAAAATATATTTGCAATTATCATATCTAAGGCGCGTAATAAATTATATGATCGAACATTTTCTTTAGCGACTCGGAGAAAATCAAAATTTATGACTTTTTTTAGTACAGAGCAAATGGGAAGGGACTTCGAAAGATACCTCACACTGTTGCCGATTTGTGTCTGGTTGATTGCAACTTCAAAAATGTATAACTTCCTAAAACAATTATAGGATTTTCTTCAAACTTTCACTGATATGTTTATCTGAATTTTCTGCTTCTATTAAAGCCAAATTAATAACAGGGCACTTTCCCTTAACATTACCACAATGTATAATTATTTCATTATACTGGATATCAAGATGTAAGATATGTGTTTATTGATTTCATTTGGGAAATTGCTATTTACCTGTTTATTGTCAAAAAAATCAACCATCTTGATTATTCTTACCAAAGTAAACAAGATGAATCCGTGCTCTCCTGCTCCATCTATGAAGTCCAATAAATCCTGAAAAGAGATACACACCATGTTAATATATTCGTAGATACCAAAACAGTAGGTTATTATTAAAATAGCAATTACGTTTATAATAGGACCTTCATAAATAACAATTATTTTGATGTGGCATATCCCTTTTAAAAATAATTTAGGGGTCCCCGGGCACCTGGAAGCGACTTCTCCACTCCAAAATTGTCCTTACATTTTTGTGGTGCCGTTCACTCCAAAATTATTTGGAATATCATTTCGAGAGAGAAATTCACTTCTTTTCTCGGTCACAAAAACATCCTTTGTGTCCATGCGTTATGTCGCAGTCAGGGAAATATCCCTTGTGTTCATGCACTATGTATATGTTTTCTTCATAATTTATGTTGATATCCCATATGCTCTAAATTTAGTCTCCTCGGATTAGCATGTTACAAAGATTATGATATCTTGGTGCAACCCCCTCCCTCCCCCTCCTCTTCGAGCCTTGACTGGACCCATGCTACTCCTTTGATTCAGAATTGAATTGAGGTGATGTTAAGAGATTTGTCACATCTTGAACTCATTATTACCTGAAATTTTCCACTCGCAATATAGTACCTTGCTTATCAAGAAGTATATACTAAACACACATCGATTGCAATGAGAGCCAGACATTATTTACCTTTTCATTATTATCTTTTTTTAATGAAATATTTACCGAGTATGGACTGGAGCAGGGACGGCGATCCTGGGGAACGGGGGACACGTCCCCCCTCATTTTTTTTAGGGGGGATCGTCCCCCCCTGAAAATTTAAAAAAGTGCAAAAAAAATGTATAGCAAATACTGACTAAAGGCTTCAACACACTTTAAGGCTCTGGAGGGCCCAAGAGTGCAGCGTTTAGACAAATAAAAATGCAAAAGTGAAGTGTGAAAAGTAAATTGCTTGTTTTTATACTATAGTTTTGCTAAGGAATGTAATTTTTTAATACAACAAAACTTCAAAAACCTGTGAGGGGTAGTCACTTCCGTCACCTTCACCCCTCTCGTTCACTATGCTCCCTCGCAATTGCGTACTGATGGGGGGGTCTTAGGGCATTTCCCCCCCAAAAAAATTCAAACGTTGTTTATTTCTAATTCGATACCAGTGATTTACAAATGTTGCTGAAATGGAATGATTCCCCCTGATCGAGCTTCCGGGGGCTCCGCCCCCTGGACCCCACCAGGGCCCTAAGGCGGCCCCTGGATGCTCATCTGATCGTATTTAATGCCTAAAACCCCTGAGCTTCTGGGGGCTCCGCACCCTGGACCCCACTCAAATTAGTGACCTGCATGCCCGTGTCACACATATTAAGGTATCAAAATATGCTCATCTGACCGTAATAAAATGCCTAAAACCCCTGAACTTCCGCGGGCTCCGCCCCTGGATGCTCATCACACCTTAATAAATGCCTAAAAAAACCCTGAGCCTCATGGGGCTCAGCCCCTTGACCTCCGCCGGGGCTTTGCCCCTGGACCCCACGTCAATTTACGCTCCACTTGCTTCGCTAGCTTTGCTCTACCTGATCGTAAATACTTTAGCCCCCCACTTTGAAAAACTTTCCGCGGGGCCTGCATGTAACATGTAAGAGTGGTGGTGATGCGGATTTCTTTTCTGTCGCCCCCAAACGTTTTTGCTCATTACGCCACTGCTCCTCGTCCCTCGCATTTCGCCCCCTCCTGTCATGAAAAGAAATCGCCGCCCCTGGATTGGAGGACATGCAGATCAAATTCTACAAGGTGCATTATAAAAGACATTTCAAACTTTTCTTATCATAAATAACTCGAAAGTTGAAACTCACCCAAATCAAACTGGGCAAGCCCATAGTAAGATTGATTTGGAGTAACTTTAATGTCATATTTTCTTTCATTTTCCCATTGTTTGTATTTGTGATAGCAATTAATTACCACTTCCCCCGGCTACACGTATGTTTATTATCATTTATCAATACACTTTTCCAATTCTTAAGAGATTGTATGTTAGTGCGATTAACTTTAGGTAATTACATAACCAGTATAAGACATCAATCAACAGTTACCACTCTCCACCCAGGTGTGGAAATATAGATACCTGGTGGAAAGTAATTACTCCTTGAAAGTTTGCGGTGCAACAAACAGTTTAACAGTAATACTTTGTGGACGCCTTGAGTATCCCATGCGATGGATAATTATGTGCGGAATTGTAGCTAGGCCTATCATTATCATTATTGGGTCATATATTTACCATCCTCATAACAACATTAGCAAGAAAGACAGAGATGCAAGATATTCCATGCTTACTTGTGTCAATGGTTGAACAGGTGGAATCACGAACCCAGCTATTGGTATCCAGTTTGGGGCAGTGGGTCTGGCGGCGTCCAGGGCGAAGGTGGTTTGGCACAGCCATAGTGCTGCACTTGCCACCAATTCCTTCGGGCTGAGATCTTCTCGAATCCCATACGTCGTCTGCAGCTGTCTGATTGGTCGAGTGATAATCACATACTCCAGGATCGTGTGCATGACGTAACGATTGACGAAGTTTTGGACGCGCTGCGCGAATGTCATGTTGTGTGGTAGATGTTTGAATAAGCTGAAAGGCACCAGGGCGGAGGACATGGGAATCCCGAAGAGGTCCTCGTTAAAAGCCGGAGTTCTTCGGGTTCCCGTGATAACCGTGAAAGGGACATCGAGATAAACTGCCAGGAGGGTATCGCAGGTGTCCAAGATCGGAGATGTTAGTATCATATCGAAGTTCATGTCTTTTAGCCGAGATAGGGTTGGCTCGTCGGCGAAGAGTTCGAAACAGCCGTGCAGCCTGATGCGGTTTAGGTGCAACATCTTCTGAAACTTTTCCGTGAGGGTCATGCTCCCGAAACTCGTCATCACTGTGGACATCTCGTAGCGGACTTCGTCGAGCTCCGCGTCGCTCATCGAGTTCGGGTACGTGACGTTGTCGGTGTACGAGTTGCCCAGCATACCTTGGGTGCCACGCCGGTCGAGTAGGAGAAGCGTCACGCTATGTCCTCTACGGACCAGGTCCCTCGTAATGGTACTCAGGCCTATGTAGTGACTGGGTGTGCTCACCAGGCTAATGGCTGGAAGCAAAAACTTGGCGGCTGAGGCCTGGTCTAAAGACAGACCGGACATGACAAGCAAAATAAAGGCATGCCTTAAGCCAAACGTCTTCGAGGAACCTTTTCCTACCTCCATTGAAACTTGATCGCTCTAATTCTTCCCTACAGACCTAAGTGATATCAAGTTTGATTGACATCGTAAACTCTGAAAAAAAAATGTTTCAAGATACTGAACTCTAGCATCTGGAAAGAACCTAACTGCCCGTTCACACCTGGTTTAATCATTTAAGTATAATCAGTACACAAAAATTCACGTATCCGGAAATTCACGTACGAGTTACGGAAGTTTCACGTGCACAAAAAAAAATATTAACAAAATGTCCAGTATACGTACGTTGAGAGGATGCTATTAACTCCAAGAGGTTTTCATCAATTGAAATTGATTTCGATCTTAAATAATCACTGTTAAGGCCGCATCGGTTTTAGCTTAAGTTGATGCTTGTATGAACGAGCCACTTAAAAAATATAATTTTAACGGGCGCTGATCCATGTTGAGGATAGGAGAGGGACAAAAATATCCCCCTGCCCGTCCGCCGTCCCCGGCCGCCATCCCGGTCCCGGCGGATTCGACGCCCCTGCTGATTGGCAGAATAAATATGGGGGAGAGTTAGAAAGAGAGGTACCCGTGACGACCCATATTTATTTCTGTAAGTTCAAGGTCCAACTTATTAAAGTCAAGTTCAAAAATACTCGTAGAAGATAGCCCATTTAAGACAATTGAGATTTGGTACTGAGAGGAAGCCATGCACTTTTTAGCTTAATGTAATAACTTTCTAGAGAAGGCATACATACAAATTAGTTGTATGGACCCATCCCCCAGGCGCGCCGGAAGCAGTTTGGGATTGGGGGGGGGGCAAACATTCCAGGGGACTCACCTTTCAGGGGCAGTGGCGTAATGAGCAAAAAGGTCAAGGGGCGCGGAGCCCGGAAGCTCAGGGGTTTTAGGCATTAAATTACGGTCAGATAAGCATATTTAAATACCTAATATTATGTGACACTGGCAGGTCCCTAATTGGCGTGGGGTCCATCTACCGAAATTAATACTCCCTACCCGCACCTCCAGTTAAAACTCAGACGAGTATTTTGGAGGACCAACCAACCAAGAACCAAGAACCAAGTCCAGGGGTCTGAGCCCAATAAAGCTCAGGGTTTAATTAGGCATTTAATTACGGTCAGATGAGCATCCAGGGGCCGACAATTAAGCCCCGGAAGCGCAGGGGTTTTAGGTATTTAATTACGGTCAGATGAGCATCCAGGGGTCCGCCTTAATTAGGGCCCTTAGTAGGGTCCAGGGCAGTGGCGGATCCAGGGAGGGGGGGGCCCGGGCCCCCTCCCCTAGGAAAAAAATAGGTAAAAACACCCTTTTTTGAAAAAAAAGAAGATGGGCCCCCTCCCCTGGCGCCCAAGGGGGGGTGGCGGTGGAAAAAAAAATCACCCTTCCCGTAGGGAAAAAAAAATTTTGGGTGCCACTCACTCACTCACTACCCCACTGAGCGAAAAATCGACCGGCACGATTTCCAAATTTTCGCACAAAGTGAGCCCCTTTTTAGGCCCCCTCCCTTGCCGCCGGCTGGATCCGCCCCTGGTCCAGGGGACGGAGCCCCCGTAAGCTCGGGCCCTTGGATGCTCATCTGACCGTAATTAAATACCTAAAACCCTGAGCTTCGGGCTCTGCCCTGGACCCCCTAAGGAGGGCCCCTGGATGCTCATCTGACCGTAATTAAATACCTAAAACCCCTGAGCATGCGGGGGCTCTGCCCCCTGGACCCCACCAAGGGCCATATGGCTGGCCCCTGGATGCTCATCTGACCGTAATTAAATGCCTAAAACCCCTGAGCTTCATAGGGCTCAGCCCCTTGACCTTTTTGCTCATTACGCCACTGCCCCTGAAGCTAGGTGAGCCCCCTGGAATGTTTGCCACCGCCCCCGGCCCCCGCCAATCCCAAACTGCATAATTGCTTCCGGCGAGCCTACACACACACACACACTCACACACACACACGCACACACACACCCACATAGACGATAAATTCGTGCGACCTATAACTTGATTTGTTTAATTGCATAATTATATGAGGACATAATTAATAGTAGTACTATACTTTAGTCTATACGTATTTTTCATATACCGGTATACATGTACAGGTAGCCAGTAGCGTACACAGTACACAGAACGGGGGGGGGGTTAAAATTTGAAAATCGCGCCGAAAATTTCGCAACGACTCAGCCAGCCGCTGAATAAGCAGGGGGGGGGTAAGAGCACATTTTTTTTGGTTTTTTGTCCCGGAATTGGATAATTATACCGACCGATATTTTGTTCAGTGCGTACGCGGGTACTGCAGGTAGCCTAGCTACATACTCTGTCTACATGTGTATCACTTTTTGACGGAAAAGGGGGAGTTTCTCATCCAAATTAGAAATTGGTCTGATTCGATCTTGACATCTTGCTATAAAATGGTTTTGAATTCCCCACCATGGCAAAAATAGTCAACTTTGACTGAATTGCCTCAAAACCAAAAAAAAAAAAAACTTCCCCACTTTGAACTAGGAAAGTAACTGTTCGGGATCATCCCTTGCAGCCCTAATGCCCCCTCCCCTACAAACAGCGATGAAACCCAAACGACTAAAAAGTACATTATGTTGTCATGTAGCTTGCATGTCAGCGCAGGCACTGATTATGAACTCAGCTCAGGTCAGTGACAGTGAGCGCCGCGCGCGCTGCTGGGGTAAGATTGGTACCCTATCTTATTCTATTGGGTGTACAATTTACCATGAAGGATTACAGGGCAAGTCAATGTTGTGTACTGAGCATGAGCGAAACCAGTCTTGATTACCCGATGTTGTGCAATCCGCCGGGTTGCTATTTTGGGAACATTACCCCGCAAAATAACCACAATTTCGCCATAACCCCGTCTTTTCATCGTGAGTATGCTTATATTTTTGAGTGATTAAACCTGTAAGGGTCATACTTTTACGTTTTCCTCGTAGTGGAAACACTTCATCAGCTATCAGAGAGGTAACTCGGGTAACAATGCAATGTTTCAGTGCTGGTGATAACTAGCTGCAGTGTGTGCTAATGTAGTGGCTAGTGCAATGCAAGTCTGCATGTTGGATGTGTTTGTTGTGGGGTGATGTTAGTGTGCAGTGCAGTGTGCTGCATGCTGTGCTGTGTGACCAAGAACCTATGGCATGGCAGACTGAGCTGTAGTAGACCGAATTTTTCTGTCTCTTCCGTTCGTTAGCCTCTGATTTGGGTAGGGTCGGCTCCTCTCTTTAGAGACAGAAGCCGACCATAGGGACTGCATTGCAAACTGGTGTTGGGATCTCAACAACACCAAATTCCGGCCAAACTTTTGGACTAAAATATGTCACGTCTTTAGCGGATTCATAACCGATGCATTTATTTTTGAAAATTAGGTCTAGGCTAATATTCATCGGTTCCACTTACCAGATTGACTGTATGATGCGTTTAAGGGGGTATTTTCCCAGTTTTCTTTGTGGAAATTGAACTCCGCTCCGTGTTGAAATTGTTACTGTGCATGCACTGCAAAAATTTCAACACGGAGCAGAGTTTAAGACGATTTAAGCGTATTTGCTTAACTTCTGAATTCTTGAGAACCCCAACTATGTTTGTCTTTTTGTTACAGGTAACTAATCTCAGGAATTTCCGGCGATTTCCCACGCTTCAAGAAGGGAAGTTTTAACATTTGAAACAACCAAGAGCAAAGGGGACACCAACTAAGCACTAATTAATTAAAGCATCAGGATCTCGCCAATCAAATCTCCTTCAAGTAACACCAACTCAACAACATAAGTCGTACCAATTCAAATTGTAATCGGGTCAAAGACAGAACAATGAGTACAGGAGGAAAAGTCGCATGGCCTGCTGCCAACCCTTGGGGCAAGAGCCCGCCTGTTGCTGTCTCGTCGCTGAGTAGTGTCATGGATGAGGAGTATGCCTTGCAACTGCAGAAGGAGGAGGAGAGAGTAGTTGTGCCAATCACTAATGCAAGGTGAGATTGAGGGAGTTGAATCATTTATGTCTTGCTGGATATTCTGATGTAAACGGGAGAGAGAGAGAGAGAGAGAGAGAGAGTACCCCTATGCTAACCCTAACCCATTGGATACTGGGGCATGTGAGCCTAGAACACCAATGTGCTCTGTCTCTCTCTCTCTTTATCTCTCTCTCTCTCTCTCTCTCTCTCTCTCTCTCCCTCCCTCCCCCTCTCTCTCTCTTTCTCTCTCCCACCCTCTCCCATATACATCAGAATCTACAGGACTTATAAACTTTATAAATGTATACATTGTGCGAAATATTAAAGCTCAGAATCTGTTCAAAATCTAAACATAGAGACATCCATTACAGTGGATACAAAAGTGTAGATATTGAACCATTAGCCAGTGCCGGGGAATAATTTGCCTTATTTCAAATGTTGCATAGGGGAAAAATACATGAAATAGCAAGCTGCATTGAACTTAAGTTCTAACCATTCAATTCTCTATTTTCAGATTTGTATTCCTCATCTACTTTTTTTTTTGAAGGAGGTAAAATCTGTGACAACAATTTTAAAACAGTTTAATACGTTCCCATTTTCATTTCGAAGTGATTTGTGATCTCCATAATGCATCAAGAGTTGCCTGTTGCCATATAACTGAAATCACAATTATTTAAGAAAAAGCTTTGGGTAGCGTATTGCCGTATTTCAAATAATACTGATGTCTCTTTCCAAATTATTTCTCCGTAGTCCCACACATGACATCCCATGTGATGACTTGATTGAAGAAGGTAAAGAGACCAGCAGTGATCTTCTTTTGGCTCAGATGCTTCAGCTTCAGTTTAACAGAGAGTATGATGCTGAACTCTCTAGGGAGGAACAGAAATTTAACAAAGATAGCAAAGGTGTGTTCAACAAAGCCATATAACTTTTTAGTTTATCAGAGATTCCAGAGAATGTTTTTGTACAAGCACACTCTAGATTTTATAAAGTTTTAACAATTATCACAAATATAGTAAGTGTTCGCAGTTCAAGGATTATCATTTTAGCAGTATGATGAGCAAGTTTTGCTGCAATTTGTTGAATTTTGATGAAGATTTGAGGTAAAAACAAATGCAAGGTAACCAGGCAATAACGTGAGTAAAGTTAACCAGCAAATTATTTTCTTTACTTTTGTGTACATGTATGTAGGCTGTGTTAAAAACCAAATCCATTGCATTCACAGAAGTAGAACTGTAAAAGAATAAGTGCTTAATACCCCTATCGATTGGCACAAAAGCCAAAATTAAATTGTTCCCCTCTCTCTGTCTCTCATTCAACAGTTGGTATATCCTTCTCAAATTATCGTTCTGTCCATCCTGCCTATGATGACGATGAAGATGATGATGATGATGATGATTACCAAGAAGACTGGATTCTTGGTGATGAAGGTAATTATCACCTAGATGTCTTGTTTATATTTTAACAAAGTTTATAGCGAGAAAACAAATCTTTATGACTCACCAGGGCCTGCCTGGCAATGACTTACACAGGATCAGTGTAAAGTAAAGAGAAAGACACACCTTTAGCAATGCAGGAGCTCCCCAAAATAGTGGAAGATAGAACTGACTGGAAGAAAAACAATTTGTCTGTTCTAATGCACTTCGACCTTGTAGTAGTATTAAAATTTGATCAAAGCCGTATGATATATTTTCTGCTGCAGTTTGTAAAACATTAAATCATTAAGATATGGTAATGGAAGGGTCTTCATCATAAGTGCGTAGATTGTTGATTCTCGTTGATATCCTAGTCACAACAACAAGACCAACACCAGATGAAAAACACACCGAACAAGGAATAGACCAGTTTACTAACATATTCAAATTTATGGATGTTTCTTTCCTGGGAACCTAGTGACCACTTATTTCATTAACCTGTTATCAAAGTGACTCGTTAACGTTGTTGAAGGTTGGTGAAAAGATGTGTGATTTTTGTACGAAATGATACATACCCTCTAAAATGCAAAAAATCCTGAAAAAATTCTCAAACCACAATGATATTTATGGTTTTCTTTGAAGGCATCACTGTGTGACACCCTCTTACAGTAAATTCTCCCAACCAATTTTTGAATTTTCCCAACCGTTTTTCCATGAAAATAGACATAAAGCAGGCTTTAAAAAAAATCAATTCTTAAATGATTGGAATGGTATATAGAGCCAATTAATTGCTTTGCGACGATTTTCACTCACCTAAAATTTAATTTAAATATAATAATATAGTTGGGAGAATTCTGGAATCGATCAGATCAGTTTTTCCCAATTTATATCGTTATAAATGGTCTGTTTTCACTCAGACTTTCAGATGATCATTAATTGTACATCTAGCATTGAAGTCATGAGCTTAACACCATTTTCTCTCATCTGAACAATGTTACCAAGTCCCTTTAATGAATGAACTACAATACTTGGAATCCAGTCTGCTTACATTACTTGTTGATATGTCGAGAAAGCCTCAGGCAAGCTTTCAGGTTGTCAAGAACAACGTTTGTTTAAAAAGTATGCATACAATTTGAATATGTTAGTAAACCAGTCTACTACATTACCTTGAATAGAAAAGTGTCAGTCGGTTTGGAGTTGGTGTGGCAGTTTGGCTGAGGTATGATAAGTTTTGTGTAAGCATACATTATAAGTTGAATGTATCACAGACAATGACTAGCTACTGCATGTAAGAGGATTCTCACTGGATAACATATCCATCCCACACTTGCAGGAAGAGAAGCGGAATTACTTGCACCAACGAGCACTCCGTCGGGACAGAAGAAGTCTATCGTTACAAAACATGATGCGCAAGTATGTGGGAGGAAGAACGCCAGTAGAGTCATGAATCAGGTAGGCAAAAACTTTGATGAAGGTTTTGTGATTCATGTTGAAAGAGAAAGTTGCTCAGTTCTGGGGCCGTAGTCAATTCAGTACGCGGATGAAGTCGGTAGTACAGTGTCTTGACTCGTATAAGTTTTGAATAGGCCATTTTCGTAAAGATTTATGCATTAAATTTGATTCCATTACAAAAATGGTAAAGGTGAAAACTAATTTCTGAGCTTTCCCATTTTGGTTAATGTCAGTTTGGAAGAAGAAGGTCATAATAGAGTTGCTGCCCGGAGAGGATTGCTCTTCAGTTGCCCTTGAATTCAATATATGACAAGATATAGCTGATGTGTTTGGACATATCAAATTCTTGACTTGGAAACCCTACACTATACACCAATCTATGTACTACATGTACATACCGGTAATCAACCTTTCTAAACTGCTTTCAGGCAGTTTTTTCACAATGTTTTTGCACAACCAGGGGGGTGTTTCACAAAGATCCTAAGTCAAACTTGACTCTAAGTTGGACTTAGAAGTTATGGAAAGCCGTTAGCATCTTTGAAAATATTTTGTAAAAGTTATTTAAAAAGACATTAAATGTTGATTCAAATCCTTCATATTTTCTATTATCAAGGAGATTTCATGTTCTTGATGTGGAATTTATGAAAAGTCTAAAATACTTGGAATTTTTGCTTTTGAATATATTTTATTATAAGGCTACAAATGGCTCTCCATAATGTTTAAGTCCAACTTAGAGTTAAATTCGACTTAGAATCTTTGTGAAACACCCCCAGAACTCAATTTTATCTTTACTTGAAGTATAGTCAAGTTAGAAATGATACAGTTAACAACTAAAGTATTCATACTGTTAGTCTGTTACCAAGTTATGTAATGTTTTAAGTATGTGAAATATGGATTTGTCCCAATTTATGTTTCTTGAGAATGTGACATTTATATCAAAGCTCACATCTAAAAGTATTCAACAAAGGTCCTAATTAACCTGTCCACCTTTTCATTCTTGAGTTAGGAAATACACAAAAAACATCAAATTTACAAGGGGTATGAATAATAAAGTTTGTGAGCTGTATGTGTCATACATGTGCATGTACATACAGGTGCTATTTGAAACATTTTCTTTTCTATTTTAAATAAATGAAATGTTTTGGTCTAAATGTTGCCTTTAATGTTGCCTTAAATTATTTGTAGGTCATTTCACACATCCTAGATATTACAGAGCTTCTACAAATGAAAATTGCAGATTAACAAGTTCAAAATATATGGAATTAATATTTGGTAACATTTCGAGGCTGTTATTATGTGTGTGTATTATGATCATTGAAATTATAAATTACACTTTTTGAAATGGTTAACTGTTAAAGAAATAATTATACTTTCCTCTTTTTCTTAGAAATCATATTTTAATATATTTATCTTTGTTTGACTTTCTTATTTGCCTATCACCTTGTAATTGATACCACCTTATATTTATTATTTCAGTTTCCACCTGCCTTTCCCACTGGTAACAGCTTTGGGATGGATATGAAGCTATCAAACAGCGTCTACAATGTCCTCAAGATACACTCACAGAAAGAAGAGAGTAAAGCACAGAGGCTACACGAGAAGAAAGAAAATTCAACAGCTGTAAGTTCTTCGATTTGTGTGTTTCTTTTCCTTCTCCTTCTTCTCCTCCTCCTCCTCCTCCTCCTCCTCCTCCTTCTTCTTCTTCTTCTTTTTCTTCTTCTTTTTCTCCTTCTTCTTTTTATCCTCCTTCTTCTTGTCCTCCTCCTCCTTTTCCTCCTTTTCCTCCTTTTTCTCCTCCTTTCCCTCTTTTTTCCTCTTCCTCTTCTTCTCGTCCTTCTTCTTCGTCTCATCCTTCTTCTTCGTCTCCTTCCTCTTCCTCTTCTTCTTCCTGATTTTCAGAGCCTATATTCTTTTTACAAGTGAAAAAAAATTAAGACTCCAAAAATATTCAAATATTTCCTTAAATTAAGCTCAAGGCCTTTATTTATACAAACAACATTCACAAGCTTCACTACCCGTATGAAGAAAAACGGGACACATTTCCTGTTTTGTCATTTTAGTCTTTACAAAGATTAGGATTAGCATTTAGGATTTAAGTGCATGTAGAATACAACCTGAAGAAAGTTTCAATGGGAGGAAGAAAACAAAAATGTATTGTAAGGATTTGACAGTAATTAATATCAATCAGTGCAATGTTCTAATGAATGATACTTCACGTCATACCACATTGCAGTCCAAAATAATGTTTTTTACATTTTTGTCTTCAGGAAATGGCTGTGGATTCTCGAACCAGGATCATGCTGTATAAACTTGTCAACAACGGTATGTTAGACTCAATTACAGGCACCATCAGTACCGGCAAAGAAGCAGTTGTCATTCATGCATATGGAGGACAGTAAGTATTATTGTGCCCACCACCATAGGGTAGGAGGGGGGATGTGAGTTCATTTTTTATTTAAAAAAAAATTTTTTTCAAAGGGTAGTGATGTTTTGTTTCAAGATTACACTGAGAAGTAGCTTTTTACATGTAGTAGGATAAAGTATGATTATTGCTAAATCAAATGTAAACGTATTCTGTATTTTGTAGCAAAACTGTCAACAAGTACATGTATTACTTCCAAATAATGAAAACACATCTAGTAGATTTAACTTTTTATGCCTCCGCTACAACGTAGCCGGAGGCATTATGTTTTCTGGTTGTCCGTCCGTCCGTACGTACGTCCCGTTCTCGTGATCGCGTTATCTCAAGAACCAATTGATGGATTACCGCCAAACTCGGGTCATGTATGTATCTTGCAGAGCTAATGAAGTGATTAGATTTTGGGGTCACGAGGTCCAAGGTCAAAGGTCACAAGGCTCATTATGTATGCAAAAATAGCTCGTGATCGCGTTATCTCAAGAACCGATTGATGGATTACCGCCAAACTTGGGTCATGTATGTATCTTGCAGAGCTAATGAACTGATTAGATTTTGGGGTCACGAGGTCAAAGGTCACAGGGCTCATTGTGTATGCAAAAATAGCTTGTGATCGCGTTATCTCAAGAACCGATTGATGGATTACCGCCAAACTTGGGTCATGTATGTATCTTGCAGAGCTAATGAACTGATTAGATTTTGGGGTCACGAGGTCAAAGGTCAAAGGTCACAGGGCTCATTATGTATGCAAAAATAGCTCGTGATCGTGTTATCTCAAGAACCGATTGATGGATTACCGCCAAACTTGGGTTATGTATGTATCTTGCAGAGCTAATGAACTGGTTAGATTTTGGGGTCACGAGGTCAAAGGTCACAGGGCTCGTTATGTATGCAAAATAGCTTGTGATCACATTATCTCAAGAACCGATTGATGGATTACCGCCAAACTTGGGTCATGTATGTATCTTGCAGAGCCAATGAACTGATTAGATTTGGGTGTCACGAGGTCAAAGGTCACAGGGCTCATTATGTATCCTAAAATAGCTCGTGATCGCGTTATCATTAGAACCAACAGATGGATTACAATCAAACTTGAATTTTAAAAATTGCTTCCATTTTGGTTTGTAAAATTGCTCTATGGCGGAGGCATCATCGACTGCGCGCAGTTGAAGTTCCATCTAGTTTATTATTATTTTTTTAAAGAATGGATGATCACATCGTACCACCGGAGTGTGCCTTGAAAGTCTTCAAGACGACGCTGAACGAGTTCAAGAAACGAGACCAGTACATCCGCAATGACTACCGCTTCAGAGCTCGCTTCAAGAAACAGAACCCACGTAAATTCATCCAAATGTGGGCTGAGAAGGAGATGCACAATCTCAATCGGTAAGTACATGCATAGGCTCAATTGTTCAAAATCACACCAACCGAGTACCGTATTTGCCGGCGTAAAGGCCGCAGTATTTTCCCTTCCGAAAATAACAAAAAGTCTGGGTGCGGCCAATCCGCAACAACAGTAAAAAATCGGCCGTTAAAACAGCACATAATTTCGTACATATGGGACTCCCAACGGTACAATGACTAGATCTATACCAGTAATGGTACAGGACATTTCTAGATTAACTCCACACATCTTACTGACAATTTCATGTTGCATTATTGACATGAAGTCTAAAATAAACTTCATAACTTATTTTCTAACATAATCTACCGGTAGACCTAGATCTAAGTTCGTGTCATTGCATCACTAAAAAGTAAAACTTACTAAAAGAAGGGACCGTTACGGAGCTAGCTGCCGCGCGCAACTGCGCATCTAGCCAAAGTTGCAATTTCGTATTACACCGCACATCGTGGTAGGGGTATTATACATGTATGTAGGATACCAAATCTGCCTGCGATACAGTACTAGCTTAAAATCGATGTAGATTTGCTAAATTATACTATCATTTTTTAGGTAAACTTCCTGTAAATTTATAGGAATATTGATGAATTTGGTATCAGTTTGTAAAAAAAAGAAAATTACGATTATTTTGTTTGGTCCATTTGGTTTTTTTCCTTTGGTTTTTTTTTTTTTCCTCTACAAAATGTCAAAGTTGGGGTGCAGCCTATGCGGCGCTGCGGCCTTATCGCCGGCAAATACGGTATGTAAAGTTGAAATACCTTGGTCACCCCACCAAATTGGCTGCAAACCAACTGATCACCAATAACTCTTGGCCATTGGGGGAAATGTAATTTATCGTTCAGTCTGTTTCTGGTCTGGTGTAACCGGGTCATATGTTGTAGAGTTCATCTGTCAATGTATGTTAGTTGGCTTTCTAATCATACCTACATTTACTCTTAAACAAGTCAAAATTCACTCTGTCCACTACAAAATGTCTGTTATTGAAGGTAACTTGTAATCATGTCATTTTTGTTTCCTGCCCACTATATGTATGTAGAATTGTATAGGTTTTAAATGTTGAGAGCAACCATTTTTGACAAGGTAAAATATGTTTCTGAATCCTGGTACGATTTCACAGACATGAACTAGTTCTTTAGATTTTGTGGAAATAAGAAGTTTTGTAATTAGAAAATCACCTTTAATAGATGTAACACTTATGAAATATTTTGTTACAAAATGTTACCAATAGTTGAAAAATAAAAGAACAAACTAACAAAACACATTAAGTCCAGAAGCCCTAAATATGTGAAATATATCCTATGTAGTGATTTTGCCCCAATTTCTTTTTCAGGATGCGAGAGGCTGGAATCCGATGCCCAGAGGTTGTGTTACTACGGAAACACATCCTTGTCATGTCTTACATTGGCAAAGACCAGAGGGCAGCACTCAAACTCAAGCACGTGAAATTCTCAGCTAGCGAGGCACAGTGTGTCTATGAAGAATGTCTAGAGGTACGTTGACGTTGATGTTATTGTTTTGTTTCATGATACTAGAAGTATGTTAATGTTTTGCTCTACAGATGCAATGTATCCAGTCGTTCCCCAGAATGATAATCAGCAGTATTTGATCAATAATCGATTTACATCTTGATGGTTAGTTCTCCAAATTAAAGAGAGTGATTGGTTGTTTATAATTGTGCTTATCATATGTTCATGAGGCGATCTTATTACGGATAAGTCAAGTGTTGATCGTATTGATTATGGGATGGGAATGAAGATGGTACAGGGTGAATATGGTGGTGTAAGGACGGCGGTGATGATGGTGATGATGATTATGATGATTATGGAGGTGGTGATGATGGGGATGATGATAATGATGATGATGATGGTAGTGGTAGTGATGATGGTGATGATGATGATGATGATGATGATGATGATGATGTTGATGATGGTGGTGAGGATGATGGTGATGATGATGGTGGTAGTGGTGATGTTGATGATAGTGGTGAGGATGATGATAATGTTGATGACATGATGATGGGCATTTTGGTGATGCTGATGATGATATTGGATCATCGCTATGATCAGGTCTGAGCTTGGTGTTCATAAAAGAAGAATACAATTGTTCAATGTTAATTATAATAAAAATTTTACAAACATTTACAATTTGTGAGAAGAATCCTTAGAATACCTTGGAACAAAACTGTTTTAACATCTTTTTCTCCTTTTCATAGATGATAGTGAAGTTGTATCGTCAGTGTAACTTGATTCATGCCGACTTAAGTGAATACAACATCTTATGGCACGAAGGGCATCTATGGTTCATCGATGTCAGTCAGTCTGTAGAACCAACCCACCCTCATGGCTTAGAGTTTCTTCTGAGGGATTGCACAAACATCAGCAATGTGAGTATTGGACATGGAAAGCATCCTTCATACGTTTAACCCTTTGAATGCTTTCTTCGCCTCCCTGCACGGTTGCTCGTTTGCAACAGATGCAATTTTGCACTAAACAATAGGCACCCATTGACAGAGAGATTGCTTCTGGAAACACACTGGCTTCACACAATTACCCATTTCCAGTCTTGCTCAGCTCCATGACAACCCTTTAAACATCGGTATAGATTAATCTTGCACTGGAAACAATTAAATAGTCTCAAAGCCTTGGGTATATCTATCCCATGTACAATGTGTGGCATATAAAGAGTTATTAGACCTGTTTTCTAATTTTATGGATACCCTTTGAACAAATGTTCCTCGGGACAACTAAAAAGCCTACCAAAGGCTTGCCCTACATAGCAACAACCACTGTATGCAAAGTCTATTCCATCTATAGAGATACCATTATGCAGAGCAGGTGAATGAAATGGTTTGTAACCAGGGGTTCAGGATAGAAACATGCGTAAATTGAATGGTATTAGTAAACAAGGCAGTATTTCATGAAACCATTATAAATACAAGTTCACCATCAACCCATTGACATGTATGTATTACTTTTTTTACATGCATTTCAATGGGCAAGGAACTATAAAGTGTAAACCTTTGCAGATTAATGACCGTCTTTGGTTTTTGTTTGCCATTGCAGTTCTTCCGTAAGCTTGGAGTCCATGGTGTCCTCAAGCCTCATGAGCTCTTCAACATGGTGACTGGTCTGGATCTTCAGTATGGAAATGAGGAGGAGTTTCTGGGTCGGGTACGTTACGCTTGTTATGAAATCATGGATCAAGAGTCAGATCTGAATCGATGGTTCTCTAACATATACTGTCACAATATTTGCTACACAGTCAATTTCGTATACAGTCAAACCTGCTTTAGTGACCACCTGTCTACAAAGACCTCCTGTCTACAAAGACCACATTTTTTGTTTCCCTTGAAAATGGTTTCTCATTGAAACATGTACTAAAGGAACCTGTCTACAAAGACCACTTTTTGTGTTTCCCTTGGCCGGTCGCTATAGACAGGTTTGACTGTACTAACTGAATTCCTAACTTCAGCCCTGTACCTAACCTAAACCTAAACCTGACCCTAAACCACAGTGAGCTATTATTTTTTCTGTCAGGTATATGAAGCTGGTCTTCTAGTCTGATCTGAATTGACCGTTCTCCAACATATTCTCTTGCCATAATTTCTTCTTTACCCAACCATATACTGTATAAGTCAATATTGTCATGTAAAGATATTTTCACGGATCAAGGGTTCAAGGGCAAAGTCACAATTTGCTAGATATGCGTAAAGCCGCACCCACTACCAGTTTTATCTCTCTAATTTTCATTCATTATTACCATGATTGTGGTCTGAAACTGTGCTATAATGTGTATAGACACAATTGCGACATATGACAGGGCTTACTTTACCAATGTTGACATGCAACATTAATCGCTAGAAATATGTCTTGTGTTGTTAAATTTGCGATCACTGAGTGATTTGCAAAATTCCTAAATTTAACCCCGAAAATAACTGCTTATACAGTATTTAACATTATACTTATCCTAACCCCCACCCTCGACCTAAAACCCATTCTTAAGCCTAATTTTAAACCTCATCATTGACAAAATAAACCTAAAACAAAAGTCACCAGGGCAAATGTTGATACCTCTTAGGAAATGTAACCGTTGAATCAGATGATGATAATTAATTGATTATTGCTGTTTCATATTGCAATTATTTTATGCTTGATTTTCTGTGGGTAACTTTTAATACTGGGTTGATCTCAGATAATCATGGTCTAAAACATGACAAACTTCAAAACTAAATAATGAAGTCGAAAAGCTGTACCTCAATCAGAGGGTAATTTGGTTTATAGTCCGGAAATTCTTGCATTTTATTAGTATATGAAGTACTAAATATACTTTGAAATATGAAGCAAATGGAAGTATTGAAAATGTTTTCTGCTCTCCTTTTAGATCCTCTATAAACTTCCATCAGTCTCTCTTTTCTCTCTACGATGCCCCCTTCTTTCTTCCCCTCATCCCCTCCCCTTCCATCTCTCCCTGTCGCCTATATGTAGTACTGATATCCTTTGAAATGTCAAGAAGCAAATGTAAGAATTGAACATGTTCTCTGCTCTCCTTTTAGATCGAAGCCCTGCAGCAGAGTGAGAAGTTCAAGCCTTCCAGTCCCAAGGAGGACAACTTCGCCTTTGACTACTTCTTCGACAAGGTTAAGGGAGAGGAGCAGGAAGGGGAGGAGCAGGAAGGAGAAACAGAAGAAGGAGAGACAGGAGAAGGAGAAACAGAAGAAGGAGAGACGGGAGAAGGAGAAACTCAATCTGATAATGGGAGCAGTGATCAAGCTAGCGGTTCCTCAAAGAAGGATTAATTACTTGGATTATGTCACACGTTAAAAGAAGTAGGGGGAGGGGAGTGGTTTTCCTTGAAGTATCCAGACATAGATGTAGTCTTAGATGACAGTGGCTTTAATTAGAGGATTTATATAGTTATTTTTATTATGTCTGTCTGTATATTCCTGTGGTTCCTCTGTACCTTTTGTGTCCCTGTGCTCCTTCCATTCATCTCTCTTCTCTCTCTACCTTGCCCTCTTCTTTCACCCATCTCCTCCTCTTTCACCTCTTCCTTTCTTCCTGTTGCCTAGCCCTCTCCTCTTGCCCGATCCATTCCCAAGTTTTCAGTAGTTTCTTTGATTAACCTTAGTCTGTCATTTAGACAGAATAGTTCTTATAAAGGAAGTTTGTGAACAATATTGATGTTTAAGAATGAAATTGGTAAAATGCCAGTGATGTGGAATTCACTTTTAGGCAATGGGATGAAACAAAAGAATGATTGCTGATGTTAGTTATCATCCCTATCATTCTTCTTCTGCATAGAAACCTATCCTAAAATCAAATGCCAAATGTGCATATTTAAGGGTAATTAGTCATTTTAGAAAGTTTGATTTGGAGGAAGCAGATTAGTGAAATTTGCGAGAATCAGACAAATGAGAATAGAAGATATTGTGGAAAGTTTGTAATCACTAGTGGGGATCTCCCACTGGAACAGACATTTTGCAGGAAAAAATGAAAATGCCATTTATCTAACTGTATCATGGAACTATTCGATCAGTAATTATTTTCCTAAAACTATCACTCAACTCATTCTCTCCCAAATGTTTGTTCTGCTTCCACTCGTACCAACTTTCTATGAACCCCTTTCAGGCTAGCTGATGGTGGCAAATCCTGCCCAAGAATACAAGTGTTGAAAAATGTGTTTGGACTGAGATTGTTTACTCTATTCGTTTTCGTCCTGAAACAGAAGCAGCTTCCTCCATTGAGGAGTCAATGTCCAATGAAGATATTTTATGTCAATTCTATCAATGAAACAAAATCATAACGTCACTCTCAATAGTGTATTTATCACATCGGTCCAATAGCTTTTGTGCCACTGATGGGGTTAAATATTCATTCCCTTTTAAGGATTTGTGTCAGAAGAATGTTGTCAGCCTTCGTACAAGAGCTGCATTTTCATGTTTTTATGTATACTGTTAAACATAGTGAATAGGAATTCAAAAATTGGGGATGCGTTTCTGACATTATTTTTTTGTTCTCCCCAAGATCGATGCAGGCCCTATTCATTTCTTATAATCAATATAAATTGAAGGAAAAGAATGATAAGAGTCTGCATTATACCTTAGACAAATATGGATTATGTTGAAAACTTTTCCAATGTCGGTTTCTATTCACCCCATTTATGGATAATTTACTTTTTTTGTCGGGGCTGAAGAAAAGTGAAAAAAATCATAACTCCTGACAAAGTTTTATATTCAATTTTTTTACCATAGTGCACATTCACTTACTGGTACTTCATTTCCTTTTTTGTTTTTAAAAGAAAGAATACTTTTTTAATGAAAACCTATAAAACAGCTTTTAATTATTTTTTTAAATGGCAATTTTTAATCTGGTTAGTTTCTCAAATTAGTTTCATTTGCAATACCAGCTTGAACAGAAAAATGGTAAACTTCAGATAAATTACATATAAGCCTCATGCAGTCTTTCGCCGAAATCACAGAAATTTCAGGGTTCAAACTTGAAATAGTTCGGATTCATATACAGCAGGATTGACCTGTCGCATACTAAAAAGGAAATCCAACCTTCTCTAAAGAAAGCAGGAAAATCAGAGAAGCAGACTGGTGGAAGATTGAACAAAATCAGACAAACAATAAGAAAGTTATGAATCATTGAAAGTGGTAAATTGTAATCACTATACGTATGAGCACTTCAAATTGGCTGAATCGGTCATGTCACTGTGACGTGGTGCCTGACAACTTTCCCATTTGTTTCAACACACAAAATGATTAAAATGTCATTTTTTCAAAATGTATGAATCAGGAAGGTCTTTACTTTTTAAGAAGACCTGGGGGTGTTTCACAAAGACTAAGATTGACTTTAAGTTGGACTTAAGTATAACAGGCCGTTCATGCCATTGGTTGCTATCCCAATTGGTCTCTAAATTATAATCTTTAGATAGTATTTTTCCTTCAATAATGAATTATCAAAAAATGTAAGTTTTGTAGATTTTTTACCATGATTTGTACATCCCTTGAGAGACCAATGCCAGTAAATAATGATAGCAAACAATGGCATGAACGGCCTGTTATACTTAAGTCCAACTTAAAGTCGATCTTAGTCTTTGTGAAACACCCCCCTGTAATGATATGCTATCCATTATATGTTTTATAGTAGTGCCCCAAGGGAGAAGGCACTTGGGAGAAGAAAAAAAAAGAAATTAATTAATTTTTGTACACGACAAAAGGGAGAGTTATCCATGACTACGTCACAATCCACTGACCAAATTGCCAATATGAGTTTTTTTTTTTTATAGATGTAGTGATCTCATATTTCAAACATTCATAACTTTTGTATTATTGGTCCAATTGACTTCAAACTTATGCCATTCTGTTCTCGTTATTGTTCTGCTTTCATACAAATGAACTGATTACAAAGGTTGGATTGCCCTTTAAAGATATTTGATCATTGGATGTTTCTTACTTTACCAAATATTTTGTAATTCTGATCCTTTTACTTCATATTTGATCTGATCCAAGCTCTAGAAGAGCATAATACAATCATAAGATATACAGTACTTCATCTCAGATGTGTTCAGTATTAAAGGTATGGGACAAAAATAGCTTAGACTTGCCCTTGTAGTAAAAATTTTTTAATAAATACCGGTAAACAATTTAATATGTTTGTTTCAGTGTTTAACTTCAAATATGCAATTATCCATAAGTTATGCCCTGCAATCAATGAGTATACAGACAACTTTTCATAATCATAAATTAATAACATGGGGTGGTATTCCGATAGCGCGAACTAAGTTAAGCTTGGCTTAACTAGTTCACACTTTTATGGAGTGCCTGTTGCCAACTCATTTTCTCTGTACAGATTATTTTAATCCTGCAATTAAAAGTGTCCAAAAATAATTTTGCAATGAAATGGGAAGAAAAGATAATATGAGTATGAACTGAATTTCAATAAAGTCTTTGGTAGATTATCTTTGTCATGAATATTGAAGGAGGAAGATGAAACCTAGCATTCCGTAGAAGTGTGAACTAAAATTCTTGTTTAGTCTGGACTTGGTCCCGGCTTAACTTAAGAGAATATCACCCATGTAGTTTAAGCTTCTACCAACCTTCAATTTAGTGGACAAAAGCTTGCCTACTAAATTTTGAGGTTGCTAGAAGCTGAAACTACATGTCAATCAATGAAAATGTTGATAAAACAGTTATTGCTATCTGTGAAATTTTGGATTCCCTATATTATTTGAAAGCTTTATAAAATCATCCATGTGTATCAGGGCCCAATAACACAAAGCTCTAAGGTAGCAATTGATCACCATGTACAATCAATTGGTCATAAAATCAATCAATCCATCATATGATCATCAGTTGCAAAACTTTGAGTTGCAGGACATAGTTTGGATGGTAATGAAATTCAACTTCTGTGAAAACATTTTGTACATTATTTTCATTTGTTGAAATTTATGTATTATAAGGGTAATTTTTATTCTATTTATGAAACTGTCCTTTGTTTTGAAAAGAAGTAAATCAAAGAAACTGAAATAAAAACAGCAAAAAGAGAAAATCAGTATGGTGTCTTGTTTTTACTACTCATAGTGTGTAACTTTAAATTTTAATTATTAACTTTGCATGGGTGATTTCAAGATTTTCACTTTCAAAATTCATTCTATTAAAACCATTACAAGTCTTTCTTTAATAGGTGGAATCTTTGAATTTAATATGTGCAAAGAAAAGAAAAGTACACAAGATTATAAACTTCAAAATGTCTTTATTTAACAACAACACATACATGTATATATTATTACTTGACAAAGCATGTGTAGTTCATAATTAACCAATTTGTTATAGATCTGTTGTCGAGCAGTAATAGAGATATGAGGTCATAAGGAAAACACACAGAATAAAGCATGTATGATTGTTTTGTGTGTCTTACAAATACCTTATAACTAAATATGATGCATTGTATTGGAAAACTACCAACATCAACATTTTACTTTCCACTGTGACATCAAGAAACAGGATTAACACTTTCCGTTGATGCTTGCACAGAAACATGTATCTTTGTCAACTACTCATCCATTAAAGACCAGTTTTGGAAACGCCCCTCTCTCAAAAAATGAAATGGAAGCTCTCATTATCAATCATGTGAAAGAATATGTTTTGACCAATACGTGATGATACAAATTTTGCCGGGAAACCACCTACTAATTGATATATTTGGTAAATTATTATATCTATTGGGACCAAATAGATATCGCGCGCGTGGTCGCGTAGTCCCATATACATCTTTCTGTGTACAGTGCTTGTAACTTTACCAAGACTGGGCCAAATTTCTTATCATTTTGATGATTCCAGAACCTTGCAGTACACACCAATACTTATATGCTAGATGATCAACATTTTCTGATCGATTCCACAACGTTTCTTTCACAATGTAATCGCATGACCAGAACTGGTCTTTATCTTTAATGCACAGGCATTGTCTTGACTCGTCATTTGTGTTTAATGTGAACTTTCATCAGAATAAAAGATTAATTAATACATGTAGTTTCAATACACCTCCCCCAGCAACTTCAGGAAAATGGATGATAATGGTACCAATGTAACAATGTACACAACACCACTGTAGGTTCTGTAATAGCCCTTTCAGTTTGGATCATAAGGGTCTTGCTTTTATTTTCAGGTCTTCAGGTTCTTCTGGCTACCGGGACCACCTTGGTTAACTACCCGAGGTTACCAAATCGAAAAACATGTATGGGTGGTTATTTCCAGTAGGTAGTGAAAACTTGGCATGAAACAAACATAACATTCATTTGATGATACATGTATTCAGCCCAACAAGGGTACAACTGTTCCAATTTGATTTATTCTTGGTCGACCGTCAATGGCAAACTCGGTGGCAACGTACGCAACTTTTTTTTTTATCACAACTTGAATGAAGCACGTCCAACAATGGCATATTAAACACAAAACTGGGAAGACCAAGTAATACTGTGGGGTTAATTTGGGAATTGAACAAATTTGTTGTCATCTTCCAGAAGTGAATACACATCAAAATAATCTTTGCTTGAATCCTTAGATGGTAAGTAGTACCAAATAAGTTTACTGGCAAGTTATTAGGGACTTTTAGATTTGCACGTAGACATAGTGGACTGCAACGTGTGACGTCCTTATAAGGCACTGTGATGTCCTTTTAAGGCACTGCCGGGCACGGCCCAGTGCCTTAACACAATGTCACACACGGCAGTCCACGCTCTCGTCGTCTAAATCTAAAAGTCCCTAATGTTATCATAGGAAACTGCAGCTGCATTTGAAGGGAGGTAAAGAAAAAGTTTAGACTGCAATAAAAAATGAATACAACTAAGTTAATGATGTACATACAACACCCGCATAGTAACAAATAGTTCATCAATGGTATCCTTAGAGAACAAAAATAATCCAAAATTAAGAGGCCGTGATTAATCAGAATTCATCAAGTCTGGATAAAACAATGGACAGAAAATAAAAAAGATTAACGTAGAGGTGTCGTAATCGAGTGGTTTAAGCACTTGTCTTGAAATGCAAAGGTCGTGGGAACAAAAAAATCACTTGACACTCAACTTGTGCTTTAACATTGATAAATAGCAATCAGTTAATTAATCAAACCATCAATCGAGTCAAATACATTTCCTATGATACTCCAAGTACTATACATGGCATTACGTGCAGTTCCTAATACTGATAAAAGAAATCAAATTTGTTCCTTTCTATACACCGTGTACTTAGTTATTCATATCCATCGCACTGATTACATTTGGACTTCTTCATTTTGAACTCTGTTTCTAATTAACATAGGGGAGGAAATACAGGGGTGATATGGGGCATCATCTTACACTACAATGCTAACATGTAGGAAGAAGAAAGATTGAGAGTAAATGTATTCATAGTGAAGTAAACACGATCGCATCTATTTCTGAAAAATCAACTCAAGGGCAATTTCAATACCCTATTCTATGTCCCATGGAAATCATGGTCGGATTAGGTAACACGTCAATATCACGTCCGCACATTTCAATAGGTGACGTGCAGCAAGAGAGCTTCATAAACCACATGGATTTTGTATATATTCAAAATGATGTAGGGTTCTATTGGGTGCATGGCTCCAACGAGACAGCTTAATAAATACAAAATCATGGATTTTGTATGTATTCAGAATAATGCAGGGGCTCTAATTGTAACTTACCAGGAGCTCCCATCCCAGAGTATAGCAGCTCCAGCCAGAAAGTTTAATAAATGACATGGAATGGGAATATATTCAGTATGAATTTAAGAGCTCTATTTATGCTTAAAGCAGGAGCTCCAAAAGCCTCCAATCTGGAAGCATGGCTCTTGTGAGACAGCTCCTAAATCAGTTATAGCATGGATTCTGTATATATATATATATATATATATGTCCAAGATAAAGTAGGTCCCGAGTGGTTTCCAGAGCTAAAAGGACAATGGCTCTTGCCAAACAACTAATAAATCCGTAATCACACGAAGACTGGCTCCTGCTGGAGCTCAAGAGATAGGCACTTTGTCCACCTCGGGTATGTTCAGCTCATCTTCCACCGATGCAGCTTTAGGGAGGGGCTCGCTGGAGTCTGGTACCCCTCCCGTATAAGGCTGCCACTTGATGCGCCCCACCTGCAGGAGTTTGCCGCTGTCTAGACTGTCAAGATATTGAACCTGAGTGAGAAAGAGAGGGAGGAGACAAATAAGATGGACCATCGTTGGAAAGAGGATTTGAAACAAAAATTGATTTATAGGCTTACTGGTTGTTATAATAATACAAGAATCTGGCAAATCCACTTTCGTCACGATTATTGTTGTAACAGTACTCGTGAGACCTTGAACAATTTTTCAGATTACTTCCTATACGTTCAGTATACATATGACTGTAAGAGTAGTCTTGGATTTTCATGTTGATGCTCTTACTATCATATTAACAGAAATACATGGTTGCTTACTTACAAGGATGCACATACTTTCTTAGCAGTCAGGTCGAACAATCATCATCAAACAAACATTACAGATACCACATTGTTTCTAACATTGTTCCATTCATAAATCAGTCATTGGGAAGATTTTATAAAGAGTCTATCATGAATAAGAATTAGAAAATAGCTAGGACCTGAGGATTACAGTTTTCAAAACTAAGTTTTATGAATCCTTGAAAGAGAAAGTCAGAGAGAGACAACCATGAAGAGATATGATCAAACTGGTACCTGTTGCCTGACATATTCCACCATGTTAGCCAATCGTTCCGGATCATCGCAGTTTCTAAGGAACAGATTCCTCCACAATGCAGCTGCTAGAACCTTATCATTCGACAGTAGACCCTGACAAAAACAATATCAAACATGAAGTAAAACTGCCATACTAAATGACCTTGGTTAACAAACAGGTGATGATATAGTAAAACCTTCCTTAGCGACCACCTGTATAGAAAGACCACATTTTCTGTTTCCCTTGCATCTAGTTTCTCATTGAAACCTGTACTAAAAGAACCTGTACATAAAGACCACCTGCCTATAAAGACCACTTTTCATGTTTTCCTTGAGCGGTCCTTATATACAAGTTTCACTGTATTTCCGAATGATCAAGACATGATTTCATTGGTCATCTGATTCATGCCTGCACGCGTTGTGTGCGAGTGAATTTTCCACTCTCGGGAGGGGTATTCCTACCCTATATGTACTCTGTGGGCATCCACTTTACTAAGAATCATATGGCTTTCTGCATCTTCCTCACTATTGAAAGGCAAATACACACACAGATTTTAAGAAGGTCTTGTAAAAGAACACTACATTTGAGACTGAGATTTTCCCCCAGATAATGAGATCTACACATCAATAACACTACATCTGTGTCACTTAGAAGTTGAATATGAGCATTTGTCACCCAAACTAATCCTACTGAATAATACTTTTTGACAAATACTTCATCAATTGGTACTATTTTAATAGCATAAATGCTGTTAGTAAAATATTTACCTCATCATAGGCAAAGAGGGCACCATTGAACTGCTCAACCATCTTGGACAAACTCTCTTTCATCTTAACTGATGGAATCTAGGGAGGAAACATAAACCAACAATTGTCAATTTTTCATAGCTTTAAATGTTAGCCATAAAGTTAAAATAATTTGAGGATGATTTTTTTTTAATTCAGGAAATTCAGTGATATTTCATATTCCTTTATTCCAGATTCATATGTATACACATTTATAATGTATTGAACAGTATCCCAACATTAAATATTGGCTTAACTCTTTATATGCCACACAAACAATCTCCCTGTGCCACATTGTATTTATCATGGGATAGATACACCAAAGGCTTCAAGATTTTGAACTCTTTCCAGTGCAAGATTAATCTGTACTGGTTGTCATTGAGCTAATCAAGACCAGAATTGGGTAATTCTACGAAGCCATTCTGTTGCACAAAGCAATCCTTCTATCAATTGGTGCCTATTATTTTGTGCAAAATTGCATGTATGGCAAACAAGCGACCGTGCTAAGAGGCAAAGAAAGCAACTGAAGTGTTAATATTGTCTATTTCAAGAAGATTAATAAAAACCTAAAGCTAGAAGTACAAATCTCTTCTACAATCTACAAACGTGTATTTCTTGCTAGGTAGCATGAGGAGAGAAGTACTTACCCCCATGAGTTTACCCCTAGCCTGAATATCATGCCACATGGAGAGTATGAGATAGTGGGTCATGTACTTCCCTTCACGTCCTTCTTGCTTCAGTCTCACCATGCACATCCTGTACAGAGGCAAACAATGAAACCATCAGAGCATTCATGTCATTCATAATAAATAACAATTAGATCAATTTATAGCGCAACTACTATATAAATATAATATACTGCGCTGTGATGAAAACAAAACTCTTAACAGTGCTAGTTTAAAGATAAGCTTGAGTTCTGGTAATGATAGAAAATGAATTCAAACAGAATCCAACAAAACTTACACTAAATGTTCAATATTACAAATAAATAACAGGTGCCAAACAATTTGGTAGCAAATGTTTAGGGGCCGAGTAATGAGCATAGAAAGATAAGGACATCAAGGTAAGTAGGCCTGACACCATGTGCTTATTTAAACACATGTCACTATGTGCAAATGAGAGTTGTGGTTTTTATTAAAGATGATTTCCAGCAAGATTTTTAGAGGTTGTTTTTATTTTACTGGTTCAAACAATCAATCTACTGCAGAATAAACAATCCAGAATGAATAATAGCCATGTTTTCTCAACATACGATGCCCATACCAGAGCTCAAGATTAGCTTTAAAGACACACAATAATAAAAGTATTCAAAAGCTCCTGGAAACAAGTGCTTCTTCAATATAACTTTGAAGACAGCAACAGATGAGGCTTTTCTTATATTTAGTGATAGGTTATTCCAAAACTTTGGAGTGGTGCAACTGAAAGCACAATCTCCAAGAGTTACTTTTGTTTTTGTGTGAGGTAGCTTTAGAAGCAGCTTGTCCTGTGTACTTTGTCAGTTACATGCATATGGATGTGATTTAAAAGATAATTCAGACAAATAATTTGGGGCTTGAACCATACAAAGCTTTGTAAATAGGAGCTCTGTGGAGAGCTGCACAGTGTGGGCTAATCCTAAAACCCCACTCTGAACAGGGTCAAAGCCAATCTTGAGTTCTATTAAAGAATTTTCACTGCTACATATATTTTATTTACTGCCAATTTTTGTTGTTGCAAATACGTCATCTGTTATCTTGAACATTTTTACTGTTTTACTTCCACTGAATCCTGAAAACTGATTTTAAAAAGAAACAGCACAGCATGAGCAATAATATTAATCTGTTAGACTTACCATACATGGAGCTCCATGATTAAAAACCATGAGAAGAGTGTGTCGGGCATGTTACAAGCTGTGTAACAAAAAGAACAGAAAGGCAAACATTTCTCATTTGTACATTGCTTCCTATCAAAAGAATAATAATTTATTTCATGTCAGCTAAAGAGATAAATCACTTTAAATACAAGCTTTTATACTCAAAGCAAATGACACCAGTCTAAATATCACTGAAATGTAAACAACATTCTTGTTCTGTGTTTAATTTTTTTTTTAAAGCCTACTTTAAATCATTTTAAAGCAATACTGTGGATAAACTTTCCATCAAATGTTGACTGACCAATATGTGATTATATGTAAGAGACACATTATTTCTAGCTGGAATAATAGTACTTTGCTCACCTCTGAAAAAAAGTTTCCATAAAATTTCAGATCGACAAGTACTTGGTTATACGTATGAGACATATTATTTTCAGCTGGAATAATAGACTTTGCTCACCTCTGAAAAAAGTTTCAAAATTATAGCCATCAGCACAAGCTTGATACATGTTCAGCCCAGCTACTCTCATTTTCTGAAAGGAGAAAATATTAAATAAACAATTTAATGAAACTAACTATACCTTTTGAAAAAATACAGTACATGTATTCTTGTGTTACAGAAGAAGGTTTAGTATGAGTGCCCTTTTATTTCTTCCAAAATAGGTTAATTAAAAAATGATTCAAAGTGCCATGCTAAGCACTTGGCAAGCTCATATTTTGGATTTTTTTTTGTTCCCTTATAGTGCAAGTACAGATATTCTATGTAGTTTTTTCCCTTTATTGACTACGCCTGTACACACATATTTGATTTCATATGGATAATATTTTCTATGGGAAAAAAATGCATATTTTCTATGGGAAAAAACTGCATATTTTACTCTTCATGTAAGAACATTATGACATTGTCAAAACTTACACTCAAAAAGTTTGAGTTTGAACAGCTTCTAAGCCAGACACTTCTCCAGATATTAATGTATTCATCACAATATCAATTTATACATTTGCAAAAACAGTGAATTCACAAAATCAACAAATTATGCTTCAAACAACAACAAGAACAAAACAAAACTCACAAATCTGTTGAATCTGAGAGTGCCATTGATCCCTACTGAATCCAGCATACGAGTCAGTATTCCTGGTTTTTCCTCTGGAAGCAAAGAAGACCTCTTGGTTAAGGCCTGGAAGAAAGACAAAAATTAAGATGGACAACAAGTTGGATTCATACAGTACACTTTTCTAGCTTTCCCTGACCTTCATCCAAGCTTCAAAAGTTCAAAGACGGTATTCAAGAACTTTACTACCTGGAAATGTTATTCTATTTAATCAAAACTGACAATTTTATAATAATATGTAAATGTACTATAGCATCAGATACTGAAAACATTATTAGTCATAGGTATTCATGAGGTTTTTATCATGACCGACCAGTGGGTGCACATTTTAGTCCAAAGATCTTTCACAGTGATGCAAGTGTCAATTTTAACAAGGAATCACATGAAACACTCCTTCATCTGAAAGATATCAATTAAAAAAAATAACAAATTAAAATCATATTACTCATGAAAATTTTTCAAAAATGAGTAATCAAAACTTTTGAATCTCCATGATGTCCTTTTTCATTACAAGGGGAATTGAATCAGCTTTTCAGTTGAGACAAGCAAGGTAAATGCTGAAAAGCAAAGGTACTAAAAAGGTAGGCCTGTCAATTTTGTTCAGGTAATACTTTCTTACATTGCATGGGCTTGATGTTCCAAAGAATCTTTGATGACATGATCTGGAAGTGCAGTGTTCCAGGGGCAGACATGGTACTCGACAGAGGTTAAACAGTGATGATGATGCCTCTCTGCTTATGGCTTGACTCTGATACTGATGCTGTTGAAACAGAGGTATAAATGGAAAAGAAAAAAAATGAAAAATTAATAGTATTTAACATATACATTATACATTTATAAGTAGCCCAGCTCAGTGCTTCTTCATTTTCTCTGAAAGTGTTCAGGACCTCAAGAAAAATTTCCAAACCTATAAACAACTTTGAAAATCTTTACCAAGTTTGTCCACATTGGTCACATGCCTTTGCCATAAACAGAAACACAACGAACAAATTTTCTTTAGACTTCAGATCATTATCATCATACTAATAATTAATTTATTTATTGTTTGACACAGCTTCATTTAACAAGTTGCAACTTTATTTTCCTTCTTCTCCTTCTTCTTCTTCCCTTTCCTTCTCTTCTTCTCCTTTGCCCCCTAGCTGGCCCTTTCTCCTCCTTCTTCTTCTTCTCCTCCTCCTTCTTTCTCTCCTTCTCCTTCTTCCTCTTTCTCTTCTTTCTTTCTTTCTTTCTTTACGTCTATCACTCAGTATCAATATCTAATTCTAAAAAATAAAGACTCATGCACTAAAATTGGAAATTTGGAAAAACCATAGACCATAGTCTAGAATGCAAATGCAGCAGCAAATTAACCATGTTAATAGGTACTCATTTTGTTTAATTCTCAAAGAAACCTTAATCCTTAATTTAATCACATTCATGTGTTTTCTACTTACAAGATGACGAGAACATGAAAGCCAATTGTGACCATGACGAGTGTGCGGTCTCTGGACGAGACTGTACGGGGAAGAGCTGGCTGGGACCGAAGCGACGAGTCCGTTGGAGCCGATGACAACTGAGTGATATAATCTCCCCAAACTCGGTGCCAATCGGCATGGTTGTCCCGCAAAATTAAGCATTGTGGTAATCAAATGTCAAACTTTCTGAGTTTCTGAGCTCAAAATACCACTTTAACAGTGATTGGAAGGCTGTTAATTTTAACCTGTGGAACGATAACAAATTATTGTCAGCTTTTTTAGCTGGTTGTGTGAATCGCCATCTTCGTCAGTTGCATAATTTGCGGAAAGTCGATTACGTAACACAGGTCAGACCGAGTCAGCTGTTCATGCATCTGGATTCATGCATGCATTTCAACGGCACCGGACTCAGTGGCAGGACTATATTTGGAACACATTTTGTTAGTTCATGTAAGTTTACTGGAAAATAATTACGCATAGATCCAATGTTGCATGTTGTCAAGGACGAGGAAAATGGGATTACTGTTGTAGTGTGTACAGTACAGTGCAGTGTACTGTACCACTTATTGAAAACTGTGTCATTTCTTGTTCTAGGGTTTCAGTTTGGATATAGAGATTTGCATGTCCATGGGTCTATCATTTATCAATAATAGAAACTTCAAGTTTAACCTGCTATTCAATAATTACAGGCCCGGAGGGACAAGAAGCATTATAATTGAGCTTATTTTATTATTATACACATCATACTACACTACAGAAACACACCTCGGGACTCGGGTTTTCAAACTAGACTATCTTTATTTATAATTTAGGTCTATAAAGACTATATCATATGTTCTTGTATTATTTTAGCTTATCGCATGTGATCTGATCACGTGGTGAAGAAGTCTCAATGGCAACGTCTTCTATTTCATCATCTGGAGTCTCGTGTGAGGAAGATCCTCCAGTTACGACGGAAAACATCCTGGTAGATTCAATGCCAACCAGAATTATCAAGGTTGGAGGAGAGATCTCGAAAACCAACAATGGAGTTTCTCCAAAGGTTCTCTTTCTAGTCATTCCAGGTGAGGTGATATCATAAATTGCAAAAATAAATAAATGAATAAATAACCATTCAATCAATCAATCAATCAACCGATAAATAGGTAATGAATAATATTGATAATAAAAGTGATAGTTTAAACTTTAATATTATTAATAATTTACTTGATATTCATTTCATCTTATACTATTTTTGTCTTTTTAGTTCATCTTATTTTGGCTTTCTGCTATTTTCAGCTTTCTGTCCTTTTATACATTTCATTTTCATATAATTTCTGTCAGTGTTCTCATGAAGTGTAACACGATCTATTGTATTTTGCTCATTTTTCTAAGCCCAAAACTGAGTATAATACTCCTATTTCTGACATATTAAACTATTGAATGGAATAACGGCCATGATGATCCTGATCTTACATTTATTTTCCTGTTGTATACATGATGTAGGCAATCCTGGCGTACCAGAGTTTTACGAGGTGTTCTGTCAGACCCTGTACAAGGCAAGCAGCTACACCATACCAGCATGGGCAGTGTCACATGCAGGTCACAGCGAGGTACCGCACAGCATACAAGAGAAACTAAGAGGTAGCGTACGTAGGGTGGGTTCAGGTCTTGAAGGGGCACTGGCATCATGGGGGATGGGATATTGGTGTTACCATGTGGAGTAAATGCAATTTAATATGACCACCAATTTGTGAGGGTTTCTCCTCCGTTTCTTTCTTTCTCTCTCTCTCTCTCTTTCCCTCTCTTTCTCTCCTTTTTTTTTGGGCAGGGGGAGAGGGGAGTGCCCCTCTTTTTATGCCACTGCATTGTAGGAATTTTTAATTTGAAATGGGGGTAATGTGACTGGAGTAATATTTTCTGATGTGAAGAAACATTAGTCAGCTTTATATCCTTCCTGTGGTACTGAATTCACTTAAAAGTACTGATGAATCATTTTTTGGGGGAAAATATCATTAGTATTATGTATTTGGGATGCAAAAAGCGAACTAAGTCACTGTAATAATAATAATAATATATTCGTTTGTAAAGCGCAATAACTATGTGGATATATTCTACTGCGCTGCAAGAGCTCATAAATGCCGTGCTATACATACTACATGAACAAGTGAGTTTTCAGTTTTTATTTAATGTTTTCTAGTGATGGGGCTTTCCTTATTTCTAGTGGTAATTTATTCCATAATCTAGGGGCAGCACAAAGAAATGACCAGTCTCTGAGGGTTACTTTAGTTTTATATGGAGGTATTTGCAACATAAATGTGTCTTGTGTACTACGAAGGGTACGACCATGAGTTTGAGACTTGGTATTCAATAATTCAGTGACATGACTAGGAGCTTGACCATTTAGAACTTTGTAAACTATCATTAATATTTTTAATGTGATTCTCTGGCGAACTGGCAGCCAGTGTAGCTCCTTTAGAAGTGGGGTTATTCGAGAGAATTTTGGGTGGACAACTACATCCGAGTTACCGCCTATTCTTATACAGATAGTACAGTGGGTTCTTAATGTGCAAAGGTGTTGCCTCTCCTTTACATTGGGCCTCCATTTAATGTCCTATCTGAGGGATGGAGTGTTTTCCACTCTAACATAGCCTGCATCTTTGAAACAGAACGCAGAAAGCAGGTAAAGTCTTTACCAACTGAGCCAACTCGCCTCCTCCTATTCACGCAGTATATCTTTCTGACCACTAGCTTGTAGTCTTGAGCATTGTTTAAAATTTCACCTTTATCCAATTTTTTTATTTGTTTATATTTGATATGGCATTTGGGATATAAGCTACAGAGGAAATCATTTACATGTATAGTCATTTATTGTCATTCTCTCTCTGCTTTATTCCCCTTAGCAACAGACCATGATGATGAGGTGTACAACCTCCAGCAGCAGATTGAGCATAAAATGGCTTTCATTGAAGACTGCATCCCTCCAGGAGTCAAGCTCATCCTCATAGGTCATTCTGTAGGTCAGTCTGGGGTCAGTCTTTAACCTGTGATTTTATAAATATAACCCTAATTTTCTTGAATTACGTGTCTGGGTCCTATTTCATAAAACTTGTTATCAATAACTGTTATAAACTTGAAGCTACTGAAATTGTGGCATCTGATTGGCTGAGAGCTAATTTTGTCATAGAAATTTTGCCATTTGTTATTGGTAACAAGTTTCATGAAATAGGGCCCAGGAGGTTTGTGGAAATGGATCTGTTCATAAAGCATTGGAAATGCATATGTGTGTGTGTGGAGCTGGATAAAACGATATGAATTTACAAGGTTAACTGCTACTGAATCGTCCTTATTGAATTAGCAACTGAAGTTTTTATCGAACAAAGTAGGCTTATTTGTGAAATTTCACTATTTTATATATTTTAATGACAAAAAATTTATTAAATCTAGTCTTTCTAGTGCACTAGGAAATCGTATATTGTATGCTATGCACATTGTGTATGAAAATTAAAGTTGTCTGTACAGGAAATGCACAATTTTTTGGGAAAAAACTAAAAAGCAATGATTTGACTACATTGTGTCGTTTGTGTGTATATGAATTGTTTTTATGTAACATTATGTACATCTAATTTTGATAAAATTGTAAGATGTTCCTCTACTTCTGTGAATAGACAGTTTTATATCATACTTTCTTCATCTCTCGCTCTCTCTCTCTTTCTAATCAGGATGCTACATCATTGTGGACCTCATCCGACGCATGCCCAAACTCAACCTCCTGAGGGCGGTGTTGCTCTTCCCCACCGTTGAGCACATATGGGACACCCCAAACGGACGAACAATTGGGAACATGGTGGTCTATCTGAGATGGGCTGCGGTGGCTGTGTCTCACATCAGCTACTACCTCTCAGACTGGGTGAAGTGGAGACTGATACAGTGGTGGTTCAAAGGCAGAAAAGTGAGTTGGACTGCGGCAAACAGGGCGGTGGTTTCTTGTCATGGCCATAACGATTTTTGCCCTTAACGGAAGATGGTCGTCAGTTTCCATGTGCAGTAGGTCATAATTTGCTGACACCAGACTTGGTGAAAATACCATGAATGGGTGTACAAGTCTCACATACAGCAAACCCGTAGTCCCATCAAGAAATACCCCCTAGTATCTCGGAAAGGCTTCACGGGTACGGGTGAGGGAAATGTAAGATAATTACTTTACCATGTGGGATGGATGGTGGATGGTGTATCGAAAATGCAGAGCATTACATTAGGCCTGTTGGTCGTAAACCTGAAGGCTTATCCCGGTGATTGACAACACCTGTTATTGGGTAAACACCCAAATGGTGTTGAATTCTCCATATAAAGAGCCCACTACTATGCGTCTTTAACATGTATCCTTCACTTATTATTACACAGATCCCAGATTGTGCATTCCATGCCATTCAACAGCTAGCAGACCCAGCCCGCATCCACAACAGCATGTACATGGCCGCCACGGAAATGGAAGAAATTCTGGAAGCAGACGTCTCCACCATCGAGGACAACCTGGAAAAGTTCATCATGTACTACGGGTCAAAGGACAATTGGGCCCCGAGAAGCCACTATGAGAGCATGCGCAGGCGGTTTCCAGAGGGCGACATTCGGTTATGTCGGCGGGGCATGCAGCATGCATTCTGCTTAGATTCAAGTGAACTGATGGCAGACATGGTCTGGAATTGGATGAGCTCGTCCATTCAAGAGGTTCATTGATAAAAGTATATAGATAGATAGATAAAGATAATGTCATTTTGATTTACAAAGCACCTCATAAAGTGACAAGGTGAAATGTCAGGGTTTGCATTAATGTGTCATAGAGAAAGTGGCTTCAGATCAGTCAAATCCTAGAACCTTGATGTTGATGTGAAAAGTATTTGCATTCTTTCTCAAATCATGTATCGTCACACTTCAACATTGAAGTTGTATAATATAATATAAGTTGCATATAACAATGAAACAAAGTCATGAAAATAGATGAAATTTATATTAAAGGAAACCGAACCCCATAAGTTTTTGCTCTGCCATTATCTTGGGAGCAGAATACTCTTTAATTTGATATATAGTTCATCAAATTTGGCTAGCGGAGTGGCCTTAAATTTTCCCAATTAAAAGCGCCAAAATATCAAACTTCAGGCGTTGTCTGCTCCCACAGGGCGCGGACATTTTGTACGGTTTTAGATGGACCACCGGCGAAATTTTGACGTAGTTGCTGAAGAACTTGTTGCACGTTGGATGGAGCTCACGCTCAACTACGACACTTTATACATGTGCGTTGTTATGATCAGCTCCTGGCTCAGAATATACTATAAGAAATCCCTGGAAGTTTGAATAAATATGATCAGTATTTAGTAGGGAAAAAAATACCAGTATTGTTTATTTTCAACATGAATAATAGAATTTTCATTATTACTGCAGTCTGAAATTAACCCCAAAATCGAAGCATTCCTCCATAATGAGTGATTACCAAGGAATTCTATACCACTGTTGTCATTCAAATAATCTTGCTCAATTCAGGGTGTAGACTGATTTGTAAATAATAATCTGGATTATAGCACTTAATACAAAATACTGTCTCCAAGCGCTTTACAGATATTATTACCTTGGTCATCGGATTCATTCACGCACAATGTACACCATCTCCACTACCTGAGGAGTATTCCTACCATTTTGGTCACTGTGAGGGCATATGGCAATTACTAACACAAAAGCTTTTTATCAACCTACCAGGTCCACATTTCTCTCCAGGGTATGGAGTGGCAAATGTAGATTAATGCCTTGCCAAAAGACATTAAACATGCATTTCTTTTAAAAGTCGACTACTGTGTGTAAGGTAAGACAATGCCAGCAGTCAGGAAAGATGTTAATGTGTATTTTTGATAATTCCAATGACTTTCATTCAACAGGGTTATTCCAAATATATTTGATTGCCTCACGATTGTGAATAATATGGTTGTATGCACTTGCCCAACTGTCATAACTAAGATATGGCAGTGCTTGCCATATCGTCAGGGTTCATGACTGGGTTTTAGATTAGATGTATTAACTATTGAAATGCTTTACTTGCCAAACCGGGTAAGATGATTCTAGTTTTCTTAAATCATCACAGAAGGAAGCAGAAAATGTTCTTATATTCAAATATATTATTAAGTCCTGTTACACAGAAGAATATCTGTTATTTTATATATATATATATATATATATATATATATATATATATATCAAGCAATTGAGAGAGAAACTTTATGGCATTTATCATACCAAAACAGCAGTAATTTAAATGACATTTTGAAAAATATAAGAAACATTATACTCTATGCAACAATAGTCATAAACAAAGATACCAGTTGCACACATATACTCTGGACAGAAAAGAAATGGATTTTTATATAATAATGTGGTTATATATTCTATACAAAAGTATAATTTTTTTCAACCAAAAGAACTATTTAGGCAATATTTGTCTTCCAGTTTTGTCATATTGTATTGTGTACCATGATAGGTTCTAGTATGTACTCTACCTGGTTTTCTTAATGCAATAATTTGTACTTTTATATGACAAATCTGTAAGTAATCTTACCTGGCTATTCAATTATATAAACCAAGTGAAAAAGGATGTAACAATATGCATGAGATGTTATCCAATTTTTTTATTTTTAATCCAGCTTTCTTTCTAGTTTATGATGGAACGTAAGATGGAACCACATAGAGTTCTATGGAATTGACTTGGAAGTATGTACATTTGAATGGCAAAATGTGTTAATTTATTTCATTCTACTGATAGCTGCAACAATGTAAGTTTGATATGAAATGTTTGATGATAATCTTTGAATATTTCATATATGTGTGTGTATGCAATGAAGAATGTGTGATGCCGAAATACATGTATGGTTTAATTATTTTTGTTGTAATGCCTGCAGAGAAATTGGTATGTATGAGATGGCGTTGAAAGTGATTTTTAATTTTAATTTTAAATTTGTATATGTAGACTGGGTCCTTCAATTCCATGGTAATCTATTTCCATTATTGAATTCTAAGCACATTTGAGAGATGGAATAAGCAGTTGAAGGCGACACATTTTGAAAGGTTCATATTTTAAAGGGCAATCCGATCCTTGTAATAAGTTGATTTGTATGAAAGCAGAGAAATAAGATAAACAGAAATAGACTGAACATATGCAGAAAATAGGAACTATGTGTGTGTGTGTAGGCAGCAAAAGAATCAGTTGCTGTTAAGATCATGACATGTATTTATTCTGAAATGTAATTAGATCATTATGTATTCAGGGGAAGATTTTTATATTGATGTGATATGTCTTTATCTTCTGTCTTAAAATTATGAAATATGAATTCCATGTACCAAAAATACAGGTGTACATGATGATTGTCAAAATTATTTCAGACTTGACTATGTCTCAATTTCTTGTTCTTATTAAAATTTATATTAATCTGATAGAAAATGCACTTTGCATTACATTCGTACATTCCATCCTAATAAATATGAAAATAGAAACAGATTAATTTGCTGCGAATTTTATTCCATAAATCAGACCTTCCATCATTTACATCAATGAATAAATAATTAGTGAAAATAGTCTTCCAAACAAAGCCACACGTTCCATAAGACAAGAAAAGCATTTACAATAAACTTCAAGAAGTCAATTTCCCCAATGGCTAGATAATTGATACCATACATTTGTAGTTTTATACCATGCATTACTTTTTTTTCTTGTACCCTGAATAATGAAAATCAAGAATAATGGCACATACAGCTCTCAAAATATTGGTCCACCTCCTTGTGTATATCTATAGTAATTAAAACTAGCAAAAACAAATTCTACTGGCCAACTCATATCGAGTGGACAAATGAAAAAACTGTCTACATACCGGTAAGCCCCCTACAGTAAGTGGTTCAATTTTTGTTTTACTCCAGAGTTGTACATGTACATTTAAATAACAATAATTGTATCAAACCTGCATTAAATTCATAATTAAACTTACAAATTATTAATTATTAAGTACACCCCTAAAATCAATAGTATCTATTAAACAAATTAAGCACATTCAATACCCTAAAAGGTGATCAGAAGAAAGAAAAAAAATTAAGCAATTTACTGGGAAATTTGGTTTAATACATTGCAAGCATACACATAGCAAAATTTGATTTTCACACACGATACAAATGTATTTTAAAGGGGTAAAAAAAAAATAATAAAGCTGAAAGTATTCATATTCACCCAAACTTTCTGACTGCACATACACGTGTTGTGAATCTCTATGAGGAATTTCAGATTTTCCAAGCACATTTCTAATTCTAAAAATTCATTTTTCATATTCATCAAGAACTACTGCTGATCAAATTGTTTAAAGAAATACAACTTTAGTGACAAATGTGAAATAAAAGGTAAAATGCATTGTGAGTACAAGAATAGCGATGATAGAGAGGGAGAGAAAGATGGTCATGAAAGGAAACTTGAAGGAAAAAAAAGGATAAAATGGGAGTAAATGAAGTTGAGAGGGCAAAGAAGTGAAATCACATATGTAGCGTCTATTTGGAACCATAAGGGCATTAACTCATATATTTTAACACACAGTTAATGCCCTTCTGGCTCCAAACAGACGATATACAGATCATATAGTGAAGTGGGAACATAAATTAATGACAAAAACAAAAAACAAAAGCAAGGCAAGTTAAAAAAAAAAAAAACATGTTCAAGTTATAAGATGAATAAAAATGCAAATTGCGCAACATGTATGAATGCATTTTTGAGCACTAAAATAAAACACATTTTTTGTTGCTAGCAATGAATTTGGTTCAAAGTTACATGTATCAAGTAATGCTTGAATTCATAATTAATACTTACTGTGTAGTTATGTTCCACACTAACAATCTTCAGACACATAATCTTAGATTTATATATTTCTTGCATTTGTTCTATTCTGTAATCAAAGCTTTCAGCAAGTCGTATACCAAATCAATAGAAAACACACTGGACCTTATTTGATGAAATAAAGAACCACTTTTGGAAGACTTGTCTTGTACAAATGTACAGGCACACTCAAAAATCAAAGTTCTAATTTTGCAGATTTAATTTAGAATACTCCATACATAATCATGTATTCGTATCTTTTTCTATTTTCTATGGTTCACTTGTATACAAGCATTATTCCAATGGAATAAGAATACTACTAACAAATAATACTTCGATAGAGATTTATATTGCGGAGTTCGTATTAAACATGCTCAAGAGCACATTGCAAGATTGTTATGCAATACTGTTTCTACCAGGTATGCATTAGCATAGTGAAGCAAAGGTGAATAAATAACTTGCTACATACAACATGGATGCTACAGCCAGTTTTAAACTTAAAGGTATAGACCAGTTTTGGAAATGCCCCCCTCTCAAAAAATGAAATGGAAGCTCTTGAAAGAATATGTTTTGACCAAGACGTGATGATACAAATTTTGCATGGGAATCGCCTACTAATTGATATATTTGGTAAATTATCATATCGATCCGGACTGGATAGATATCACGATCGCGTATATAGTCCCATATACATCTTTCTGTGTACAGTGCTTGTAACTTTACCAAGACTGTGCCAAATTTCTTATCATTTTGATGATTCCAGAACCTTGCAATACACACCAATACTTATATGCTAGATGATCAACCTTTTCTGATCGATTCCGCAACGTTTCTTTCACAATGCAATCCCATGACCAGAACTGGTCTATACCTTTAAAGGCTCATTCAAATATGAAGTGGTATAAGCCCCAAAATTTATTGTTTACAATGTGTAACTGAATGGCAGCAATGAATGGCAGCAACAAAGGTCCTACGCATATTCACTGAGCTTTGTGTTATAAGATCCAGAAATGTGAAGCATATTACACTTACATCATCATTAAAAATATGAAATATGAAATATTAAATATAACAAATCGCTGCTGTTTACTCCATCATATTTGAATGGGGCCTAAAGGGCAATCCAACCCTTGTAATAAGTTCATTTATATGAAAGCAGACAAAATATGATAAACAGAATGGCGAAAGTTTGAAATAAAGCAGACCAATAATAAGGAAGTTATGAATGTTTGAAACATGAGATCACTAAGTCTATGGAAATCTCAAATTGGCAGTTTGGTCAGTGGATTGTGACGTATTTGTGGATAACTATCCTGTTCGTCATGTACAAAAATATCATTAATTTCTGTTTTTCTCCTAAGTGCCTTCTCCCTTGGGGCACGACTCAAAATATGTCATGGATAGCATGTTACTATAGATCCTCTAAAGAGAAAAGACCCTCTCGAGTCATACATTTTTGAAAATTTGAAGTCATTTTGTGGGTTGGAACAGATGGGAAAGTTGTCCGCCACTATATCACAAAGACATGACCTATTCAGCCAATTTGAAGAGCCCATACCTATGGTGATGACAACTTTCACAAATTCATAATTTTCTCATTTTTTGTCCGATTTCATTCAAACTTTCACCAGTCTCTTTCTCTGACTTTTTCTGCTTTCCTCTAGAGCAGTTTGCTATCAAGGTTGGATTTCCCTTTAAATTATCCAGTGACGTGACCCTGAAAACACTTCCTTTGACAACACTGTTAACCCTAGTTGTCATAAATATCATGTAGACATATCATATAAGAAGTCAAAAGTGAAAAATGAATCTAAAATACTATGTACTAAAATAGTAGAAAAATTCTGCAAATTTTACATCATTTAATGAATGTACATAGTACATATTAAGATTTCAAAAAAATTAACATTGCATTCTTATAATGAGGAGGCGCTATAGCTCAGTTGGTAGAGCAGTGGTCTCGAAATCCGGTGACCCAGGTTCGAAACCAAGTCGATGCGCTAGTGCCCTTTGGTAAGGCATTAATCCTCACTACCAGGTCCCTCGGAGAGGACCTAAAGCCGTCGTCCGTCTGGTTGCTTACTTACAAGCATTTATGCTTTCTTAGCAGTCAGGTAAAATAACCATCAATCAATCAATCAATGTAAATGTTAGGCAAATCTTGAGTAAATGATTAACATACTAATTTTTGACTGACAAATTTCAAAAGAATAATGCTTCCTTTCCTCAAAGTCAGGCAGATACGCCATGATATGTGATGTCATGAACACCAAACAGGATGTGATATATACATGTGCTTTAAGTACATGTATATCTGCAACAAACGAATGCAGTATCGGTAACACACTCTGAATTCTACTGAGGCTTTCAAATTGTATGTACTGCATGGACGATGCCTTCATCTTCATTCACAATTTTCATCAAAAATATATATATGAAATGACACATAATTGCTTTGTAACATAGAGTCGCGTTTAAAACTTTGTTGCACAGATTTTGATCTGAATAGAATTTGTATTATTAAGCACTGCAATATCTGATATTATCCTTCTTAAAAGAATATCAACACTATTTCTAAAAACTATCAAATTCATCATTTCAGGGCGCGTCCACTGTATGTCCCATACATTATCATGTACATGTATTACTAAATTGAATTAATAAATTGTATTATCAAATTGTATTATTAAATTGTATTATGGAATTGTAAACATAAATTGACATAAAAGTATCATTTCATGTGATGTTTTGTGTGATTCAAGCTCTAGTACGGCCTATCACCAGGATAAGGTCATCAGATATACTGAAATCTTGATGCAGTTAATAACGTATAGGACAAAAGAGCTTGGACTTGCCCTTCTGTAAATCCAGAGATTCATCGGGTGGTATTGTCGTAAGCGGACTAACTTTAGTCCATGGTTTAATCCTCCGACTAAGTATGGAATGCCAAGTGTCCATATGAATATATTTTTGAATAATTTGATATGTCCCTAAATTACCTTAACATAATTATTTCATAGTTATATTGTTGTAATTAATATTACAAAATATTTCTTTAATGAAAACATTTTATTTTAATTTAGCGACAGATTAACTTATTCAAAAACATATTCATATGGACACTTGGCATTCCATACTTAGTCGGAGGATTAAACCATGGACTCAAGTTAGTCCGCTTACAAGAATACCACCCATTGACTATATTTCCTCTGAAAAATAATTGAATTATTCAAGAACACCCTATTTTATGAATCCAATCTACATCAAAGCAATTATTTGTAACTAGGTTATATTTCAAAGCATTCTTAAAGCATTTGGCACAACACTTTTATCACAGGCAGTCAGTAGTACTGCGTGAACACATACTCCATTATATTTGCACTTTGTATGGTTTCAAGTTTAGATAGACATCTCCATTTGTACATTTCTTGATTAATATTCACTCTTTATATATACAACAACAACAACAACAAAATCAAAATTCCTGAATATACTAACTTTTATATTATCTGTATGATAATATCAGTACATGGTATTCTAGATTCTATTTCCAAAGATGGCTTCATCTCCTTGGCTAAAAGTAGATTAAAATATTGAATTTCATTGAGCTATGATTGATGGATTTTTCCTAAGGCTTTTTGGATATAACTATAAAATTAATAACTTTAAAGCCTGTCTGCACTAGTTTGGCCAGGAGGGATTAGACCTCCCTGCGTGGTCACTGACAGGTGGTTATCTCATCAAATCAGCTCTCAATTAACATAAGAAAGAGGGGATCATGGGGGACCAAGGCGTACCGCTGAGGTATTGTTTGCTCTATAGAGCGCGCAAGTAGCTACAAGTAGTTCAGTCCCGCTTTAAGGAGCATGAAATGTTCGCAAATTTTGTGAGTAGTTCACATTGCCAAAGTTTCATGCTGTGAAAATAATTGAATCACAATTGACATAATATCAAACTTTTGGAAATGACTGTCCTTTAGAATAACAATTTACAAAAGTTTCATGTCACAAAGTTCCTTGTTTTACAATATTTATCTAAGATCAATCTCAGGCTTCCCACAGAATATTGAGAACCAAATTCCATGACTTTCCATGGCCTATTTTTGCCTTTTTTCCATGAACAGATAAGTACCATTTTAGTGTGGGCTGCGGCATCATCCAAGCAGTGCAATAATACCATGCCCATTGTCAGCCGGTTCAAACAGGAAGGAATGAACATTTCAATAAATCTTAACCACGTGAGCTAAATAAGATTGGATTAAGACTCTACTTGCAACGGGCTTTTTCAATAATGACGTACACACTCCGATCAAGAAATATTCCCTGGCAGGTATGTCAAGTCTGTGTAAATACTATGTGCAGGGGTACCAGTTAGTTTTACCCACTGAGCCTGAAAAAGAGGCTTCATCATGTTGAGCCTGTATACTGCAAAAGACTTGAATATATAGGGGACGGGGCCTGACGTCGGGCAAAAAAATGGAAACTAGCGTCCCGATATTAATGTGACTGACCGCACAAAAAATATCTTTATATGTTTGTGCATGCTGAATTACATTCCATATTTTGTCTCAAATAAGTATCAATTACAAAGCTTCAACAGACTCAAAGAATATTTCCTTCCATTTCCTTCTGTGTGATGCTGGCATAAAGGCAAAGATGATGGTAATGATGAATGTGGTGAAGCTGAGTGGGGCTCATTTGCGGAACAGCTTCTTCATTCTCAGAACTTTCTGCATCATGGGGGCCTTTGATGCCTTTGCTGCAGATGACAAGGTAGATAGAAAAAAAATACGGAAGGAATAAAGATGAAAACTCAGAGCAGCTGATAAGCAGAGGACTGTACATTAAAGGGGAAGTCCACCCTGATATTAAGTTGGTTTTAATGGAAGCAGAAAAATGAGAGAAGTTTGAGCAAAAACTGATTAAAATCGTATATTGGTCAAACTTCCACTAATTTCTTTCTCAAATTATTCTTCTTTTATTAAAACCAAATTCACATCCCCTTTACGGTACATAGAAATTTATCTGCTGTGAAGGATAATGCAGTGAGAAAAAAACAACATCATTACCATAGGATGGATGTTATGTTGTTGTAAGTCCTCTCTAAAAATGATTTTTTTTTTTTTTTTTTTAAGTCCTGCTTACCATTAATATGAAAACAAATTATATCTAGGTCTTGAGATTGTAAAATGTCAACCACATATCAAACTACAAGAGTAACTATCAAAAATCAATGGAACTGTAGAACACAAGCTCCAGCGATAATGCTCCACCATCAATTTTGTACACACTATAGAGCAGTCCAATGTCCTACTTAAACAAATAACCAAACACTATACCTGACACTGACCCTAAAACCTATCAGAAATGCCCAATGGAACCTTTACCCTAACCGCTTATCATTAACAAAATACAGCCTGGAGTGGAGCAATGCCCCTGGAGCATATGTGACTGGAGCATATGTTGGATCACTACAGAAAGACATACAGTACTCGATCTCCTCTGCTGTTACCACCATTACAGCTACTTATACTGATGCTACCATAGTTCTGGCTTCACCCTCCTCCTCGACTACCCCAACAACCTCCATCTCATCCTCCAACCCCTCCTGAATGATTGCTTCTACCTGAATACCCATTTTGACACTAAACCCTGGCACTATAAACCTATCATGCATTAAAGCCAGTTGAAACCAGTTGAAATTGTATTAACCATTCATCTTTGACAAAATGTTGCCTTAGCGAGTGCCAAGAGAGTAAACGGTGCCAGAGCAGATGTAGATCAAAAGAACCCAGACTTACTTCGCCCTCCTCTGCTGCTACCCCCATTACTGCTACTCATACTGATGCTTTCATAACTCGGGTTTCCTCGTCCTCCTCCACCTCCTCCACTACTGCCACCTCCTCCACTACCACTCCTTCCTCCTCCTCCTCCTCCTCCACTTCCGCCCCCTCCTGAATGACTCCGCTCTGCATATTCCCCGCTCTTGATGGTGCTAGTGCTGCTGCTTCGGATTGGGCCTTGGTCCCCGGCATGCTTGGAAGGGACGTAAGGTTTGTGGGGATTGCTGGGGGGACTGGACGTGATGCGACCGGTCCCATGCCGGGCTTGCTGGCGCTGGACGCTCCTTGGGGGCTTGGCTGGGCCATGGACAAATGCCATCTTTGTCAGTCGTCCTACAAGAACAGAGGTGGCCACACTTTTGATTCAGGAAAACGACTTGCTAGCTTTCATATCTTGCTACAAACTAGAATGCAATATAATAACAATAACAGTTGTACTTATAGTGTGCTTTTTCCCTGAGGATATCAAACACTGAATTCTATTATTTATAGCACAGATACCCTTATAAGGCACTCAATCATTCAAGGAATTTCTTCGTACCGGGTACACATTCTCCATATAATAATAATTATAATAATATAATAATATAGAAATAATTGTCTTGCCAAAAGATATTAGAGCTGTGGCAGGAAGCCAACCCCGAACCACACAGGCAACATAAACTTGCCCATAGCATCTCTACGTGCATGATTCTGTAGATGTGAATGGAACATATGAAAATCATACCTTTATTCCCTTCACACAGTACTGTTTTTTTCTTTTGAGTCTATACCATCTAAATTAATACCCTAAAGTTATTGCCAAGTACTAAAATAATATATCAAAGGGGTCATTGGGATAATGATAACAAGGTCATTTACCTGGATCTTTCTTGGCAAAAGAAGTCTTGATGTTAGCTGTGATGTTCTTTAGTTTCTCCTCTCTCTCATCCTTCTTCCTCTGGACAAACAATCAAATTATCATACATAGATTCAATGTACGGCACTGCACTGCACTGGACTTAGCAAATTTTACTGTAAATTGATAAGTGCTTAAAGGTCCACACACCATTTCTGCACCTCATGGTACTCCTCGCAGCTACTCGCCTTACCTACCGTTCCAAAATAGCTTCCTGGGTGAGCTGCTAAAGGGATTACTCCATCAAGTATCAAATATCAAGTATGGCTTATTGATTATCAACAACAAACATGTGTAGGGCTAAACACTGAATGCCTTGATTGTGAAACAAATCTCACTATTTTGATGGGAATTTCGGGTGCAAAAGAAAACAAAGCCATCGTCTGAACAATTCCAATTTTATAATTGCCTTTTTTGTTACCTTATGTTTCTGAGAATCTAATTATCTTAAACTGCATCATGACAGAAAGGTGCTAAAATGTATAGAATTAGCATTACATTCACATTCCACTGTGCCAAGCCTTTGTCAAAACCCTCATAACATCATGTGGAGCACTACATGTAAAATAAGTAAACCAAAGAGAGAGAGAGAGAGAGAGAGAAGGGAGAGAGAAGGGAAAAAGAGAGAGAAAAAAAAGACAGAGAGAGTGACAGAGTGAAAGAGAAATAGAGAGAGAAGGAAAGAGTAAGTGAGAGAGAGAGAGAAGGAAAGAGTGAGAGAGAGAGGGGGGGAGATGAAAGCACCTTGAATAAACTCAAGTTTTGTCACCATCTTTTGAATGTTATCTTACCAAGTACAGTTCCCTCCATGACTCCATTTCTTGAGGCTGGTATTTTCTGAAGTCTTTCTCTGCATGGGTTCTCCAGAGATCATCTGTGTCTTCTACCAGGTACTAGAGACAGGTATTAAAGGCATCGTTTAACAATGTTAAATCTGAGATGCATGGCCCTACGTGTTATCGGTGTCTGTGATATGGTGTAATATTGAAACCCTAACAAAATTGCGCTTCAAAATGATCATGAAGTGCCTCAAAAAAGTAAAAATCTTTGAGTGACCCGATTTACCATACTTATTTTCCCCAATAGAATCTAGAATGAAGTGTTATAAAAACCGTTAGGAAAACGAAAATTGAAAGTTCGATTTCCAATCATAAATATCTTGATAATCAGACAGGCGATCGGCTTGTAAACGTCATGGGATTCCTGACTGACCTAAAGGTTTATAATTATGATTGCAGCATGTGCTAAATCCAGGATTTTGTTTCAGAATCTGAGGCAATGTTACCAAGTCACTTTAAGACAAAGGTTCAAGATAATGAGAGAACAAAGTGGAAGGGAGAAAGTACAAGATAATTAGAAAACTTAATACAGTTAACAACTAAATTATTCATACCCCTTGTAAATTTGATATTTTTTGGTATGTTTTTCATAACTCAAGAATGAAAGGTGGATTGGTTGAATACTTCGAGATGTAAGCTTTAATATGTCACATTCTCAAGAAACATTAATACGGACAAAACAATGACAAAACTTGGAAAAGGGTGTGAATCATTTAGTTGTTACCTGTAGGTAATAGAACATAGACAGAATTAGAAAGAGAGCCAAGGAAAGAGAAAAGGAAAAACACAAGAAAGGCATGAATACACAGGACAAATGCGACTGCGTCTCCTATATGCCTCCGCTCTAAATTCCGAATAGGAAATGGATGGAATATGAAAAGAAAAAGTCTATAATATGTCAACTGACGATTATGATCTTGACCTACTAGCCCAACAATGTAATTGGATCATCTTCCTATGTAATACTGTCACCATGTTTAGATATTGCAATGGCAAGGCTAAAACCTTTAATTTCAGAAATTGACCCCTGAGACCTTTGATCTACTTACCTTAAATCTCATGAGACCGCCTTCCTATGCTGACAAATACTATCACCAAATTTGAGGCTAATACCTATAATGGTTCTTAAGATATCGGGATAACAATGATGTAACCTGTAATTTCAGAAATTGACCTCTGTGACCTTTGACCATTGACCTACTTACTAAAAATCTAATCAGAATGTTTTCCAATGACGATACAAACTATCACCAAATTTGAACCCCATATCTCTAGTGGTTCTTGAGATATCGCAACAGCCAGGCTAAAACTTGTAATTTCAGAAATGGACCTCTGTGACCTGTGACCTTTGACCTAGTTACTCCAAAATCTAATCAGATTGTCTTCCTATGGTGATACATACTATCATAAAGTTTGAACCTCATATCTCTAGTGATTCTCGAGATATCGCGATAATGAGAAAACACCACCTTCGGTGGGTGAGGGCATACATGTAAAGAAGAAAGGAGAGGAAAGGAAAGGAAAGGAAAGAGAAAATGCAAATGTGAGAGTGACATGGGGGAAAACAGATGAGAAATTAAGAGGAATAAAGAGACAAAGCAAAGCAGGATTAGACAGAGAAAGGTGGTAAAGAAACAAAAGGAATTGAGACTTTTGGAGACAGAGAAAGAAGGAAGACGACATTACAGACACAGGACATTTCATAAAGCTGGAGGAATATTTCACAGAAAGAATATTTTCATACAAATACTCATGTTGATAAAAGTATCAAGTCTCGTTCATTATCCGATTGTGACTTAGACTGCGTGCAATGAATATGCACTACCGGTAATGCACTCGCAAACATGAATTGTTCGTTTAATATACCATGTTTCACTACTTACCGGATTATAGTCCTCTAAATGGAGTAGTTGTGAAGGGGTACACTTTTCAAGCACAGGCTTGATGATGTCATAGGGCACTCCAACCTCATACAGAGCTAGAATCAGACGGAAGAACAGAATGTATGCATTATTGAACATATCAACAACAAAAATATCAATGATAAATGACATTCAAAATACCATGATAATATGGAAATAATTTACAAGTAACAACAATTATGTATGTACAGGATATAGTAGATGAACAAATTCCTGGAAATTACCAGCTGAAATGAAATTTTGATGACTAATTGTAACTACAGTATGTAGCAAGTCGATGGCAAATCCACAATCCCATTGTTATTATAACCTCAGAACTTGACAGTTAAGAAATAACATCTCAATTCCTTCACAGAACTCAAACATACATAGATTCCTTCATTTATAAACAGTCGGACCTACTTTGGCGACCTCCTGTCTGTAAAGACCACATTTTTCATTTTCTTTGCAAATGGTTTCTTATTGAAACCTCAAACCTATACTACAGGAACCCGGTCGTATAGCCCACTTGCCCATACAGACCACTTTTTTTGTCTCCCTTGAGTGGTCTTTATACACAGGTTTCACTGTATATGATTGTACGAAAACGTCATGTGAATACATGAATCATGACGTATCTTCAAGAACTCACTAGTTATAATGATAATATCATGCCAGGCATGCAGTCAACCTTACGGTACTTACCGTCGATATTGTCCAAAAGAACTCTCATGCAAGCCTCAAAAAGAGAAGGAACACCTGGGAGAGATAGAGACAATTGAATAAAGTATTTGAAATTGAATGTTTGCAGCCTTTAACGAACCATAATGAGTCCATTTTCTGTCATCTTTTTCTCCATCTTCTTTCCCTTTATGACTTTGATAATCAAAACTATGACACAATGCAAAGTACTTTTCCTAGTCTGCTATAACTAAATATATTTTACATGATTTCTATCACTTACTTACTGCCCCTTTTCATTTAGGAAACTTTAATTTAGAAATACATACCGGTACATCAAGCAAAACATAAATTGTGTCATCATGTAATTTCAAGTGATATCATTTTATCAGAATTTTAAGTAATATCCTTTTATCATAATTTTTAGAAAAAGATGAAGTTGAAAGGTTAAACAGTTTTGTCAGGATTATTTCTCCTTGACAGGTGGTAGCACATAACACCATGTTTGTTCTTGTACAAAGTTGAATTTACACCTAATTTTGTGGCTATAAGTTCTCCTTTATGTTCAGTATGCACAGAGCCATGTAATAAAGAAAGGATTTTATTCGGAGGAAACCTCTTTACTCACTTGATAACGTTTGTCTCGCTCGCCCAGTATAGAGTTTAGTCCTTGCGAACCTCGACCCAATGTAAGACCCCTCCTCACCTATGCCTGTGACTGTACACAAGCAAAGTAAAATCAACAATAAACTGAAAACAGTTACAAAGATCAACTCATCTTGGGCCAGGTAAAATACATTGACAAAGACTTGTGCATTTTAAGAATGCATGACATATTACTCTCAGCCCTCTATTCTTTGATAAATTGTCACATCTGGATGATGTACCAAAGAATCTATTCAAGAATGTTTTTTACCATGCAGCTTCTAGTGAAAAAAAAGCCTTCAAATAATGCTAAAATTATGTTCATTATGATATCTATAAATTGTATGTCCATCAAAGAAAAAGAAATTTTGTTCAGATTTACCTTTCTTCTTAGGTGATAACTCTGGTAGCCTGAGTGGCTTGTAATCAGCCGAGATCTCTGGCAGGTTGAAAGTGATGTCCCGGTGTACATCTTCAAGCTACAAAGTTAGTTGAGAGGCAGGAAAGGAATTCATGACTATCTGACCACAACAGGGGGGTGTTTCACAAAGACTAAGATCGACTTTAAGTTGGACTTAAGTATAACAGGCCGTTCATGCCACTGTTTGCTCTTACCATTTACTGGCATTTGTCTTTCAAGGGACATACAAATCGTGGACTCAAATCTACAGAGTTTACATTTTTTGATAGTTCATTATTGAAGGAAAAAATATTATCTAAAGAGTATGATTTAGAGACCAATGGTGATAGCAACCAATGGCATGAATGGCCTGCCATACTTTAGTCCAACTTAAAGTCGATCTTAGTCTTTGTGAAACACCCCCCTGGAATACAAATTAACTCGGAACACCGAGAAGAAATATGCACTAAAATCAAATTCTAAAGCCACCCACAAATCTCATAATATGGAGACATATTCATAAGACAGACTTCCTGAACAGGTTCAATAAGAAAAATCCACAGAGGTACTGTAGGACTGGTTTATTCCCATTTAATAGAAGAAAAAAAAAATACAAAAGAAAGTTACCTTGGAGTGGATCATTTACACAGCACTGTAGTCTGTAGCATGCAATCTACAAAGCCAAGATGATTTCACAGTTCACAATTTGGAATGGAAACTTCTAATCAAGGATATTGAAAAAAATATAGAATATGCATCGGCCTTGTCTAAACAATCACAAACTGGTGTGCCAAGTGAGCAGTTAACCTTTCTCTAAAGTTTTGGTAAAAAATCCTTAAACTAGCACAATGGAACCAATCATTAATTTCAACGGTATAGTCATGCCCTTCTGTAAGAAAAGGATTTATCATAATAAAGAATAATGAGCTTTAACTGTTGTCTCATTCGGCAGTTTATATTACATGTATACATAACACATTTGCTTACCGTTGGTGTCATTGATGGTAGAGTCTTTAGCTGTTCACCTCTGTTCTTCCCATCATCTTTGGAGTACACTTTCTTGTTTCCTTTTCCAGAAGTGCTAGCTGATTTACTCCCCTGATTTTTGTGAGTAATGTGCTTTGATGATGAAGAATCGTTTGCATGTGTTGATGATGATGACTTTGATGATGGTTTTGAGGATGGTTTATTTGTGGCAGAAGATGACGATGACTTCTTGGTGGAGTCTGTTGAACCAGTGTTCAACCGCTTCACAGGTTTCTTCACTTTGGTTGCAAGCGTTGGGGCCATGAGGATGTCTCCAAAAGACAAACCAGTGTTTACAAAGCTCTGTGTACCGTCTTCGCTAATCCTACGCTCTCCAGAGGAAAGCTTTCTCTTTGATTTTGGAGCAGGAGTTTCCTTGGCACTTGACTTTGACTGTGAGTCCTTAGTTGGTTTGACATTGCTTTTACTAGGTTGAGACTTGCTTGACACTTTTTCTGAAGATTGTGATGGCTTGCTTTCTTTTGATGATTTAGAATCTATTCTTGCATGCTCTCTTGGAGCAGATTTTTCAGCAGTTCTTGATGATTCAGCAGACTCTCTGTCTGTTAACAAGATAAGAGAGGCACTTCCTGGTTTCTTCTGAGTAGATGATTTGGATGAAGAGGCAGATGATATTGATGACTTTGATATGGATGAAGTCTTTGGGGATGCTTGTGATGTTATCTTGTTTGTTTTGACACTAGCATTCTTATGCTTGGATACACGATCATCTACATCATCTATCATATCTAGAAAGCTTGTTTCTGGCTCTCTCACAGAACCATTTATAACCCTAGAATCTGACATTTTAGATTTAGTCCTTTCTTGATCATTCTTTTGATTAATTTTCTTCTGAGGGCTCTTACTCAAACTCCTCTCATTGCTCTTTTCACTTCCAGATGATGATGGTTTAAGGGGGTGTCCTGGTTTGGCTAGCTTGGTAGGGGAGACTGTTTTATCTCCTCCTCTGTCTTTCTGTTTATGCACTGGACTCTTAGTTAGAGAACTAGAAGATGAACTCCCGATTTTGCGAGGGCTTGGAAAAAGAGCTTGAGAGAAACTATCATCCTCCGGAGGTTTCTTTTTCACTATCTTAGAACTTTCTTTAGCGTCTGACGAAGGCCTTTCCTCTATCCTCCTTTTCTTGATTTGAGATGATGAAGTCGTACTTGAGTGTGTCTTTGGCGCGTCTTGGCATCGACTAGGAGATGGTGCATGTGGCCTTTTGGACGCTACCTTTTCTTTCCCAGCTACAGAAACCATATCACTCCTTTCTTTCGACACATGTCGATTTGTAGGGGGCTTCGGTTTGGAGTCCCTAACGGGTGAGGGAGGCGGGCTGTCATAAGGCGGGCTTGGTTCAGGACTGTAACGCTTTCTTTGTCTCTCATCCTCTCTATCTGATTCACTGGAATCGTCGCTGTAACTATCCTCATCTTCCTCACTTTCTTCATCCTCTTCCTCATCTGATGACCCAGATTGTGAAGAGGGTGAAGAATCACATTCTGGAGAAGCTGGGGTTTTCTGTTCAGCTTCCATTGCCTCTCTCACCTTCAGAAGATACAAAACATAACAATGGTAATCACAACAATGATAAACACAACAATGATAAACATCAACTTTTAACCCTCTTGAGACAAGCACTCAACATTTTGAGGTTTGGCTCAGTAACTTTTTATTCAGAGCCCTAAATATATACCAGATCTGTCCAGATGCATGAAAAGAAAAGGCAAAATTTCTGCACAAATCATGTCCAAACTTGTTGCATGATCACATTGCACTTAGCATCAGGAATTTCAAAAAGGAAAATAATCTTTAATATCCTTAAATTGGCAACATGATGAGAGGTTTAAGGCCACTGTTTTATGAACAACATTAGCAGTTTTACATTTTTCAACAGAGTTCATAGACATGCATCTGTTTTAAGAGATATGAAATTTCATAAGAATAATGTAGCACTAAAAGAAAAATATAATTGTTGCCAATTTGAAGTAAAGGTGATTGATTTAGCCCTTAAAAATAAAATCCTGTCCGGAAAGGTTTAAATGTGATTTAAAAGGTTCATCACGGTCCTTCAGTTAGAGAAACATTTTTAAAATCTTTTTTATTGCACATCTACAGAGTAGCTGGTCTTGAACCAAATTAAAAATCAATTTACTTCACATAACTTTGAGAGTTAAGCGGATAACTTAAGAAGGGGTTATCTGTTCAGCTGGAGAAATGTATTTTCACCGTATAATACATAGTTCTCTATAGAAATTTCCTTTTTTGTGTTTAGGGGAAGATAATCCACACACAAAAATACTATCTTTAATTTTTTTAAAACATGACATATTTACAATTAAGTGATTCTGCCATAATATAATAAATTTAGTGATGACTGATAAATTTTGAAAATTCAACAGCCACTGAACATATAATTTCTCAAAAGTGCATACATTCCAGACAAAACCTTCAGAGTCTGTGTATTTGTATTAACCTCGCAATTGCATCCAAAAGAAAAGAGAATACAACACTAGATTTGTTACCCCTTTGACTTTTACCAACATATTGTGATTATCAATGTCCTCTAGATTTGTTAACATCTAAACAAAATAAGCTAGTTTCTGTTTCTGCTTCACAGCCATATATGGGTTAGGAATTATGAATTTCTACACGTTTGCCAGAACTCTACAGCAAACTTCATCAAAAATTCCTTTGGAAAAATAAACTTACATAGAGCACCAATAAAGTCAACATTAATTCTGATAGCATTATACCATGAGGTAGCAATCTACGACTGAACTGACCAAATCTCTCCAACTTTGCACCAGTCCTTTCACAGCGTCTGTAATTTCTCCTCCTTGTTTGCGCAGCTTGTTAACAGCTTTCCCTACTCCCGTCTCCTACAAGATTTCAGGGATCAAATACGAAACAAAGTCAAGAATAGATTGCTAAACAACACTACACAAAAGTAAAGTCACATAATGCTTAAAATACATGCTTTTGTGCCTTCTGCATTGGCAAACTCAATTGTTAGAGAATTTAGAGGCCTATTCTCACAAAAAAAAATCACATATTTCTACAGGAAATTCAAATACCGTTAATTTCCATACTTTTCCAGGTACACACTTCTGGAGAAAAACACTGTAATCGGATTATCATGCTAATGCTAACGGAATAGCGTATCTGTCTCAGAGGTATGCTCACCTTCTCAGTTCTGTGAAATTTTTCCAGACTTTAGCATTAGCGCATAGTTCACATGACACAATGCATTATCAGGCACACTGACCTCTTTCCAGACATCCAGTGAACCCGCTAAAGTCCAAAAAGTCTGTTCACTGCACTTCTTTGGAAACATACTGGTTTAATTCTGATCAGAAGGAGATTACTTTCCAGGGCGGTGTTTCATAAAGCTGTCCGTAAAGTTACGCATGACTTTACGAACGACTTGAATATGAAGTGCCAGATAGGATGCCCGAAGTTTTTCCTGATGTTTTAACAAAGTGTGACTATATTTCCAATAACCTCAATTAAATTATGGCAAAAAATATCCTTTGCATTAAAAATGTTTGTTATAATAAGAATGTTAATCTACATCTGCAAAGTTCAACTTAGTTGATGCAGTTAAAAATGATTGAGCATCCCATTTGGCTTTTCATATTTAAGTCATTCGTAAAGTCATGCGTAACTTTACGAACAGCTTTATGAAACACCCCCCAGGTCTATTCCAGGTATACAATACAGCCATGTTCTCCCATTGAAACATGCAGAAAGAAATGAACAGTTGCCCTTTCCCAGCTATTACTTACTAAACAAAAAATGCAAAATTGTGCATGCCAATGACTAAATGGAGCCAGTCTCGTTTAATAAAATAATAGCAACTAAATAAAACATTTTGACATCCAACGCAGATGTGAATTAAACTGTTGGTTCACCTTGAAGTCTGAAATTTGTCAACCAATGACGTAACATACTGTCCATGCGTACTCCTGTATAGCATAAATAAATTATATTGCGTCATAGCATTTGGAAAATCAGACTCTAAAAGAACAAAAAGAGTAATCTTGGATGTACCCTGGAAAAGGGTTAATACTGTATCCATGCATGCTAAGTCTCTCACCTGCAGAACTCTCACTGTAATTGGCAGTCTTTCCAACTTCTGGAGAATCCGTAAAATCTATTATTGAATACAGATTAAAAGAAATTTGATTAAGGAAAACAAAAATTGGTAATGAACATTATTTTAAACTTGGTTTCATATTACGGAGTTTTACAAGTGAATCAATATTTTTTATGCACCAATTAGGTGTACCGGTAAAAGAAATCTGTAATTCAGAAATTCTGGTCCACATTTTTGCTTGCATCCATTGAAAATTTGAAATTTGTATCCTTTGAAGATACATGTACCGGTATTGGGTTTATGTGCCCTAAAGTAGAGGTGTTGTGGTTGAGTGGTTTAATCACTTCAAGTTCATACAGAGGTCATGGGTTCGAGCCTTGTCTACCCAGATGTTAAATGGGTACCAGGTCAAATGAGAAAGTCAATATGGTTGAATTAGCATGTGCCGCCCGTAACATGACTATATTGTAAAAAGGTGCGTGCTTAGAGTGTCGCTGAACTCAGCAGGTTCCCTGCGTGCGCCTACAATATGTATGTACACTAAACTAACAATTACGTATGCATTGTACTTTGTAGGTTTGTCTATATCACTCTTCACGCAGGGGTATGCATGGGTGCCAATTAAGGCTAGGTGACATCAATATCAATATCATATTTCATATTATCATCTAGAAAAGAAAAAAAAAAGACAAAAAAGAATTCTTCAAATTTTCCAGACATGGCTCGGATAAGATTGAATTGATTGTCTGATACTCTGATGTGTTTTCAATTTGATGAGATCATCATGACTCCATAGGCCTGTCTTCATCAGCTCGAGTTTGCCAAATAACCCGCTATTTTAACTATCCCCATCGCAAATTTGCGTCTTCATCGGCCCGCAGTTGCGATTAGCGGCATATTTGGTAGAGAAAATATCCCGAGAAATCTTGGTCTCGTTTCCAAAATATCCCGCTATTTGGGAAATAGCGGGCTAATTTGCGCCCGTCCGAGCTAGTATGTGTTTTGAGCATATCGGTCTGGTGAAAACGCAATTTTGAGCTTCGGGATAATATCCCGAGTCTGAAAATAGTGGGTTATTTGGCAAACTTGTGCTGATTAAGAATAAGACAGGCCTCATGAGTTACTTGAAAAGTGAAATTGCCTAATAAAAAGTAATATTAGTAATAATAGTAATAATATTATAAAAATAAAGCCTTGGACAAATATAGGCGCTTGTTCAGAAGCCTATCCCTACTTTGACCCCGTAACTCCGCCATAGACAGACCTAAAAATCAGGTAAATATTCATCTTTTCTTCAAATAATGGCCATGATTTGAAGTTGTTATGTTTCTTATCTGTTTTGTGTCAATTTTCTTATCTTTTTGGGAGTATTTTTCCTAAAAATGAAGACTTATATATACACTTTCTCACTGCTGGACAATACAATTGCATACCGTACCGACGGTGGGGTGCGCGCGCAACCGACCGTCAGTACGGTATGCAATTGTGAATCCCGTGAGAAAGTGTATATTATAAGTCTTCATTTATAGGAAAAATACTTCCAAAAAGATAAGAAAATTGACACGAAACAGGAAAGAAACATAACGACTTTAAAATCAGGGCCATTATTTGAAGAAAAGATGAATATTTACCCGATTTTTAGGTCCGTTTTAGTAGGGTATCTCTACGCGGGAGTTACGGAATACGGATTACGGGGTCAAAGCACGTAGAACTTTAGCTTACATTTAGCACATGCGCAGAACGTTCATCCGCTCTCAGCCTCATTTTCGTAATTTGGCGCCTAGCCGAGCCGACATGGGCCCTTTAGATTGGCTATCACTGGCTCCCATAGGCTCTATGTTATAAGACATTAGTGCGAGGAGCTAGCTTGCGATTTTCCGTTTTTGCCGATACCCAAATTATGATATTCCAGTCAAATCTTCTATTTTTTACGATTTTTTCAGCGTCCTTGAAAAGTTAAGTATTTCACTTAAGTTTAAGACTTACTTAAGTAAGTCAAAAGTTTGAAAAATTCTCATTTTCGTCATATTTAAGGTACAAACTTGAAATTTATTCTGAAATGTTCGTTGGTTTTTCTATTTTATGTGTGTACAATTTTGTGTGTGCGTCACCTATGTGTGAAGTGCGTCACCTGTTTAAACTCACAAATTAAAGCACGTCATGTCAAAATCTCTGTGGTGTGACGTAATATTTCGTATTGACTTTGCCATTGAACTTAAGTTGCGCTTAAGTCGCACTTAAGTTAAGTAGGCCCTCTCTCACAATCAGAGCGCGTAAACTCATTGTACATGGCTCAATGGCAATAGTTCTACAAGTACGAGACTAGTAGTAGGGTAGCGCGCCCGGTATTCGGTCACTTAAGGGAAAATCGCTCATTTTTTTAATTCGTACCTCCTTTATTTGGCAATCTACCCATCAAAAGAAAAGAAAATTAGTCCTCTAACAGGATTTTAAAGTCACTTAAAATATAAAATGATGCAAAGCAAAATATTACCGAGAGAAGAAGGATCAGTTTTCTGCCCAGTATTCGGTCGCGCCGCCTAGAATTCGGTCATGCGATTTTTGTGTGGTATCTCCGTTGACAAGGAGCGAAGCGTATTTGCGCACTATTTTCACACAATTGCGCCACAAAACACTGAATGTCAGAGCGTTGACCGAATACTGGACGAGCGCTTTCGCATGGCAAGGGTAATGTATAAATACCTCTTGCACGGCAAAAAGTGCGTCATTTGCAAATTCGCTGCCATGGAGCGAACACGGAAGAGGTCCTCTTCACACACATACTAAATTCATTGCACCAGCACACGTAGTTGTTTCACAATAGGCTTCTACATATGGCTATGCATGTTAACGCATGTGCTAACAAAACCCGGAAGTGCATAAAGTTGTGCGACACTGACCAATTTCGAGTTAATTTTGAGATCTTTCCGGGCCCTATACCTGATTTAATTTTGAGAGTTAGGATAAGTTGTTCAACTGCCTGATTTGTGCAAGTTTCGTGGCTCATAAATTATTTTTGAGTTTGTTACAGCTGTTGAAACGGCTGTCTGACCGAATACTGGATATTGACCGAATACCGGCGCGCTACCCTAGTACATGTGCAAAGTTCTGAACAAGCGCCCAAATATATGATGGTTAGTGCTTTATGCCTGTTGAGTGTCCAGAACCCCCCGTCATACAGATCATTATGATTATCAATATCATCATCAGTGGATTATAATCATCGACGTTATCCTCACAGCTCACAGAACACAAACAATACAAACCCTATGGGACTCTAGCACTGGATCGGCGGTGAGCTTCTTGAGAAGGTGATAAACAGCTGCCACAATTTCGTCGTGATCTCCCATCTTTATTTTGGGCCCAAAATAAAAAATCACACTTCTAAATGAATCCTCAAGACCAAAACACACGAAGTGCTATGTATTGATCGATTTCCAAGGAGTAAAGTAGGTATTTAGATACATTACATTCCTCCTGGCTCCTTTCCTGTGCAAAATCTCTCTCTTGTTCTAGAACTGATAACCTTTGACCCGGTATAGGTAGCAGATATCCGGATTAGGCGGATATCGATTCTGAAAATAATTCAACCCGTCACCCCATGGCATTTCAGAGATCAAGATTTTGTGGTGGGTAGGTGTGTACGTGTTCTAGCTGCATGTGTGTGTGTATTGTAAGAATTGAACATGTATATTCAGTTATTTTAATTATGTTATTAATATGATGAAAAAGAACAGAATCATTTGCCTATTGACTATAAATTAATGAAATGAAAATAACGAATTACGGGGAGTGGCGGATCAGGGGAGGCCCTCCTGGCCAAAAACAGGTAAAAACACCTTTTTTGTTTAAAAAAAAGACGGCCCCCTCCCCGGCCCCCAAAAAAATATTTTTGTGTGTGCTCAAGAGTGGAGGGGGGATGGGTGTTGAGTGAAAAAAATAGTGGTCACTATCCCCCGTTGAGCAACAAAAAAAAATTTAAATTGGACTCCTTACCCCCCTCCCCGGCTGGCTGATTCGCTAAATATTTTTTCACGAATTGGGCCCCTTCTCTGGCCTACGGCCCCTTGGCGCCGGCTGGATCCGCCCCTGGGGGGGGGGAGTGTGCGTGGTGGAAGTGGTTTTGTTGTGGGGTTGGGTTTTAATTAAGGGAGGGGGTAATATTTATTGTTTTATAATATAAGTGATTTCATTCAAAATTTTGTTATCGTTATTTTTATTATGAATTGTTCATGCATTAAATTATTTTAGTTATATATGTATTATTATGATGAAAATTAATTGTATTTTGAAGAATTATTTGTATTGTTTTGGTATTAAATGGAATAAGAATAAAAATTACGGGGGGAAATAGTGTGCGTGGTGGAAGTGGTTTTGTTGTGGGATTGTGGGGTCAAAACCAAGTTTTGAATTTTCCCAACCGTTTTCCCATGAAAATAAGACATAAAACAGGCTTTTAACAATTTTTCTACACTTAAATGTTTGGAAGGGTATAGAGCCAATTAATTGCTTTAATTGTTACGGTTTACATTCACCTAAAATTTAATTAAACTATGATAATATAGTTGGGAGAATTAAGGAAACGATCACATCAGTTTTTCCCAATTGTTAGCATTAATAATGATCTGTAATCTCTATTCCTTAAATTCCATTCTAAACGACTGACGTGGAAAACTAATCAACACACCCTTTCGGGAAAGCCCCGCGTTAAAGATATGTCCCTTTGCAGCCAACATCAAATTCTGTAGAACTTTGCAGGTATTTGCATGTATGTCCTTTCTGTGAAATTTAAACGTTAGCAGTGTCCTAATATTCAAATTATGCAAGGAAACCCGTTTACTTGCTAGACTTCACTGTCACTGACACTATTGAGTGACTGCATGACTGGCTTTTTTCTTCTTCTTTGGTAATAACATACATGAAATGCGCTGTAAAGGGTACATTAGCATTTGTCTACATCAATAACCCACTTCTTGTAATGGCCAAAATTGAAACCGATTGAATCTTTGCGCAGCACAAAAAGTACGACCATTCGGTACAATGGTCTGAAAATCAGACTATTACTTACTGACTTGGTAGCACTTAAGTCGATTCGACAACTAATAGTCGTTATTTTCCCACTTAAAGACATTTTCAAGCCCCTATTTTTTTAGGGAAGTTCTAAATTAGTATTATCTTTCAATTGCCGTTGAAATTGAACCTTTTCATTTTTTGGGCCTGCAAATGGGACATAATACATTTAAGGCGGTACTCCGTTCTCAACGCACCCTTTCGAGACAAGCGGGGGATCGGAGGGGGGCTTTCTCGAAAGGGTGCGTTCAACGCACCAAACCGCACCCTTTCGAGGTAAGCCCGACGGGTGAGGTTCCACGGTATACAGTTGATTGAGAATACGTGTGGGAAATCGGAGTGTGGGATGTGGATGTTGCGGCGAATACTGGAGAAAGATGGCAACGTTTAAAATGCTTAAACTGTTTTTATCAACTCTGTCTCCTTTCGTCTGTTTTCCGATATTGATACAAGGTAGGTAATTGCCATTATTGCTGTCATGAATTCAAATCCACCTTGGTGTGTGATTGATTGCGTACTGGGGTGATCATGACCGAGTCGATGATTTCATGAAAAAGTCATCATGGTCATGTGATGATGTGAGCATATATATATATATATATATATATATACGGCTCCTTTGTTAAAGGGGCGGTTTACCTGAAAATATATTGTCAACAAAGTCACCTTTTCCGTTTTTACGCCCAACCACTTGCGGTTTGCACAGGTGACTAAAGAACAGAAAAAAGTTTATGATTCATAGATCTAACATGCATGTAATTTGGGAATAGGAATAGTATACTTTTTTTCTTCTTTTCTTCACATGTATTTCTTTTATTGTCATGTATTGTTATTGTTTCATTTTGTATTTCATCTGTTTATTCAAATGTATTTTAATGTATCATGTACTACGGACATGCTGAAAAACAGATATGCCAAGCTGAAAGCATGTTTTTTAATCACCTTATTTCAATGAATAAACAAACATATAGATATTGCACCCAACTTATTCTGGAAATTAGGGTTTTGACACTTTAAACCTTTTGCAATTTTTGTTGTGCGTATGTTTGTTTAATTGTTTGGTTTTTTTTCACTATTTTTTTGTATGCATTTTATGAGCAAAATGTTACCGAAATCTTGACTTCGTATTAATTTATTTCAAATTTATTCAAATTGATTGGTCCAAAAGGAATTTCTTTGCGTTTACATGCATTATTCACAGAAAAAATAAAATAAAATGTACATGTGACATCAGGCGCGCCGGAAGCAGTTTGTGATGGGGTGCAAACATTCCAGGGGGCTCACCTTTCAGGGGCAGTGGCGTTATGAGCAAAAGGGTCAAGGGGCGGAGCCCCCAGGAAGCTCAGGCTTTAAGGCACTAAACTACGGTCAGATAAGCATATTTAGATCTAACATGCATGTAATTTGGGAATAGGAATAGTATTTGGGAATACGAACAGTATACCTTATTTGTGACACTGGCAGATCACTAATTGGCGTGGGGTCCAGGGGGCTGAGCCCCATGAAGCTCAGGGGTTTTATGCATTTAATTACGGTCCGATGAGCATTTTGATACTTTATTTGTGACACGTACTGGCAGGTCACTAATTGGCGGGGGGTCCAGGGGGCCGAACCCCATGAAGCTCAGGGGCTTTAGGCATTTAATTACGGTCAGATGAGCATCCAGGGGCCCTCCGTAGGGCCCTAGGTGGGGTCCAGGGGGCAGAGCCCCCGGAAGCTCAAGGGTTTTAAGTATCTAATTACGGTCAGATGAGCATCCAGGGGCCTGCCTTATGGCCCTTGGTGGGGTCCAGGGGGAAGAGCCCCCGTAAGCTCAGGGGTTTTAGGCATTTAATTACGGTCAGATGAGCATATTTTTACTCCTTTACTGCTGATTTTTTTTCGGGGGGGGGTTTGGGGGGGGCGAAAATGCGTTTTGCCCCCGCCCCCCCCCCATTTTTTCGATTTGGTCGCCCCCCCCCTGCCCCCACTCCCGGCGCCCCTGTGTGACATGATACATACAACATAAAACGAGTATAAAGAGAATAAACATATAGCACCTTCACATTCACATTATATAGATATTTTCTCTAAATTTACATTATATTCAATGTTTAGTTAAAATATCCAGAGTAATTACAAACACAACAATAATTATTATTATTATTATTATTTTTATCAATATTAATATTATTATTGTCAATATTAATATTATTATTAGTTTGACTCATTATATTATTATAATAAAATATTGTTATTAAGTGAACAATAAACTACAAACAGTTTAACAATCAAAAGAATTTATCAGAATTATTTTCTATATGGCGCGAAAATAACCATGTATATATCTATCACTAGCTGGTAAGTTACAAATAATGTTCATATCTTCTGGGGGAATGCAATTCCCTATTCTGATAAATCCACGATAATTATTACCCCTATAAATTAAACCTAAAACTGAATGCAGTATGTATGCAATCTGAATAACTATTAGAGGCAGTATGAAATAATTAATAAAAATGCAGTATATTATGAATGTGGGTGAATACAAAAAAGACTTTTTTTCATTTCATTTGAGAAGAGATGGCTATTATAAGAAATTAAATATAATTGTCCTATAATAAATACAAACAAGCAAATAGAAAAGAATATAATGCAAATCATACATTTCAAATTTCATTCAATAGCATATGGAAACGTGGTATCATCCGCTTAATCTGACTTGCGTGCATAATATTATACAAATAAGTAATTTTGCATGAAAAAGTGAAGTTAAAAAAAAAAATGCGTTTCTTTCAGCATTGGGGTGCCCGGGAGTCACTTGGGTAACCTTTCAAAAAGTATAATATATATTTTTTTAAATATGGCACTTTCCCTGTACTTTTGTCGGAAAAAACATGATAATCCAGCACAATGTCGTCTCTTTTTGCATTGGAGAACAGCAAAATAGCGAGTTTCAATTGCACTTCGGCCGCTCTCGCAAGCTCTCACTCGTTCCATTGTGGTCAGTCGGCTTTGGGGTGAGCGGCTTATGAATATTCTTATCGTTAGCTTTCTTCTGGTATTAAACATGTTTTGATTGGTTGTATATTGTTGTCTGAATTTACCCATTCACATAATGGAACTACCAGCCCGATGAAGCCTGTGGCCCGTGACCCCCTGCACTTAACACTGTGTGGGAGTTAGTTTGTGGTCAACTTCTTTTATGAGACAAATCCAAGCAAGCGTTTTCAAATAAAATGAAATGGAAGCAGTGTTTTAATTATGCCACAAAACACTTAGGAGGGAAATTCATATTTTCATGCGACTATATCCTTGGACTGTTGAAGATAACTTTGCCACAATTGTATATTAATCTATTGGCAGTTTGGATGGATACGAGGGATTTTCAGATGAAATATGAACCATATAAAGGAAATGAGATAATTTTTAATAACAAATTCATACGAGTAAAAGGGAAGCGATATTCTACAAAAACCTATTCGATAAAAATATATATAAAATAAAACATGTTTTGGACCAAAGTGGAAATTTAAGATCTTTTGCAGATTTCCAACAGATTTCCAAAGTATTTGACTTTTATGGGAAGAGAACGGAGTTTATCTATAAACATGGATGAAATTAAATGCAGTTTTAAAGAAGATTAATTGGAAGAAAAGAATTTGGCATTTATGAGAAATAAATTTTCCCTACATCTGAGAAAATGGGAAAACTGGGAAGTTTTAGGGAGAGATGGGTAGAGGTGAAACGAAGTCAACAGCTTATGTGTTTTCGAAACCTATAAAGAAACCTGTATGAAACCCTATCCCAGAATGCATTCCCTATCCACACAAGTAGAAGGGAGGGGTGGGGGAAGGGGAAGGAGAAGGGGAGGGGGGAGGGGATAAATCCAAGGAGCTAGAGAGGAGGAAAAGAAGGGAGAGGGGTTTGGGGTAGATTGTGTTTTAAGAAAAACTCATAATTTCAATTCTGTATAATAATATGTTGAGAAATATGAAACTCATTTTTTTTTTAAAGTATTCAGTCTTATTCTGAAAAGAAGCAATACTTGTTCTAATTTTTTGGATGAAATAACTGTGTTGTGCGGAAATAGATTTTCCTATTATGTGATTGTGATATGTTTTAGTCCTATTCATTATGAAATTATGAACAATGAATTTATGTTGTATTTATGTTCGTTTATCAAATGATTAAAAAAAGCTTTGTTATAATCATGTTGCAGTTTTGTATAAACTATGTTATGTACGAAAAAAGAAAGTTTTTGCGAAATAAAATCAATGAATACAACAAAAATTATCCATGGTTTAATTTAGGGTAGTTAGTAACAGTTTTTGACTGAATGTGAAGGCTCTAACAAAACATGACCTAACTATTGATGGTGTCTGTAATCTGGTCAATGTCCTCACAAGAACCAAGAAACAATTCCCAGTCTGTGATGTCAAAGGCTGTCTGCAAGTCTTCAATTGACTTTACATTCCAAACACGGATAGTCTTTTTTACCGTTTTTTCTCGTTTTAACTTTTGTTTGCATTTTGGCAGAAGGTGAATCACATTGTGATCGGGACGTCCAAGTGGTGACCATATAATAGCTTTGTATGCCTTTTCTATATTGGCTAGAACTGTCACAGCGGTCTAGAGCATTTCCAACTCAAATAGGTCTGTCGATATGATGGTGATAATCCTCCAGCCGACAATGGTTGAAATCCCCTAAGAAAATTTTGGGGGATTCAGGGGCCTGGTCCTCCATTTCATTCCCAGAAGGAAAAATCAGTTGCAACTGGTCCAGTTGAACCAGTTAAAGCCAACTGGTAACCCTGGAAATTGAAATGGGCCAGTTGAACCAGACCAGTTGAATTCTAACTGGACCAGTTAGAATTTGACCAGTTGAATTCCAACTGGACCAGTTAGAATTTGACCAGTTGAATTTTAACTGGTCCAGTTGGAATTCAACTGGTCAAAATTCTAACTGGTCCAGTTAGAATTCAACTGGCCCATTTCAATTTCCAGGGTTACCAGTTGGATTTAACTGGTCTAACTGGACCAGTTAAACCATTTGGCAGAATTTCCAACCAGTTGAAACCTCCAGTTGAAAAACTTAATTAGTAATTAAAGGTGTAAGTAGCACTTGTACTAATTAATTTTTGCCAATGGCAACAACCCAGTACCACTAAATCGTCTGCAATTTCCAATGTAAAGGCATCGGTAATAAGTAGACTTGGTAAATTCATTGTAACTATCTATTTTGAATATACTTGTATTTTATCGAATCTATTTTAGTTCATAGTTAATGTTTTCCCTAATTCATGTTTAATTAAATGTAATTTATACGGAGTAGTGAAATGTCCTAATAATTGGCAATTTATATTTTGTAGTATTTTCGAAATGCATTGCATATAACTAAATCATCAGTAATTAAGAAATATGCTGTAAATTCAGATAAATTGTATAAATACATAGAAGTTTTCAAGTGGTGCAACTGGAAATATGCCCACAGACCAGTTATCAACTTGTGCAACTGGAAATATGCCCACAGACCAGTTACCAACTGGTGCAACTGGAAATATGCCCACAGACCAGTTACCAACTGGTGCAACTGGAAATATGCCCACAGACCAGTTATCAACTGGTTCAACTGGAAATATGCCCACGGACCAGTTGTGCAACTGGAAAAATGCCATGCACAGACCAGTTATCAACTGGTGTAACTGGAAATATGCCCACAGACCAGTTATCAACTGGTGCAACTGGAAATATGCCCACAGACCAGTTATCAACTGGTGCAACTGAAAATATGCCCACAGACCAGTTATCAACTGGTGCAACTGGAAATATGCCCACAGACCAGTTATCAACTGGTGTAACTGGAAATATATGCCCACAGACCAGTCATCAACTGGTACAACTGGAAATATGCCATGCACAAACCAGTTACCAACTGGTGCAACTGGAAATATGCCCGCAGACCAGTTATCAACTGGTGCAACTGGAAATATGCCCACAGACCAGTAAGTTATCAACTGGTGCAACTGGAAATATGCCCACGGACCAGTTGTGCAACTGGAAATATGCCCACAGACCAGTTATCAACTGGTGTAACTGGAAATATGCCCACAGACCAGTTATCAACTGGTGCAACTGGAAATATGCCCACAGACCAGTTATCAACTGGTGCAACTGAAAATATGCCCACAGACCAGTTATCAACTGGTGCAACTGGAAATATGCCCACAGACCAGTTATCAACTGGTGTAACTGGAAATATATGCCCACAGACCAGTCATCAACTGGTACAACTGGAAATATGCCATGCACAAACCAGTTACCAACTGGTGCAACTGGAAATATGCCCGCAGACCAGTTATCAACTGGTGCAACTGGAAATATGCCCACAGACCAGTAAGTTATCAACTGGTGCAACTGGAAATATGCCCAACAGACCAGTTATCAACTGGTGTAACTGGAAATATATGCCCACAGACCAGTCATCAACTGGTACAACTGGAAATATGCCATGCACAAACCAGTTACCAACTGGTGCAACTGGAAATATGCCCACAGACCAGTTATCAACTGGTGCAACTGGAAATATGCCCACAGACCAGTAAGTTATCAACTGGTGCAACTGGAAATACCAACAGACCAGTTATCAACTGGTGCAACTGGAAAAATGCCATGCACAGACCAGTTATCAACTGGTGCAACTGGAAATATGGAAATATGTGCATCATGGACCAGTTAGAATCAACTGGAACCAGTTGAATTTAACTGGAACCAGTTGAAGTTAACTGGAACCAGTTGGAAATTTCAACTGGTGGTAACTGGTTTTTCCTTCTGGGTTATAAACTCCGTAGAAAAATAATCCACATGCTTTTAGTCATACGATGTCACCTCTCCTGCAAAAATAGTTATCATAATATTATAGATTATCACCAACCGATGATATTTGCAAAGTTTTAAACTAATCGGAGGAATAATACCAACATGCATAAGGTTTCAGATTTTGATGCTTTAAAAACTGGCTCTGTTCTTGAAGTTTGTACTACAACTGCTGATAAGATTGATAACGCGACCACCCGACCCGACCCAATGATTCGAAGTAAGCCATTATAAAACTATACACTTTTTGCCTTGAAATGTCAGGAGCATTAAAAGAGCCTTATTTATTATACCGTATATAGTTTTTATTTTGATAGCAGAATATTGTTTTACTATCACTGTAGTAAAGAAAAAGAATCTCAGGTCCCGCTCGATTGAGTCACGATTTTGGAAACATTTTTTCTCGTTGCTCTCAATCGAAATTTCAATAACGACTTTGCTTAAAATGAACCATTGAGAAAAGGTATATGAAGGATTGCTAATTCTTAGTTCAGTATTATCGTATTTAAATTTGCGTGAGACTATTATATATCGTTCACATTCTCAAACTACTCGGGATACATATGAGCTGAGAAATCCTTCTGTTCAGAATCGAAACTTACTATACCATGTATACTATATACTACATAGTCTGGGGAAAATAGCTTTGATAACGTAGGCCGATGTGTGCATACATAGATTCGTTCTACCAAGATGTACAGTGTACATGTATATTATAGTTGCCTATTGTACATGCAAAGGTATACACTGGTTTAGTTGAATAGAACAGGAACGATAAATGCAATGAAAATACTTCTATATAATTATCAAAAGAAATCGTTCGTCGTACTTTGCCCTCATTGATCGTGCTACAAGGTTGTGATCTACGTTGATTGTGTTGATCGATGAGGGGGGCAGTTACAGTATGCTTACTATTGTCCTTGAAAGAAAAAATGTGTAATGCTTGATGGGACAAAATTTCAGTCCTTTTCAACTCATGCACAGATAATTTCCTATTCAGAAGTATCTTGATGGCGAGAGAATTGATTGTTAGATATGAGATGCCTGTTTGCTTGCTTCCATTGTCGGTGATTCGGGGGTGTCCCCATTCTTATTATTTTTGTATCAGGGTGTTCATGGCAATGTTTAGACTTCTTGCTCAGGTGCTATACACCCCCTCGCATTAAATATCAACATCTACCAACCAGACGCATGATAGAACTTTGCAAATCATAAATGTCCGCGATTATCACAGTCTGAGTTTTGACTGTTGCATTAAAATTTGGTAGATATTTTTTTTTTTAAATATATCCAATAAGACTTACTCCTGATGGAGGTTGGGCGATCAAAAAGGGTAGGGGAAGCGTCACTTTAAAAAAAAAAAAGTAGTAGACCAGTAGCCCCTACAAAAATGCCAAGAGAGATTGAAGAGTAATACCTATTTGGGATAAGAAATGTTGGTATCTTGAGTCAATGGAGCTGGTTCAAGTGAATGCAAAGACTGTCTTCTCAGGAAAGAGCATGAAACGAATGCATCTTGTTCTACCCTGAATGTCATGCCTAAATACATTGTGTAGGTAATGTGGTTTTTGAAAGCAGGTACATAAAAGTAAAATGCATTCGCCATTTAATTAATTTTCAGTTCAGAGACTATTGAAACAAATTTTGTAACAAGTTATTTTGTCACTGTAATAAAACGAATAATTAAAGATGGAATGACCTATTAATGAAGCTCAAACATGAACATGGACTAATTTAATAAGAGTGGAGTTATACTAAACAGTTCATTTGGATTTATCGCAGTTATAATTATTTGTACTTCTTTTCGGCTGGTGAAGAACCCTGATAAGACAATAAAATTCAATTAAGCGTATGAGATATTTTATGTAGTCGTAGTCGAGTAGCTTAAAACATGACTGGAGATGGGAAAGTCGTGGGTTCCAGTCCTTTTGGAAAGACGTTAATCTGCAATTGCCACTCTTCTCCCAAGTGTTAAATGGGTACTAGCTGGTAGAAAGGAATTCCTTAAAAGCTGTGAGCACCAATATCGGTAGACTAGCCGGGGTATACATGAGCGTATAGAGCACCTTGCGTGGTGGATCTGTGCATGCGCTAAAAACAGGTATGCAATATTATTAAAATTGTATTTCCCGTTCGTATTTTAAACGTTATTTTTCCAAAAAGTGGCACGCCCTCAACTGCCTTGCTTCTCAATAGCCCCATCAGTTGATTTAGATTTCGATTATTTTACAGTTATGGTATTGGTTAGGTGATCGTCATTATACAAGTATACATAGACATTTAACTTATTCGATTGTTTGAAATCCAAAAATGAAATAAAATGAGTATAGACTTATGTAAAAATTCGAAATGCTCTCTCGGTATTCCAGGTGAGGTCGTTCATATCACAGTGCTGGCCGTGAGATACACCAATGTAAGTTCATCTAACAGTTGGGAGTATCAATGTTACCAGAGTGAACCAGATAGAAATGCTTCAATATCATTTGGTCGATCAGCACCCATAACAACAGACAGATCACCACCAGAAGATGAGCAACAATCAGATGTCTATCCATTCGTCAGAGCGGTCAGATTCCCTACAGGATGGGATAGAGATGGTTTTGGACCCTTCTACTGTGAGGCTACTAAACCTGATCGAGATGTTACAAGGGTAACTACATTTTTCCAACGATATGATGGTAAGATTATCATTCCATGATTTCCATTCACCATATTAGAAGAAAAGGATATCATTTTGCTTTAAGATTTGTTCTTGAAATGTAGACTATAGAAGTTTACCGTTAATTTACATCAAAGTGAAGTTCTGAGCATATCTTATGTAAGGTCATTATGATGTCGATATAAGGAGAACAAAATTTTGCAATTGATTATTCTGAAATTCATGAATTGTGTCTCAGAATTCCTGATTACTTCAAACCTGGACAGATAAGTCCGACGAATTTGTATATAACAGAATTATCAAAATTAATGGCAACTCTATTTCCTTTGCTTAATTGAATGTTTATAGATATCTGTAATATATGTTAAAATGTCTACATGTATAATAATACCTCATTATTAAACTTAAAGGTAAAGACCAGTTTTGGAAACGCCCCTCTCTCAAAAAATGAAATGGAAGCATGGGTGTCGATCACGGGGATGGGGATATATCCCCCAATATTTCAGGTGGGGATGGCCTGTACAATCATCCCCCAATAATTCACCATCAAAAAAAAAATGAAGAGAAAATTAATGATGAGAGCCCGATGAGAGTAGTTAATGGTTATTACTCGCAAGATGACCATCAATATACACATTTTGCTATCTCATTTTCATAATACATACATATATAAATAGAAAACGAAGTAAATGAGACAACCGTATATGAGACAAGAATAAATTGAATTCTCGCTCATACGGCTTCATCAGGAATTGATGAATTTATTCAATTTATTCAATCAACAGCATCATAGAAATGCAGTGCGCCAAATGCAAAGCCGCAGCGTTAAAAAGCAACGAGCTAAATGTTAAGCGCGAAGCGCAAAAGTGCAAAAAGAAGTAGAGAGGGAGAGAGAGATAATGAGAGACAGAGAGGATAATAACCCAGGTAGCAAGCCCATGTGGGACCCACATGGGTCCCATATTCTCTGAAACATGGGCCCCATATGGAAAACCATCTGGGGCCCTAAGGCATCTGCACCCAAGAAGCATATGGGATGGGACCCATATGGGTAAGACAGATGGGACCCAGATGGGACCCATACCAAACTGGGCCCAAATGGGTATGCCCAGCTTAATCCCATCTGGTACCCATATTGGTTAACCCAGATATATCCCATGTGGGTTAACCCAGATTTTCCCCATGTGTTACCCATATGGGCATATTCATATTCTACCCATATGTGTACGCCCAGCTCATTCCCATCTGGGACCCATAAGGGCTGGCCCAGATAGATCCCATATGGGTTACTAAATATTGGCCCCATATGGGATACATATATGGGTTCCATTTAATAGCCCAGATGGCACAAGTGACCCAGATCATCCCCATATGGGCCCCATATGGGCTTGCTACCTGGGAAAAAGGGAAAAGGGGAAGAAACGGGCAGAAGAAAAAAAAGGAAGAGAAGGAAGAAAGACAAGAGAAAGAGGGACATATATATTCCAGCATTTCCTTCAGGGAACTGATGTGAATGAGCGATGAAAAAAAAGAGGTTGACTTTAAAGTAACCTACAATGAAATATTGCTCATGTTTATTTCTTACAATGTCAAAATTACTTTACGGGATCCCCTCCCTAAAAAGCTTAGGCATGGGTGATGGTAGGTATGAGGTTAATGCATGATCAGGAATTAGTTGAGTGGATGGAAAAGAAGTGAGAAATAAGCTGAAAGAAACATGGAAAATTGCCATGGAATGATGGAAGGCAATGTGAGACAGGCCCAACATGTTCTAAAACAAGTAATACAACAGAATACTCCAGTCGATATTTTGGAGAAAGATTATTATGTCACAACTTATTTTTGTTTTATTGAAAAGCTGATGTAGGCCTATGTATTGTATTCAAACGTAACAGGCATAAGATAGTTAAGGTGTTTTTGAAGGTTAGAATGTTATTAAGTTTGAAGTTTTGTTTATAACACCCTTCCAATAATAATGCACCTTCTAAGACTGGTTATAGTTTTTGGAAAAAATAGTGCTCTGGTCAGGGCCTTAGGGGAATATTATGCTTATATTTTAGAGCGTATCTGGTATGATAAGTATATCTGGGTGAAGAAGGAGATAATGGAAGTTTGTTGTTTGGTAGTTGGAACGTAAGTTTTATATTATGTTTTTAAGAAACAGACAGTTTGTATGAGATCAGGAGTGGAAATTTTCTGTCATTTTGAGAACCAAATTTTGCATCAGTGATATTCTGTTTCATTGAATTGAGTTTCCCGCAGAGAGGATTCAGTTGGTTTAATTAAAGAAGGAAGAGAGTCAAATGAAGAACCAAAAGCAATATGTTTTTCATTTACTAATGAGAACTATGTTTTTGAGATCTCCTTACACAGAATATTGGAATGGGTTTTTCACGATGAATGTTGTTTGGAGACATCAATATTCATAAAATGTATGTTTCTATCACCAGGAAATAAAGAATTTTCTGTCTACATGAACCTTTCCTGGTTGCTTATTAATGCATTTGCCCACTGGTAACATAATACTTTCACAAGTTGATATCCCTCACCATTGGATTTTTTTTTGGTAATGTCTAAATTTCGTTTAAAAATAGATGATATCAGTCTGGTAGGCCTACACTGCAGGCAAGAGTCAGGACTAACATTTAGCATGTTATTAATTTTATTACCACTCTTATATTCTCTGAAATGTTATCTTTATTGAGGGTGACTTGAAAAAGTTAATAACTTGGAAGGGAGGGGGTGCAACCTGCCACACGCTTCTACCTCTTGGTTACTTTGATCCATTGCCGAAAATATTTTTGGCACCTATCATCCCCCCAACCACGGATACAAATCGACACCCCTGAATGGAAGCTCTCATTACCAATCATGTGAAAGAATATGTTTTGACTAATACGTGATGATACAAATTTTGCCGGGAAACCGCCTACTAATTGATATATTTGGTAAATTATTATATCTATTGGGACCAAATAGATATCGCGCACGTGGTCGCGTAGTCCCATGCATAAACATCTTTCTGTGTACAGTGCTTGTAACTTTACCAAGACTGGGCCAAATTTCTTATCATTTTGATGATTCCAGAACCTTGCAGTACACACCAATACTTATATGCTAGATATGACCAACCTTTTCTGATCGATTCCACAACGTTTCTTTCACAATGCAATATCGCATGACCAGAACTGGCCTCATAGTATCTTAAATACAATTTCTTTTTCTGACGGATCAGTAACGACTTTATAAATAAGACTGAATAATCACAATCAATCACAACTTAGTTTTCTATAATAGATCTGTGAAGTTTATCATGTAGAATAGGGAATCAAAAGTCATATTTGTTTTTACGAAAAAAATTGATGTATAAATTGTTGATCATTAGTTGTTATTTTCGTCAATACTGATTACCAATTTTGTATGCACTTTGACCATTCTAAAATCATCGCTGTTTTAATTGGCTCTGCTGCTATATGCTGTTTGTTTATCAATAAAACATAATTTATCTCTACGAATATAGAATGAGCTTATATTGCATTTAAGATTTCTCAAATATTAGTGGAACCTGCTTGATACAAGCAGCACTAATGTCCTTTGGCAAGACATTGATCTACATTTGCCACACTCAACCCAGGTGATGTAAATGGGTACCTGCAATGGCAGGAATTAATTCCTCGAAATGCTAGAGCACCGTAATGGCAGCCGTGCTAAAGCCAGGGTAATAATCGGGAGCGCCAGGAGTGTCAAGTCTGACAGATATGAACGCTATACAAGAACCCAATATTATATTATAATTATCATAAAAAGGTTTACCAACAAATCTAAATTTGTTAATGAAAAATATGAACAGGAAAAGATTTATTTTAATATATGCAAGTGAATATATTTCAATACATGCAAGTCTTATAAAAGCATACGGTTTCCTTTAGTGAGTAAATGAATATACAGTGCGCGTGAGCCGAAGGTGGTAGACGTAATGCAATAAAGTTACCTTTTTTAATTTGGTTAACAGCTAAATTCATACCAAGTCATGGATTGTTTACAAAGACAGTTAATGTGAATGACACTGGAGTAACGATCATCATGACTAGTCGTGTTGATCCTGATGTGAGTGACAACGTGTTTACTTGGATGAAAGATGGAAATGAGGTCCTTACATCGTTTGAAGGGCAGCCTCAGATCAGCTTCCCAAATCCAATCCAGACATCAGACCAAGGAATCTATGAGATCTACTATAAAAACGAGAGGTATCAAAATAGAGGAGGACTATACAGACTCATCGTCAGAGGTACATGTACAAGTGTATTCCTGATTAATTCAGTGGGGAATGTTCACTGTAAAGGACAAAATCATAAGAGAATCCAGTGTTCGGGTAAAAAATACCGTTAGAGCTTTGGCCGGGTACTAATTATAGGTGAATGGGCTACCCTGACAAAAGATTAGAAATAAATAAATAAATAAATAAATAAATTGTAATTGGTGCTTTATAAGATACAGTAAATATTATCATTTATTATTATCATTGTCATTATAGTTCTTATTATCTGTTATTACCATTATTTGCAAATTTTATTTCAAAAGATTTATGAAACTTTAAATGATGAAATGCAGGTGTTAGCTTGTCACAGTCAGTGATGTGAATTGTACAGGACAGTTCAAAAAATACCTGTATGTAAATTCGCAATGTAACGTAGCCACTACTCCTCTTTTTGTCACCCTACTTATCTGCTATCTATTCTCATCTCTGTTATGATGCGATCTTTAGTGACATGTAATCTACATAGTTAATTGTCTCTCTCCCTGTCTCATTTTAGAATGCCCTGCTGGTAAGTGGGGTCCTTCTGAGTGCTATGGTATCTGTGATAAATGCTACAATGGTGGAGTCTGTGATGACAAGTCTGGTCTATGTATCTGTCCCAACAACTTCAAGGGACCGAATTGTTTAGAAAGTAAGTAGGCCTATAGGATTTTACGTAGAATTGTGTTTATGTTAATTTATATCTTAAAAGATGAATTGGGGAATATAGTTCTTGTCTTATTCCATTAAAAAATAAACTGAGTAATGTACATGTTTTCCTTCTACCCAAAGTGGAGAGAAATCAGAACAGTATTTAAATATACAGGCATGTCTTTTGATATTTCAATACATGCACTGATAGTAGACCAGCCAAGATGTGATTCTTTTTTGGACAGCATTTTGTGGTATTGCATGGCATCCATGCTAAAACTCTTGCAAAAATAATAAAGAATAACATAGGGGGCGGATGCCACCTTTTTTTTTTTTTGGCTCAAAGAATGTCAAAGAAAGAATGTCAAAAATCATGATTTTTAATTTTTTGACCGAATATGTATTATCTGAGAAAGACCTTTCAAATGATATAGTTTTGTTATTTGATTGAAGTAAAAGTCCTAATTAAAATACATTTCAAAATCGGGTATAACACATAATGTATGGCGCAATGAAACATAAAAGTGTGATTTACTCAGAATATGGGGTTATTCAAAATAAATACTCATATTTCAAAGCTTTTTTACACACCATTAATCTGTCCACTGAAACTCTTTCTGTTGATTAAACACACGATATATGTTTTTTATGCCACAAACAGAAAAGAAATGATCAGATAATTTGATGGATAATTCATTTTGTTATCCCGAATGAATTGATGTCTGTTTACAGTAGGTTCATTTCGAGTGGAAACACACTTTACATGTACATCTACAGTGTACATGTATACCGTTTATATGGCAATTCTCACAGGTATTAGCAATATTGGTTCATGGGCTAATAATTGAAAGGCCCCATCTTCTTAGACATTCAAATTTAATTTAAGGTTTAATGTTAATTAGGACCCTTAGCTATCAGAAAGGGTTACAAGAGAATATAATGTGAACTGAAACATATATATGAGACTTAAACAGAAGATAAATACAATTCAATTATTAAAGTATATTCTTAACTATGTCATTAGTTGTGTATTTCCTGCTTTGGGAGTTTCCTGACGACTTGTCTAACGTCAGCTCCTGTCGTTGGATATACCTGGACCAGTGGTTTCGTCCTTCCCTCTGTTCCAGTTACAGCACAGCTACATAAATCCTGAACATCAACTTCTCGTTGGTGTTTACAGATTAACACTGATTCCAATTTGTCCAATGTGGAATCACAAGACCTGGACTATCAGGTTGTCCTCTACAGCACCTACGTACGTTGTATTCACCGAGAGCTGAATATAGTATACTGACGAACAACTTCCAATACTTTTGTAGTATCTCAAATAACTAGTTTCTCCTTCGAATTGTAACAGCTTGTTAATTGGAATTGAATTTCTAGCTGAATTTATAACAATTTCCCCCATAGACCTAATGGTCAAGACTTTGGGTAACTATATGGCCCAAAAACAAATACAGTTTTTTTTTTTGATGGCACTTTTTTTTTCTTGACTGGTCACAGAATTTATGGGCTTTCGCCCCTATTTACATGATGTGTAAGAAGTCCTAGTATCAATTGTGACTGTGAAAATAAGGAAAGACGTAACAAATTAATTATTTTGATGGTAAGTTCGTAGCAGTAGAATAAAAAAATTCAGCAGCAGATACCGTCAAAAATAAAAACCAACTAAAGGTCGAACAGAGGAAAAGAGACACGCAAAATAAATGCTCGGTATATCATGTATATTATGATACAGTGCATGTAACAAACCTGAGATTACCATGCAATAATCACGTAATGTGAAACTATAAGTGAAGGCAATTAAAATTTCGCTTTTCATCATAAAAATATTTATTAAAAAAAAAATTAAAATAAAGTATACATTCCTACTAATGTTCTTTATCCTTCTGTTTAAATCCCCATATTAGTTATTTGTTCAATTTGAAAGAAATGTACAAGATGCACATACGACATGTAAAAAGTTGAAACGGTATGACAAATTGGAGGAGACTTGAAAGATGCATACTATTTCGTCTTCTTAAAGGCAAATTAAATCGGGATGAGAATTCATATACATACATGTAGACTTAAGACTCTTGGTGATAGGTGTGAATGTGACGTCAGATCTAGGGTGATGATTATTGACCTGAGTAAGCATACTCTTCAGACATCTTTCATTATTTTCTATGGTTAGAAGGATCAACATTGGGAAAGAGTGCAACACTTATACAGAATAGTAGAATAAGAACACGGAAGAAAATTACACACTCACCAAAGTTAACCAGCAATACTCACCACCGATAAAGTATTTGATTGTAATTATAATAAAACGGACAGCCAATTAAAGTTATTATATGCTTGCCATGTTGTTGAAAATTATATAATTTTCTAAAGTTCCAATATTTCATGATTTTTTTTCATGGTAACGGCCAGCGGTCACTTCCATCACCTACTTTATGGCAAACACACAAATTATCATTTACGAGGGTCCTAGAGAACAGAAAGTCATCATTTCAAATCATAAGAAGTTTTATTTAACAGTTTTTAAAATTAGTCTCAGGATTTTTTTTTTTGTCTTTTTGTGTGTGTTTTTAAAAAACATATATTGACATACAATGAGTTTTACGTTAAATCAGCAAATACATGACAATTTCTAAAATCATAATGCTCCTGACCCGTTACTATTTTAATAGCCATAGAGCTCACATCCATCACAACAAGCACATTCTGATAGGGAAGGGTCCTTAGTAACAGGGAAAAAATCATTCAAAATTGTGTCTCAGGGGATGGGTGCCTTTTCAATTATTGGCCCATGGACTACTACTGCTAATATGTGGGAATTGCCACATACGGTACATTTAAAGTGTGTTTCCACTCAAAATGAGCCTACTGTAAAAATACATCAATTCATTTGGGATAACAAAATGACTTATCCATCACACTATCTGATCATTTAGTTTTTATAACCCCATATTCTGAGTAAATCATTCATTTATGTTTCATTACGCCATACTTATGTATATAAGATCCAACATTCAAATGTATATTAAACACGTTTATAACTTTACATTCATAATTAATAGTATATCAAATGAAAGGTCTTTATCTGTTAATGCATATTCGCTCAAAAAATTTAAAATCATAATTTTTTACATTTTTTTCAAATTTTGAGCCAAAATTGACATTTTGAGTAAAAAAAAAAAAATGCGCTTGGCATTCACCCTTATCTTATTCTTTAATATTTTGGCAAGAATTTTAGCATGGATGCCATGCATTACCCCCAAAAGGCCATGGAATCTTTTTCTAGAGCTTGTTTTGATTTTTGGCTTGTCGTCTTTTATAGATCTTCAGGAATTGTTTTCAGGAATAATGTTTATCATTCACCATTCTGTTTATAACAATTAGATATGTATATTTTTTGTAAATGTACAATCTCTTATGTATTATTAACAGTCTTTGACTTTGTGAATACTTTTTAAAGTGCCCATCTTTATCCGAGCTGCTAATAACATCGTACAAAAAATATTATTTTCGTAGAGCATTGGGCACCATCGGTAATTTGCAAAGGAGATTTCTGGAAAGCGACCATCCTTGAAATATATCTCATGTTATCTTATTTCTTATGCAATTTTATGAGATTTTTATTCAACAAAGCTACTATTTTTTTTTTTTTTTATTCAGTTTGTAGAACTGATGGTGGAAATCGATTCGGATTGAACTGCGAATTTCACTGTACGCTTCAAAATGATGATATCAACAGATGTCATGGTTATCTTTTTTGCTTACCTGATCCTTATGGATGTTCATGTGACGTCGGTGCGCATGGTCTTGCATGTAACACACGTAAGTCTTCCGATAGTCATTTAATTGTGCTCAAATTCTGATAGTGAAACTATAAAGGCCTAAAAGTTATCATACATATAGCATTCTCGGAAATAATATTATCTTGGAACATCAAAAGCACATACCACAATGTGACTGGCCCTGATTCATGAGTGAGGTAAGGCGCAGCTCAGTGGAGAAGAAGTATTAGAAGAAGAAGGAGGAGGTGGAGAAGAAGGAAAAGAAAAAAAACAAGAAGAAGAAGATGTTATTGTAACATGCATAATATATTTTTCTGATGAATGTATTGTATCTGTAAATCCTAATTTTGTATTTTGATTTCTAAAAATTACAGTATGTACTATTGGTACATATGGTCCAGGATGTTCACAGACATGTCACTGTGCAGGTTCATCATGTAACATTTATAGTGGAGTATGTACAGGTGGATGTCACACTGGCTGGTCTGGGGACAACTGTCAAAGTAAGTCATGGTCAGCAATGATAACAAATAATATGACATAAATGCTTTCCCCAAATATGATCAATCAGAATTTTACATGTACGCATGTACGCTGCAGCTTTGAATTTTGTAATTTTAGTATTTTTGTTATTTTGTTATTTTGTTATTGTTTAACCCCATTGCCCGCAGGACCCGGTTGGCTCCTGTATTATACCTGTTTGGAATAAAATAATTCAGTAGTCAATGGGTCAAGTTATTATATTTAGTATTTTTGTAGACACATCCACTCTTAAGCTGTGTTTTGGAAACAACTCCTCCCATATATTCTATTTTCAATATTATTATTAGTAGTAGTAGTAGTATTAGACGACTGGACGACTTTATTGGATAACTTGTTTACCACCAGGCTAATCTGCCACAAGGTCCATATCATGTCTAGAAATAGAGGAGAGGATTTCTTTCTTAAAATAAACGTATTTATTTATATACTGTTAAATTCAAGAGTATGTGTAATAATTGAAATCGATAGTGCAAAAAAATGAAATGCCACGTTACAAGGAAACAATCTAGTTGTAATGAGCTAATATTATTATGTTAGTAGTACTTGCTAAACTGTGATTTCTGAAATATTGTTCTTGTCATTCTCAGTCCCAAATGAATGTGAATACGGTTACTATGGATCTCAATGCACTGATAAATGTCATTGCTTGAATGATGAACCATGTGATAAAGATACTGGAGAGTGCCCTGAGCAGAAGTGTGCCCTAGGATACAAAGTACGCAGTGGCCAGGTCAAATGTCAAGGTAAAATATTATTTTTCAATAAAGGGTGTTGAATTTTCCATATCAATTCCTATTTATGTATATCCAGACTACATACAACATGTACATCAAGTATGGTGCAGTGTGCATGATGCACCATGATTGTTTTATGTATACATTTAAGAACACTCAGAAATACATGTATGTACATTGGTCAATAGTGCTGGGATAGTAAATACATTATTATTATGTATACTCTGGAGGAGGATTCTAGTATACAAATATTGACTTCTTTGAAGGTCATGATTACTATGGCTACAATGGTGACTATTCCCCCAACGTGATCTTGCAACTGTACTGTGTCTCCAGACGAAATTGAGGGGCATAGCGCAGCCTCCAGAACACTGAGGAGCTACAAATACATGTACATGTATATGTATATACAGTTAGAAACTAAATTATTCATAACCCTTGTAAATTTGAGGTTTTTATGTGTGTTTTTCTAATTCAAGAATGAAAGGTTGACTGGTTGAATTAGGGCCTTTGTTGACTAGCTGTAATATCTCACGGCATTCTAAAGAAACGTTAATTGAGACAAATCATTTTTTTTTTACTAAAAAAGCTTAAAAACTTGGCACGGGTATGAATAATTTAGTTGTTAACTGTAGTTTAAATCATGACGTTAAAAATCAGCTGTAAATATTTGTATCATCTATCATATTCCTTGTGTGGATTCCCCCAAATTATATTTTGACAAAATATTCCCTCCAAATCTATTCATTAATGGTTGGGAAGTTTAACAATCTGTAATATGGGTGTGTGTCAACTGTTTGTATCCATTGTTAACCTCGTGCGCATACATATGTATTTTGTCCTTGGATTGTATTCACAACATGAGCGCAATGCCTGGTCAATATTTTTTGCCTGCAGTTTTGCCCAATCAGAGGCCTAGAATCTTGATATGCTGTTGATAAAATGCGCAATAGTTCTGCTTGCACCACTTTTTCTTTGTATTCAACTGGTTAAAATTGTTGTTAAAGTACTCTTCATATATCGTATGTTTCTATTATGTGGCCTTACCCTTTTTTTCTTTTTTTCAGCGTGTGAAGGGGGTACCTTTGGTAGGGGTTGTCTTGAGCAATGTCATTGTTCTCCAGAGGCTTGCGAGAAGGAAAGGGGTCTTTGCAAGGGACAATGCCTTGATAGCTGGATTGGACCATACTGTCAAAGTAATTATACCCACTAATATGGTGCTCTGGTTTGTCAGGATTTTTAATTGAGACTTATTAAAACTTGAGATTTATTTGTCAGCCATAAACTGTCACGAAACAATCTTGAATTAATTATTTGTACATCAAATATCAAGGATCTAGGAGTTTAGTTGTATAAAACAAATGATGCATGTTTTCATTCGTTCATTATACGATCTATCCGCCCTCGTTGATGCTGTGTGTATCTATATATCGCACTCAGCCTATAACGGCTTCGTGCAATAGATACACACGGCCTCATCTCGAGTGCGGATAAATCGTATAATGAACTCATGCGCATGCATCATTTGTATACAAGCGACGGATTCCTTAATTTTTTATCCTTGCATTTTTAATCAAACTAATACCATGCGCGGGGTTTAGAGTGAGGCAATAGATTAAACATTTAGCCTGAGTGTAGTGAAGTAAGAGAAATAACTGAACAGAAGCCACAAAACAGGCACTGATAATGTGTGAGATGTCATGGGACATCGTCTGCTTGTGCAAATCAAAGTTCAACATGACTGTGACGTCACACATCTCAGCAGCGATCGGAGAGCTTTTCAGGTGCTATGTCGGGCTGTATTTAAGCGTTTTGTAATTGATAATAATCATTACTTCGAATGTTTCCAAGCATTGAATTTTGATAACCTTGTCCAATCAAAGTTTCACCTTTGCAATAATGACAATAAAGTTAGTTTTTAAAATCAATGAACCTTCTCTTTAAAAGGTTCAGATTAAACACAACATCAGAGTGCATATATATGGAACTATGTGTGCATGTATTTTAGTATTTTTAGATGTTATTCATTTTGTTATTGAGGAACAAGTACTTTTACTTCAGTTTAGGCAAATTTGTTTGAAGAGCCCCATGAGCATTTACCGGGTGGATACGAACGCTTTATAAATATTCATTATTAATTATGATTATTACTCTTTTTTGTTACAGACATTTGAACATTTGTACACAGGTCCGAAAACTATCCCTTGTATTGTTTGTTCTTTATAAAGTCCAATATATATTTTGATGAAGTTACTCCTACACTATCACGTAGTGATTGGAAGTTTAATGTAAACCTGACCGAATTCTCCAAATGTTTATCACTTATTATATAATCTCTGTAGTATTGTTTAGTATTGCTTGTCAGGAGTATTGCATTGATATACATTAAGCAATTAGATTTTGAACGAAATAATCATATTAAGATATTGCCTTTTTTGGTACACCTGTATGTACATGTACAAGTTGAAGTGTATTACATAGTGTTTGTCTTCTTGCTTAGTTATTGATAGTAATACTAATATAATTAATTGACTGGGTTGCAATCTTCTATTGCTCTTTTTTTCCAAAGAAAAATTTTATTCAATCATTTTTGAGCAAGAACAAAACAGTAGACTTGAACAAAGTACATGTTGTGACATATTGGTAAAACAAACATTGTTATATCAGTTGCACATGTCTCCATTTATCTAGTAATACAACAAATTTATTGCGTTTGATAGAAAGAACTCGCTCAACTTCATAAAACGTTTAAGCATCTTCTTAAAAGAATTCAAAGATAACCGTTCCCTTTCTCATTTCGCAGAGAATATATAGTGTTTTGCATATAAAATGACAAAATTAAAGATACATTGCATACCATCTGTGAAACCAAACAAAAATGAATTTTGATTCAAAAGCACTTCATTATTTAGAATAGAGCTTTGGAAGTCTTGAATGAATTGATGCGTAACAGGGCATTCCCAAAACAAGTGTGAAATACTTTCAACAGAGGATAAGCAAAATGTACATAAATTAGAATTAGCTATGCCCATAATGTGAAATTATTTGTTGACTTCTAGTATTCGATGTAAAATTCTGAACTGAAAATAACGAAGTTTCGTAGAAAGGCAACATTTTATAGGAATAGTGTAAAATTTCTTCCAGTCTTGAACAGGTTCAGTTAAAATTGTAGCCCATTTCATTTCCGAAATCGGAACTTTAAGGATCTTTTCAACAGAAATTTGGTGAACATATTTGCATAATTTGAAAACCTTCTTTAAGTTATGCAATTAATCTTCTTGGGATGTCTTGCTTTCAGCTTGATGCTGTAGGATACCATTTGTCCATTCTTTTGGAAGTGCAGAGATTAATGAGTAGTAGTCAAGAAAATGACATTGAACTTTATATTTTTGAATAAATGTCATACGTGAATAAAATTTACCATGCTCATCCAACATCCATCCATATATTGCTCTTGATGTGTACACTTGTTATGATTTGTATTTTTGCTTGGTTTTTGACAGGAATATTAAGATTATAAGTAATTGGTCATTCTTTCTAATATAAACAAATCGATTCTTTTATTTGAGTATCATGATTGGTCAATTTTCTACAAAGTGTATATAGGATTTGTTTTTCATAAATTATGTATTGTGGATGATATACATAAAGCTAGCAAATTTTGAATGACATAATCGGTCTAGAGTCTGTTTTAGTGTTGTATGTGGATGTGTATTTAGTTAATGTTTTATATCTTTACTTGGCTCTTGACAGGAATATCAAGATTGGTTCCAGTGAGAGTGAACCCATATCAACCATCTAGCTTCACATGTTATGTTGAGGGTATCCCACCTCCTGATGCATCCTCAGTTGATCTTTCCAGACGTACTGGAAGCACCTATGACGAGACAGGAATCACCAGAAGATCAAGCACTGTCTCAGGGTCAGAACGGGCTGTCGTCTTCGATGTTGATAGTGTGTATCCACCGGAATTTGGGGGATACGTTTGCATTCTATCTGTTACAAACACCAGCTCTCCCAGTACGCCTATTACCAATGCAACTTATGGTGAGCAAACTACGTGACACCAGTTTACTCTACTGTACTACTGTAAGATAGCTGTTTGATAGAAAGCGTGAATTAATTCACATTCTTTAAATGCAGAATCATTCTCAGTCATGCTGTCTGCATCCAGGGTTACAGGGGATTGCATCAGTTATGTTGTTAGGGGCTATGGGATTTTCTGGACTATCATGACTATTGAAGAGCCAGGCACATGCCTTCCCTCTCCATGTAATAACAACCACAACACCACCACCAACAATTACAACAACTATTACAACAACAAGTACCACAAAAACACCACCAACCACCACCACCAGTCCACCACTACAACAACAGCCACAACAGCAGTAACAGCAACAGACATCTCTAGTAATCCAAACAAACGGCTGAGCCTGGGTGGCATGCTGAATAAATATATTAATAAAAAGAGAACATTGAATGTCTGTTCTTATAGTGATACAGTATAGTGAGTACATGCAAGTCGCACCATGTACATTTACCTGTACATATAGGCCCTACATGTGAATTAATTAAGGAACATTATATTGTAAAATATAATAATGGTGATACTCTGGGTTAATGTAGCATTTTGATGCATCTACAATGTCTCTTAGCACTTTACAAAGTATTATTGCCCCTGTCATCGGATTCAGACTCGCCTCCACACAAGTTATGCATTTCTCCACATTGTACGTTTTCAGTTCTCTAATACGTCATTATAGTTCTCTTGTGTACTTTTAAAATAAATATTTACATATTGACTGGATGGAAAAACTGAGATTGTCATTGATGGTGACGGGTACAGTGGTGTATTTCCATACATTTTATTAACTATTTCTGACTCTTTTCCTTTTTTCAGTTCTGCCAGTCATTGAGAAAGCCCCAGTGATAGTGAGCACCACGTCAACTACAGTTGGTCTTCGATGGAATGCATGGTCTGAGGAAGATGGCATAGGTGATCCTCCTCTGGTAGGATATGAGGTCTTTGTAATGAAGGATGGTCACTGGGTAACGGACAAGAGAGTAGACCAACTCACAACATCAGCCATCGTTAGTGCCCTGACACCCGACACAGATTACATGTTTCGTGTAGCAGCAGTGAGGGAAGGAACAGGCGGAACAGGACCTATGTCGCCTAGCAACAGCACAACATCTCGCTGTAGAAGTAAGTTATGTCCAAAAGATAAATAATTGAATGTGCCAGGGTACGTCATGATTTCAGAATGCAGAGTAGATATGTTGAGGATGGTTATTTTTCTAACTCTTTCAGCTTGATATGTACATTTATCTACAAGAAAGTACACGTATTACATTAATAGTAAATGATTTGTATATACATTTAGGATATTTATGTGCTTTCCAATGATTGAAGGCTCTTTAACTTATCTAATTTTATGAGTAAAATCTGTCACACGGAAATGTTTGTGTTTTCCATTCCATACATTCTCCCGTTTAATTGTTCTATCTTTCTGAAATTTGACACAGAAAATTTGTCTACAAAATATGCATTTTCCCAACTTTGTTTAAAGTATCCTTTATTTTGTTTTGCCCAATTGTAGTTTCATGTTCGACTTTTTGACATTTAATTTAAAACCACATGAATAGTACCTGTTGTAGCTATGTATGATTTTACCACGACGTGCATGTACATGTAATGAATTCATCTACTATAGGCCCAAGCCATTTAGTATCTTCTATATAATTTTAAACTCCAGAACCCAGTGCTTCTCCAACTGGACTACATGTGGCAGCCATCAACACTAAAGAGCTTGAGGTGACATGGGAGGTATGAACTGTTTAAGAAAAGCTGTTTGGTCGCTTAGTGAAATGTAGTTGGATGAAAAGACTCGTCCTGAACACAAAATGCATAACTGTAAATAGTCATATTTTTAATTACATACAGGTAGAACCTCATCGTTAGGATATGGAGCTGGTAAATACATGTACAACCTTGATTAGACATAGTTTTACCTGCAATTTCTATCGAAATATGCCAAATAATCCACATCACTAACTATCGTGCCTTTGGCATTTTGAATGTTTCTTTACGTACCTCAATGTTTGACTTTATAAATGAAATACGTCTTGTGAAGAAAAAAAAAATTCCTACTTGAAAGTATGAGCTGTTTGGGTTTATGAAATGGATTTTTGATTTGATTCCACAGAAGGAAGCAAATATAAGCATGTTTTGTGATCAAGAGATTGTTGTTCGATCAGCAAAAAGCTCCATCACATTCAATGCAGCATCCCTACTAATGCTAGAAATTGTAGATAAAATATGATAACATCTTGTAGTTTTGTTTATTAGTGTGAAAGTAACTTCTTTTATGTGTTTGTGATGCATGTAACATGTATTTGTATTTGGCCTTTTATGTTTCAGCACCTCCCCTCGGAATCAGCAGAATGCAGGAGTGGAGTGACCCATTATATGATCTACTACGCTTTCACTGGGCCAACTTCTTTAAACTCTCTCATGGTTCCTAATGACACAAACTCCTACACGTTAAGAGGGTTGGAAACCTATCAGGACTATCCCATTCAATTGACTGCGTCGAATAAAGACGAGGAGAGTGACAGGAGCAGTGAGACTATCGGCCAAACACTTGAAGAAGGTTGGCCTTTATCTTCGGATGTTTTTATTTTAATTCTGGAGGTGGGGGAGAAGTTGATTTGCCTGTTTAGTGACATAGTTAATATTCTTGTCGATATCTTTGTCACAACCTACGTCCAACATGATTAGTTTTGTTGATTTCATAGTATACCTTCAGCTGCATCTACAAATTTAATTGACCTTGATAGAGTGAAAGTCATTTATTCTGCTAGACTGCAAACTGTATGGTTCGTTTACTGCTAATTCATTAAACCCAACTCGAGGACTACAGTTTGTTAGAATTAGACCTCGGTCAAACTTCTTTGTTAAACTCAACTTCAGACGATGCTTAAATCTAGCATCGGTTTGAATGTTAGTGGAGTATGGACGAATATGTTTACACGTTAGATATCGTCGGAGATCATCAAGAGCAATGAGATCTCAATATATATATTTATATATAAAGAAGTGTTTTTTTATAATAAACTATTTCTTTCTGCAACATATACACCGTACACATGACTGTTTGAGGTATTAGAGTACTATTTCCTAATGTCATTTAATTTTCATTGTGATTCCAACTCTTATCTTCTTTTTATACAATTAGTCACTTAAATTGCATTCGTGATATATTTGTTTTCTGAAATCAAAAATCGTACTTACCTGTTAAGACGAGACTAACATTAGTAATTGATATTCTGGAATATTAATACATAGGTTTACCATATTTCAATGTGACATTTCCATAAATAATGTTCTTCTTAACAGTTGCACCTAGTCCTATCAATGTGACTATACCGCAGAGTACTACAATCTCCTTCACTGTATCCTGGTCTACCCCTCTACCATTTAACATCAATGGTAACATCCAGAAGTATATCATCCGCTACAAGCGGACTGATCCAGATGTTGATGGCAATTATAAGATGGGGGAAGTACTGACCGGTGCATTTGATGGAGAACATACTGTGATGGACCTGGACAGTGAAATCAACTATTCAGTTCAGGTAAGATGGCTTGACCTCAATCCTTAAGACCCAACGATTAAGGGAATTTTCAATCTCTACATATTTTAGTACAAGCTTTCAGTGTATAGAACATAATTGTAGAATGAGCTGTTATCCTAAGTGCTGTTGGAGAAACTAGTCTTTTAGATTAAATCACAAAGTGATCTCTTTCATATTTGTGCCATTGATCTAACAAGCAATCCCCAATTACATGCGTGATATTGCAATCAAACAAATCACATTTGAATGCTTTAATGGCATCTAAATATCAGCTGTTGTGATGCGGCCATTTGTAATAATTGTAGATTGGTATTTTCTCCAGGATATGAATATCTATAATTAAGATTAAAACAATTATTTTGTGTGTTTCGTGTGTGGATGATGTTTGTATTGTCATTATTTCTGCAACACCTTTTTTTCTTATTTCCACGCTTGTCAGGTCCGAACTGTCAATGGAGCTGGTTCTAGTAATTGGTCCGAACCAGTGAATGCAAAGACCATCCTCTCAGGTAAGAGCATGAAGCGAATGAAACTTGTTCTCCCCTGAATATCATACGTAAAAACATTGTGTAGGTAATGTGGGTTTCTAAAGGATGTAGAAGCAAAATGCATTCGGCATTTAATTAATTGTTCTTTCATTTTCGTATGTTCTATATTACTCCTGTTTTGTGTATAATGCCGATGCTTTTACCGGTATTTGATTTTTCCATTTTTTCCCCTCACATATATGCGACTTTGAGCAATTGATTTCAAGAGAATTACGAGCCTTACAAATCTTATTTATTATTATTATTATCAATATTATTATTAAAAAACAGCTACATGTCAAACTAAATTCAGTATGTAAACGTCAGATATATGAAAATATGATAAGAAAAGAAAAAGTGTCAGTTATGAACGTAAATATAATCTGCACAAAATCAACAAAAACTTTGCGAAACAGACCAACAAAAAGTTTGCATAAATCATGACAGCATAATGTTTGTGTATTTTTGTTTTTGCCAAAGGTAACGATACCAGGATACCTCTAGGGGCTGTGATAGGGGGTGCGATAGCACCCCTTGTTCTCATCGTAATACTAATATTTACTGTGGTGATGTATAGAAGGTGAGTTAACTCAACAACAGTAGAACGATCCGAATGAATTCAATGCCACTGTCTGATAACATTGTTACAAATACAGTATTGTAAATTGGACGTTAAAAAGTAAAATACTTGAGTAAGACAAAACAACAATGGATAAAGTGATTGCAGGATTCTCCGTATTCTAGAGGCTATTAATATGTATCTACAATGAATTGTTTATAATGTGTTTGAAGGTTTTGTATTATAAGGGGCATCCACAACCACAGGCATGCAGCTGTGCTCATCATAGACCATTCCTACTTCATTTTTATCTGAATTTTGTTTGTTTGTGTGGGTGTGTGTAGGGTGTTTGCGCGCGCGTGTGCGTGTGTGTGTGCGTGTATGTGCGTGTATAAATTCAATGATGTTACAAATGAGAAGGAAATAAATGTTGTTTTGAATTGAATTTCACTTCCAGGATCAAACAAAGACGTTTAAACGCTGAACCAGCCGCGCCACCACCAAATACTGCACATCAGACCTCCTCGAAGTATGGAAACCCTGCATTTGATGACTCGGACACTAATACATACCAAGATCTTAATACAGACACACCGAGCTACCAAAATCGTATCGACCCCCATAGCTATCAAGATCACATCAACGCTACCTATCAGGATATCATAAAATCAGATCCGGGAGATACTTACGAAGAAATATAGAGGCAACCCCAAGCGTGGCAGATGTACATGGTGCCAACATTGATACATGCTGGATCAACAATAATGAACATTTTATGCAATACATGTATTCATCTTGATGCTAATACTAATTCATTTTTCTACATGCTCATACTACGGTACTAATCTATTTCAATGGTTACAAGAATTATAACGAGACTTAAACGGGCATTTTCAAAATGTTATAGAAACAGCATATATGACTGTTATGTGATTTTTAAATCATTACTCGCTCGCAAAAAAGGGAGGAATTGGTAAATTTATGTATTTTGTTCTTCAAATTAACTTTCATTTACATTGCAAAGAGTCTTGCTTTAGGTTAATCACTACTTTTGTACAGTAAGAATTTTTATATGTTTTTCACTTGAGGCGGTGTAATGTTCCTCAATGTCATATGTTAGACGTGTAGATTATATAGATTTATCAAAAATGTTTTGCCCAAGGCAGGCAAAATATTTTGCTGTAAGCTTACGTAAGAATATATATTACTCAGCCTATTACCCACATGCACCATTGTCGAAGAAATTCAGTAGTTTTTTCTTAAGGATAAAAGGATTTATTTAAGGAGGAGTTTGAACGCAGCATATGTTTGTGGAAGATTCTCACATTTTCAAAATTTGGGAATTATAACTCTATTACCTAACCTCGCAGTCTACTTAAAGCCCCACTGCACTACTTATAGCTACTTGCGCCATCTATATAGCAAACAATGCCCAAGCGGTGACCGTTGGTCCCCCATAGTCCCCTTTTTCTTATGTTAATTGAGAGCTGATTTGATGAGATAACAACCTGTCAGTGACCATGCAGGGAGGTCTAATCCCTCCTGGCCAAACTAGTGCAGATAGGCTTTAAAAACTGGCGTCCTATATCTTTGCTCAATGTCCAATATAAGATTCTTTCTAGTTGCATTGCAAACAGAATAAAACCACTGTTAGACGAAAATATACATAAAGATCAGAAAGGCTTTTTGTCCCGTAGATACATTGGAGAGAATATCAGAATAATCTATGACATAATTTCTTATGCAGATTATAAAAATATTCCTGGGATATTACTTTTTATTGACTCTCGGCTGAAAAGGCGTTCGATTGTGTTCCACATGATTTTCTATGAAATGTATTACATTTCTTTAATTACGGGGATGAAATTATCAAATGGATCAACTTTATTATATTCAAATTCTGCTTCAAAATAATGTGTTAATTACCGGTTGTTTAACCTCGCGTTTTAATATTAAAAGGGGTTGCCGACAAGGAGATCCGCTTTCTCCATATTTGTTTCTATAATGTGCAGAGATTTTAGGCATGTTAGTCAGAAAATCCCACAAGATAAAAGGTATAGTTATAGAAAACAAAGAATATAGAATATGACAAAACGCTGATGATACAGTGTTGTGTCTCGATAGTACAGAAATTTTACATTATGCTCTAAAGCTATTGGATTTCTTTTCTTAGTATTCAGGTTTAAATCTTAATATTAATATTAATAGACACAGATATTGTGTATCGGTTCCTTGAAAAAAATTGTAAATATTGATTTACATCAGGTACATGGGACTGACATATCGTTGGTTAACGGGGAACTCATAAGGTATTTGAAAATAGATTTGTGTATTGATCTAGAAAAGCTTCCGGATTTCAATTACGACAGAATATTTGATAAACTAAAAAGAAAAATGATATCTTGGTCAAAACGTAACATTTCTGTTTTTGGTCGCGTGGTCCTAGTGAAATCAATGCTTGTTTCGCAATTTAACCATTTATTTATGTCCATTCCTAACCCTTCTGAACATCTTTTAAAAGCAATAATTGTCTCTTTTTTTTTAAATTCATTTGGAAAGGAAAACCTGATAAAATTAGCAGGAAACAGATGGTTTGTACTTACGAAAATGGTTGATGTTGTACATTTTTCTAGAGCTTTGAAACTGACCTGGATTAGGAGAATATTGTTACATTCATGTGAAGACGCTACCCATTTAATTTACGCTTTCTTACGACCATTATCATCATTGGAATGGTGTAAAGGTGATATATATTTCACTAAATTATCATTTACGCTAAGAAACTGTATTTGAAAAAAACTTTCCAAATACTAGCTTATTTTGTCTGCCATGTTCAGTGTACTACTTCTTTTCCTATTTCCTATAATTCTGAAGTGAAAATTGGAGGAAAGGGTATATTTTTAAAAGAATGGTGGGATAAAGGTATTCGATTTGTAAACGATTTATTAGATGATCAAGGACACATTTTAGTAAGAGAAGAGTGTGAAAAAAACAATTTCAATCAAAATACAGTCTCTTCATTATTACGCACTTTGTCAAATCATTAAATGCAAATACAAGTCCCAATTGGAAAGTTGTAATATGAAAGTAAATGGACCATTATGCCCTGCATATATTTCATGCTTGTTGAAAGATTTAAAAAAAGGGATGTAGACATATATATCGAATCATGTTAAAAGAAAAGAACGATCATTTGAATATATTATGTAATAGATGGCATGCAGATGGTATATTATTTGATGATAAATATATGCAATATTATTTCAGGGTTATGTTTCGCTGTGCAATGCATACAACAGTTCGGTACTTTCAGTACAGACTTTTAAATAGGATACTATATTTGAATAAAGATCTTGTGAAAATTAAAATAATTCTAAATAAGAATTGTTCCCTTTGCGGAAGAGAAAAAGAATATATGGTGCATTTTTTGTACTCCTGTAACGTTACCAAATTGATTTGGAGTCGTTTGACTGACTGGTTAAACATTGTAACACGCTGTAGAATAAAAAATACTGTCTTCATTACATGTTTTGTTAGGTTTCATTGAGAAACGAAATGATGTTTTAAACTGTATAATAATTTGGACTAAACAACAGTTATATTTTTCTCGAACACAAAGTCGTTACCGTCCTTCCAGACAATAAAGCAATATATCAGGAATAGTTACACAAATGAGAGGCAAATTAGGATACTTGCTAATAAAACTGACAAATTCAATAACAGTGGATACAGGATTTTGATCGTTTAGTATTATTTTATTGAATTTCCAGAAATCATTTTCAGTCATGATGTTGCATTGTTTTTTGTTTTTATTTTAAATCTATGTTCTGTATATACAATATTATTATTATCATATTATTATTAACAATATGCTACGCTTTCACTTATCGCTTATTATGGTTGATATTCATTATGTATATCTTATTCGGAAGTATTGTATGATATTCATTTGTACATGTAGTCAAATATGTTATTCAGAGATTGATTTTCAATAAAATGGTGGGAAAAAAAGGTTTAATCTTTTCATAGGAGTTTTTAGTTGGTATTATCTCTTGTTTACCATAGGATTCACACAAGTTTATATTTTCTGCCTGCAAAATAGACACACTACCTTTAATAAGTAACATAATTATATTGACTACAAATGCGAGCGAGCTTTGGGGAATTCAAAGAAAAATGTTGCCCTAAGTTGCTTTTAATTAGGAGCGCATGTTATGGAGAAAAAATGGGGCACTTATAACAGGGAAAATGCCACTTATTAGAAAAGAAAAGGAGCACATGTCAAGGCGTCGCCTCGTAGTCCACACATAATTTGTAAGGTAATATAACATTGAGTTTTTGTTGTACAACGCCATGGGGCCCACAATCACACATATATGAATATGTATGCCGGGGGCTCCTACCCTACCATCATTCAGCAGGTCCTAATAAAGCCCTGTACCAAAAATGGTGTTTGTACAACAACAATTCAATTTTATATTACCTTATAAATTATTTGTGGGCTACGAGGCGAAGACCCTGCCTCACACCCTTATACGATATTCTTGCCGGGGGCTACCCTTATATCGTTCAGTAGGTCCTAAGCAAGCCCTATACCAAAAAATGGCGTTTGTACCAATTACAAATAAATGTTATATTACCTTCGAAATTATTTGGGGGCTACGAGGCGACGCCGCGCCCACACACTTATATGATACTCTTGCCGGGGGCTCCTACCCTAATATCGTTCAGTAGGTCCTAAGGTAGCCCTGACCCCTGTACCAAAAATGGCATTTGTACAACAACAAATCAATGTTATAAAATCATTTGGGGGCTCCAAAAAGACGCCCCCGCCCCCACACCCTTAAATTGAAATTTTTGCCGGGGCTCCTAGCCTAATATCGTTAAGTAGGTCCTAAGCAAGCCCTGTACCAAAAAATGGCGTTTGTACCAATTACAAATAAATGTTATATTACCTTCGAAATTATTTGGGGGCTACGAGGCAACGCCCGTGCCTCACACCCTTATATGATATTCTTGCCGGAGGCTCCTACCCTTATATCGTTCAGTAGGTCCTAAGGAAGCCCTCTACCAAAAATGACATTTGTACAACAACAAATCAATGTTATATTACCTTCTAAATTATTTGGGGGCAACGAGGCGACGCCGCGCCCACACACTTATATAATACTCTTGCCGGGGGCTCCTACCCTAATATCGTTCAGTAGGTCCTAAGGTAGCCCTGACCCCTGTACCAAAAATGGCATTTGTACAACAACAAATCAATGTTATAAATCATTTGGGGGCTCCAAAAAGACGCAACCGCCCCCACACCCTTAAATTGAAATTTTTGCCGGGGGCTCCTAGCCTAATATCGTTTAGTAGGTCTTAAGGAAGCCCTGTACTAAAAATGGTGCTTTTATCCGGCAAGTAACGATAATTTCACTAAGCCACCTGACTAATTCGCCTATATGGCTAGCTCTCTTCGCTCTTTCTCCCTCTCTCTCTGGCTCTGTTTCCCTCTCAATGTCTTTTTTTTGTGGATGTGTGTGTGTGGGGGGGGAGGGTTTAGGTGAATTTTTGTGTTTGGCTAGGTGGGTCCTGAGGACACGCGTAAGAGTTGTACTTTCATGACGACCGACCACTCGCAAAATGAAGTCCTTGGTTCGAGAACCATGAAAATTGTTTAAGATTTGAGGGTCTTTTAAATAGGGTTACGTTTATTGAGGTGCTCTATTTGCGCGGAAAAGGTAGGTCCTTGGTTCAGCAATTCATTTCCAGATCGTCCTCGTCCTGTTATATTTCTACAAACATGACAGTTTTAGGTGTGTCCTCGGAAATGTATCTCTCTCTCTACTCTATGGCCTCTATTGTTTCGCAGAAAGTTATTCAAATTTGAAAAATCGTAAGCCCGTAGTCCGTAGACATGTCGTAGGTGTCATTGCACAATCCACGCACGGACATCGCGCGGAGGACTCGCGCTGATCGTGCAGCAAACGCACGATTTTTCGGTGAACATGGAGGCCAAAAAACGCTTCAAAACGGCACGGCGGCTGCACGTACGGTCACCGCGCCTTCTCCGCGCAACCTTTGCACGGAAGCTGCTCCGCGTACGATTTCCGTGCGGAGGCTGCGGAGATTGCACGGCTACTGTACTGTGAAATTGCACGATTTCCGTACAATCTCCGAGCAGCCTCTGTACGGATTCGCCCCGGCCTGCCCGCAAGGGCACGATCGATGCTCGTAGATAATGTAAACACAAACATCGTAGCCCGAAGCCTCCTACGAGCCTCCAAAATCGCACGAAATATCTTAGACTAAAAATTATCGTACGGCGCCGGGGCAAATGTAATCCAGGCATTATTAAATCTCGACAGCATGTGCCTTCCAATCATGTACCGGTCTGTACACTACTTGTCAATATGCTAACAATGATACTTGGGCATTTACTTGTCATATAAAAGGGCACCACAACTTGCATGGCGGATTACAATAGGTCTCTTACATTATTTCAAATCTGCATTTAAAGGGGGAAAAGACATTCACTAATAATAGGGGCTTAATTACACCTAGCTGGTCTGCATCCCCGAGAGGAATCACCTAATGGTCAGAAAGACACGCAAGCTTGGGCATAGAGCTCCATTCAGTTTTGTATTTCTTTATTTATCTATTTTTTTTGGGGGGGGGGATAGGGGGTCCTCACGTGAGGGGGCTTCATCACCCTTCATTCCCTCGACAAACTATGTGCTATGTGCAATGTTTCAGAATTTTCCGTCATTCCATGGCCAAGATTCCCTTCTGGCTGAGAGAGAGAATCAAATAACTGGGCTTTTTATACAATAGAAAAGTTCCATTGATTGTTTCAAGTTGAATTTATATCAGTAAATTCATGAATAATCTTCCGTTGTGCATTGAGATATACGATGATCTTGTAATAATAATCATAAACTGTCACTTATATAGCGCATAATCAATTAAAATTGCTCTATGCGCTTTACATACAGCTATCCAAGATTACTTAACTACAATACAAATATGTCTTTAGATTCCGCTTGAATAATGTTGTAGATGTACACGACCGTAGGTCTGCTGGCAAACTATTCCACAGTTTTGGACCACAAAAATCAAAGGCAAAGCCAGCTTCACCCTTCTTCGAATTAACTCTAGGAACGTGTAAAATTGAAGTGTCTTAATTCACTTGAGCGGAGTCTGTAATTTGACTGATGAGGTGAGGACAGTAAAGTAAAAAGGTACCCGCGGTGCCACTTTGTGTATGCACTTATAAACAATCAAAGCAACCTTGTAAGAAATTCTCTTCTCAAAGTCTTTAGTGGTTTAATTGACAAGAATCATACATTGAAGCCACACAAAAGTACGGCATTTACTTTACATCGTGTTATTTACTCGTCTTGAAAATATAACACTTTGATATCTTTTCGCAAAGAACAAAGCGGCCAAACAACCTCGGGCTTTTGTCAACCCCTTCTATTCGATGGATTGATTCATGGACATGAATAAATCAAATGAAGGAAATAATATTGCTTTTGAAGAGAGGTCTTCCTCAAAAAAATTAGACCATCCGGTTTTGTTGTAATAGGCCTACTTTGTGCTTGATATACAGGCTTTCTTTGCTGAAAAGCGTTTTTTTTTCTCAGCTTCTACAATCGGAATTAAAAAACCTGACCTGAAAGGGGAAGTCCACCCTGATATTAAGTTGGTATTAACAGAAGCAGAAAAATGAGAGGAGCAGGTCAGTAAAAGTTGGAGCAAAATCCCATTAAAAAATGTGCAACTCTGTGACGTATCTTTCAAGGTTCTCTCCCATTGCTCTGTAAATAAAATGTCATAAGCTTTCATTTTCTTCGTTGTTGATGACGGAATAATTTTTTTCCATACAGGAGTTTAAAAGAAACATATTTGCAATAGTTATATTTAGGGTGCATGTATGTATTTGATTTGACTTGATTTTGATTTATTTCTGCATTTCCATCAAAATATATTACATAGCAATATACATGATATATATATATATAATAATCATTCAATACATTACTGACAAAATAAACATCAGAAAAAAAGCACAAGAGCAGAAATACAAAATAAGAAAAAGAGTACAAAACAGTTCATGTCAATGTGGGGGATCATAAGAAATCCTGGACTTATAGCATAACCCCATTCCTTTATTAATAAAATGTATATATTAAATAGGGAAAGAATACAAAACAAAACAAATAAAGAAATAATAATAACAATGCAGTTGAGGCAAATGAATGACTGAAGGTATTAAAGTTTGTGCAGAAGGTACTTTTTAAATTTGGAATTGACTTTTGGGATTGAGAATTCTTAATTCTAAATTATTCCAGAATACAGGGCCTTTGTGAGATAGTGATTTTTCGAGATAAGGAAGATTTTTACAATATGATAATCAGATTTTACCCTGGTCACGGTATTATAATTGTGAATGTCAGAATTTCTAATAAACAAAGAATGAAAGTGAAATGGTAATAATTTTTTTAATAATATAAATACATGTACTAAAAAAAAAAATAGATTATATAATTCATATAATGGCAAAATATTAAACTTGTGAAATAGTAGGGCGTTACGTGCTCCGAAATCATTTCATTCTTATCATAGTCTTTTCTGTAAGATTAGAATTCTGTTCAATAAAAGTTTATTAGAAGATCCCGAAACTATGAGTCCATAACTAGAATATGTTAATATTAATGGTATACGACATTGACAATATATATTTTGGGTACATATTCACGTAGCCAATTTAATACACCAAAGTTTTTTAATATATGGGAATTTATCTATATTGACCTGGCTTTTCTATTTCATATTGTCATATATATATATATAAGGTATATATATTCAAAGAAATTAAACAGTTTCAACTCTCTGTACCTCAGTTCTTTCAATGGACAATTTAAAAGTGTTTTATAAATATTATTTCTTCCGATAATCATCAAGTTTGTTTTCAGAATATATTTAAACGCAAATAACCCAAGTCTTTGATACTGAAAGATAGATTTGTATCATCAGCAAAAGGAACAAATTTTAGCAAATTCAAACAAAGATGGAGATCATTGCTATATATTAAAAAAAGAAGAGGGCCAAGTATAGATCCCTGAGGCACTCCACAGGACACTGGTTCAAACTCAAATTTACAAGAATTAAAGATAACACACTATTTTCGATTGCTTAAATAATTGCATATTAAAATACGGGCATTGCCTCGTATTCCAAAAACAGATAATTTTCACATCTATTGTATCACAAATATAAAAGAAACATGCAATGTTAGAAAAATACATAATTGTACACAATTTATATAGACATCAGTGTTTAAAACATGAATATATAAGCAGACAACAAAGGTTGATTATCAACACATAAATCAGCACACGGTTTTTAAAGATTTTATTACATTTAGTGAAAATAATATAGTACTGACCTTGCTCTGAAAGCACAAAATAAATCATAAACATCTAAATAAGCCTTGTAATAATTTACTCATGTGCCTATAATTTTGGAATAATATTTGAGTACATCCCTTGTGTTATGAAACATATGGCAATATATACATTCCTTTGAAAGAAATATCTTATGATACATAATCTGATAGTATAAAAATATTTAGTAAGTATATAATTTTTCTTTATTCAATTTCACTTAATCACTAAGTAGCACCATCCATCACATTTATGTATATATTGACATTAACCCAACAAAATAATTATGGCCATCAATAATGTAGAAGTTGATTCCTCTTCACATGGCATAAGTATTAGCATCTCTTCAAAAACAACTTTTTACAATATAATGGGTATAATACCTCAAAGACCACGGCAGCCAAGAGTAGCCACAAGGCACATAAATCTCACAAAACACAGCCTAAAAGGCCAGCCAAGAGTAGCCACAAAGCCCACAAGGTACAATAAATCTCATAATAAAACACATGGTCTAACAGAGATTGAGAAATGTTTTTAAATGGACATTCTTTTCCTAATAATATGCTGAAAGGTTAACACCTTTCCAAACCAACTAGTATTAAATGTACTATGATATAGTGGATACACTTTTAGCACAAATTATATATTTGCTTTGAATTCTTGCAGTCAGGTAAAGCAATCATCAAACATGAAGCAGGCATGTACTGCAAGTTATTTTTTTTTTCGCATAGTGTCACAGGTAGAACCTAAACCCAACCCATCGATCATTTTATCACCTGTTAAAACGTTAACCAGGCTCCCAATGGTTTTGAAGGCTTTTAAATGAATGCGATAAGACTAGATTGGCTTTCAATCAGTCTTCCTTTATGACAGATCTTGACAGATGTTGACAACCACACAAACAAGCAAACTGGGAAGACAATATATCCAGTGTGCTGATACATGCCACTGATATCACCCAAACTGCAAATTTCCTATATTTCTTTTAAATAGTTGTATATGTATAAAAAAATAAATTGATTTTATACTCTAGCTATAAAGCCTCAATGACCAACACACACAATGTAAAAAGAAACCCACTGACATCTCCTAAACCTTCAAATTTCCTATATTTCTTTTCAAAAAGCTTTAAATTTAAAAATAAATTTAGTTTAAACTTAAGCTATAAAGCCTCAATAACCAACACACACAATGTAAAATAAAACCCTGCTTGATTATATAAGAAAGATGAAGATGAAGATGAAGACTCAAATTAAAATTAAAATTTACTGCTCATATGACATGCACCTAAATATCAATATTCAAACGAATGCAATTAAAACAATGCAAAAAAGAGTCATCTTTTGAACAAAGATCTTTTATGAATATTAATACATCTAAAAGAGTAGAAAATATGAAAATAGCATTTCAATATCCAGAGTGGCATGATTATTGGTACTATATAATCAGACTTCTTAAGGTAAGCATGCATTGTCTGTCAAGCGCCATAATGGCCTAGTGATGTACTTTGTATTCAAAAGTGTGGCTCACGATTGTTAGCGGATTAAAAAATGACCCACTATTTTGTTACTTTCACTCTGTCTTTAGGTACAGGGGTTTAATGCCCTTCTGCCTCCTATTTCATGATGGGAAACTTTGGTAAATCTCACCCGTTGCACAATTTGAAAAAGTTTCTGTTTTGCCAGTTATTCTTCAGTTCAGACCCCGAAAAGGTGTTAACTATATGAGTTAAATGTCACTGACACATGTAAAGGGTTGTGTGAAACAAGCTTGTACCTTGCATACCTGTCAGAATTCCTACAGCAATATTACAGTGTACTATAGCTGGCATTGGTGAAATAGTAGATCAAACACGAGGAAAATGGAAAATAATCATTTAAATACTTCCTTTTCAACTTGGAATCCCCAAATTTGCAGCAGAGTATAGTTGGAAAGTCCCTGAATCAGGTAATCTAGCAAATGTTGGTAAATTCAATCTCCCCTACCTTGATTTCGGTGTGTTTTTACACAAGTGCAGCAGTGACTGTTCAACCTAGTACTATATAAGCTGGGGCCTATGAGGGGTCAACGCCCTTCTGGCTCCAAACTGATGAACAGATACTTAATACACAAGCATCATCATGATGTTCATCATATGGCAAGCTGCAGGAGGGCCATGATGGCCGCAGAAAGACCCATCGTGGCTGGTAGGGTCACCACCCAGGCCAGGGCGATGGTGCCGAAGAGTGACCAGTTGACCGCTTCTCTCGATCGTAACCAGCCCACAGATACCACGGATCCGATCTTGCAGTGGGTCGTACTGATCGGGATACCCACGTTAGATGCCAGCAGCACCGTCATGGCAGCACCAAGCTCCACCGAAAAGCCACTGCAAACAGATGCAAAGTGAAATCAAGATGATTACTACTGGTAGTTATTTCAGTTGTTGTTGTTGTTGTTGTTATCATTGTTGCTGTTATTGTTATTTATCAGCACCAACATCATCACAAATAATCAAGACATGTTTTAAATGTGAAATTCTTAAATTGAGACCAAAATTTGAAAGAATGCAAAACAAAGTTTTCCTCAAACCTTTTCTGTGATTGGGCGATCACTGGCAGATTTATGGGGCCATAGCCGCCGTCTTATAAAGAGTTGATATTAATCGCAACTTATTTGCAATTGATATCAATCGAAACTATGTACACAAGAGGTAGGAGACTACAAATTTGTAATATATTGGAAGACTTGCGATTGCTATAGATCAATTGCAATTCTTTATAAGATGGGGCCCAGGCATAACAACTTGCCTGTGAGCCTAACCTCCCCGATGCAATCTGTCATAGCATTCTTCTTAATAACACAGTTTTGCTTGTTGCTTTTCAGAGATTCCTTGGTATTATATCCCCTCCTCCTTTTTTGTTTTTTACTGAATCCTGCTGGATCTGCCCCTCATCCTCACCTTGATGGCGTTAGTGTAGTGATGTCTTCTCCCACCGTCTGGATCACCCGACGCCCAAGACACCATAGTCCTAGAGAGATGCCCAAGGCTCCGTAGAACAACACCCAGAGAGGCGTGGGTTCGTCCTGGGTAATGTCCCCTGTCCGGTAGACCAACCAGATAGCTATCAGTGGGCCAACAGCGTTACTGAGTAAAAAAAAAAAGTAAGGTGGAGATTAACAGCTGACAGGTTAGTCCACGATGGAAAATTTGCCATTATTTCCATAAAAGTTGATTGGACTCTTCTTAATCACAATCAAGAATTCATGATAAAAGGCAGAAAACAATCTTTCAATAGCTTTATAGATTGAAATGTTATAAATTCAATTTTTTACAAGATGAAGCAAAGTACCCGTATGCCAAATTCTCCTTGTGCATTTCTTAAATTGACCACATGAAGAAATAAAAAAGGACATAAGGACAACGTCAAATATTACTCTGAACACACTATGCCATTGCATTGCTGCCCTCTTGAGGCATGTTTCTGTTTAACAGCCGTTGTTGATGTTTGTCCCTTTCGGCACAGCTGCTTGCTGATAACCTCAATAAATGGCCAGGTAACTTTACAACTATTGGCTGAAGTGTTGTTCTTACTGTTGCTAAGCAATAAATATTTTTCTTGAAACTTTCAAGATAATTTTTTTTTTCATGCACCTGTATATAGATTTATCCTCAAGAAAAAAATCACTCACTTTTCGTTTTTAACAGGAAATGGTGAATATACTGCCTTTAAGTCAACTGGAACCAGAGATGATAAATCCTTGGTAGTCTAAATTACTCACCTGACATCGTTTCCTCCATGTGCAAAGCTGGCAAATATGGCTGACAAGGCTTGTAAAGGAGAGCAAAGGACAGTCACATGGGGATGATCTTGGACCTCTGATGTGCCTTTGTCTGACGAATCACCTCCATCTGCCCCACTATCATTCTGACGTCTATCTTCATCTTCCATTCTTGTTCTTTCTGTATCTTTACTATCCACTTTTACATCATTTTCATTTGCTAAGTCCTCTCTGGCTTCATCAACTGCTGATGGCTCAGCTCCAGTTATCAAACTGACTCTGTCAGTCTTGTTGTCGTGGCAAGTGTACATCCGCTTCTCCGCGAAAATTGATTGCGTCTCCTCTACTCGATCCTCTTCCTTGCTGCTCATTCCTGGTAATAGTTGATAAAATTCCAAGGTTTCATAGAATTGTTAATATCACTTATGAACCAATGTGATGGAGCAGTCAATTAAACATGAGTTAAAACCTCCAGAAGTCTACTCTTCATTATCTGTATAATAGTTGTTAAGCTTGATCAAAGCTAATGAAAAGAGAGACATCCAATAAATTTAGAAGTCTCCACATACATTGACTATAACAGCAGTGCAGCTATTTAGCAATTGCTACATATATCTCTACACTTTCTATATGCAAAACAGAGCTTGGTTTGACATAGAAGGAAGTGGACTTGGTAGGGGAGGGAAGAATCGCAATATATCAGGGACCCGTTTCACAAAGCCTTTTTTCAATGAAAAATGACAAAACTCAGTGACAAATCTGCTGATAACCAATCAGGATTTCACTAGCTTATAACAAAAACTGTCATTTGTCACTGATGACAAGTTTTGTGAAATGGGGACCAGAGGTGGGAAAAAACAAAGGTGTGCATTGAAAACAGGGACCAAGTCTGAAGCACTTTCTGTAGAGGACCTATGTACAAGGGTCTTCGATGGAAGATCATGCTCAGCACTGCATTACGATTTCCAACTCCATGTAAGTGCCTACCATATGAATAAAAGGGATTAACTCATTAAACTAACTAACTCACTCATCCATTCACTAACAATAACATACTAAACTAATTAAATAAAAGAAAGAATGAATGAATAAAAAACTAACTAAATACATGAATGGATAAATGAATGAATGGATTGATAGATAGAAAGATAGAAAGATAGATAAATAGGTAAATAGATAAGTAGATAAATAAAGGAATACATAAATAGATACATCAATGAATAAATTAAAAAAATTAATTCTCACCTATTATCTTTCTCCTGATGTACGGAACCATGATAAACCAGACAGCTAGTCCTACGAGGATACCAGATCCAAAGCTAAGCAGAAAGGTTCCCCACAGAGGTATGCGATCAAAACCTAGGGCTGATCAGAGACATAAGGTTGCAAGTCCATTATTAAACAAAGGTGAAAGAAGGGAATTCATCACAGGTCAACAGACACCTCAATTACATAGCCTATTCTGAATTAATTCTGCACTCCAAACCAGTTTGATAATTAAATCTGTTTCTCATACCTCTGCTGTGAGTCAGAAGGGTATTAAGTGATATCATTCATAAAAACTTAAAGCCCTTTTTGCTCTTAGTAGACATTTTCAAACCAGTTGGTTAACTCCGTTCCTCAGTTCACCCCTGTACACATACCATCTAATGAGAGTCACAAGAGCTTTACTTCAGACCATTTTACACATTAATGCCCTTTTTGCTTTTAAGATAAAAACAAACTTCTTTTGACTCAATTTCTGCTTTCAACAACTGATCAGGGTTCTAGGACTATTACCCCCTGGACAATCACCCCCCAGCTAATTACCAGCAGGACAACCACCACCCCAGGACAATTACCCCCTTGAAAATTACCCCCGGAGGACTATACCCCCTGAAAATTACCCTTTGGACAATTACCCCCCGAAAAAATGTAAACCAATTCATTATCATAGGGGTAATTTCCCAGGGGGGGAGGGGTAATTGTCCTAGGGGGTAATTTCCAGGGGTAGGGGGTAATTGTCCTAGAAGGTAATTTTCTGGGGGGTAATTGTCCTCGGGGTGGTTGTCCTTGGGGCAATTTTCTGAGGGGCAATTTTCCGGGGTATTGTCCTTGGGGGTAGTTTTTCTGGGGGTGATTGTCCAGGGGTGATTGTCCAAGGGTAATTGTCCTGATACAACTGATGAGCACTGATGGAACATTTAACATGTCACAAACAGTAAAGGGCTGTCTCAGATTAAAATGAGTCTGAAATTCACATCATATATATATATAAGCTTATTCTGAAAAATACGTGTAGGAGTTTTTACTTTTGTAATTATTCTAAAAAGTAACATAATTATACAAACACTAAATGAATGTGGTAACTCACTCGTTGGTCCATCAAAAAATATGGAGAAGAAATTGACGATGATCACTAAGCCATACCAAATTGGCAATGATCTAAGACCAGGCTCCAGAGGTTCTTTCTATGAATAACAAGGAAAATATTGTCATGAATACATACATATATTCTTTCAAAGCTTCCATTATTTAGCAAATAGATATGATTTGTATTGATGCAAATACTGACTTTTTAAAAATGTGCCTTATCAGTTGACAATTGAAGCGAAAGGTTTTTGCGATTAATGAAGCTTCATGTAGGTCTTACAAATATAGTAATCATACAAATTATTTTTTTTAAATCACAAGATAATATGTACATAATTTTTTTTTGTCACCAAATTATAGAAGTCTGAGAATGCTGTATTGAATCACCATTCTATGATAAATTTAAAGATAGTGGCAATCTCCTTTTAGTCCATTACATGAAATAAAATAATAATGATGTGGACATTCCTATCTCAACCAAGCATTCAAGATATCTTTCCAACGTCTCAAACTTCAATGAACACTGCAGTACAAAAGGGTTTAAAGATTCCACAATTTCAGATTGCCTCAAGTATTACAGCTATAGCTTTATCTACCTTAAGACTGGTTGCCAAACATTTCTCACCTTTCTCAGAATAAAGTATCTCAGGATGACAAAGATGAGTGAAGAAAAAAGACCTGATAAAACTGGTGATGTTACCCAGGATATAACTGTTTTGGAAGTACATGTAATCGGACAGATATTTATTTTCAACAAAAAAATTATTTTATTTTTGTATAAAGTAATGTTGCATGCAGAATTGTTCAATTCCATTTTTCTTCTGCAATTCATTCAATTGTCTATTTCCATTAAAAACATACATATATACACAAAATGTGAATAAATTCAATTCAATATAACATAAATACACTTAGGCATAAATTCAAATGAGTTACAGTATAACAAACATGAAATTGAAAAAAAAAGTGAGCACCTGTAGAAAGCTTGTTTGAACTTGTAAACATCAGGGGGTGTTTCACAAAACTTGTCATCAGTGACAAATGACAGTTTCTGTTATAAGCTACTGAAATCCTTGCTTCTGATTGGTTATGAGCAGATTTGTCACTGATTTTTGTCATTTGTCATTGAAAAAAGGCTTTGTGAAACACCCCCCAGGTGTCGAAAAACAAACAAATAACAAATAAACAAACAACACATACACAGCTGTTTTAACCAAGGAGCTATTAGGCAAATATTTGACCTACCCTCGACCCCCACACTCTTTCTCATATGGAAAACTGTATTAAATGGAACCAATACGAATCATAAAGGTATTTAATACATATAACTGTACATGTATCTTAGAAGTTGCCTGTTGACATTTAGCCAAAAAAATGCCATGAGCAGCCAGATCGAGCAGCATTGAACAATTTAACCCTTTGTTACTATCAAACAAGAGAGTCATTCAGGGATAACAAATTCTTTGTTGTTGTTATTTATCACTGCTTGGTTTTTTTTTCGGCCAAAATTTTGTTTCACTAACCTAGACATAAATACCACATGATACAAAAGAAGAATCTATACCCCTCCAGTGCACAACTATGAATAAATTGAACAGATGCTGGCAGTGCAGCATGCAAACATTCACGTGTGTGCATGGGGTTTGGTTGAGCTACTATCATGTTTTCACAAAACAGCTTATCAACGATCGCAGAAACCTAGGGTCTTTTTTTCTTCCTCATATGGCCATTGTCGCCATTTCTCATTCACTAATATCACATAGGTATAAAAGAATGATTGAAGACTTGAGAACCTACAGAACAAACATTAGTTTTAGTTTTAGTTTTTGCCAGGTTAATAATATGATTGCAGGGAATGCAGTGCCCTCAGGGAGAACAATATTAAAGTGTACCAAACACCTCAAAAAGAAATTTGTGAATGACTTGGGTTCCGTATGGGCCGTTTTATGTTATCTTTTATTTTCTTCACATTCCTTAACTGTTAAAATCTATAACCTATAAAATGCCTGGTAAAGATTTTTGACGTTTATAATATACATTCTGGCTATATACACATTAATATTCTATGGGCCCGAGTGCATATGCGTATGTCAACTACCGTAGTCTACTTAACAAGGTGTTGTACTGTTTACTGAGAGTACAATTATACTGCAATATCTCTTTGTAGAAATACTAAAAGGCTACCGTTGATAAACTTATGAGACATTTATCATTGTTGTTGATTACTTTGATGTCTTTGATTACAATGCACCATTAAATTTTAACAAATCATTGGTTTTATTGGGGTAATTACAGGATATTAAAAGTGAAGGATTAAAAACCCGGGTAATATTAGCACATTCAGCGGTTGTTCAATGTCTTACATTAAAAAACTACACCTGTAGTTTTGCATTATAACCCTGCTGTAATTTGTGTATATATGTATATTTCATTTTGTTATGGATTAATTAAGTTATTAGTCTTCAACATACCTATCAAGCCAACTTGAAGCCACTGAATGCCCTCAATACCAAAAACAACAAAATGGAAACCAAGCGTAGCTCCCACAATGCTGTGCGTCGTTGAGACTGGCATTTTAAAGGCTGTTGCAACAAATAGCCACACTGCACATCCTAGAGTTAATTAAACAAATACAATATTTTAAACTTTTGTTTGAAGGACAGACCCATTTCTACATTCAATCAGCTCATGATAAAGTGGAGTGAAGGGTATATGTATTCAATTGTATTGTAATATATTTCTTTTCTTTCTTTGTGGGTTAAAAATAAAAGCAGTTGAATTACCCAAAGTCTATCTTAATCTGCTTGAATAGGCATAGTGGAAAGTTGTAGGTGAAAAAAATGTATAGGAAATTAACCTCTGTAGTATTTCCATGTTTTCCCTGTGTGAATACCATTATGAAGAAAAATAAATCATAAAAAACTGAAACTTTGAACATTATGAGGTTAAACCTTTGCCAATCTAAGAATCTCAATGCTTATTTACCTTTTGGAAATGTTAATTTAAAATCATTCTGCTCATGCAAATTACATGGGTTATCTTTAAGGTCTTGAATCAACAGTTATTGGGCCATACCACAAAACATGGGCAATTTCCTGCATAGGTTACTTCATTTGATCATCATGAAACAAGTCTGGGCCTCACCTGCGAGAGCAGATATTTCACCTAAAACCAGTGTCTTCTCTCTTCCAATGTACATCTCAACATCAAATATTCCTTTCTGAATGGTTTGGGCGACCTTCGACCCCATGAGCACAGCACCAAGCGTCTCAAAGATAGTTGCGAGGAACAAGGCTTGATGTAGTGTCAATACCTGGATTCAATCAAAATGATATGAAAGCATGAACATTGGGTCTAATGGAAATATCAAATAGTAGCAAAAAATTCCCTTGTTAATTTTCCAAGAACTCATGCAAGCCCTCCCAAGGCTTTGAAGGGGAGGCAGGACCCCTTTACCCCTAAATGTTTGTTTTCATCTTTTTTTCCCAAAATGCCCCTGCCTCTCCCATGCCCTTGTGGGCTAAGGAAATACTAGTAAATGCACAGACAATGTCATTTCACAGGGGCAAGGGACAGACTGTAACTTGGACTAGCCCCAATTATCACATGAGTAAAATAGGTTTTTATACATTTCTAGTCAAATACAATATTTGTTCGCCCTCTGTGATTCAGTCAGGTATCTTCCACCTTATTTCCAATGAGTCTACACCCTATTACAGGGATAAAGTAGTACATGAACTGACCTTTGCACCCACAGACGTCCCAAATGAGTTGGCCACATCATTAGCTCCGATGGCGATAGACAAGATAAAGGAGATAACGAAACCAAGGATGACCATCCACAGTATGTCCGACAGGGGCAACGGAATGTTGGTCGTCGAGGGCAACATGGTTGCTAGGGTGGATAAGGACTCCATTGTAGACGATGGATTCCTTGCCCTAGGATATGGATGTCACATAGTCTCCCTTGATGCACCTACAAAAATAAAAGACATCACATATTTCAGATTTTTTAAATAATTAATTCTGTTCTGCAAAATATATTTCAGTCTCTGGTACTGCTTCCTGGACACCACCTTTTTATCTAATGGCATGGGAAATCATTTTCTTCTTCAAAAATAGCCTGAGATTTTTTTAGATCTGTCAGTCATGCACAGTTGCACAATGATATTACAGGTGAATATGCATGATCCAAGTGGTTTGAAATTTTATACTCTTGTAGAGCTAGATTTTGAACAGAACATTGTACTATAGCATTACATAAGGCAAAGCATTTCATAAGGCCTGTTGGTCATAAAAGTGAAGGCTAATTCCTGGTGATTAACAACACCTGTTATTGAGTAATCTATAAACACCCGAATGGTCTCAAATTCCCCATGAGAGCCCTTCTATGAGCTTCTATAGTTTAATTCCAACATTTTAGGGAGGGGCAACTGCCCCCTGCCCCCATCGAACAGTTTGAACCCCAGAATCAACCCATACACTTTACAGTGTGGAGATACTACATAAAGTTTTTGTGATCGTGATAACCCCTGAAAAAAGATTAACCGATATCTGTAATCTGAGACAAATCTTGGACAAATATCTGGTGATACAGTACAATCTGAGACAGATCTTGTGACATTATCTGGGCCCTGCAGTCTTATGAAGAGTTGCGATTGATCCGAATCAATTGCAAGTTCTCTTATCAATTGCAAATTGGCAATCTCCTATCTTTTATGTACACATTTGCAATTGATATCAATCACAAATAAGATGCCATTAATCGCAACTGATTATTAGACGTGGCCCTGGACCCTGGTGATACAACAAAGGGCAAAGCATTCACGAAAGCCATACTGTTCCCCAGCTCCTCCCTTCTCAAATATATGATGAACTCAATACAGCAACACTCATTTTTATCTACAAGATTCATTAAAACCATATAGGTATAATCTCTTTCCTCTCAATAATGATTACTTGACCTGCTGACGGACATTATATCTATACTACACACAGCATTCTGGTGCTGATCTCCAGCATCAACGGAGGGAGAACAAAAGAAGAAGAAGGAGTGCAATCAAGTACAATTTCATTTCTCCTGACCCGTCAAAACAGTATGACATAGATCTATGCCAACCAAATATAAAAGTGCTATCCTTTCCTAAAATAGAAAATGTCAAAGGCAGGCCTGCTAAACAAACTTCTTAAATTTTGAAATGGTCATGAGTGGAATTGTATAAATTTAATATAGGATGTAAGAAAAAAAAATGGCCATCGTCCTTCATGATCTGTGACTGGCAGTGTTACAAGAAAAATGATCAATATTAAGTTACAGGTTTTCTTTACGTCATCTGATCATTTCATCCTTATTACTAAAATAGGAGTGGACACCTGGCAATGCCAGTAGGAGAGCACGGAGCCAGGATTCTATGACTGCAAGGGTGGCAAAAAGTTGTCATGTTAATGAATGAATGAAAAGTTCTCACATTTTTCAGAGGCAGTAATAAGATCTAGTAAAAAAAAAATTTGTAAATGAATTAAATATGTAATAAACATATAAATTTACATTTTCTGGCATATTAGAAATAACATTTAGAAAATCAGGTTTTCATACTTTTTTTCCATGTGCCCCCTTTTCCTTTCTAATAAGTACCCTTTTTCCTTCTGATAAATGCCACCTTTTTTTATAAGAACCCCTTCCCCTTTTCATAAATGGCCTTTTTTCACCTGGTAAATACCCCTATTAAAATCTGATAGGTGCCTCTTTCTTTCAACAAATGCCCCATTTCCATTCTCATAAGTCCCTTTTTTCATCTCTGTAGAGTGCCCCTTTTCAGGTGCAAGAAGTACCCAATTTTCACCTCTGATAATTTCCCTCTTTACTTAATTTGACACATGCTCCTTTTCTTTTTTAATAGGTGTCCTTTTCCCTTCTGATAAGTGGTCCTTTTCCTTTCTCCATTACATGTGCGGATGTGCCCCTAATTTAAAGTGACTAGGAGCAAATTTGTGTAATTCCCCAAAAGCTCGCTCACTAGCCTACACTATATAGCTCGCATTTATAGTTGATATAATTGCATTACTTATTAGAAGTACTTTCCAGTCTTTCATGATTAGATTTGTGCTTAAAACCCCATCAGCATTGGTTTTTTCCTCTTAATAAAATATAAATTTTTCGCACTGTGACCTAACAAATCTTAAATTTTTTGCTTGCTCGTTTCGCTCACTCGCAAATGATAGTCCGACCATTAGGCATCACATCCAACGGAAAAGTATAGTGCTTATATATAAGCAGCTAGTATATTGGACCATAAAGAGAGAAACAAATATTGGAAGCCCTGATAATGTAATCAAGATGTATGGGTATATACTAATGTCTAAAAATTGTATATGTATATGCTTTGAGGTTTCCCCTTTGTAGATGCACGCCCCTCCTTTCTAGAAAGTGCCCCTTTTGGGGGGGGGGTGCGCCACACCCCAAAAACTTTGGAAGACGCTCGTCCGCCCCTGCAGTCACGTGTCAAATAGTACCCTTTCCCTCGATTTTTCCCATTTAACAACGTCACAATAAAAAGCTCACAAAGCACAGAATATGGCACAATCAACAGCAACAAACGAGCCCGCGGTGTCAACAGCAACAAACGAGCCCGCGGTGTTGAACTGTTGATACGAAGGGTGAATTGAAGGCATTGCGCCGCACGGGTACCGGGGAAGTTAAGGCGATGAGGAAGTTCGGCTACCGCACAAAAGAACTCGGCGGAGTCAACAATCAACCACTTCAAACTTCTAGTTAGAAACACCTTTTCAGTTGTGTTTCTAGGTATAGGTTTATCTCAATATATTCTAAGATTTTAAATACAAATTGTGGAATCTTTGCTGTATAAAAATAAGCAACACGTACCTTGAAATAAGAGATCTAGATCTCTGAGTTGCGACCGGGAGTTGCGAACGCGAATTCTACCTGCGCTCGCGCTCCAATGAATAATGACAGTGAATTCGAATTGTTCATCACGCCGTTTTTCTAGCAAGTTATTTCTCAAAAGCTGGGTGAAAATACATGTGCATGTGTGCGATTGTACAGAAAAGAACGTTAAGAACTAGTTAGAAATATAGCCAATATATAAGCAAACAGGTGTCATCAAAACTTACATGTATCTTTTTCCCCCTTTATCCAGCGCCGTAGCCAGAGTTTGATGTTTGGGGGCACATACATGTAATTGATCGTCGTGCCCCCTGGCTACGTGCCTGCCTTTATCCAGTGAAAACCGGCCTGAAAATAAAAGAGAAAATGAAACGAATTAAGCCCCCTTAAAATCTAGGGATGGACTGATCACATGGCAAAAATTTCCTTCACCTTTTGCTTTGTTTTAATTTACTGCCAGCGATATAGTTAAAGGTGGGATCCAGATACACTAAGATGGATCACATAAAATATATATGATTCTTGGCGTACACATTAAAGGGAAATCCAGTACTGTTAACACTATACTAATAAAGTAAACTATACTCTAATTATCTAATATAATACCTAAAAAGCAGAAAAGCAGACTGGTGACTGAGTTTGAACGAAACTGTCGGAGAAACACAGCAATGTATGATATTTTTGTACACCGTGACAAACGGGAGAGTTATCCGTCACTGGGTTACATGCACTCCAGTGATCTACTAATTCCCAATTTGAGATTCGCATGTATACTAGATGTCAGATGTCATTCTGTTTCTCTTATTTTTCCGCTTTCATACAAATGAAATTATTACAAAGGTTGGATTGCCACATAATAATACCTGAATGTTATTCCGTTATTCAATCAGGAAACAAAATTTAATTTTTAACTTCAATCATAAGGTATACTAGTACGATATATGGATTGCGTTATATGGATTGCGTTATCTTGTCAATATAAAGTGACGTCACGATGGTGACTGCGTAACGCTAAAACTTTTGTCCAATCAGATTCACGATGGAAATTGCGTTCTATGACGTCACATTACTTCTTCAGCAGTTAATTCAGTAACGCGCAAACTTTCCTCCAATCAGCTTGCAGTGGCCGACATATGACCTGTTGCATAAAACATACCATTAATGGTAACTGTGCCATCATGGTAACATTGCTCAACAGCCAATCAACATCGAGTATTCCATGGAAGTTACCATTGATGGCAAAGTTACCATAAATGATAAGTTTTATGCAACGGGTCCAGCTATTCACTCCTATATCATTTGCATGTGTGCGATTGTATAGAAAAGAACGTTACTAGCTAGTAGTAGTTAGGTATTTATTAGAAGTACTGCCAATATAATATATCCGAAAGGTGTCATCTAACTCAAAAGTATCTCTTTTAATTTCCTGATATGAACTCGTGGAAATAAAAGAGAAAATGAAACCTTTATGTGCTGATCACATGGCAGGGTGGACTGACCAAGTACATGGCAGAAATTCCCTTCACCTCAGTTTGCTTTGTTTTGTTTTACTGCCAGCGACAATGTTGAAGGTGGGATCCAGATACACTATATTTAAGATTAGAAGCAGAAAAATAAGAGAAACAGGTCAGTGAAAGTTTGATTAAAAACCAATAACAAATAAGAAAGCTATGATTTTTTGATTGTGCGATTATTCATACACAAATTGGTATTTTTGTTACGTACCTTGCGAACTCCCCTCCAATTTGCACTGTACTAAAAAACTTCAAATACATGTATTTATATTTCCCTAAGGAAAATTTTTCAATCACACATTCACCTTAGATATAATTATTGCGAACATGTTTTTTTGTACAACCCCTGTATGAAAGTTTATGATATTTTCTGTACAGAGCAAATTGGAGAGGAGCTCGCAAGATACGTCACACAGTTGCCACTTTTGTTTGATTTATCGCAACTCTCATTTTTCTGCTTCTATTGAAATCAACTTGCCCTTTTAGATGGATCACATAAAATATTTATGATTCTTGTCGTACGCATTAAAGGGAGATCCAACCCTAATACTAATATAGCCACACAAAAAAGTGCGTTATCTTATCAACCCTATCAACCTACTGTCAATATAAAGTGACGTCACAATGGTGACTGCGTAACGCTAAAACTTTTGTCCAATCTCATTGATGGGATTTGTGTTTTGTGACGTCACATTGCTTCTGCAGCAGTAGCGCGCAAACTTTCCTCCAATCAGCTTGCAGTGGCCGACATTGCATGACGTTACTGACGTCACAGTAAGGAGGGCCCATGTTTGTTATTCAAAGAGTTGCGTCGCTATCACTACATTTTCTTAAAGCAAGGCAACTTTCTTCATTCATCTTTATCGCTAGCTATAGCTGCCGAGCAGATCCATGGATCCTTTATTTATTGTTAAATGTGCATCGTGATACTATGATTTATGTTTTCTTAACCTGGGACTCTAGGCTCTAACCGTTGTTCTGTTTTGTTTTTCATCTGTATTCAAGTTAGTTATATCATGATTCGTGTTATGTTCATGCTATTTCAAATGTATTTTATTACATATGGAACTTCATGTTTTTTTCGTCTGTTTGTTTGTTTTTATTCAATGCATTGTATAAATGTTGTTTTGTTTTGTTGTTGTTGATTTTTTTTTAAAGATGAGATTGAATTGAAGCCACCACTATTCAAATATAATTATCATGAATGCTTTTAGCACCAAGCGCAATTATTATCACCACCGCCACCACATATTATCATTGTTGTCACCATCATCATTACTACGATCCCTATCAACACCATTATTAGTCCAGAATCTGCCCGGTCCTTTATTATATTCCCTACACACTTGATTCAAGCCGCCAAAGATGGCGTTATCATATCAACAAACTCATAATTATGCTCACCAGCCCAGCCTTTTTTTTCGCCGGGAGTCCGAATTTAATGATCCCGCCATCATCGGCTGGTAGCAAGTAGGGGAGGTAGCGTTGGTGTGGTGGAGATCAAAATTAAATAGGCCAAAGTCTGGACTACACCATTATCACCACGACCAGCAGCGGATCCAGGATTTATGGCGGGGGGCACACAAGCCCGAAATTGAATGAATACATTGATTGGAATGAAAAATCAAATATCAATAGAAACAGTTCGTCAGATTTTGGGATGTCTTTTCACTCCAATTTCTCTCACAAGCAAAGTGCAAACAAAAAAGTTATCACGTTTTCATGTATCTTTAGAGGGCTTTAAGTACAACCCCTTCCGGGGCACAATTAGGTTTTTTTTTTTTAATAGATGTATTTGATATACAGGTATTGCATTCATTTGGGGTTATAATGTAGGCCCTATACTGATGATATGTGATGATATATCACATTTGTACCAAGAGATCATTATTATCGGCTAAAGTCTTTCATAACGTCTTGCCCTGTGGCCCAGTTGGCATTAAAGGTACTATGTCCCATTTGCAGGCCAACAAATGAAAAGGTTAAATTCCAACGGCATTTGAAAGACAATACTAATTTAGAACTTTCCTAAAAAAGGGGGCTTGAAAATGTCTTTAAGTGGGAAAATAACGACTATTAGTTGTCGAATCGACTTAGGAGCTATAGAGCCAGTAAGTAATAGTCTGATTTTTCAGACCATTGTACCGAATGGTCGTACGTTTTATGCTGCGCAAAGATTCAATCAGTTTAATTTTGGCCATTACAAGAAGTGGGTTATTGATGTAGACAAATGCTCATGTACCCTTTACAGCTCATTTTATGTATGTTATTACCAAAGATGAAAAAGCCAGTCAGTCACTCAATAGTGTCTGACAGTGAAGTCTAGCAAGTAAACGGGTTTCCTTGCATAATTTGAATATTAGGACACTGCTAACGTTTAAATTTCACAGATAGGACATACATGACATATTCATATTTCCTGCAAAGTTCTACAGAATTTGATGTTGGCTGCAAAAGGGACATAGTATCTTTAAGGCATGGCAACAGTGCCGTATGTAATTAAGATCGAGTATGCGGAAACTGGTTTGAAAACTAGAGATATTTATATCTTCGAAACATTTTGAAAGATGATTTAAAGAAGAAGCAGAAGTTTGCCGACATGAATTTGATATCGGAAAACAAAATGAAATAAGTGAACTGTCATGGCGTCAAAAGGAAGAACGCAATTACACATTCGTGAAACAGACAGATGGTGTGCTGAGGTGGGGGCTCAATCCTCCCTGCCCCCCCCCCCTACTCCCCCTTTAACATGAAAGGGATTCGTTTACTTTTTATAAATATTGTTTTATTATTTTTTTAAGTATCAGTGAATGGTTAACTCAACATCAGTGAAACAAGGATTAAAACAACTGCCGAAAATGTCCCACCCATGTAGACGTAATCAAGGAGGGAATGGTACCTAGGCCCACTGGCCCAATTGTAATATCTATTTTCTATGTGCTGGACTTCAATATTCCAGCGACAGGTGAAGCCAGGCAATCAGAAAAAACATTAATTTCCATTCATGAAATCACATTGTCAACGTTGAAAAATGGGCTCCCTAACAAGGGAGGGGGCACTCCCTTCCCATACCCCCTTTCCTCGCAATAGAAGTACAGAGCCCCCATCCCTCCATCTGTCACACACACTCTCTCTCTCTCTCTCTCTCTTACTCACTTTCTATGTTTCTCTGTCTGTCTGTCTCTCTCTCTCTCTCTCTCTTACTCACTTTCTATGTTTCTGTGCTCTTCCATTCCCCCTTACTCTGACAAATTTTACTCTGTAGCACCACCAGTGAACCAAAATTCAAGTTAATTTACATTTCTTTTTTATTTACTGACATTTATAAACACATACAAATGTAATATGAAGTTGTTGTTCTCGTCACATTTTGAGAGTTCCAATAAAAATTTGTTTTTTAGCAACATCTTTCTAACAAATGAATTCCTGTTATTTCATATGAAAGTCAAGGTGTCTGAGAATAACTTAAAGTCTGGGCAATTCCAAGGTATACTTTTGTCTCACACATTACGGACATCACCACAATTCTCAAGGTTGCCAACATGTGGTTTAAACATGTAAGAGTGAAATATTTGAAAATAAGCTACAGGTTTAAATTCATTCTTGTACAACATTTTGTCTGAAATACTAGTCATAATATTGTTTGAAAATGCTTCAAATATGGCTCAGATTGCACCAGAGAGTATCTAAGAATCCCGGAGCTCCCAGAGCCCATAAGCGGCCCTGGTACCCAACTGCAAGGGACTACGAGTTCTGCGCTCACCATTTCATACTACTTCCTAGTTGCAATTTTACATGTTTGAATTTTTGTTTGTGGACCATCCTGAATTCTGAATGTACCCAATGATTCTATCAAGTTGATAGCCCTTCTACAGCTGTGGTTAGACCAAGTAACAGGGAAATTGACAATTGCAGTGATTATTTTTATTCTTTGTAATGCATGGGACTGCAAATGCCAAAATACCTTAGACTTAATCTTTCCTATCTCATGATTAATGTTTTTTCTTCTTTTCTATACCTCTCATGCAAAGAGTATGATAGGTTCTTGTATAGCGCTCATATCTGTCAGACTTGACACTCCTGGCGCTCCACATTTATTACCCCGGCTTTAGCATGACTGCCATTTCCGCGCTCTAGCATTTCAAAAAATTAATTCCTGCCAGGTACCATTTACATCACCTGGGTCGAGTGTGGCAAATGTAGATTAATGTCTTGCCAAAGGACATTAGTGCCACGGCGGGACTTGACCCGCCGACCTTGTGATCCATAGTCCGGAGACGTATCCACTCGACCACGACACCTCTACGTAGACCCTGGATCAGGTCCCCGTAATATAACTTTACCATAAACAAGCTTGAGACATGTTATCATTGTATCCGCATGGATCGATATATTAAACACTAATTTGTTTCACTGACTATTTCATTCTAGGTAGAAATGAAACATATTTTATATCCATATGGATGTTTGAGTATAGAAGGATTTAAAAAAACACTTTTGAATGCAACCTTGACATGGGAAGATCCAAATTGATTGCTAATGATTACCAAAATTGTATAGGATACAATTTTAAAAGATTTTAACAAACTTGACAAGTTCATTTTCAAGCCAGGGGCATGTAATGGTACTCAAAGTTACTCCTCTTTTTAATTGCTTCTCCAAAACCTTGACAAGATTGATTTCTCTCTAAATAGAACTTAATTCTTCATGTTGACATACATGTAGCTACTCGTCCATCAGCTTTATTGAGGAAACAGTACAGCAGTTTGCGAATGGGTGGTATTTAATCAAAATCCTGCAGCATCCTCCTAGACAAGATGGAAATGAAACTTAGAATATTGATTCATGCAAGTTGCTGCTTGAGCAACCAGCTTTCAGAGTTAGGGTTGCTATGGCGATTCCTCCACCAGCAAACAAGACGTCTGTGACAAAAGTTTCTGAAAATTTCATGTTTCATCACAATCCTGCAACTTCCTCCTTAAGTAAGATGTCAATAAAACTTAGAAGATTGCTGGCTAGAAGTTTTTATTGGTGTAACCAGGTTCATACTCCAGGTAGCTATAGTGATTCCTCTACATGCAAGTAGCATTTTGGGGGAAAAAGTTTGGGAATGCGTGATACTTCATCAGAATCCTGCTTCTTCGTCCAACAGCGAGCTAGAGATGAAACTTGGAAGAAAGATGCGAGTTGTTGCTAGAGTCACCAGCATCATTCTTCAGGTCGCCATGGCAATACCTCCACCAGCAAGTAGGAGGTTGCACTTGGAGAAGGAGAGTTTGTGAATGTGTGTCTGTCTGGAAGAGATAGATGCCATTTGTTCTCCAGAATGTCCCCCGCTTTCAGGTCTGCAAACCAAATAAACAAAATATGTGTTTATGTCAAACTTGTGTAGTAGTGTATAATAAACAAATATATGTATTGTGTCACTACAAAAACCAAAGTCCAAAGTCTCCAGATATCCTTATACATCTTATAGCATTCCCATAAACTGCAATTTTCATACTGATGTATAACATGCATGTGGTATAAAAAAAAATTATGTATATATTCCCCCCTGGCAAACATATCAATATATTTGCCAGGGGTGAAAAAGAGGTCTCATCACTATTTTGAACAAAATGGCTACTCCCATGGGAGAATTGCAAGCAAGGAAACCGCAAACTTTGGAGAGCCTTTTCTCCTTGCTAAGTAATTGAACAGGAGTAATTTCAAGATATTTTAACTGGCTTACAATTTTGTTAGCCATGTTTATATACACGAGGCCATCAAGATCTTTCCTTATCCACGACTGTAGGCCTATAAAAATCACTTTGGAAATTATAGCTGATCTCTATAAAACAACTAATACAATTTTGAACCTCAAGATAATCTTTTTACAAAAAAATTACTGGTTTCTTACTTTCAATAATACGTTACTTTACAGTTATTGCGAAACATCCACATGCACTCAGGTAAGCAAATAAGTTTTAATTGCACATGTCCTTTAAATTTGTTTACAAAAATTAAAAATCAATTTAATTTTTTTTTTTAAATGCGATTTTTATTTTTTGTTTTTGTTAATTATTTGGTCTTATCATTATGTAATCAGGCAAAAGAATAAAGTGTAGAATCTGCTCTAGAGAAGACTGTTAGAAATGCTTGACTGTTCTAAAACTGCACAATAAAATGCGAGAGAATGATGTATACTTACACCGTGTGCTTAACACCTTGCCTGATGTCCCATAGCCTTACAGTGCAATCAGCCCCACCTAGAAAATGGAGCAAAAAAAGTGTTGTGAGCTTAAAACAAGATTGCAAACACATTCACCAGATTTTTTAAATAATTGTTTATAAATAGCAAAATACGCACTATTTCTAAAAGCCGTAAAGTTCGTTTCTTAAGTTGTTTTAAAACCAATGGGTTCTGATAAAAATTAGGATCACCAGATCATCATTTCAATTTATTGTTATTTCCTTTGTTTATATCATACCATCTGTCATATCTCCCCAAAGTGTATTTCAAAAGAACCCCTAGTTAAAGGTTGTTTGTCAAAAATATTTAAATGAATCCAGTACTTCCTTTAGATATACCTAAATATCTCATCATAGACTACACTTGGTCTTGATCATGCCTGAAGCAAGAGAAGATTCCACACATTATGTATAACTAGGATACAACACAATATTCGATGATTCCTAACAATTTTATCTATTGGATGAATTCCACATTATGTAATTGTAATTTTTTACTCTAAAAATACCATAATTATTGTGAAGCATTTTAACGTATTGCATGTATTTTAGCAGTACTGAAATCTAACTTGAATATGGTTGCAATAAAGCAACAAATACATAATTTCTTACCGGAAGCTAGCATAGAGCTATCAGGGTTGAATGCTAGTGAATAAACAGTGTCTGTGTGTCCTCTCAACTCCTTCATCAATCCTCCTGTTGCCAAGTCCCAAACACGAACCCTGCGGTCTTCACCTGCAAATAAAACAAGTATCAGGGTTGCTTTTCAGAGATTTCACCTCATTTTACTCTCCTCCCTTTTTGTAAAGCTACAAACTAATACACAGCATGTTCCTGGGTTGGGTTGATGTGAGTCGGTTTAGAGGTAATGTCCTTGGTACGGTCAGCTCTCTGTCTTCACCATCAAACTGACTCAGCAGACCCCGGTTAGAGACCGAGTCACATCTTTTGGATGGTGACATTAAAGGCATTGTTTAACCATGCCAAATCTGAGTTGCATGGCCCTATGTGTTATCAGTGTCTGTGATATGGTGTAATATTGAAGCCCTAAAAAATTGCGCTTCAAAATGATCATGAAGTGCCTCAAAATAGTAAAAAATTTAAAATCTTTGAGTGACCGGTTTTACCATACTCATTTTCTCCAATAGACTGTAGTGTTACAAAAACTGTTGGAAAACGAAAATTTTTGAAATTTCGAATTCCAACCATAAATATCTTCATAATCAGACAGGCGATCGGCTTGTAAACGTCATGGGAATCCTAACTGACCTAAAGGTTTATAGGTTTATGATTGCAGCATGAGCTAAATCTAGGATTTTGTTTAGAATCTGAGACAAAGATACCCAATCCCTTTTATGACACTCATACCCAAGTCAAAACCCATATTACACACACACACACACACACACACACTGCTGGAAAAATAGTATATTGTAAGGTTGATTTCTTTTCTTACCTGCTGATGCAAGGTACTTCCCATTTGGAGCAAATGCTATGCACAACACTGAGCTCTGGAAATTAAAGGTAGAAACAGATCAAATCAACTTCAACTGTTACCTCTTATTTGTGCCAGAGCAGGGATTCAAAAAGGACATGGAGAGGCCAAATTACCTAATTCCTTTTACCCTGTATGTTTGGCTTTCCAAGCTGATACCATACTTTTAAGCTTATCTACTTCAATTACTTTTGTAAATATAATGCCAATTTCAATATCATTTATACTCTTTGATCATTTTTCTCTTTGTATTCATAATTATTATTATCATTTTTTTTTTTTTTTTGGGGTTGGCTGAATCCCTTAAATGGTTCTCTTTGTCTGCTTGCAACTGAAATTGAAGGGTGATGCTTGTATACCCAGTATCTTTATTCTTCTTCATTTTCTAATTTATGTGTCCATTTTTTTTTCTTCTTCATGTTTCTTATGCCATAATCCATTAAAAAAATTGTTAGAAAAGATATACCTGAAGGCTTTTAGGCCAAAAGATACTTGATTGTGGGGGGTTGAGAAAGAGACAGACAGACAGACAGAGACAGAGAGAGAGAGAGAGAGAGTGAGAGTAGAGAAGACATCAAATGGGCACCCCTCCTTACCTTGTGTCCTGTCAATAAGCGCACAGACTTTCCTTGTGTAATATCCCACAGTCGGATGGTCTTGTCATTAGAGCCTGTTGCTATATACTTGCAGTTAGGGTGGAATTTGACACACTAAAGAAAAGAGAAAATATGTATGATTTAAGAAGGAACATCTACATATGTTTGGACCTAGATACTGACTGTTTCATGGTTTTGAAAAACAGCCTTAACTATACTTTTCTATTTATCACATTTGATGATTGTTCAAAAAATCATAATAATTCATACTTTAACTCTGACACTATAAACCATATACTGTATTATACTGCTGGTCAGTTCTTATAGACCAATAAATAAACAAATAAATAAATAGATAAATAATTCCTTACATCTACATCCATGAGATGACCTGAGAGTACCCTGACAGGATAGGTCCTCTCTGGGCTCCAAAGCCGGGCCGTCTGGTCCTTGGAGGCAGTACAGAAGTAGACCCCAAACAGGCTCACGTCAAGGTCCCAGATAGGGTACTTGTGTCCCCTGTACACGGCTACATTGGAGAAGGTGTCCATGCTCCACGCTCGCACTGAAGAGAGAAGGAAGGAAAGAGAGAGAGAGAGAGGTGGATATTATATTTTTGTTTGTCTTTGAGGTGAGAAAGTTTTTGCATAAATGCAATACTGAAATTCAATCAATTTGGTGTATGGACATTCTGATGAAAACCTGAAGATCTAACAGTCTAAACAAAGTAGGGTATGACCCTGTGTATTCATGACAGTTGGACTACTTCCATAATGCTTTCTAGCTATACTTTCACATATGGACAATGGTAAAGTGCTTTACATCTATTTAAAAAAGATGCCTTTTTAATACTTTAATACAATATACTGAATGTATACAACAGTATGACAAAATAGTATTCTGCAATTCAAAACATTTTTTAGAACTGCTCGATGAAGTTGCATAGCAGCCTACAATGTACTCAATCTTCAATATCATAAAATAGCATTTATCTTGATAGAATAGATTAAACAAGAAATAAGAGAAATAAAAATATTTACCTGTAGCATCCCCTGATGCTGATAGGAGTAGAGGAGCATTGGGTATGAAGCAGCTACTATATACAGTATCACTATGACCTCTCATCACCTTACACTCTGAACCAAGGCTGGAGTAAACAAGAATATTATTATGGTATAACTAATTGTTAGAGGAGTACATTGCGTTTTAGTTATCACTGATCTAATGGGTTTCCTGATACATGTATAAATTTACAATAAATTAATATTTTACAAATATTTAGCAACAAGAGTTGTCTTAATGATCTCCATGCTTGTCAACAGACTGGCTTTTCAAAAAAAACATGGTAGGTGCTGCACATGTCATTCCTACTTCGTGCTTGCCTGGGGAGGGGGGCATTAAACTTGTGATGAAGCGATTAATTTTAAGAAAATCAAATTACTTTCGACTTGTGGGGTTTTTTTCATTAGGAAAACTTCCTACTTATACGGTAATAACATAATGGAGCATTACCTTACAAGCACCACTGAAAAAAAATATTACTGTTAAGAGGATAAAAGAGTACTGTAAAGGAATGAAATAAGGATGAAAATGGCAATACCTTTAAGGCAAAACATGTGATAAAAACATAAGATGAAAGATGTAGTAAACAATATAGAATTAAAAGGGTCTGCATCAGGACAGGAGAGACATTTCACCAAATTTGTCCCTATTCACCCCATGTACATGTAAAGGTAATTCCTGTCATTACTATCAGTATTTACCTATCTTCTATGACATCCTTATGTAGACAATCGCCGGCCAAGCGGACGCGGCTCACATCAGCATCATGGGACTGGGTTTTGAGTTTCTTAGAGGTGAGACTCCACAACCTGACTGCCGAATCCTCGAACCCACCAGCTAACATCTGGGAATCATCAGAGAAACTCACAGAACTCAGTCTGCAAATGAGAAAACATATTACATAATAGAGTCAAACCTATGTAGAAAGATTGTCAAAGGAGACACAAAAGGCAATCTTAATATGCAGGTGGTTTTTATATCAACATTTTCTTTAAGACATATATCTCTGAGTTGTATTTTCAGATGGATTCTACAGTCTGGTGCAACCTTCTGGAAAATGAATACCTAGTCGTCCAGACAAAAAGCTCAAGACCATTTCAAGAAAGAAAGAGAAGTGCTTTTGAAATGGAGAAACAAGGACAAATGTAAGACTACTTGTCTGTAAACACCCTAAATGCCAATGGATTAAAAAAATGTCTTTATAGACAATGAGATCTTTACATACAGATCTGACAGGAAATCAATGTAATAGTTTTCTTTTGTATCAATGCCAGCACCTTTTGCAAAGGATAATACTCTGCAATGCAGTAGTAAAACAGCTGTTTTTTCAGGGATTTTTTTGTTACCTTTGGTAGGTACTGAGGACAACATACAAGATGATAGAAGGCACTACAAAAAAAAAAAGAGCCCTGGACACTTTTCTGCAGAATAGTATGCCAACAAATGTTTGCTTACCCTTGGTAGGCATTGAGGACACTGTACAAGATGACGGAAGGCACCGGGGGTGGTCCCCTCTGGACCTTATCAATGGTTGCTCGCAACTGAGTTAGAAAGGCCTCCCTCTCCACCTCTCTCTTATCATCCTCCTTCATAGGCACATCGCCAGTTTGCTTTGGAGCACACGGCAGTGATGAAGACAAGGAGGAGGATGAGGAGGAGGATGACTGTGGGTACTCTTCACCGGCTTCTTGCAAGGATGTGGATAATGAGTATCGAACTGTGTACAGATAGGTAAAAGCAATGGTTTAAGTGTTACTGGGGAGATATGGGTTGGTTTAGAATTTAGCTCTCTGTACACCTATAAATCTTCTTTGAATCCAAGCATTGTCTTTCCAAAAGCGATGATGAAGATTGGTCAAAGGCTTTATCCGATGTAATTAGTTAGAGCACGGTGACCATGCAGAATAGATTCCACAGAGATCCTTGATGTCAATGTACAAATTGAAATTCAAGTCATGAAGATTCTACAGATATATTTCATGGTAATACACCAGTTCAATGCCAAATCTGAGATGCATGGCCCTACGTGTTATCAGCATCTCTGATATGGTGTAATATTGAAGCCCTAAAAAAAATTGCGCTTCAAAATGATCATGAAGTGCCTCAATAAAGTAAAAATCTTTGAGTAACCAGTTTTACCTCACTCCTTTTCCGCAATAGACAGTAGTATTATAAAAAACGTTGGGAAAATGATTTTTGACATTTCGAATTCTAATCATAAATATCTTGATAATCAGACGGGCGATCGGCTTGTAAACGTCATGGGATTCCTGACTGACCTAAAGTTTTATAATTATGAATGCAGCATGACTAAATACAGGATTTTGTTTAGAATCTGAGACAAAGATACCCAATCCCTTTAATGACACTCATACCCAAGTCAAACCACTAAACCAAACACCAAACTGACTCCAAACCGAACAAATACTGGCCATTTAGACTAAGGTAATTTTTTATTTGGTTTACTGTTGTTCGGGTGTTGGCCCCATTGGTGAGACACAGGTATAACAATTTGTAGCTTTCCCGTACTTTACCTTTGATATCAATGTGCAAGTTGATGACGCTGAGTAGAACAGAGTTATCTCGACTCTGGAGGAAACGCAAGAGATACTGGAGGGCTTCATCTCCAAGCTCCACCACACATTTACTCTCCCTGTTTTCAACGTAAAGGAAGAAAAAAGCACCACTCTCTATACTCTCAAATACCAGACAAGTGCCCATAGAAGAAAATAGAAATGGACTACAAGTTGCAGTCATTCTTCAAACTCATTGCAACAAAATAACATTTAAAAAATAAAAGTATTGCTTCATAAACATGGGAGAAATACTCCTTATTCTTATCCCTTTGCCCACAGAAAACCTGGTAAAGTTTTTAAAAGTTGATTTTATACAATCTTGCTGTACACACATTTTTTTTTTTATTGTGATTGGAACACTAAAACAATTTTACCATATGCACATCAGTAATATTTTGCTTGAAGTTCGCAGATTTCTGACCTCGCATTGGGATGAACTGTTCAGTATGGCGTGGACCATTATGATTAGGTATAAACTTTGTTGTTGAACGTACCTAAATGCCGTGAGTTGAGGATCGCCCATGAGATCCACACTGTGATGCACGCTACTTAGTCTCTCCATCAACTCCTTGGCATCTTGACTGTCTTGATACTGAATGCATCCTTTGTGTTTTGTGTAGAGGCTGTGGGCTGGGAGGATGGAGAGGTTATTTATGTCTGTGTCAAAGTCTACGGTATGTATATTTATATTTATCAATTATATATTTCAATTATTACTGTTTTTGTTGTTTATATATGTATTTTTATTGCTTGTAAAAAAATCCCATGTAACATTTACATTTATTTAATTTGGACAAATAAATTGAATTAAATGGAATTGAAATACACATTTACATCAAGAGCAGATGAAGGGTTCTCTCATCTTTGCATCAACCATCTGTACTAATACAAAGTGTTGGAGACTTTGGAGAACAAAAAATACCAAGGGTAAATCTTCCTGACAATGGTAATGAATATATCACTGCAGACTTTGAACATGCAAAATCATGTTTACCAATTGATATGATATTATTGTAAATATGTTATGTCGTTGAGTTTTATTTTCATTTTTCAATACAAAAAAAAAAACACACAAACAAACAAATGAACAAAAACAAACAAACAATCAAATGAACAAAAACAAACAAACAATCAAATGAACAAAAACAAACAAACAATCAAACAAATAAACAAAAACAAAAACAAACAAATAAAAACAAACAAACAAACAACCAAAAAATCATGTTGTACCTCACTAACCAACCCCTGTGATGCTGGAAGTCAATACAGCATTCACTTTTTGGAACAAATTCCTGGAAAAGATGGCCAAGTGTACGACATTCAAATCCCAATCCCAGAGTCAAGTCAAGGACAGCACTTGGTTTTCCTCAAGACATGTTGAAGCCTCATTTGTTCTGTACATTTGAAAGGCATTGTTTAACAATGCCAAATCTGAGATGCACGGCCCTACGTGTTATCAGTGTCTGTGATATGGTGTAATATTGAAGCCCTAAAAGAATTGCGCTTCAAAATGATCATGAAGTGCCTCAAAAAAGTAAAAATCTTTGAGTGACCGGTTTTACCATAATCATTTCCCTCAATAGACTGTAGTGTTGGAAAAAACGGTTTTTGAAGTTTCGAATTCCAATCACAAATATCTTGATAATCAGAGGGGCGATCACTCACAGCTTTTAAGGTTTATAATTTTGATTGCAGCATGAGCTAACTCTAGGATTTGTTTAGAATCTGAGACATAGATATCCAATCCCTTTAAAGCCTGAAAAAGCCTGAAACAGGCTTCTTAACCAAGCTTGACATACATTTACACACAAAATTCCTCCATTTTGCCCACACATTTTTTCTTTACAAGCTATTTATCACATCATATCTGAAAAAGGCTTTTGGCCTTGCACCAAGCAAAAGAAATCGACTTACCATTGACTCTATGTCCATCAGAAATCATCTGCAAATACAGGTGAGCAAACGTAGGGTACAGCAAGTATAGAAGGTCCGTCTAAATGAGAAAATCACATAGGACTCTTTTTTTTATAAATTTCTCTTTAAAATCAGTCAAAAATGCACCATTAGATTTTCTACCATATGTAGTCTCAGCTAAGTCTGATTTGCACATCATACTCCTGTCTTTTCCACCTTATAGACTTATATTATTTCTGTTACAGTTAGAATGCATGATCGTACATGTATGCATGATGCAATATTCTATTCCATTCCATAGATTACAATAATATAAATTTCATGCTATTTTAGTGTCTGTCAGAGGAGTAACAGCTCTCTGTAAACTCAAAATCTAAAGCTTTGAAAGTCGGAAGTTGTCGACCTACGACCTAAAAACTAGCTATCCACCTGATGACATAATCTTATGTGGAGTACGCATATTCACAATGACTTTGCATTAATTAAGCAAGGCTCATCGCCTCAGCTATATAAGCAAGCCTGCCGGGTCCACATGTTATGTCGTCTCACCGTAACTGCAGCAAATTTTACCCCTGTTGACCCGTAATTTGGAGGAGTACAGAAAAAGAGGTTTTAATTTGCTTTTGTGCAATACTGAAAGGGAAAATATTTTTGATCCCTTTGCATTTCTATTCTACATTCATTCAGCTTTCCATTGATATAAAGTTGTATTTTCATCAGGTAGCCGGTAGGGTCTTTAATAGATCAATCTCCTACATCACACTCCTCTCTTCAAACCCCATTTTCTCTCCTTACAGTTTTCTTTACCAGTATCCCTCTTCATCATAATGTTGGTGTTTAGAGTTCAAGTTATGTTTTATTGGACCATTTGGCCTTCATTCTCACCTTATACTCTTCCACTGAATTTTCAATGAAGAGCCTAAATCGGGCAAACTGCTGCTCAAAAACGTCAGCTTCCTGATCACTGTTAGAAGGATAAATAAAATAAATAATAAGATAAATAAAGGAACAAAAAAAACAATCAGTTTAAACTTTAAAGATAAAGTTGAGTTCTGGTTATGCGATTGCATTGTGAAAGAAACGGTGTGGACTCGATCAGAAAAGGTTGATCATGTAGCATATATAAGTATTCGTGTGTACTGCAAGGTTCTGGAATCATCATAATGATACGAAATTTGGCCCAGTCTTAGTAAAGTAACAAGCACTGTACACAGAAAGATGTATATGGGACTACACAAACATGTGGCATAATAATCGGGCCTCATTTTTAAGCTGTTACCTGTCATATTTAGAATATGGAGGCATTTGAAGAGCCATGCCTTTCAGGGAACATTTTTTCTCTGATGTTCTTCCACACTTTCATAATAGCAATGATAACGCTCACAAATTATTTTGCACCTGTCCCCAGAACTCAACCTTCTCTTAAAGCTTTAGTGCCAATATGGATTATAATGCTATATAATACAATTTATCAGGGCCCATTTTGGGGGTCTGAAGACTGAAATTGTTGGCGCCCATGTGCCCTGGGCGCCTGGTAGTATTGAGCCCTGTTAATTTGCGTTCTCTTTGCATTCAAATTCAAAGAAATATGTTAACACAAAAACTAATTAAGTCATCACACTTACAAATACCAGATCATTTACACATACATTCAAAAACATTAAAATCAAACTGAATAAATATGATATTAAGTTCTAAATAAAAATTACTTCTAAAGAATTGTTAAACCAAAAGAGTTATCTTTGAGACAATGAGATGTGCCTTTGGTAGTTGACATTTCAAAGTTAATGTAAGAAAACGTGTATGACAGTGTACACTACAAGCATTTTGAATCAGGAATAAAAATTCCTGAGATTTCCAGTTAGAAAATTATTGTTCTTTATTGACTCGTAATTCGTACAGAATTTCATCTTAAAAGTAATAAGAAAAGAAAAGAGTTCAAAAGATTTGTTAGCAATTGATCCTACTGCTGACTATATATCAAATGATGAATTAGCTATTCATAGTAGTTGCACATAAAATAAATACTAAGATGTGATTTCTGTACCATGAATTACAAGAGACAGAGTTGACTGCTCCCATCTCCTTCTTCCGCGATGACTGAGACGCCATCTCTCTCAAGGAGTCCGTCAGTTTCAGGTTTTTCCGGTTGACACTTTCACTGTTAATGTCCTACAAAGAAAAACAAGCTAAGGTATTTAGCACGAGGGTAATGAATTCAGACCAAGTGAGGAAAAACTATAAAGTAAATGTAATACTGGTAATCAATTTGTTTAATTTTTTTTTTAAATCTATGCCAGGCCTTCCCATATAGAATAGCCTCAATAAATAAAACACACTGATTTATCAGTCTAACTGCACTATAGTGCAGAAAGAAAAATCCATCTGCTTGGAGGAGATTTTTTAACATAGTGGTCCATATTGTCTTTTGACACTCTTCTCCAGATGTAGTCAAGCCAGACATAGTCTCACCAGCAGAATATATGCCCAAATGAAATGAGATTTATCGGTCTAACTATAGTTGGTGTAGTGTCAACGTCAATTTATTGTTAACTTAAGAGGGGTCAGGTAAGACTCAGGTTTACTTAGTATAAAAAGGCGCGCGTGCAGAGAGTTTGCTAAACTCAGCAAACTCTGCGCCTTAGTAGTACACTAAGCTAATCGCTATTTTCGTAAAGTAAGTATCAAATTGACAACATGAAAACAATTTTGTTCATGTACACCCTGTATATTTGCATTTTTGGCAGAACCATCATTGTGGACGTGGACGTGAGAGGTCAGCATATTTGTAATGTAAATCGCATGTAAGCTCGTTATCATCAGAGACATGTGGAAGGTAAGCAATTTGCTATCTATAAGGTATAAAATTCTTGACCGATTTAATGTTACTTGCATGGTAAGACTAGAGTAGATCCTAGTCTAGACCGAAAGCTTCAGTCTCTGATATCGACGGTTGTTCCGCTGAGATTGCATCTGGCTCCTCTGACCGCCTCTATACATAGACTGAAGTACGTCAATGGAGTAGTGTGGGGAACGAATGGTTCAGTTCGGCCGAACCGCGATGAATGAGATATGCAACGAGTTTTTCACTCTTTACGTCTTCATATATCCACTTTGGCTGCAATTTTACACTGAATTTTATTAAAAATTAAAAATAACACAGAAATATCTACTTTGACTTACGATAGCTTGCTCATTTAGATCCTATATTAATGATTAATCCGAGAAAGTCTTGTAGTCAACAAGATTTGTTGTCAGCCATCTTGGTTTAAGTTGATGAATATTCATTTTTTCTTTTCGAACGTCCAATAGCTACGTATGAGTCAGCCCGGCTTGAGCCGGTGATGTTTGAATATTCATAAGCCCAATATCAAACCCGTGCTCTGATTGGCCATTGGGCTTGTTTTGGTCGGTTGACCCGAAATATATCGGGAGGGTCATGTCATAGATTACCAGTTCGAATGCATGAACGTACCGTTTCCTTGGTTCTGAGATAAAAATTGGATAACTCATATACGTAAGTCTGTAAATTTCGCATTTAGAAATAAGTCATAAAAAAATTGATAACTGTACATAGGAGAAAAATAGACATAGTATTTTTGTATCTGATTTATAAATCAGAAAATTAGATCTAATCATTACAATTCTTATTGTACTGAGAGAGGCGGGAAGATTCGCCGGCAATTCGCTCGAAGATGTCGTTGACGAAGCTGTTCATGATGATCATGGCCCGACTGATTCAGCCGAGGAAGCAGGTTCGAAAACTGAGTCACGTTTCGGATGGTGACGTTAAAGGTCGGTCCCCAGACGTAAATAATCATATCTGATTGATACACGCCTGTAAATACCCAATACACACACTAAATAAAGAAAATCGTGGGAGAAAGTTTTGGGACCAAAGCGGGCCACAATCGGCTCAATCTCCCCGTGGTGCGAGGCGTACGGGGTACCGTCTGTGTATGGGGAATGTCAACAAATGTCAGTTTTATTAAAGAATGACCCATACCAGACGGTTATTTCTGTCTAATCCTAGTCTAGAATTAGAAAGAGAAAAAAAAAGAGTCCACTAAGGAAGGTTCCTCAGGTGCAGGAATATTAGCCATTTAAGGTTTTGTTTATATCACTTGTCCCGCAGGTATATGGGTGCAAATTAAGGCTAGGTGATATTAATATAATATTTCATGTTATCACCTAGTATTAAGTTAAGCCCCAACTTAAGCCAGGCTAGCTTTTGTCCATGCCAAAAAAGGCCAAAATGACACCGCTGCCTTTTCTTGTAAAAAATGACACTGTTCTTACTCAAGTTTTGATGAGATTTTCAGCACACTTACTCTTTAAAATACAAAGTTTAAGATGAGATCAAGCAAAAGAGAATACAACAGAAAATTATTGTCAATTCTAAGTGAAATGTTAGGTGCGCAGCGCGCAGACACACGGGTCCCATCATATTCGGCGGCAAGTGGCTAGTAGCTAGTGGCGCATGGGCCGACGAGCCGGGCCAGTGTCCGCATTGTTCGCTCCGAATCTACTCTAACGACAACCTTACATTTCATGTTATAATAGTTGTTAATCTTGGACTTACAATGTATTGCCTTCTTTTCAAATATTGGAGGACTGCAGACTGGATCTGATCGTTGCCTACGCGTTTCATCCTGCCTTCAGACAAAAGCAGATTCAGGAGACAGAAGTTGACTTCCAAATCTTGCCTTGCCTTGGTATCTTCAGTCAGTCTTTCAGATTACAGCGCGCGCTTCAAAAAGCTCATGCCACTGCACCTATAGTACCTGCCCCGCATCCCTCGCGATTCATCAAGCGCATAGGCGTAGGTCGAAGGGGAGCTTACCATGCTGGCGCTGGCTCGGCTCCACCATCGCCAACCATACATCACTGTTTTTTTTTGGGGGGGGGGGGAGGGGCCGTTGGCTGCATGGTTACCCCCAATTTTTCATATTCTAATTCATGTATCGTGAATTAACACGTTTGCTGTTAGACGCGTCAACATAGTGAGGAAAACATTGAATTTGATTCATTTAGATAATATTTGCCGTTTTTGTTTTGAATTATTAAAGTCTCGTCTATATATCCGGCCCTATATACTCTGATAATTATACACGGTATCTCCCATATTTTATTATGTTGTAGCTGAGACTTTATGCAGTTTCAAATGTTTGTGATTTAATTTTTCGATCAGAAGATGGGATCGTGTTCAAAATATATGGTTGAATTTCATATGAATGCAAAGGTCATAACACTTTTCCTAATTTGCTGGCTTAATTACTCCAGCTAGCTATAGCCTATAACTTTATAAGACTATAGGGAGTTATTTCGGAGTTTAACGCTATATAGGAACCTATATAAGGGATTCTTTCACTATTCTTCCTGAATCCTGTCACTGTATTGCACAGTACAGTTATGAATATTCATGTATAGTAAAAGTAAAACGAACATCTATAATTCCAAATGATTCAAACCATCATTGTTACTTTATTTTAGTGCACTATCTAATTCTCATTTCGGTGGGTTTTTGAGATAACATAAAACTGTTAATGTTAGGGCCAACTATATCATGTTTGAAAAAGTACACAGTGATTCACACAGGGGTAAGATGGGCCACACAATGGTTAAGCCAGGGCTCAACTTGCCCCAACGGAAAGTCCCATCTTACCCCACACACGCCATTTTGAAAACTTGACACAGCATCATGATTTTTTTTACAGTTCAATGAGGCTCAAAGGTTTTTACACAAAAATCCGCTTTAATCTATAGCATCCATTCACAACAAGCAATTTTGATAGATCCCAATTGGGAAAGTATAGAGTCACTCTATATCTACAATAATAAAAAAATATCCCAAAACTATGTAAACCCCAAAATAACGACAGCTTTCTTATCATTCTGCCCCCATGTGACAAAGGTAGTTCCAGCGATGTAAATTAATGTCCTGAGGGTGCAAACCAGTTTTCACTTCATACAGTTTCCTATAGTAACAAGGGATAGCTCAATTACCCACTGGCTCATATTACCTCACTTTCCCCTATAGTGCAATATTTGCATATAGTTTTATCTTGACTTTATTTAAATGGTAGATAAACACATGTGTCACATCTAGGCTATCAGTATAATAATGGCAAAATCAGTGGGAAAGAAGAGATAAAGAAAGATTCCTATTTCACATCCACCCATGTATTTATAACGAGACTTACTAGCTCTGGCGTATGTAGAAAAGATGAAAGATTATTACATCAAAATGAGAACGATAAAATATTACTAAACGTGAAAATGGTCTCTGTGATTACTATCATGAAACTGAAACAATTAGTCATTATTTAATGGTTGTATAAAAGAAATATATACGCGAGAGAGGAAAAGTTGTTTTAAATGTTGAACAAAAAAATGAGCTTACTTAGTATTATTGGTGAAAGAAATTATCTGCACGCTCTGATGGCTTTTATAAAAGCCACAGATAAATACTACTCAATCCACTCATTGTAGCTGGTGAGTTATAACTAACAGTCTACCTTGCCAATGTGGTAGCATCTTACATCATGAATTCTACAGAATTATGCTACGATGTTATTTCAATTGATTAATTGTGTATGATTGTTTGATTTGTTCAAATGCATATATTTATCAATAAATTCATTTAACAAAACAAAAACAAAAAAACCTTGCCAATGTGATAGGCCTATATTAAAGAGCAAAAATAATAATAGGCCTATATAATAATTATATACGCCAATTTTACATTATTTAATGTTCGCGGTATTTTTCTCTTCGGGAGGAAGGAAAGGAAAAGTATAGATTAACACCCTGTTCACGGTCAACACCTTAGAATTATTGCCCACACCATCGATTGAAAGGTCACAACCAACGAAAGGAAGCTGTGATACTCAGTGACGACCATATTCGAGGAGCAATACTGAAAAAAGACGAAACATTGAAATAACTGGGTCAATATTTGAGCCAGAGAAAAGGAAACAGCGCCATCTGATCGATGAATAACTCGAAGAACAACAAAGCGGCGTATTAGGACAATGACCCCCTGGGCAATCACCCCAGCCCGGAAAATTACCCCCGGAGCACAATAAATTACCAATTACAATTACCCCCCCCCCCGCGCCCCGAGGACAACCAAGGACAACTACCCCGTGGACACCCCCCTGCCCATCCTGACAATAATTAAGTTGATTCTAATAAAAGCAGATTTTTTTCGGGGGTAATTATCCTCGGGGGTGATTGTCCACGGGGGTAATTGTCCGAGGGGGTAATTTTTCCGGGGGTGATTGTCCTCGGGGGGTAATCCTCGGGGCGTAATTGTCCGGGGGTAATTGTCCGGGGGGTAATACTGTCCTCGAGGGGTAGTTTTCCGGAGGGTAATTTTCCGGGGAGTATAATTGTCCATGGGGGTAGTTTTCCGGGAGGTAATTTTCCGGGGGTGATTGCCCAAGGGGTAATTGTCCTACTCCTAGAACCATCAGATATAATCTTTTCAGATTGAATAGCCTTAAAAAGACCCGACAAGTGATACGACGTCAACCACGTCGATGTCTAATGGAGATCAATACATCTGATCAACACATAGAGATATTTACTTACTATTAAGTATATATCTCTATGGATCAACATAAACAGACCCAGAATAGGACCCATAGAGACCAACAGAGTCCAACAGCATGCATATAGGCCTAAACCAACAGAATAAAAAGGTGCACACCAACAGAAACCAACAAGTTTATAGTCCAAGTAGAGTCAACTGGTTTTACGAGTTCACTGTACCTTATGCATAATTAGCCATTTGCATGTTTTCAGATAACATACATAATTTTATCACGATCAGTCAATCAAAATACATTGCACATCAATATTTTGTGACTTTTTTTTTCTTAGTCAATCATTGTCAAATAGATATACGGTCATGTTTTTTTACCTGACATAATCATATATAATTTATATTGAATATGTCTCCTAACTTTGAATATTATTGTTGCTGAGACCGCTTACTCTACAAAATAATGAAACATCATAATTTTTTTTGATCCGAGAATGAATCGTGGTGAGAAATTCGGGACTGCAAACTCTGTCTTTATGGTTTTTACTTGTACTTGTTATATCTTATGAATGGAGGGTAGGATTTCTTTTCATTGTCCGAATTTTCTCATCGACTGACGACTCTGTGCATGCGGTGATCGGCCGCGTAGTGTAGCAAATCTCCTAATGAGCTTGTATAGGCCTACGAGTGGAGGTGAGATGTTTTTTTAAAGACCAAATCCCCCATGAGTGTTATGTATCGATCGAAGCGGCAGCTAGATCATCTTATTAGTCTCCGTGACGATTTCAATGCCTATTTTTTTTTTTTTTTTTTTTTGGGGGTCTATATAATTATACATCAAGGTCATATTTTTACTACGTAAAAATAATCAACAGTTCGTCAATGTCTGAGGTTTAGTCTAATATTCTAATACTCGGGTCCCTGAGAAATAGCCCAGTGGGCTCTACGTTGATTAATTAACAAGCACTTTGGATGAAGTAGGCAAGAGAGAAAGCAGCCAGGGCAGCGTTTTACGAAACCGTCATAAGTACAAGTTCGCAGACAACCCATTGTCGTTGAAATGCGTGAATCAAATCTAACACGTGTCTCAATGGGACGTCGGTGAAGTTGTGCTTATGACGGTTTTATGAAACGATACCCATGACATACACTATAATAGACTGATGGTTACTTTAAGCATGGACCTTCGTAGTAGGTCCATGTGGACAATGGCACAATCTAGCCTATCTAGTGAGCACTTTTTTTTACTATTGAGCAAAAAGAAAAAGGTAAATTTGTGGTTACCATCTTTTTAAAACTTTTTTTTGCCAGGGTGGGGCCCGTCTTTTTCTTCATTTGTTTGCCATTTTTATGGGGACGGGCCCGTCGGCCTGTCAGGCCCCCCGTGGATCCGCGCCTGCTTGCCCTTACAAGTTTGCATCCATATCTTAAGTAAAATAATAAGCAGGCGCGCCGGAAGCAGTTTGGGATTGAGGGGGGGGGGGACATTCCAGGGGGCTCACCTTTCAGGGGCAGTGGCCTAATGAGCAAAAAGGTCAAGGGGCGGAGGCCCCGGAAACTCTGGGGTGTTAGGCAGTAAATTACGGTCAGATAGGCATATTTAGATCCCTTCTTTGTGACACTGGCATGTCACTAATTGGCGTGGGGTCCAGGGGGCTGAGCCCCCTGAAACTCAGTGGTTTTAGGCATTTAATTATGGTCAGATGAGCATTCAGGGGCCCGTCTAAGTGCCCCTGGAGGGGTCCAGGGGGCGGAGCCCCGGAAGCTCAGGGGTTTTAGGCATTTAATTACGATCAGATGAGCATATTTCGATACTTTATTTGTGACACTGGCAGGTCACTAATTGGCGGGGGTTCCAGGGGGCTGAGCCCCATGAAGCTCCGGGGTTTAAGGCATTTAATTACGGTCAGATGAGCATCGAGGGGCCCTCCTTAGGGCTTTTTGTGGGGTCCAGGGGGCAGAGCCCCCGGAAGCTCAGGGGTTTTAGGTATTTAATTATGGTCAGATGAGCATCCAGGGGCTCTTCTTAGGGCTTTTGGTGGGGTCCAGGGGGCGGAGCCCCCTTAAGCTCAGGAGTTTTAGGCAGTTAATTACGGTCAGATGAGCATATTTTGATACTTGTATTATAATTTTGATACAGTTGAGAAAAAATCCGGAAAAATCATATCATTTTAGCAACATTTTTATAATACTGGTATCGAATAAGACGTTTGAATTTTATTTGGGGGGTTACTGCCCCCCCCCCCCATCAGTACGCCAGTGTTCAGGGGCTCATAACTTTTCACTCCTATCATAAAAAAACACACACGCTTTCCATCCTCTCATATTTTCACGATATGCACGTAGCGCTGTTATAAAATCCTCCATTAATTGTTAAATACAGTGTATAGGGGCGTTAGGAATGTTTAAGAAGTTTAATTCCTGTTTACTTTCCTTTTCTTTGAATGGAATGTAATTTTTATGTGATTCAATTCATTTATTATTTTATTTTTGGTTAAAAAATACAAACCATTTTTACTCCTTTGGGGGCTTTTGGGGGCGAAAATGCGTTTTGCCCCCCCCACTTTTCCGGCGCCCCTGATAATATCACGTATAATACTGGCTGTATTACTTATCCGGCTGTTCCTTACCTCACCTGCGACTTTAGTGGGACCGGTACTAAGGAAAAAGAAAATGTTCATCATATGAATTTCATTCTCTATTTACTCATTTCGTTCTAAAGATGATGCAAAAGTTTTGTTGGGGGGATGATATAAATCAGAGACATATATTATGATTTTTTTTTTTTGGGGGGGGGTTAACAAGCAAGCTTGTCCCATTTAAACGTGCACAAGTTATAGCAAGAGTGGAACAATTATTTCTTATCATTTCAACGATTCACAAACTCTACAGCTGCATCATCATAACATAATTTTGTTAAATTGGAGTAGATAAGCCAACCCTATTTATAAACGCCATTAAAGATTTTCGTAATATAAATGAGAGAGAGAGAGAGAGAAAAGGAGGGACAAAGAAAGAGAGAGAGGGGGGAGACAGAGAGGAGAAGAGAGAGATAGAGGGAGACAGAGAGGAGGTAGAGAAAGAGAGAGGGGGAAAGGAGAGAGAGAGAGGGGGAGAGAGGTGGGGTGAAGACACAGAGAGAGGGTGTGCATGAGGGAGTTAGCGGAGTGAATAATAAATGTCATACGTCCATAGGTTTGATGTGCCGTATATCACTTATAATTATCCTCTTTTCATGCTCTTTGATTTCTTTGGAGTTCTTGTTAGTTCATATACAATGTCATCAGATTTTAAAACTTTTCGCATTGTTTATGATGTCTATAATGACAGTATGATTGCTAATTTCTTTGTTTTCAGCCGTGTTAGTTTTATAAAATACATTTCGGAGGGTCTGTTTAAAACCATTGCATGACAGTTTGCATGGTTTCTTAACTATATGTTTATAATTGGAATATACATGTTAGTGTTTCTTACTTTTCATCTTTCAATAATTTTCCCTTTAATTTTCATCATTTTCATATGGGACCTTTGGGAGCAAGTAATTAGTATGAAGTGATTATTAACGCAATGTGACCGAGAATGATCATGGTAGGCCTACATGTATTACTCATAATTGGTCTTGGACGATGCATCTTCAATCTAATGCGCTTAACCTAAAACATGCTTGCCCTTTCATGAATTTATATGACTGAAGAAAAGCCGAGGCAATCGGCATCTGATTTTTAATGCCTATTTCATACAATTTTTGCTCCTTATTTGTTATGAGATGGGGAAAGGACAATAGCAACCACTCTATCTGATTATGCTTAATTGATAAACACGATACCAAAGTTACGGATAAAGCAGAGTTTCAAAGAGGCAGAGATTTTTAACTCACCTGAGACAAAAGCTCTAGTGATGAGCTATGGCGATCACTTTTTGTCCGTCGTCCGTCGCCCGTACACTTTTTACATTTTCTTCTTCTCAGAAACGCATGTCCGGATTTTAACCAAACTCGGTAAGAATCATCCTTAAGCAAGGGAAATCAAATTGTGCAAAAAGTACAAAAAATGATTCTTTTTTTTCCAACATTGATTTTTCCAATACATATACATGTATACCGGTATGTAGATGCTTTATATACATTGTGCTGTTAAAATTCACTGTTCTATAGTAGTGAGAGCAATAAATAAAAAGCAAATTTGGAAAAGAACACAAATTTGAATTTTATTCCGTTTTTTTCTTCTATTTTTTCTAAGTACAAAATAGTGAATTTTTCCAATATTGATTTTTCCAAAACATATGCATGTACATGTAGATGCTTTCTATACATATTGCTGTTAGAATTAACTGTTGTATAGTAGTTAGAGCAATTAATAAAAAGCAAATTTGGAAAGGAATAGAAATATGATTTCTATTTCTGTTTGCTCCAAAAGAATTCTAGGTACAAATATTGATTTTTCCTCTTAAACTTGATGTACATGCATATGCTCTGTATACATTGTGGGGGTAAAATTGACTGATCAATGGTAATGAAAGCAATAAATAAAAAGCAAATTTGGAAAGGAATACAAATTAGGTTTTCATTCTTTTTTTTCCTCTTTTTTTCTAAGTACAAAATAGTGAATTTTTCCAATATTGATTTTTCCAAAACATATGCATGTACATGTAGAAGCTTTATATACATATTGCTGTTATAATTAACTGTAGTATAGTAGTGAGAGCAATAAATAAAAAGCAAATTTGGAAAGGAATAGAAGTATGATTTTTATTTCTGTTTGCTCCAAAACAATTCTAGGTACAAAATATTGAATTTTTCCAATATTGATTTTTCCAATTTTCTCCAATAAAATTCTAGTAAATGAAAAGCAAATTTGGAAAGGAATACAAATTAGGTTTTCATTCTTTTTTTTTCCTCTTTTTTCTAAGTACAAAATAGTGATTTTTTCCAATATTGATTTTTCCAAAACATATGCATGTACATGTAGATGCTTTATATACATATTGCTGTTAGAATTAGCTGTTCTATAGTAGTGAGAGCAATAAATATGAAGCAAATTAGAAAAGGAATAAAATTTGATTTCTATTTACTCTTTTCAATTTTTTGTATAAGTACAAAATATTGATTTTTCCTCTTAAACTTGATGTACATGTATATGCTCTGTATACATTGTGAGGGTAAAATTGACTGATCAATGGTAGTGAAAGCAACAAATGAAAAGCAAATTTGGAAAGGAATACAAATTTGATTTTTATTCCTTTTTTTCTTCCATTTTTTCTATGTACAAAATATTGACTTTTTCCAATATTGATTTTTCCAAAACATATGCATGTATATGTAGATGCTTTATATACATATTGCTGTTAGAATTAACTGTTCTATAGTAGTGTGAGCAATAAATATAAAGCAAATTTGGAAAGGAATTTTCTATTTTTTCTAAGTTCAAAATATTGAATTTTTCCAATATTGATTTTTCCAAAACATATGCATGTACATGTAGATGCTTTATATACATATTGCTGTTAGAATTAACTGTTCTATAGTACTGAGAGCAATAAATATAAAGCGAATTGGAAAAGAATATAAATTTGATTTCTATATCTGTTTTCTCCAATAAAATTCTAGGTACAAGATATTGATTTTTCCTCTTTAACTTGATGTACATGTATATGCTCTGTATACATTGTGAGGGTAAAATTGACTGATCAATGGTAGTGAAAGCAACAAATGAAAAGCAAATTTAGAAAGGAATACAAATTTGATTTTTATTCCTTTTTTTTCTTCTATTTTTTCTAAGTACAAAATATTGACTTTTTCCAATATTGATTTTTTCCAAAACATATGCATGTACATGTAGATGCTTTATATACATATTGCTGTTAGAATTAACTGTTCTATAGTACTGAGAGCAATAGATATAAAGCAAATTAGAAAAGGAATAAAATTTGATTTCTATTTACTCTTTTCAATTTTTTTTATAAGTACAAAATATTGATTTTTCCTCTTAAACTTGATGTACATGTATATGCTCTGTATACATTGTGAGGGTAAAATTGACTGATCAATGGTAGTGAAAGCAACAAATGAAAAGCAAATTTGGAAAGGAATACAAATTAGGTTTTCATTCTTTTTTTTCCTCTTTTTTTCTGGATACAAAATAGTGAATTTTTCCAATATTGATTTTTCCAAAACATATGCATGTACATGTAGATGCTTTATATACATATTGCTGTTAGAATTAACTATTGTATAGTAGTTAGAGCAATAAATAAAAAGCAAATTTGGAAAGGAATAGAAATATGATTTCTATTTCTGTTTGCTCCAAAAAAATTCTAGGTACAAAATATTGTTTTTCCTCTTGAACTTGATGTACATCTTTATGCTTTGAATACAATGTGGAAAAAGTTCCAAAAAAAATTGTTATTTTTTTTCAATATTGATTTTTCCAAAACATATGCATGTATACCGGTATGTAGATGCTTTATATACATTGTGCTGTTAGAATTCACTGTTCTATAGTAGTGAGAGCAATAAATATAAAGCGAATTTGGAAAAGAATATACATTTGATTTCTATATCTGTTTTCTCCAATAAAATTTTAGGTACAAAATATTGATTTTTCCTCTTAAACTTGATGTACATGTATATGCTCTGTATACATTGTGAGGGTAAAATTGACTGATCAATGGTAGTGAAACCAATAAATGAAAAGCAAATTTGGAAAGGAATACAAATTTGATTTTTATTCATTTTTTTCCTATTTTTCCTAAGTACAAAATATTGAATTTTTCCAATATTGATTTATTCCAAAACATATGCATGTACATGTAGATGCTTTATATACATATTGCTGTTAGAATTAACTGTTGTATAGTAGTGAGAGCAATAAATATAAAGCGAATTTGGAAAGGAATATAAATTTCATTTCTGTGTCTGTTTTCTCCAATAAAATTCTAGGTACAAAATATTGATTTTTCCTCTTAAACTTGATGTACATTTTTATGCTTTGAATACATTGTGGAAAAAGTACAAAAAATTGGTTATTTTTTTCCAATATTCATTTTTCCAAAACATACGGATGTATATGTAGATGCTTTATATACATATTGCTGTTAGAATTAACTGTTCTATAGTACTGAGAGCAATAAATATAAAGCAAATTTGGAAAGGGATATATATTTCATTTCTATATCTGTTTTCTCCAATAAAATTCTAGTTACAAAATATTGATTTTTCCTCTTAAACTTGATGTACATGTATATGCTCTGTATACATTGTGAGGGTAAAATTGACTGATCAATGGTAGTGAAAGCAATAAATATAAAGCAAATTTGGAAAGGAATACAAATTAGGGATTCATTCTTTTTTTCCCCTTTTTCTTTTAAGTACAAAATATTGAATTTTTCTAATATTGATTTTTTCCAAAACATATGCATGTATATGTAGATGCTTTATATACATATTGCTGTTAGAATTAGCTGTTCTATAGTAGTGAGAGCAATAAATATAAAGCAAATTAGAAAAGGAATAAAATTTGATTTCTATTTACTTTTTTCAATTTTTTTTATAAGTGCAAAATATTGATTTTTCCTCTCAAACTTGATGTACATGTATATGCTCTGTATACATTGTGGGGGTAAAATTGACTGATCAATGGTAGTGAAAAAAATAAATGAAAAGCAAATTTGGAAAGGAATACAAATTAGGTTTTCATTCTTTTTTTTCCTCTTTTTTTCTAGGTACAAAATAGTGAATTTTTCCTCTTAAACTTGATGTACATTTTTATGCTTTGAATACATTGTGGAAAAAGTACAAAAAATTGGTTATTTTTTTCCAATATTGATTTTTCCAAAACATATGCATGTATATGTAGATGCTTTATATACATATTGCTGTTAGAATTAACTGTTCTATAGTAGTGTGAGCAATAAATATAAAGCAAATTTGGAAAGGAATATATATTTCATTTCTATATCATTCTGTTTTCTCCAATAAAATTCTAGGTACAAAATATTGATTTTTCCTCTTAAACTTGATGTACATGTATATGCTCTGTATACATTGTGAGGGTAAAATTGACTGATCAATGGTAGTGAAAGCAACAAATGAAAAGCAAATTTAGAAAGGAATACAAATTTGATTTCTATATCTGTTTTCTCCAATATTTTTTTTCCAATATTGATTTTTCGAATTCAATCGAATTAATTGACCGCCGGTCCTCCCGTAGAGTATAAAACACGCTTGATTACATTAGTTTTTTTATTAATTCGATCGAATTCGATCGAATTAATTGACCGCCGGTTCTCCCGTAGAGTATAAAACACGCTTGCTTACATTAGTTTTTATCACTTGACGTAGTGTTGCAGCGGCGCACGAAACGTCGTGATCTTTTAGATCCCTTATTGACTACATTGCGAGACAAACGAATATCACTAGCGATATTATTTTCGATATCATTTGTTTAGGTCGAGAAATTCTATACATTTTTTTTGTACTTCGCTCCTCAATCTATCTGCACCTGGAACTTTCCCACGAAGACACGCTCAATTTCAATTGTATAAAACTGTATAACATATAGCGAATGAGTTCATTGCGCAATTGTCATCGGTGGTTTGCTCTGTGTATACGTCTTACCTGATCAATTAAGTTGAAATCTCATCATGGAGCTAGAAAAACAGATTTACGTAACTGATACACCATACTACCCATTAGGTGAACCAATGGAGGCTCAAGATTCAGAGATACAGGGTTCAATCCCTGTGGATGAACCGATGGACGTAAGTCCACATTACTACCAAGCTAAGACTGAATTAGAGTCTGAAGAGGATATGGATATTGACGGGGGGAATGACGGGGGGAATTTTCCGCAAGGAGTGACACAATGGCTTGTCACGGTTAAAGAGGTGACTTGTACCCCAGAACAATTACCAAGCCAGCAAACTGACGTCGGGCCGATTTTGGCAGTCATTGGCAATATAAAACTAAACCCTTTTTGTATCTATCCAATCCAGCCAATTTCATCTCACAGCCAGTGAGTAATTGACGTCTACAGTCATCGGCAATATCGCGGTCGGCAAACTGACCGCGGGCTGACGTCAACAGTATTGTATTGTATTGTATTTTATTTAGACAGAAATAACCGTATGGGATGGGGTTTTTTTTAACCTATCCAATCCAGCCAATTTTATCTCACAGCCAGTGAGTTGACATCTTTATACAGTCATCGGTAATATCGCGGTCGGCAAACTGACCGCGGGCTGACGTCTACAGTATTGTATTTTAGAAAGAAATAACCGTCTGGTATGGTTTTTAAAAAAAATAACCTATCCAATCCAGCCAATTTCTCACAGCCAGTGAGTTGACGTCTACAGTCATCTGTAATCATGATATCGCGGTCGGCAAACTGACCGCGGGCTGACATCTACAGTATTGTATTTTGACAGAAATAACCGTCTGGTATGGTTATTTTTTTTTAAACCTATCCGATCCAGCCAATTTCTTCTCACAGCCAGTGAGTTGACGTCTACAGTCATCTACAGTATTGTATTCAGACACAAATAACCGTCTAATGTGGTTAATTTTTTTGTATCTACCCAAACTATCCAATTTTATCTCACAACCAGTGAGTTGTACCATTCAATGTCTTCGAACTGTAATCTACGACATGACCCAGCCGATGTATTTCCTGGTCAACGTACCAAGACAAAGCCGATGCCCAATCAGATCATTCGTTTGATATTATTAAGGTTTATGAATATTGAAATATCAATGGGGCAGCCAGCCGGGCTGGACTCGTACGAAGCTATTGGACGTTCGAAATTTTAATATTCAATATACTCATATCAAGATGATTGACAACAAATCATGTTGACGACAAGTAATATTGCAGCCAAAGTGGATATTGAAGACGTAAAGAGTTACAAAAACTCGTAGCATCTCATTCATATCGGTCCGGCCGAACCGACCCATTCCTTCCACTCACTACCCCATAATGATGTACTTCAGTCTCTGTATAGAGGCGGTCAGTGGAGCCAGATGTAGTCTCAGCGGAACAACCGCCGGTATCAGAGACTGAAGCTTTCGGTCTAATAATATGACATGATCATGTTGTATGATTTACATTGACTACCTGTCAAAAGTAGAATATTAAATTTTTAAACGCTTAATAGTTGAATATACATGAAACAATATGATGCTCCCACACTGCAAAAACAAGGGTGTTAAATTCAACACCGTGGGTGTTAATTTTCAACACTTTCCCGGTATCTATATCGGAAAATGCAGCTGGTGTTATTTAACACCAGGGTTCAATTCCACTCTTGGTGTTAAAACGAGGGTGTTAAATTCAACACCATGGGTGTTAATTTTAACACTTTCCCGGTATCTATATCGGAAAACACCAACTGGTGTTATTTAACACCAGGGTTTGGAATTAAACAATTCAATTCCACTCTTGGTGTTAATATTTGACAACTCCTACTGGTGTAGATTAACACCAATATCTGGAATCATAACAAATTCAAATCTACTCTTGGTGTTAATATTTGACAACTCCTACTGGTGTAGATTAACACCAATATCTAGAATCATAACAAATTCAATTCCACTTTTGGTGTTTATATACTTGTTGATCCATTAGAGATTTTTCTATGGGTTTCTAATGGTCCCACATTCCATATTCCCTATTATCGACCATTATCGACCATTATCGACCAGGGTAGAAGAACCAGTGGTAAACTGATTATTCATAATCGATGTTGGCAACTGTCCACCAATAAGTATATTCTTGTCTCCATTGCATTAACTCCATCACATAGATCATATTTGAAGTAAATTCAAGATTAAGATTTAGGTGAGTGTGTGTGTGTATTGGGTTTTTACAGACGTGTATCAATCAGATATGATTATTTACGTCTGGGGACCGACCTTTAACGTCACCATCCGAAAGACGTGACTCAGTTTCGAACCTGCGTCCTCGATCGGCTGAATCGGTTTGTAACTTCCACTGTTAGCTGGATTACTCCAGCTAACAGCTAATCAATCATATCTGATTGATACACGTCTGTAAAAACCCAATCACACACACATAACACCAATGGTGTCAAAAAAATTCAATACCATACTGGTGTCAGAATTTCTACACCCTGGTTTTTACAGTGCAGGTATTTGCAAAATAATATTTCAAGTCATCGACCAACTCGAAATCTCCGTTCATCTTTACAACATTCATTCACGCCCTTATATTTACATCTAGCAAAATTACAAATAATGTGGGCACCGTGCTTTCGGTGCTTTCCAGTATGCGATACCAGAACTATGGAACAATCTCTCTACATCAGTTTAAATCCGACTTAAAAACATATCTCATTCGATTCTCTCTATCTCTCTCTCTCTCTCTCTCTGTTTCTCTTTCGTATCTCAGCACATAGGGAAAATTATGTAATATGCGCTATAAAAATTGAACATTATTATTATTCTATAAACAACACGAGATCAAAAAACAAAGAAATACACAGGGAAAACAAACAACGGGAAACCTAGAGGCGATATCGCGGTCGGCAAACTGACCGCGGGCTGACGTCTACAGTATTGTATTTGATTTATTTAGACATTCAGTAAAAACTAAACCGTTAGAATGCTTTGACGTCAACATAGTGCCATTTAAGGAAAACAATTGAATTTGATTGGATTAGGTAATATTTGCCGTTGTTGTTTTGAAAACATCTCGTCTATCTCTACTCTGATGTCTCCCATATTTTATCATGTTGTAGCTGAGACTTTACTCAACAAAATTGTAATCGTAATTTTTAAACAAGCAGTTTTGATAAAATGATTTTTTTAAAAATTTTATATACGCTCTCAACTTGATAGTTAAAGATATAAAGTGATGATGATAATGACAGTAATAGTGATAGTAAGAGTAATAATAATAGTATTTATATCTTCTGGATTGATGAAGCAACAGCCATAACGCAGTTTTTCATGATATAATCAAATAAATTTGATAGTCAGGGTTTGGGACTTGCAAATTCTATATAGAGGCATTTTATATGTGGGTTATTAACCAAGCAGTTCTGCCAATATTGCGTTATTGATTCACCTGCATAGAAACAGCTGGAAATCAAAAGTTTCAGAGTTGAAATTCCAGATGCTGAATATATTTTTTTCACAGCGTATAACGATAATATTATGTTCTAGCTTTATACATGCTCTCGTTCTGCTAGAGAGGCGCCATTAAGTATAATATTCGACCATTGTTTTGAAATATGCCTCAAACTCTTGGAAAAGTATTTCTGTTAATAGTTTCAAACAACAGACTGAGTATACAGTCATGTGGTTTACATTAACTTTAAATCCAGTTTATTCAATCAGGACATGTTGTATGTACAAGTTAAGTCAAGGCACAACATGACCTACCCGATCACTACTAACATAAATAGTTGACAAGGTATTCATCAGTACAGTAACAGCATTTAGATGTTAGCTGTAAAAATTCACAGCTCCCTGGTAATACCTTTTTGTTTGTCAAGTTATCGAAAAGGTTTTGGAGGGATCAGGGGGGCGTTTCATCAACATTTGTCCACCGACAACTGTCAGTGCTGACTAAATTTGACCAATCAGAGGCCTGGAAAATAGTCGGTGACAATAAAATAGTCGGTGACAATAAAATTGTTGGTGAAAATGATATTAGTCGGTGAAAACCACCGACTAATTGTTTCATGAAACGCCCCCCAGATCTGCGTCCTTGGTGTATTGTACAGCAGAGAAGAAACAGAAATGGAGTTAGGAGTAAAAGATTGAAGACAAATAGGGAAAGAGACAGAGAGAGTTTGTATATGTGTCCGTTTCACTTTAAAATGCAATACTTTCCCATTCTTAAGAGGCAAGGAGGATATATCCCCTCCCGGCCTGCGGGGTCAATCTGACCATCGAATCTTGACCATTTAATACAGCGCTATTCAACCGGGATGCCACAAGACGTAATAGGGGTTATAATGAAAAAGCTTATATCAAAAAAATATTGATGGAATTACGTCGATTTCATGAAACCAAGTGAAAGGTTATAAACCGTGAGAGTATGTAATATCACGTGGAAATAGCGTTTCGAAGATATAAAAGAGTCTTCTTTGTCGCTCGCTCGCAGCATATAGAAACAGGAGGATTTCAGGCAGCCTATATAGTGCCTGAACACCTCCATATTATGTGGACAGCGAGGTACCCAAAATCATCTCGTATCTTTTCTATCGAAACTACATTTTTACCATGCTCATTCGCTTCACTTGCTTGCAACATTTTGGGCAATGAGATGGCCGAATATCTTCATATCCATGTATGGTGTTTTTGTATTCATGTATAATTATTCCCATCCTTCAAATCAAAACTCAAACGTTTCCTATCATCATCATATAAAGCCTTAATTACATCTCTTAACTTATGATTTATACCCCAGCTGATATTAATTCTCATTTACATTATGGTAAATAATCGTTAATTTTAAACAGTTTTGATAAATGATAGTAATTCCAAGTTATTTTGTTTATATACGCTCTCAAATTGATAGTTAAAGTTATACAGATAGTGATGATGATAACGACGGTAATAGCGATAGTAAGAGTAATAATATTAGTATTAATAACTTATGGATTGATGAAGTTAACAGCCATACAGCAGGTTTTCTTGATATATTATTAAATAAATTTGACAGTCAGGGTTCGGGCTGTAACCAAGCTGTCTGTTCTGCCGATATTGCTTGTTTGGATTTACCTGTGGAAGCAGTGGCGGATCAAGGGGGCCGGGCCCTCCTAGAAAAAAACATGTAAAAACACCCTTTTGGGAAAAAGAAGATGGGCCCCTCCTGGCGCTCAAGGGGATGGTGGTGAATTTTTTTCTAAAAAAATTGTGCTCACTACCCCCTACTGAGCGAAAAATCGACCGGCGGGTTTTTAAAATTTGCAATTTTCGGTGGCAAAAAAAAAAAAAAATGCTCACTACCCCCCCCTGAGCGGAAAATCGCCCGGCAAGGTTTTCAAATTTTCGCACGAAGTGGGCCCCTTTTTCGGCCCCCTCCCTTGCCGCCGGCTGGATCCGCTCCTGTGTGGAAGAGCTAGGAAAATGGTTTTGGCTATTGTCTTGATATCAATAGTTTCACAGTTGAAATCCACTGCAGATGCTCAGTATATTTTTTTCTCATAGCGTTGTAGCTTGATACAATCAAGCTATCGTTCTGTTGGAGAGGCGCCATAAAGTATATTCGACTATTGTGTTGAAATATGCTGCAAACTCCTGGATAAGTGTCAGACTGAGTATACAATCATGTAGTTGACATAAAGTTCAAATCCAGTTTATTCAATCAGGACATGTTTTATGTAATAGTTAATTCAAGGCACAAACGGGCCTACCCGATCACTACTAACATATATAGTTGACAAGGGACCTGTTGCATAAAACTTACCATAATTTCCAAAGCTCTTTGGAAGCGCATAGAGATGTTATTTCATAACGTATTATGCGCTATACAAGAACTGAACTATTATTATTATTATTATTGATGGTAACTCTGCCATCAATGGTTAACTACCATGGTACATTGCTCAACAGCCAATCACAATCAAGTATTCCATGGAAGTTTGTCAAATTATCGAAAATGCTTTGGAGAGATCAGATCTCCGCCCTTGATGTATTGTACAGCAGAGAAATAACATAAATGGAGTTAGGAGTAAAAGAAAGAGGACATACAGGAAAAGGGTCAAAGAGAGAGTATGTATTTGTGTCCGTTTCACTTTAAAATGCAATATATTTTCCCATTGTAAAGGACTCAATTAGGAGCAAGGAGGATATCCCCTCCTGGCCTGGTCAATTGGTCCCCGTCGAATTTTGACCATTTAGTACAGCGTCTTTCAACTGGGATGCCACAATACATATTTAGGGGTTATAATAAAAAAGAGTTTATCCAAAAATATTAATGGCATAACGTCGATTTCAAGAAAACCGAAGGTTATAAACCGCGAGAGTACGTAATTTCACGAGGAAATAGCATTTTGAATAAAATAAAAAAAAACTTTCTTCGTCGCTCGATTCGCTCCCTCTAAAAATGTATATACAGGATGATTTTAGGAAGGCCAAGTGCCTGGATACCTCCATAATTTATGTGGACAACGAGGTGCCTGAAAATCCTCCTATTTGACAGCGAGGTACCCACAATTGGTTCTAGGACACCAACCCCCTGGGCATCCACCCCCAGATAACCACCCCAGTCAACTACCCCCTAGGAAAACTACCCCCTAGGACAACTACCCCCTAGGGCAACCACCCTCTAGGACGACTACCCCCCCCCGGATAACTACCCCCTAGACAACTAACCCCTAAGACAACTACCCCCGGACAACTACCCCCTAGAACAACAACCCCCTAGAACAACATGGGGGTAGTTGTCCTGGTGCTAGGCCGTTAGTTGTCTCAAAATAGTGCTGAGTTAGTAGTGAAAGACAATATATACATGCAGCGCTTAATTGAAAAAATAATTGGCGCTAGTTAAGATAACGATATGCCAATTGTAAAATTATTGCATGATCTAATAGACATTTATGTCAAATTTTAACCTAGTTTTGAACCCTTTTCATAGAAGTAAAGTTTATTGTTCATATTTTACCTGTGTTATTCACAGGGTGGTTTGAACAAGTTTGAATTCAAGAGGGAAAATGACAAAATTGCATATAGTCGACAGCTGTTTAAATTTGCCAGAATATAAGTTGGGTGGATAGGGCTACAGCCATACAAGGGAGGGGGGGGGGGTGTATAAATGTCAAGAGGTTAAAAATAACCCATTTACCTCTATTTTTACCTCTTGAAATTTTTATCTGGCACCTCAGTGGTTTAGACTGCACCTTCTCTATTTTAAACTCCTGGATCCTCTACTCAATTGCATAAGGTTTGTCTTAATGAGGATGCTCGAGACAAGAAGTGGAGGGAGGAGGGAGGGAGTGTCATTCCGCCAAAGTAAGTAACCCCTCATAACAGGGTAAATGCCAACTGTAATGATGAAATGCTAACTGTAATGATGAAATGCTAACTGTAATGATGAAATGCTAACTGTAATGATGATATGATTGTTTACATGTACTAGTATTATGATTCTATTTAGTGTATTTTTTGTTATCATGTACATACTTTTGTAAACAAATTGTACAATTCAGCACCCGGGCTGCGATGCATATTTTTAAATAAATAAACCATTATTGTTATTCACCTCTTTAGATGAACTTCATTCTAAAATCCAAACGTTTCTATCAGGAGAATCCAAGAAGTCAATAACAATAGATTTGTTCCGAGTTGCCTTTACAAAAAATAGCCATCATACAATTCTTGATTAGGGATATTTCTTTTGATATGATTAATAATTGACTGACATTAAAATAGAAATTTAACCCCCCCCCCCCCTTGGCCCTTTTAGAAACTTTTAGCAAGGTTTTACTGAACTCATATCTACATTTACAAGCTAAATAAATAAATAAACCAAATCACTAACAAGCATTTCTAGGAATTGAAGTACAATTCATGTTGAAATTTTAACAATTTTGACCATTTAGATACAGTCAATGACTGAAAATAGTTGAAATGATTGCACGTATCTTCTATGGAAAATGTTGATCATTCATACAACATGATTAGACCCCCCTCATAAACACACACACATATAACAAACAAGTTCACTCCAAATAACATGTATGTCCTCTATAAATTATGGGGATAAAATGAATGTCATTTTCACAAATAAAACATCTTTATCCAATAAATGCCAATGATACACAATTTATTATTTTTCTTCAAAATGTTTCCTATACAATAATTACTATCATACAATGAAATACTGGCAGCAGGGCACACAAGACTCTCACAAAATACAACATTGTACTGCCCTAATGCGACACAAAACAGCAATATTACGTTTCAGATATGCAAATTTTGGAATGCATTGTTTGAACAAGATGATTGCAGATTAAATCATAATAATAACCTTTCATAAAGGAAATTAATTTGCTAACATTTCATGTTTTGGTAGGCTTTACTCCACATTACTTACGGAAAAGTTTATAAATAAATGAATGTCTGGTAAAACAAATGTTTAAAAGGGGGTCCCTCTTGGCATCAAGTTAGATGTGACATAAGAATAATCAGGAACAAAAAACAAAAACAAAAATCAGTGAAGGCGAGAGGAAAGTTCCATTTTCGTTTAAATTTTTGCTTTATCCCTTTCATCCTGAATTTCTGAGCTTTGCTTTTATTTAGATTGTAGAAAAATTCTAATCAGCACTAGATTTTCATAGGATATAGAAATGTTATATCATAAAGCTATATACAGCCAGTAGTAACTCACTTTTCATACAAGACTTCAACAAATGAAAATGTCATTTACAAAATATTTGTTTACATACATATGAATAAAATAACGACAAAATGTTTAATGAATAATAAATCATTAAATGTAATCTGTATTTTTCATAATAACTACACTCATAATAATAATAATAATAATATTGGATTCTTATATAGCGCACGTATCCACCTTGCAAGGTGCTCAAGGCGCTCCAATATTACCTGGCCAGAGATGCCAACCTCTTGACACAAAAAAACAGACTGAATATCCTAAAAAATCAGATTTTGGAGAGAAAAATAAGATTTTCACGAAAACTTGACATTACCACTGGCCCGTTGGCCCCTAGCTAGTATAATTTCAGAAAAATGTGTTACTGGTGAGAACGGTCAAGTAAAAATGTTTGATCTTTCATTAAAATTTAATGAGAAAATTGTAAAGCAAAGTTTTTGTTCGGGTTCCGGGGTTTACTTGTACATGTTTCTATGCAATTCTGCAAAAAAAAAACAAAAAAAAAATTTGAAAAATCGTATTTTAAGAGGTGAAATCGTATTATCGTATTTCACTCATAATATCGTACTAAATACGATTTAATCGTACTGGTTGGCATCTCTGCCCGGCTATGCTAGGCTGCCGATTTCGGCACTCACAGCATTCAAGGAATTCCTTTCTACTGGTACCCATTTAACACCTGGGTGGAGAGTGGCAAGTGTAGATTAATGTCTTGCCAAAGGACATTAGTGCTGCGGCGGGACTCGAACCGCGGACCCTGTGATCCACAGTCCGACGACTTATCCACTAGACCATAACACCTCTACAAGTGTAACCACAGTCAGCCATTTTTAAATGTTGGTTTTAGAAATGAAATCGCCACATGCATTCTCAACTAAATTATATATTCAGAAAGCATAACTGTTTATTTCTAGAATACTCAAAGTGACATATATGTAACTTGTTTCTTCATATTCCAGAATAGGGCCTTTTTTGTTCTTGGAAATTTCTGTCTCTTTCAAAATGTCTAAATGCAATTTTACAACAGCAAAAGAATATTGTACTGGGTAATGATGAGAATACATCAATAAGAAACATGTCATAATATTAAACTTGTGTTTCCTAATTCATGGAATGAAAAAGACATTTTTCTTTACAGCAAATAACAAAGGTATATGTGTCTGTGTCTGTTAGAAATTTTCATGAAATCTTTTAGACATGTATAGCATAGTGTCTCCATTGTAGTCTTGAAAATCAAATGTTGCATATTTCCAAGAAGCAGAAGGATATAGATTGAAAGCCAAATGTCTGGAACAGGAAAGGCACCTAGCAAGCAAGCAAGAATTGCAACATTCTCCCCCCCCCCTCTTACTATTTCTTTTTCTACTCCTTGGAAGATAACTCCTGAATACCTAAATAGAAATTCAAAATTCAAAGTGACTGAAACATGGCCAATTAAATCAAGAAGACGATGCCTTCGGAAACCATGATCTGATTGGCGTCTTGCATGTTGGACAGGGCGCTATCTATCTCTGCCTGGCTGAACGGAGCTTCCTCGTATTCTTTGGTGAGAGCTTCTGTGACCTGGGTCATCGGGATCGACTGGGCATGCAGCGCGTCGAAGGTCCTGTGCATGGTGGACTTGAAAAGCTTCAGCCTGTTGCACAAGAAGAGCAGACAAAGAATAACAAATGGTTTGTATGGAAGGGTGAATGATAGAAGAGTATCAGGGTTCTTATCTGTTAAGAATGATTCATTTGGGAATAATATGCATTTTCCATGAACCCCAGCCAGTGTTTTCTTTGGCTCAGTAACCAAAAGTTTCAAGTACAAAAATTATTTGAATTCTGTACCATGAAACTTAACCACAGCATTGCATAACACTTGGCTTGGATTTGTGCAGATCTATTAAAGCACTTAGAACCTTTATATTAAGTGATGTAGAAAGGTGTAGAAAGGGATGACCAGCTGTCAACAATTATTTGATGACACCTTAAGTGGCTATTGTTCGCAATTGCACAATATAAAACAAAAAAGACTGCACGCAGTCGAAAATGATGCCTCCACCATAGAGCAATTTTACAAACCAAAACAGAAGCAATTTTAAAAATTCAAGTTTGATTGTAATCCATTAACAGGTTCTCAGAATATTGTGATTAAAAGCTATTTTTCATATACATTTATGACCCTTTGAACTATGACCTCATGACCCTAAAATATAACCAGTTCATTGGCTCTGCAAGATGCATACATGTCCCGAGTTTGATAGTAATCCATCCGTCAGTATTGTTTCGCTATAATCCATCAATCGGTTCTTGTGATAACGCGATCACAAGCTATTTTGGCATACATAATTGGCCGTGACCTTTGACCTTTAACCACGTGACACCAAAATCTAATCAGTCTATTGGCTCTGCAAGATACATACATGACCCAAGTTTGGCGGTAATCATTAAATCCGTTCTTGTGATAACGCGATCACAAGCTATTTTTGCATACATAATGAGCCCTATGACCTTTGACCTCGTGACCCCAAAATCTAATCAGTTCATTAGCTCTGCAAGATACATACAAGACCCAAGTTTGGCGGTAATCCATCAACCGGTTCTTGAGATAACGTGATCACGAGAACGGGACGTACGGACAGGACGGACAACCAGAAAACATAATGCCTCCAGCCACTTTGTAGCGGATAAAAAGACGTACCTTTCAGGATCAACGGTTGTCTGTGTATCCTGTGATTCCTCTGTATCCATAGGCTGCGATTGGGAAGATGCTTCGCTTGGGGTGGTACGTTTACGTGGTGTAGGCATCACTACAAGTGAGAACAGATAACAATGAATGTGATTAAATATTACACCGCTCTCCATCTCTCCATACCCTACTACAAATCACAATCTATTTCTCTTTTACCCCCTATATCTCTTAGTTTCTACCTCTACAATAAATTGCATCACCCTATTTTTTGTCCATCACATTCTACATCAAATTTCTCTCCTTTCCTTCTCATCTGCTTGACCTCCATCTCTCCACCTTCATCTCTCCACCTTCCTCTCTCTCTCTCTATCTCTCTCTCTCTCTCACTTCCTACGGATAAAGAGTCGTAAGGGCCTTTGTCTCTATCTATTTCAACAAGTCTCTCTTTTCATCTCTCTTCTCTTAGTCTATCTTTCTATAGCTCATTCAATCGTTCTCTACCTCACTCTTCTATCCTTACCTTTCGTTATCTCTTAATTCTTCATTACTATCGAAGTCATAAGGGGCCTTAATTTGTCTCCCTCTTTTCTTTGTATATCTTGTTATCTTTCTATAATTCTATATCGGTCTCCAGCTCTGTATTTTTCTCCCTTTCTCTTTCTATTCTCACCTTCGTCACCCCCTCATTCTTCAAAGTCATAAGAGTCTTCATCACCCTTTGCTCGAGCCGGTCTCTCTCTTTTTATCTTTTTATTTTGTCTATCCTTTTATCTCTCTCTCTCTCTCTCTCTCCATCTATCTCTCCCTCTCATTTACTATCCTTACCTTCATCATCTCCTGATTCTTCATAGCTATCAAAGTCATAAGGGTCTTCATCACCCTCTGCTCCAGCAGGTCTCTCTTTTCTCGGTGATCCTCGTCTCTTGCGTCTGGTTGTATTAAGAAAATTCCACACCACATCATATATAATATCACACTTCATAATAATACGTTCAACTCAACATCTACATTCATCTACATATTGTTCACAAATAAAAAGATATATCAAGTTCAGAAATGAAGAAAAAAAGATAAGTAATTTCTTCTTTTTGTAGCATCTTGTCAAAAAGGTCAACACAAGGTAAATTCTTCCGTTCACACTGACCTTTGCAGATCTGACAAGGCCAGCTGGAAAATAGTCAAAAAGCATACTGGTAACTGTTCTTTTCTAGAATACTCTTTCGTACCTTTTTCTTCATATTCCAGCAAAGGGGCTTTTTGTTCTTGGAAATTTCTGTCTCTTTCAATATATGTCTAAATATGATTATTCAAAAACAAAAGAATACTGTACTGGGCAATGATGAGAATATGTCACAATGACTCGTGCTTATTATTCCAAATTACTTTGTACCCTCTCCATTCAAATTGCCTGCACATGGGGAGAATGAAAAGTAATTGTGAAAGACATCTGGTGAATTAAAAAGAAACTAACCTTAGTTTCTTTTGCTTCTCCTCTGCTTCATCCTCCTCAGACTCACTGTCATGGCGACGCTTCTTCTTCTTTTCCAGAACCTGAAGAAAGCGATACATAGAATTAGCGAGATCTTAAAGAGAAAGACCATATGCAGCTAGTTCTGGTCATGCGATTGCATTGTTAAAGAAACGTTGTGAAATCGATCAGAAAAGGTTGATCATCTAGCATATAAGTATTGGTGTGTACTGCAAGGTTCTGGAATCCTCAAAATGATAAGAAATTTGGCCCAGTCTTGGTAAAATTACAAGCACTGTACACAGGAAGATGTATATGGGACTACGCGACCACGAGCGCGATATCTATTTGGTCCCAATAGATATAATAATTTACCAAATAGAGGGTCTATATCAATTAGTAGGCGGTTTCCGGCAAAATTTGTATCATCACGTATTAGTCAAAACATATTCTTTCACATGATTTGTAATGAGAGCTTCCATTTCATTTTTTGAGAGAGGGGCGTTTCCAAAACTGGTCTTTACCTTTAAGGCAATGATATTCAGTTCAAAGTGTAACAGACATTTGTCTGTCTTCAAATTCAAATTTTCTCCACATTTGCCACAAAGGTTGCAGGGTAGAACAGGCTCTATTTGGTACTCTCAAGTCGAACCTAAACCCTTTACAAGCATTACAGCGATCGTACAAAATGTCTCCTGGCAAAATTGCTCTGCAGTATATTCCAATACTTGCCAAAATCCTTTAATTTCAACATTGCCTTGGTCCCAGCACTACACGTAACCCTTAACCTAAACCTAACCTATGATCTAGATGAAACCTATGCCCAAACAATATATCTCTGATGAAATACAGCTCAAGGAAATGCTGCCTGACAAGTGCAAGTGTCTGCAGACTAGTGGGGAGGGGGAGGAGGAGGGTGGAGAAGGGCGGAGGGGATAAATACTATCTAAACATTTCTTCTTTCACAGAACCTAAAACACCAATCCAGAACACGGAAGTACCCTTTACCTTCTTGAAGATAGCAAACTGGACGAGCTGAATGGCTGCCTCAGCATCTTGCAGGTCAACTGTCTTGCTCATGCGAGCTTTGGCATGAGCCGTAGAGAGACGAATCAATGTCTCTAGCGAACGAGCCGTTACAGGGGCAGTCTAGACAAGAGAGAATAAAGAAAGTGTTGGTATTTATTTAGTGGTGAGTTTCATATTTTGTTTTTAATTTGGATGTAGGTCAACAGCCTTGCTCATTTGAGCCTTGGCATGGGTCATAGAGACGGACGAATGTCCCCAGCAAATAGGCTGTTACTGGGGCGGTCAGGACCAAAGGGAGCACAAAGATAGTATTTAGTGACGAGTTTCACATCTTGTTTCTACTTTTGATAGACAGTTCAGCATTTCCAATGATCAGGCTGTCACTGAGTGATTTCAAGTTCGGTGTTGAAAGCTTAACACCAGCTACAACACCGAACTTGAAATCATGCTGGTGTTGAGGTTGACCTCAGAAAATATGACGCATTTCCGGTAGTCTGTGTTGAGGGCTGGTGTTGAATGTCGTCTACTGAGCCGAGTATCGCGGTTGGTGTTGATGATTTACGTGTAATTTTCCCATTCACCAACACCAGCCCTAGGGATTGGGAAATTCTTGATTTCATGTTCGGTGTTGGTGTTGCAGTATACCGCAGGTAACTATGCGTGCATCTGTCACGAATCTCACGATCAAGCCAAGGTAAAATCCATTTTCCACTCAAAACAACTGTAAATCATGGGAGCTATATGTTTTTCAAGAGAAATGATATTTTCTCTATTCATTTTTAATATGCCTTTACATTTGATATTCAATAGGATGTAATTCATTGGAATTTCTGAATGGATTATGCTTTCATCTCAAGACTTTCCGCCTGTAGAGTAGGACATCACTCGGTGTTGAGGCTGGTGTTGAGCTATCGATAACGTGATCGGTATCGTCCTTCTAAACTGACCGTCGGTGTTGGAGCTCGGTTCAGCAGCCTTTCCACGCTCTCAACACCAACACCGAACACCGTACTTGAAATCACTCAATGGGGCTGTCTGGGCCAGAAAGTTAACTGAGATAGTGTTATAAGTTTTGGCAGCAAAGATATTTTTGTTCATACATTACAAATATTCAGTTGTAATTCACTCATTTCGAGGTACGAGACTTTCATGACTTTTTACAATTACCAAAAATAAAATCGCACATGATGTGTGTGCTTTTGGCAATTGTCCTAGGGATAATTATACTATTGTCCAGAAGGTTATCACCCTAGGGGTAATTTGGCTGTTGGGGCAATCGTCCTATGGGGGTAATTATCCTGGGGTGATTGTCCAGGGGGGTCGTTGTCATAAGGGGAATATTGTCTTGGGGTGATTGCCCAGGGGGTAATTTTCCTAGAACCACCTGTGTGGTATTTCTATACAGGTTTACCGTAGTACATACCTTAGCAATGTTATTTGCTGTGGCATCTTGGCTGCGAAGCTTGGAGTACTCATCAGTGATGCAGTCTGCTGCCTCTCTTGTCAATTGCGGCTGCATGCCCTTAGCAATGTGAATGTACTTCCTCATGAATTCCATGCTCACATACTTTTGCCTGAAGGAATGGAACAGAAAATTTTGGAGTTGGTCAAATTTAATAAAAAGCTTGCTTGTCAATAGTTGCGCTAATAGTCCCCAAAATCTTCTTTGTTTTCAAACTCAGCAACTACATGTATCAATATATGCAAAATGAACTCAAATTTCATACAACTTTCCAGACATAACTGGCTCTTGACATTCCTCAAAGCTTGACCATTTTTTCCCATTATGCAACAACTAGCACTAAGATAGAAAACAGTACTACAGAAAACTTTAGATGGAGGAAAGAATGGAAGAGGAAACTACTAAACTACACACAATCAAATGCAGTAAATGAGAGAGAGAGAGAGAGAGAGAATGAGACAGATAGACAGCAAGAGAAACCAGGAGAGAGATACAGAGAGAGAGAGAAAGACAGAGAACACAAGTGACAAAGAGAGAGAGAGAGAAAAAAAAAGGAAGATGAGAGGGGATGAGAGAAAGGAAGGTGGGATGGTTTTGGAAACAAAGACGAAGAAGTAGAGGCAGAGAAAGAAAAAACAAAACAAACTGTAATAAGAAGAGGACATAGAGACAGAGATGAAGAGAAGCAAAGATATACACAGACAACTAATCAGGATCTACTCACTTCTTTCTTGAACCGTGGAGGAGTTTATCATGCTTGTCGTAGACTTTTGTCTGCTGTTTCTCTTCTTCAACAGCATCAGGGTCGTTGGTAGCTAAGAAATCCACTGTGCTACCAAAAGGCATGGCTGCAATACATGTCAAAAATATTTCAATTACTTGCAGGAAAGAGCAGGTTATAGCTGGATTTCAAAATCTGAAGAAGTGAAAATAGTGTCAAAGCATAACCCACGTCAATGATTGTGATCTTCCTATTACAGATGGAAGATGGAAATCTCTTTTTCTTACTGTGAGGTAAAATTTTTGACCAATGCTGCCTATATAGCTTTCTTTTGGTCTTTATGAAGTACTACCTTATAAGCCTTGTCCCATTATAGTAAAATTTTGAAAGTTTATCTCTTTTTTTTAGAAGAAAAATGCAGATCTGGAACTGCTATTACTCTTAGATATGAGCAAAATAACATACACACTCTCTCTCTCTCTCTCTCTATTTCCATATGGTACAGTAAAACCTGCTTTAGTGACCACCTGTATAGACTACATTTTTTTGTTTCCCTTGAAATTGGTTTCTTACTGGAACATGTACTAAAGGAACCTGTACATAAAGACCACCTGCCTATAAAGACCACTTTTCCTGTCTCTCTTGGGTGGTCTTTATAGACAGGTTTCACTGTCTACAGAGGGAGGCAACCATTCCCAATGGCCACTTTGTCTACTTTCCTTGACCTGTCCTGGTAGACGGGATTCTTACTATGATAGTTTATCGTGTTTACTCACCATCTCCGTCCTGTTCTCCAGACTGCCTGTAACGATGCACGCGGAGGACATGGTCAGAAATCTTACGATCATGCTCTGGATCCATCTGATAAAAGAGAACGATTTAATAAATAAGACCTCTATACCTCCACCCTACTCAAGCTGGTTGATTTTAATTGATTGCTTGTTGAATGTTTTTTTTATAATTATTATTATTTTATTTATTTATTTATTTATTTATTTTTTATTTATTTATTTATTTTTATTTTATTTATTTATTTTTTATTTTTATTTTTATTTTTTTTTGGGGGGGGGCTTTTTAAAGTGAGTGGATCGTCAGTTTCCATGTGCAGAAGGCCATAATTCGCTGACACCAGACTTGGTGGAAATAACATTAATGGGAGTACAAATCGGCACACAGCAAACCCGTGGGCCAGTCAAGAATTACCCTGTAATCTCTCGGAGAGTCTAGCTTCGGATCTCGCTTCGGATCGGGTGAGGGAAAAGCAAAGCATTACATAAGGTCGAATGGTCATAAAACTGAAGGCTAACCCTGGTGATTGACAACACCTGTTATTGGGTAAACACCCGAACGGTGTCGAATTCCCCATGAGAGCTTTAATCTTTTAATCCATTTATTTATACTTAATCTTTCTGTTCATCAATACATATATTTCTGATTTATTCTCATCTTCCTTGCATCTATGATTTTTCTATCTTTTACCTGTCTTTCCATTCATTATTCATCTATTCCAAACTGCCACTAGATACTGACCTGGTCGAGAACAATGAAGATGACATCAAAACGAGATAGAAGAGAGTCTTGGAGACCGATGTTCTCCATAGGCGTCTTGTACTGGTCATACTGGAAGAGAAGAAATACAGGAAATTATTCAAGGAATTTGAAATCGATGTCTCCTGCTAACTTATAAGAGACAATTCCCAACTTTTAAATTCTCTTTCAGGTACCAATTTCACAATTCATCAATTTCATCACCTTGCTCATCAGAATGTAAGCGTATGTACGTTATACGATGCAAACATATATGCATTCTAGGGGATGACCTGACCTGACATTTTCCCCGGCCATATTTTATAAGAGATATTGGTTACAGGTTTAGACATAGTGTTTGGTACAGTGTTAAAGTAATGATTTGGTTAGTATATCAAATTGACCGCACAAGCAACTGTCATTGGAGCATGTAAAATAGAACCCCAAAGAACTAATGATATTTAAGGATATAAGGATAGCTTTAGATATAGTGTTTGGTGCAGGGTTGAAGTTAGAAGTTTTGAGTTAGTGTATTGAATGTCACTGGAGCACATGTCACAGAGAACTCCCATAGAGAACGGTTGATGCTCGCTTACTCAAAAAACCATTATGTGATAAGCAAGACCAAAGGCAATCTAATCCAATCAAACTTACCCTTCCATAGACGGGGTTAGCTGCTGCTAACACACTACACCTTGCATTGAGCTTAGCATGGATACCGGCCTTAGCGATGGTGACACGCCCCTGTTCCATCACCTCATGTATAGCTGTACGATCTTGATCGCTCATCTGCAAATTGAATTATTAAAATCCGCAAAATGATATATTACTTGCAATGGCAATACACCCCAAAAATAGAGAAATAATTTTTATGTTCAATATCCAAATATTTTCTTTTATATTTCAACATTAGGTATACAGGGTTATGATATGTTTACCACTTATCTTGGAAGGCTGCATTTATGTAGAATTCGTGAGTCCTTATATTCTTTCCATGGTAGTCTTACGCTAACTAGTACACAACAAAGTGGGTCCTTTAATTATGATACGTAGGTTTTGCAAACATTTTCAACAGATTAGTTGGCATATCACATTCCACAATGAAGGAACAGAAAAAAATTCTCAAATTGGCAGCAGAAATTACAAGGAAGAACAGACTATGAAAGCCCAGGGCTTGACCAGATTTAAGGTCCATGCAGGGCAAATAACATAACAATGATAAGATTAGTAATATACGACACTATAAAGCGCATATCACAAATATGTCCCTATGCACAGTCATGGGGAGGAGGAAAGAAAGGAATATATGTGAGATACGATAAGCATACTTCTTTACAGTCATTAGTTAGCACTGGAAATTGTTTAAAAAAAAAATCTTTTAAGACATGTTTTAAAGTTCCCAATAGTATCACATTTTTTGATATATTCTGGCAATTCATTCTAAAGCTCTACTCATGCAACCTGAAAAGAGTTTGACCTGTAGAACTTTGTATTTACTTGAGGGATAGAAAGGAAAGACTTTCGGGAAGACCCGAGGTTTCTTTTAGGTACATATTGGGTAGGAAAGCAGTTCAGTCAACTACGTAGGAGACAATCCTTTCAGGCACTGAAATCACATTATCACAATTAGTATTCTTTGCTGTGATTGTACGAGACATTTAAAATCATGCTCTTCCAGAGGATAACCCTCTAAAAAACATTTTCTACAATAAACGACAACAGGTATAAGACCTACAAATTTAATTTCTTCATTCTGGGCCTAGAAAATGAAAGCATTACCTTGTCAAACTCATCAATGCAGACAACACCACGGTCGGCCAGAACCATAGCTCCTGCCTCTAGGCGGCGCTCTCCAGTTTCTTGATCGGTGGTAACGGCAGCTGTCAGACCAACACCGGATGATCCTCGGCCAGTTGTTGCTATGGCTCTAGGTGCCGTGTGCAAAACATACCTAGGACAGGACAACATCAATAACTTGTTACAGAATATCTATGTTCATCAAAGAGCAAAAACACCTAGTATACATTTTCAGGCTACGTCTATTACAATGATCCAAAGCGGACAAAAATATTACTAAGCAAATACACAGGACATGTTGGTGACACTTTAATTCTCATGAGAACTAGAAATATCGCAATTTGTATTGCCGCGCAATGCGAATGTATCCCCCGGCAGTGGCAGCGATTTTGTGCATCCTAATGTTCGAAGGAGGGACAAAGATCCCCTCTCCCCTCCCTGAAACAAAAGGATGATGTAGAGATCGCCACTAGTGGCTCGGACTATTGTCAAGACTAGGATAGGAACAGCATCACCAAACCAATATGTGTTTAGATTAGAGTATAATGCATCTCTGTAGAAAATTTGAAAGAAATCTTTTAAGAAATGTGGCAGTTAGAGCACACAAAGACAGCCACCAAATGCGACCTTTGACCCTATAACAGACGGAACACAGGTGGCAGCATCACCAAACACTAAAGATGTGTACATTGTACTAAGACACACCTCCATACAACATTTGAAAGAAATCCGTCAAGAAATGTGGCAGTTAGAGCAACTAAAAACATATGACCTTTGACCATATAAAAGACGGAACAATGAGGGCAGCATCGCCCAAAAGTGTAGATGTGTAGATTGTACCAAGATACATCTCCTTTCAAAATTTGAAAGAAATCCGTCATGAAATATGACCTGCAGAGCGCACAAAAGACAGCCACCAAAATACGACCTTTGACCCTATAACAGACGGAACACAGGTGGCAGCATCACCAAACACTGAAGATGTGTACATTGTACTAAGACACACCTCCATACAACATTTGAAAGAAATCCGTCAAGAAATGTGGCAGTTAGAGTGCATAAAAGACATATGACCTTTGACCATATAAAAGACGAAACAATGAGGGCAGCATCGCCGAAAGTGTAGATGTGTAGATTGTACCAAGATACATCTCCTTTCAAAATTTGAAAGAAATCCGTCATGAAATATGACCTGCAGAGCGCACAAAAGACAGCCACCAAAATACGACCTTTGACCCTATAACAGACGGAACACAGGTGGCAGCATCACCAAACACTAAAGATGTGTACATTGTACTAAGACACACCTCCATACAACATTTGAAAGAAATCCGTCAAGAAATGTGGCAGTTAGAGTGCATAAAAGACATATGACCTTTGACCATAGGGTCATTCCATGTCAAATCACCCAAAAAATCTGAAAATCTTAACCCGACCATTTTTGATTTTGATGAAACTTAGTGTACTTGTTGAGTGTGATCTCACAGCACCAAATCTCAAATTTTAGGTCAATCGGGTGAGGGTTTGGGAGATCGGCCCACCAAATTTTGAGATTTTTGCAAAAATGGGGGTGGCGGGCCTACCTTTGAACCCTTGTATCTCGGGAACTAATGGGTCAATCTTCACAAAATTGGTATTGTTGGAAAGGGTATTCAATAAGGATTCCAAATCTGCCATCATTTTGAAGATTGATACATGTTGGGGTACTTTGACCTCTTGACCTAAGATTTGACCTTGAAATTGACCTTGTGGATCACGTGACCTTGACAACATTTTTCATGAAATGTAATCTCTGACATGATCACTAAAACATATAAAAGTTTCAGAGATATAATATTTTTTGTTTAGGAGCAATAAGGATTGAAAGCATCCATACTCACAGATATTCACAATAAACCCTATTATAATGTATACAATACATGCAATATGCACTGTACAACATACATCTTCCACATGCTTTTTGTTCTAGTCATATCCATCCTAAATGTCAGCAGTACTTAAATAGAAATATAATGAGAAGTTCATATAGGCCTAAAGGGTTAACAGGATGTATGGCTTCAGGCCTCTGAGTCGGTTCTAGGACAATTACCCCTGGAAAATTACCCCGGAAAACTACCCTCTAAGGACAATTACCCCCACCCCTATTCGTTAAGGGAAGTCCAGTCTGATAGTTGGTTTTAATCAAAGCAGATTTTTTTTTCGGGGTAATTATTCTTGAGGGTAATTGTCCTAGGGGTAATTTCCGGGGGTAATTGTCCTTGGGAGGGGACAGCTTGTCCTAGGAGGTAATTTTCTGGGGGTAATTGTCCTCTGGGTGTGATAGTCCTTGGGGTAATTTTTTTTGGGGGTAATTGTCCTCAGGGGGGACATTTCCTGGGGTTAATTTTCCAGGGGTGATTGCACAGGGGTAATTGTCCTAGAACCGACTCAGAGGCCTGAAGCCATACATCCTGTTAACCCTTTAGGCCTATATGAACTTCTCATTATATTTCTATTTAAGTACTGCTTACATTTAGGATGGATATGACTAGAACAAAAAGCATGTGGAAGATGTATGTTGTACAGTGCATACTGCATGTATTGTATACATTGTAATAGGGTTTATTGTGAATATTTGTGAGTATGGATACTTTCAATCCTTATTGCTCCTAAACAAAAATATTATATCTCTGAAACTTTTATATGTTTTAGTGAACATGTCAGAGATTATATTTCATGAAAAATGTTGTCAAGGTCACGTGATCCACAAGGTCAATTTCAAGGTCAAATCTTAGGTCAAAAGGTCAAGGTACCCCAACATGTATCAATCTTCAAAATGATGGCAGATTTGGAATCCTTATTGAATACCCTTTCCAACAATACCACTTTTGTGAAGATTGACCCATTAGTTCCTGAGATACAAGGGTTCAAAGGTAGGCCCGCCACCCCCATTTTTGCAAAAATCTCAAAATTTGGTGGACCGTATCTCCCAAACCCCTCACCGGATTGACCTAAAATTTGAGATTTGGTGCTGTGAGATCACACTCAACAAGTACACTAAATTTCATCAAAATAAAAAATGGTCGGGTTAAAACCATTGGGTGATTTGACATGGAATGACCCCATATAAAAGACGAAACAATGAGGGCAGCATCGCCCAAAAGTGTAGATGTGTAGATTGTACCAAGATACATCTCCTTTCAAAATTTGAAAGAAATCCGTCTTGAAATATGACCTGCAGAGCGCACACTAGACACCCACAAAAATATGACCTTTGACCCTATAAAAGACGGAACACTGGAGGCAGCATCAGCAAAATCTATAGGCTTGTAGATCGTACCAAGATACACCTTCGTTCAAAATTTGAACAAAATCCCTTGAGAAATGTAGCCTATAAAGCGCACACAAACCATCGACAAAAATATGGCCTTTTACCCATAGAAGACGGAACACTGAGGGCAGCATCACCAAAAGTTATAGGTGTGTAGATTATACCAAGATACAACTCCATACAAAATTTGAAAGAAATCCGTCAAGAAATGATGCAGTTATACCGCACACTAGAGTGCACATAAGACATCTATCAAAATATGACCTTTGACCCTATAAAAGACGGAACACTGGAGGCAGCCTCACTAAAATCTATAGGCTTCTAGATTATACCAAGGTACACCTTCGTTCAAAATTTGAACAAAATTCCTTGAGAAATGTGGCCTATAGAGCGCACACAAACCATCGACAAAAATATGGCCTTTTACCCTATAGAAGACGGAACACTGAGGGCAGCATCACCAAAAGTTATAGGTGTGTAGATTATACCAAGATACAACTCCATACAAAATTTGAAAAAATCTGTCTAGGAATGTGGCAGTTAGAGCGCACACTAGGATGCACATAAGACATCTATCAAAATATGACCTTTGACCCTATAAAAGACGGAACACTAGAGGCAGCATCACCAAAATCTATAGGCTTCTAGATTATACCAAGATACACCTTCGTTTAAAATTTGAACAAAATCCCTTGAGAAATGTGGCCTATAGAGCGCACACAAACTATCGACAAAAATATGGCCTTTTACCCTATAGAAGACGGAACACTGAGGGCAGCATCACCAAAAGTTATAGATGTGTAGATTATACCAAAATACACCTCCATACAAAATTTGAAAAAATCCGTCAAGGAATGTGGCAGTTAGAGCGCACACAAGAATATGACGCGGCGGCGGACGCGGCGGCGGACGCGTAACGCTGCTGAATCCAAAGTACCCCACCGGCATACTGCCGGGGGATACAATAAATCACAAAGCGGAGGAATTTTTATCAGCTGTATTTTTAAATTTCTCAAAGAAATTGACGATTTAAGGTGTGAAAAGGCAGAGAACACTGTCTTAAGTAGAGCATATTGTATTTCATCTGAGGTCTCATTGACAGAGCATTCCCTCTGGAAACCAGATGGAGAAGTTAAAGATATATTTTCATAAGGGTGCCGGGATAATGTCGTCACACTCACCTTAACATCTGTGACTTGGCTGTTGATGGATCTCCAATCAATAATACATTGATGTCACTGAAAAGAATGGAAAATCCAGAATAAAACTCTGCCCATACTTTAAGGTTACATAGCATATTTATGGGCAATGACATGATCTAATCATCTTTCTTTTTTGTTCTCCTCTTCCTGTATTGATATAATCTACTAGAAAAACAATAATGATTAATTCATAAGTTTTTCTTTTTTTGTCTTCTTTTCTTTTCTTTGCTACAAGTCTTAAAAAGAGAGACTTATGCAGATCCCACAAAAGTATTTTTATTAAATTCTGAAAGCATGATCCTTATATTCTAAAAAGTACAAGGCAGTAGATTAAATCTTTGGGAGTAGTGTTTCATGACTGAGGAAAATTAAACTATATAATTCATGAAAAAAACTAAAATGCATTAGGAAGAATTAGTAGGTTTTCTCGAATTTCTTCAGTTGTCCTTATTCCCTCAAATTTCATTCTGTGAGACAGTTGCATATCATGTGGCAAAATTTTCAAGATTCTCAGTTTCTCAGTAAATGACTTCGGGAAACAGATTATTGCACACTTACCCACGAAGCCTAGTGCCATTCTCCAACACCTTCTCCATCCCTCCCAACAACATACAAAGCACGGCCTTCTTGATGTACTCATGACCGTGGATAGAGGGCGCCAAACTCTTGGCCAGTAGCTCAAAGACATCTTCCTTCTTATCTTGAGAGAATTTACGGATCTTTGCGATGTCCTCGGCGGTGAAATTAGGGACAGTTTCCTTGCTGAGTAGTTGAACGTGGTTTGCGATGATGATGGTTCTGTATAGGTATGAAAAAGAGGGAAAATTAAATCATCTTGTCATACGAATCAATTAGTTTTCATTATTTTAATAGTAATAGCAAGATTTGATGGTGTGAGGCTACTTGTATTCATACTATAGCCTTTCAATTTCAGTTATGTATCATATCGAAGCAGTGTCATGATTAGCGTTACTTTCTTTCTCTGGCATATATTCTTCCCCATTTTCTACCAACAGTTAAATGATAAACCATTTTCTGTATTTAGGGTTGTACGATCTAAACTGATATTAAACTCAACAAGTTGTTCCAGTAGGAAATGGAATGTAATGTTGTTGGAATTGGTAATGTCATCGCATTTCGACATGTGACAAGTTCCTCATTCTCTCAATATGCAGACATGGAAAATCTTAGTGAATACAGAATATTTCAAAGAGGTTTGCCTACCTATGACTGCTTAGACATGAAACGCTGCAGGGTTTATTAGGGAAAAATAATGAGAGGAGGGGGGCGTAGTTTATTTCTAATTCGATACCAATACAAATGTTGCTGAAATGACATGATTTTCCGGGGGGTTTTCTCACTTTTGTGTAAATTATACTTTTTTATGCGTTTGTTGGAAAATGGCATATTCCCAAATTTCTAGTCAGGCAAAAATTGATTTTTTTTTTTTAATTTATTTATTTTTTTCTTCTGGTGTGTGGGGGAAGGGTGGGGAAGAGGGGAGGGTAGGTAAAGCGATCACTCTTCATTCAACCTTGGACCAAGGAACATGCATTTACCTGAAGGTGCCGTTGGTGTAACTGCCTTGCTTGTTGGGAAGACAACGGAATGTACCAATTACTTGGACTCTATCACCAGGCTAAAAAGTCAACAAAGGAAGATAACAGATTAAATTATGATCATCTCAAATAACTATCACAACAGCTACATTTGTGAATCTGGAGTTCTGAACAAACTGTTGAATGACAGTTGATAAACATTCAATTTTAATGTCAGTTCCTAAAATAATAAGTACAAATTCATTCGAAAGATGACCAAGTGATTGTTGTTTGAGGGAAAGTATTCTCCAATAAAGCAAGAACATGGAGAGAGTTGACATTAAAGCCAGCTGCTGGATATGAAATAATCATCCAGAATAACAAGACATTAAATTGTTTTTAAAAAATGTCCTAAAATACAAAGTCTATGGGGCTCCTTGAAGTGGTATGATGACCACTTCAGTTTCCCTAAGCCTCTGTGTATTCTTATTGCTGCTGTAATTGTATGCTACAAAAGAGAAATCTCAACATTGTCCATCGACCAAACAAAAATCTGTATCATTCTTACCTTACAAGCATCAACAAGATCATTGTCCACGATGATGTCGACCGACCTTGGTAGCTGACCTGCAGGGGCCTTCTCAGGCATCTCCTGAATGGTGATAGTCTGGTGGTCTTTATAGAGGGATAGACCAAACTCTGTCTCAAGTGGGTTGCCTTGGTCATCCTGGTAGGTCAATCAATCAGGTTAAAGGTTAAAGGTTATTTTGGTTTGACAACAAATATAATTCTCCTTTTATGCAATATCTCAGACATAAATGAGGCACATTTCCAATCATTTCTAGGCCAAGTCTCATACAATTTATCTAGATCAAGGCAAGTCTTCCCATCAATCAGTAATCGCTCAATATGGTTAATGCAAACCACATGGTGAAAGTTGAATTGTGATAAATTTGAATCAATTGCAAGTCTAAGAAAGAGCCCTTTATCATCATAAATTGGCAGATTTCTCTTCCCTAATCAATGCGGGGCCAGTTAAACCGCCAGAGGTACAAGATCGAGGACATGCCATTAGAATATGTACTAATTGTATAACAAATGGTATGTACATGAACTTATGGGGCATTGCAAGAAAGTTGCAATCAATTGCAAATCTCCAAAATCAAGCGCAAGTCTTGCGATTAATTGCAAATTTGCAATTGATCGCAACTCAACGTTCTTGCATCGCCCATTAGTAGAGAGCTAGATCTAGTTAATTTCATTGAATTGTCAAAACTTAAATCCTAACAAAATGAAATTTAGGAGGCTATTTGGGCATTGCAAGAAAGTTGAGTTGCAATCGATTGCAAATATCAGTTGCAAATTTTGCAAATTGCAATCAATTGCAACTTTCTTGCAACGCCCCATTAGACTATAGAGGCCAGTTTCTTGAAACTATCATAAGCCTAAAATTTCTCGGACATCCCACTGAAAACTCATGTTAATTGAATAACACATGTTCAATTACTCTGATTGTCTTCAACCTACCTTTGTTGGATAGACAGAGCTAGAAGGGAAGGCATCAAGAGAGGTTAGATCAGTGTATTTGCGTTCCATGGTCTTGCGAGTTGCCGGACAGTAGTGCACGCTACGTACCACCTTCGGTCTTACAAGTGAACCTGTCATAAAGAAAAAATACAGACCTGATAAGTATACTTACTTCAAGTTTGTAATTGTATTCAATTTTCATAAAGTGTGATATAAAGGAAGTTTAAATGTTCCCCTTGCCATTATGCTAAAGAAATTTTGGTACAAACTTCTTTTCCAAGGAGAGATACAAAGAGGGTAAGGTAATTTGTAGACAATGCTATTCCCACATCCTCCTCCTAATCAATGGGTGCACTACTTCCATTTCAGCCATCAAGAAACATGTCTGGAAAGATGCTACACTACTGCTACTACTTACACTTGGTAACGATTCCCTCCACACAAACCAGGTTTCCAAGGTAGCTTGCGGCTAGGGAGCGGGGAGTAACATGCTTGGATCCGAAGCTTCCTTCAAAGCCGACGAAAAAGTCATCGTGCTGCTTGCCGTAAGCGGTATCGGCCGACGTGACAAACTCCTTCAGGGCTCGCTGGAGACAAGCTACTTCTTCGTGGGCTTCGTTCAACAGTCTAGAGTACAAAATGGGAGGGAACAGTGATGACTGTCTATCATAAACGTTATTATATCGGAAGCAGAAACCCAACATTCCTGACGTCTTTCTCAAAAAGAATCACATAATCAATTGACATATTTGTAGTCATCTAAATTTCAATGCACAGATGTATATGTAAACTATTTTTATGAGGAGAGTATAACTATGAGGTTAGGACTAAAGACATTAATATAAGATTTCAATTATCAGATCTTGAACCTTGATGAGATAATCCCTGAAGCAGATTTTCCAAGCTAAATTAGAATGGGATCTGTTGTGACAGCAGGTGACAACAACAGAACAGTGTAAATTTCCATTTACAATAAAATACATGTAGTGATGTGCGAGTAAAAGCCATGCTCCTACAGTTTACAGATAATTCCTATGTATCAAAATAATTTTTTTTCTTCTATCATTCAAATAAAGAAAATTTATGGAGTCTATATAAACCTAGATCTAAGTCCTAATTTCATTAATCTAATTCAACATTTCTTCAGAAATGGGGTGCCATTGTGGTGACCAAATTGATCAGTCTCTACTTCAGTGAATTGTATGATAAACAATTACAAAATAAGAAAATGGTATGATAAACAATTACAAAATAAGAAAATCAGACTTGGGAATGAAGTTCTTGTTGAATAAAATGAAGTATGATTGTGTATGAAGTATGACTCAACGACCTTATAAGTTATAAGGCTCTTAGTCTTAGCAGACATAATAAATTACTCACCGTGCAGCTCTCTTGGGGTATTTCCGTCGAAGGTCATTGATGTTGACGGTGAGACGACATTGATTCTTTGATATCATGCTCTGAACCTTCTCATGATAGATACCTTGGTCAGCCTAAGACAGAGGAAATATAGAAGGATAAACATCAAGCAAGATAAAGTGTACCAATCACCTAAAAAAAATAATGTGTGCATAGGTAAAATGTACCGTGTATGAGCTGGGACCAATGTTTGCAGCGCATGCTCGTTCACTGGTAGCGGGCCTACTATGTTCGTCCCGATTTGCTTGCGATATCCCCTGGCAAAACAGTAAAAATGGGGGGAAATATGGTATGTGCACTAGATCTATATTTGACATGTTATAGAGAGAGGGCCGACCCGTTAGCCAGACTTAATTTGAAGAATGTACACTCTATATATATTATTACAATATTAGGCAAGCAGAGGTTACAAAGGCGCCGATGGCGTTTACGTACACTGCACCGAGACGATTCAGTATGTTACTGTTAGCTTATAGAGTTAGACGAGAGCGTCAAAAGACAAAACATTTTATATATCTTCCAAGCAGATTATTCTGTCTGGTAAGTAACTCCAGGAAGCTCTGCCGCCAAAGGCGTCGAACTCCAGATCCTACATATAGGATACATATACATGTACATGTTTTTTGTTGTATTAAATTACTTTCTTTGATGTTGAATCAACGATATACAACATGTTATTCATATGTGCTGCGCCGCTACCGCGCATGCGTACTTTCTCTTCGCCATTTTAATTAACAATATACAACATGGATAGAGTAGGTTAGGACAAGGAATCACCCTTTTTCCCATCAAAGACTTCTTCAAATTATAGTTTCAAAGGTTGCCCGGATGCCCAGAGGAGTCGAAAAACATTGTAAGTCAAAAGTTTAATTACTGGCTGTCTAGGCCCTATAGACCTACTCTATAGTTCTTCTAGATTTTGAAAAAATGTGACCGAACCCGCTGTTTGAATCGTTTTCCTATGTAGAGCTCTAGGACTAGGACTCTAGGAGCTTCCGGCCTTGGAGTTAGTAAGTAAGAAGCATTTATTGCAATATTATTGGTAACTTGCAAAGGCAAAACTTTGGCAAAGAACTGTAAATGTTACTGTTAGAATTCAAAAGATAACACTGTAAAGTCTGTAGAAAAAAATTGTTACTGTTACTTTGTGTTAGCCTAGAAATCTACTTGTTAATGTAGACCTAATTCTACTATTCTAGACACTAGACTAGATCTAATTCAGTAGATCTATTTGCATTTCTGACATTCTGTATATCAACTCACAATTTCTGAATTAGGCTGTCAACTAGATTATGACAATATGAGACTTCACAAGTTATGCAAAAGCCATAACAATTAACATGACAAATATGACTAGACTAAGTCTAGGCCTAGTATTATTAGTATTGACTGAAGACAAGTGAACTTTCAGGACGATATTGTCAAACTTAGAAAGAATGAGGGTTAAAACTGTAATTTATAATTGTCGTGATTGTCTTTGAAATTGAAACCGAAACACTTCTGCTAAGTGCCAAAAGTTACATTGACTTGTCTTGAGTGAAATCAGTGAACGTGACTCGTGAGACTGACTAGATTCTAGATCTAGAGAGTCTCTAGATCTACTGAGAAAGTGAGAGATACAACTTACATCATCGTCCAGAAATTCGAGATATTCACGCTGATAATCCCTCAACTGCTGGTCGATGTCGGTATCCATGTTTTAACTTTGAAATGTCTTCCCAAATCAGATAGAAATTCGAAAATGTCCACAATGCTGTGTTGTAAACAATGACAAACTCGCACAGTACGATTTAAATGCCCGGTGTTATACACAGCTGTACGTACCTACATATATGCATGTGCGGTACTGTATGCCCAATGCACACAATTTTCGCGCCACGATCAACATGTGATTGAGCAACCCGCGGGACCTTTAACTGATATTCGCTCCCTGATTGGTCAGTTGAATAGGTCCATTACCCGGTTTCGACTAGTCTACTTTGCACAGACTCCTCTGAAATTCATAATTATCCTCGTAGAAGTACCTAACTGGATTTTTTTTTAATGTTAAATATGGTTCGTTTCATGTGTTTTGTATGAATATTATGATATATATTACAGCCTTTAATTTCCATTATAGTCAATAAGATAGACTCATATAAATGAAAATTATATGTTCAGCAGTCAGTATACTCTATATTTGAGAAAAGCTATTTTCATCACATTCAAAAATATATGCATGTTTTTGAGGTAGGCCTCTCTTATTATAATTTTGCAGAATCCAAAGATACATTTTGACATGGAAAATGAAAATATAGTACATGTGTATGTGTAAGGTTCACTATCATTATCAAAATGTTTCATGTTATCTTATATTGACTCTGTTTATAAATGTTCCATTGATTATGATTGAGGTCTTTATTATTATCATTATAATTACCATTAATTTAATATTATCATCATTATCATTATTACCATTATTATGATCATTATTTTTATTATCATTATCATCAATATTACTGTTATTATCATATCATTATCATTATTATTACTGTAATATTATCATCATCATTATTACCATCATTTCATTATTAATATCATTATTAATATTATGATCACCATTAACATCACCATCATCATATTTTAATGCAAGTAAATAGAATGAAAAACATATCCTTTTCAACCAAAACAACACAAGGCATCACTTACGAAATCAGGTTTTTAGAACTATTAAAAAAAAATCATCCTTCTACTATCGAACATGGCTCCATCCATCACAATGACATGCAAATATGCTTTCATTTACAAAGTTTCTTTGACTTATTTACAGCTGGCCTCTGCTTCCCGTCACTTCACGTGTTCCTCACTAAACAAAATATATAGACAATCATCTTGGACCCCATGGAAGAACCGTCTTGTCTCTATGGCTTGACTGAACTGGGTTTCCTTCCCACTTCATTATTGTCTTCTTCTTTTCTCTTTTACATTGTATATTATGTTTGTTTTTAAATGTTTATTTATATTATGTTGTAAATGTTTTGTACATATATATATATATATATATATAATCGGTGGTATTCCGATAGCGCGAACTAAGTTAAGCTTGGCTTAACTAGTTCACACTTTTATGGAGTGCCTGTTGCCAACTCATTTTCCCTGTACAGATTATTTTAATCCTGCAATGAAAAGTGTCCAAAAAATAATTTTGCAATGAAATGGGAAGAAAAAGATAATATGAGTATGAACTGAATTTCAATAAAGTCTTTGGTAGATTATCTTTGTCATGAATATTGAAGGAGGAAGATGACACATAGCATTCCATAGAAGTGTGAACTAAAATTCTTGTTTAGTCTGGACTTAGTCCCGGCTTAACTTAAGACAATACCACCCATTATGTTTTTATTGTGAATTTGGAGAATGAATATATCAAATCAAATCAAAAACAACACACCAAGAAATGAGAAGTCGAACCTAGTCATATATAGATGATTTCTTAACACACTCTTTTATTAGACTTTTCTTACACGTTGTACAAAGAGAAAGAAAAAAAAATGAGTATGTTCCTCGCTTTACATTGTGTACAGCTTGAATAAGATCAACTCAAAACTAAGTGGCTATCTACGTACGGGTAGGCGTGACTTAATAATACTGCTAATCACTTTCCCATTCACCAATTCAGTAATTAAGAAAAACGAAATGAACAATTGACATACTATGCACAAACACTTTTTTTTACAATCACCATTCCAGAGGCAGGCTGCACCAAAATAATGAAAATATGCATTGATAGAATTAAAAAATCCACGAAAAAGAGATATTCACATAAAAATACTTAAAACAAGAACTAGGACAATTCTATTTTTCATGCAGGTAATTTATACAAATAGACATGCACACACTGTATGTATAAACAAGCGTTGATGAAAGGAAACAAAAGCATTAAAAATCATTTAAAATCAACATTTTAGTTGTAGATTATCCCAAAAGGAAAATAGCTCAATTCCTACTAAAAATGTATTATTTTCCATGCACATTATTCAATGATCATTTCTCAACTTCCTTTGTGTATGCCGCGATTCCTTATAAACATTGTAACATAGTTCATAGCTTTTTGCTTTTATGGCAAGTCAACCCTCTTGGTAAAACTCACTTCTTTTCTTCTTTTTTTCTTTCTTTCGGACCTTTACTTGATTTGTCAATTTTAACAAATTTTGGGTTTTCTTCATTGCCCAAAAAACAAAGGAGTAAGAAGTCAATATCAAAAGTCTGTTCTTTTTTTTCACAAGCAAAAGTTAACTACCAACTTCTTGAAATATTTATCTGGAAAGCCAGTTCTCTATTTAAAAAAAAAAAATTATTTATCTAAAATTCATTTTTGCACAGTTCTGTTTGCTTCCATCAATAACAACACATAACCTCAAAAAGCTGTATACTGGAAAAAAATTTATGCACAAATCTTCTTGACATCATGAAACATTGTCTACTTTACAAACGGATGAATACACTAGACTTCGGACCGATACACAAATATCATTCAGAAAAGTACAACATATATAGAGGGCCAATTTCTATTTCACAATTTTGTGTACATGAGGAGGGATGTAAAACATAAACATTTGTACAGAAATAAAACAAATAAGTGTTCTCTGAAATTTACACTTGCTACTGTACAAATGTACACTTTTTTTGTCATAATAGGGAGCATTTTTTCTGTGCTTATTTTCATTCTTTTGGACAAAATCTACATCAAAATTACAAATCCATATAAGGATAAATACATAATACATGATCACACCAAAAAATGCTACCATATTGACATTTCTGTTCACAATTCTAAAACTGAAATAAACCAATTCATTTTCCTTTTGAAATAAATTAAAATTGACAAAATACATCACATTTGGCCTTTACACTGTCCTATTATACACATTATGGAGGCACGGGTAACACTGCTAAATTTAAACAAGCTATCCAATATAAAATTGCGTGCAGTATAAAATGATCTGAAAAAATTGCAGTTAATTTCTTGTCATAGAGCATCATAGATCATCATTGCCATCACAATAATCGCTCAAAAATTAGGAGAATTTACAAGATACCACATTGAAAGGTGGCTGGTTTATGACAATAAGATCTGCACAAATCCTTTCTTACATAATTGCCATCATTGAGGAAAATGAATCATAAAATTCAAAAGTATCATGGGCTAATGCATTCATTGTCTTTCCTTTTTACATAATTTACATGCTCCATAAGCACAATTCAGTTTCATATTACATGAGACGCACAGATCACATGAGATTTCCTATATTTTGGCGTATAGTTGAAGACTTGCACTCAGGAAGAAAATAATTACAATGCAAAGCTGCTTTCTGTGGTATTTTTTTCTTACAAAAATTCATCAAATCATGAACAATTCCAGTAAACATTCCAACTCAGGAAAAAAATAAAAAATTGTTCCCAATCTTCATAAATTGTCTTATTTTCATCAGTTGCTTAATAATCTATGTACAAAGAGGGTCAGTCTCTTTATCATTCTGAACCAATGTTTCTGTACATTCTCTACATGTATTTAAAGTGAGTCAAATAAAGTCTTGTCTTTTTACAACATTAATGTCAAGGGAATTGTGAACTGGGAGAGAGTATGCCTTTACATTTTAATTACAAAAGAATTATACAAATGAAAAACTATACTTTGTAATCTGGAAATAAAGTCTTATTTACACATTGACCTTAGGGTATTGATCTACATGGTCATACATGATGTAATATGGTACTCATTTACCTCATAATTTTGGTCTCTAATAAGCAAATACACATACCCTTCAAAAGCGGGCCAAGAACAGTATTTTCCATTAGAATACTATGCACAAAGCAGTCAGTGTTTCTCAAATGAAGAATCACATTTTCTTGTTTCTTTACAATAAAAAAAATTGTGTAACAAAGCTTTTACAAGTCGTCTTTTTTACATTATGTCACAAGTCCAATACTTAGTGGAAATTATGTGCAAGTTATCTCTGAAATTTACAAAAGTCTATAAACTATTTACTATTTTTACACCAATGCTTTCATAAATCATGTCTGCATTTTCTCATTGTATCTGTATTTTTCTTCAGGGAGGATTAAAACAACTGCAAATAAGTGTTTTAAAAGCACCATAAAATATTTAAAATTTGAAGAACATGGCAAGGACAAAAAATCTAAGAATATTATCAAACGTATAAAGTACAGATTTTTCTTCAAAAAATGGTAATAAAAAGAAAGTAAAACAAGTACATCACATTAATGTTCCGATACCTGTGTTAAAATGGCGTTTCAGTACCAGTTGCTTTAGTTCCTTGACTCTTTTTTCCGAGCATGAGGTAGCCTCCCTGTATGTTAGGTCTAGTTAAGAACCTGACGGCCAGACAAACCAACCTTCATTCAACAGCCCAAACACACGATATTACACAGAGGCATTTTTTCTGCTTCCAACTTCTGACTTGGTACACACACCCAAAGAATATCTCCTTTCGTCAATTAGCTTCAAATTGCTCAAATCACTCCAGGGAAGAGCGTAGCGCTCAGTAACCATTACATGGTAAGCACATGATTGCAACGTATCTGGGAGGTGATCCTAACAGTGATCCTATACAAATCTTACAAGAATTACAGAGTAAAAAAAAAAATAACAATAAAAGGAGAATTTACAAGCTTCACTGAATCTGTACAAATACTTGCTTCTGTCAGTAAGTTAATAATGATGTGTCTGTTTTTGAAATACATCTCTGTACAAGTTGTATGCTGTCTTGGTAGGTTTATACGGGGTCATGGTTGGGTAAATCCTTCTTGCTGTACAAATAGCTGTCACAGCCAGAACTGGGAGACAAGTCAGTACATTATCCAAAATGCTGTACACATTATACAGAACCTGTGGGCGGATGTATATTTACATGTACCGAGCCACATGTGTGACCCCCTCCCACAAAGCATTATATCAACAATCTGAGGTCTATATGGAGTTAGTCCTGAATTATTGTGTAATCTATTTACAATTCAAACCAGCTGACAAATTGAAGATTTAAAATGGTTGATGTCTTAAGAACTACAAGGTAGGAATGAAACGTGTATTGTGCTCAAGTCCTATTACGTTCCAACAATTGACGTTTTTTTAGTATCTTACTCTGAAATAGAGGTTGTTCTGTATAGGCTGAAGTCTATGTTTTATCCCCGATACTCCTTTCATTCCATACCTAAACATATGTACAGGAATTCAATGTTCTATTTCATATAATCTTTTCCTACAACTTGACTAGATGAGTTTAAAATAGTGTGCACTACTTCTTCTTCCATTCTGAAATTTGTACAATGAAGATGTAAGAAAATTCATCCTGGTAAGGAACTTGGTAGGTCTGGTTGCCATGATACATTTCCTATAATAATGGATAGTTTCCAACGTGAGAGATAGAGAAAAAAAATCTTTACAATATGTACTCTTTCTATTTTACAATAATTACAAGAGATATGGACCCTTATACAGAGGGCAATATAGCTTTCAAAGCCATTTTTTTCTTTCTCGAAGGGATAATTTTCCTGCCCAGTACAATCATATTTTTCTTCATCTTTTCGTTTTCTCTGCCTATCAAAAGGCACACAATGGAAGACAATTCAGAGGGTTTAGTAGGGTACAGAGCACAAAATTTCCCTATTCTTTTTTTTTTCATCTGCAGTATGTTCAATATTAGGTCTTGCATGTGTTTTGGCAATGCAATTATGTCATATTTACTAGGTTAATATATTTACATTTCACTCGACTTGATGATCTTGATTTTATAACGCCCGCACTACTGAGAGACTTGAAGGCTTTGCATCTGTAGATGAGCACCACTCTACACTCACACAACAGATCTGGAGTGAGCTTTGCTTATGTTTAACTAAGTGCTTGGTGTGTAATCGGGTGAGTGATCCATGTTCTATCTCAAATCCTAGTGCTGATAAATGACACACAACAGTCCTTTACAAGAAACTATACACCTAACACAGATCCTGTAGTATGGAACAATACACCCAAACACAAGATCCTCTAATATGGACCCAGTGACAAAGCACTTCATCTAAACAGCACTATTAAAAGCTTCAAATTTTGTGTTGTGTGAAATGTCAGGTTTAGCAGTGCCAAGCTAATGACAAGAGGGCAACAATGAGGTGTGTGTGTGTGGCTTACTTTTGTTTATCATGCTATGAGTAATATACACCAAAGGTTATACTTCCTACTTTTGGCAAACTGCCTAGTCAAACTATTTTTAAAATGCCATTAAATTATCAAGCCAATTTACAATAGAAATACAATAGCTAAATACACCAAGATACATACATATAATGCAAAGTAAAGTACAAAACCCTCAAAAAGGAAAAATAATTAACAAAGAGCAAAGTATTAAATGCTTGTAAAATAATGTATATCATACAATTATAAGTCATATTAAAACAAAATTCATATTACATTTCCACGTTTTATCATTTTTACAAATAACAAGTAATTCATGCAATAAATTTTCATAATGCTAAATATGTACCATGCTAAATACAATTTTCACAGAAGAAATACAAATGCAAATTCTGCTAGTCCATCCACTGACCGTCTAACTGGGATTTGAATTCTCTTACTATACTACTACTTTCTGATATCCCAGGAATATATGTATATATAATATGTATTCAAAACACAACAGAGTCCACTGCAAAAGTTGATTTTCAATGACTACACAAGTATGACTACTGTGGACATTCATATCAAGGTCCCTAAACTAACAGCTAGGTTAAATCCAGATAATACATTCATTACAGAAAAGCTTTTTTTAGATCGTTTTATCAACATTTTTTCTCCTCATTTTCAAATCTGTTCCAACACTACTCAAGCATGCATTCTAGACTAACATTGTTGAGGTTCAGGCGGGCAGAGGGTAGATTGCCTGATTTGTATAAATGACCTTCGGAGAGCCCAATATCCGCTCAGCAGTTTCATGGGCCTCTATCGGGTCAGATATATGCAATCTATTCTTTATGATCTCATTTGTCGCGTGCATTTCTCTTCAAAGTTCGTCTCACAGCATCAAAGAAGAGGGTACTCTGTAATTCTTCATCTCCTCTTGATTAGAATCAATTTCATTTCATTTCTCTTCCTCCCTCCTCCCTCAAGTGTCAAGGTAGGATTCTATGTATCTGTTTATCAACAATAATATTACATCATCATCTCTGATCCTTTTGGACTACCCTCTGCCCAGAGTAAACAATCACAATGTATTTTTTTGGGTGAATTTAAATATGCAAAAACTTGCCATCGCTTATACGCTCAAGAACGAGACAATCGTTTGTTCTGTGTCAACAATATATATATTCTGTAGTTCCAGAGCTCTAAGAACATAGAGGGCTGATAGAATGACTGATCTGAGATATTTCAATGTTGCCACTTTAACGTAAAGTTACAGGTAATGTGTTAACTACACGTAGATATGAAACCTTGAATTTACCCAAATCAAGAGGGGAAAAAAAGAATGTAGATGATTTCAAAAGCATTTCTCTCAATTTCAAGTTGAACACAAGTGCATGATAAATGATTGTCTCGTCCCTGGCTGCAGCAGCGACTACTTTCTCCCTGCCTCACACATCTCTACAAGGTGCCGTTGGTTGGTCCACCTATGGGTCCCAGGTCGTTGCTTTTCATGAAGAACTTCTCTAGCTTGGCCAGGATGTGCTTGCCGTAGGTGTACTTGCGCAGTGACGCCACATAGGGACGGATCTTGTGCATCAAGATCTTGCGCTGGTTGGGCTCAGAGGCGTCAATCATCTTCTGCACCACGTAGTTGGCGTACTGGTCCTTCATCATGGTGTAGAGGGCACTGTGAAGTTTGCAAATATTTTTCAGTTAATTGAAAAGTTTTGGCAGTCCCAATCTTAGCAATGTAATAATCAAAATTAGAACTGGTATGAGAAATTTGAAAATGCAAGAGCTTGAAATGTGCATAGATCCTTTTTAAGTACTTTTTATTCTTTCAGGCTAAAAATAAAAGTAGTTGAATCCCCTAGATGCTCAGAAAATTTTCAAGAACAACGATTAAATGATAACTTTTCCTTTTTTTTTACTTGAAAAAAAATGGAACAATTTGACTCAAATGAAAGCACTGCATGAGTTTCCTAAACATGACAAATAAAACTGTGCAAGGTACGGATCTTTTCCATGAGCTTACCCGTCATTGTAAGAGCAGACTTCATCGATGAGAAGAGCCCTCTCAGGTCGCGAGGAGTGTGTGATGCACTTCTCAACCACGTTGCTATGGAGATATAAGAAGAAAAGAAATGTTAAATGTCATATTGCTTCCATACTTGGCATTTCAACTATCAATATAAGCTAGGCAAGAGACACATGAAAGTACAACATTTGTGAAGGGATTCCTCCAGACAATCCTGTTTCTCTCATGTGCAGAGTTATTTACCCCCACCACTCCCCTTCCCCTATCCCCACCCCCACGTTAAAGCAGGTGTGTCATCATCTGTTAAACTTACGCCTACCAAGTCTACCCAAATTGATAGCCTAGAATGAAATGAATGAAAATGAAAATTTGTTATAGCCCATATAGAATTGCATGTGTCTGCACCACTTTTTGGTGTGTAGAGGCCCTCCAAAACTACAGCCCAAATACTATGTAATTCTGTCAATGCCCATTGGGAATTGCCCATGCATCTCCACCACTTCTTAGTCAAAGCATCTATACAGAGAGTTTGGCCAACTTTGTTTTACTTGGTCACAGCATGGTGTATATTCTTTTGTTTTGTGCTTGCCCGACAAAAGCAGTGTTTGCCGGGTTGGCCCAACTCTGTACATTGATGGCTCAGGAGCCCTTTTCATAAAACTTTTTATCTATAACAAATGCTAAACTTCTATGATAAATTTGCTCTTAGCCAATCAGATGCCTTGATTTCAGTAGCTTATAACAGTAGCTTGTAACTTGTTATTGATATCAAGTTTTATGAAACAGGGCCCTGTTCTTGGGGTGTAGAGATTGCACCCTCACCTGGCAAACTTGTGCTGACTGAGAACAAGGACTTTCCCTCTCATCTCGAGTACAATCTTGCTCTTATCCTCTGGTCTACCATGCTCCAAAACGTGCTGCACAAAGAGAACAAAACAATGAGTGAACTTAGAACCAGAATATAACAACATGTTACTATTCTTTCATACCTGCCATCCTTCGACAAAAAAATAAATAGAATTCTCTCAAATCAAAACAAAATGAGGAAAATAGTGTATTTGGTATGCTTTTATGTAGAAGTATTCGGAAGAAAGATAAGTATCTATGGATTCCGACATTAGCTTGAGGGCAAAAATATAGGAATTATTCCTCCAAAATAGAAATGGTTGGCATATTTTATATAGCAAATGATAAACATCACACTGTTTGCCATCAACAATTCCCCAGCCTTTGTAATTACAAGAGTCCAAAATACCCTCACATATTGCCTCAAGAGTCAACTTATTTTATCTCTTATGGGGGGTGTTTCACAAAGACTAAGATCAACTTTAAGTTGGACTTAAGTATAACAGGCCGATCATGCCATTGGTTGCTATCCCAATTGGTCTCTAAATTATAATCTTTAGATAATATTTTTTCCTTCAATAATGAATTATCAAATTATCAAAAAATGTAAGTTTTGTAGATTTTTTACCATGATTTGTACATCCCTTGAGAGACCAATGCCAGTAAATAATGATAGCAAACAATGGCATGAACTGCCTGTTATACTTAAGTCCAACTTAAAGTCGATCTCAGTCTTTGTGAAACACCCCCCATGGATCAGTAACATCCTTTCAGATCTACAGTTAACAACTAAATTATTCATACGCTTGTAATTTTGATTTTTTTTTTTTTTTTTGGGGGGGGGGTGTTTTTTGAAATTTAAGAATGAAAGGTTGATTGGTTGAATTATGACCTTTGTAATTTTGAATACTTTTAGATGTAAGCTTAATATGTCACATTCTCAAGAAACATAGATCTGGACAAATCAATTTTTCACATACTTAAAATAATCCGTAACTAGATAAGGGTATGAATAATTTAGTTGTTAACTGTATATTATTCATGTAGCGCTGAATTTAAAAGTATGACTTTGATGGATGAGAGATTACTCCGCTTGGAGATCTGCATCATCACTTGCAATGCCATCTTACCTGAATGACATAGTTGCCATACTGGTCTTGAACAAGGCTCTCTGTCTGTTGATGAAGCTCATCTAGAAGTGGTTTCGTCTGTTCAACAATGCAATGCTCCAAGATACGCTGGATGACACGGCAGCCATATGGGTGCGTGGATAGAGAATACACCTGTGTACAAAAAACATAGATAGTATAGGTTTTAGAAAATATGTGTCAATGATATACATCAATATGGGGTGAGATGTACTGTGGAGGCAAGTTGCAGAGGTTTTATTTCTGCATTGATAACTTACTAGCTTACAGTGCTTTCAAATATGAAATACAGTCAAACCTGCTTTAGTGACCACCTGTCTACAAAGACCACATTTTTGGTTTCCCTTGAAAATGGTTTCTCATTGAAACATGTACTAAAGGAACCTGTCTACAAAGACCACCTGTCTACAAAGGCCACTTTTTGTGTTTCCCTTGGGCGGTCGCTATGGACAGGTTTGACTGTATATAAAAACATAAAAATCATGAGCTCCACCCCAAGCTAACACAGAAATAGAACATGTTTGTACTGTGTGTTAAGCACTTCAGGGAAGATGTCAGATGTTAACTTTTGGTCTCTGGAGAGGTTTTTCATCAAGTAAATATGAGACACGCTCCTTTTCACTTTGATTCCTATGGATTTGTGAACAAATCAATAAACGGTTCTGTGACACAGGCTCCTGCAACAATTACCCTGCAGTGATTTTCTTTTCTTTCTAACATTAATCAAATTCCAAACTTCAACCCTGTACCTAAAACTATCCCTAACCCTACCCCGTAACCTAACTACAACCTCATTTCAAACATCACCTAGCCTTACATCTCTGACAAAATAAAGCCTCCAGCATTATGTGGCCAGAAAGTGGGAGAACCAAATGAAGACGTTACCTGTCCTCTGAAGGCATCCACGATGAACTGGAGTGCCGCAGGCTCCACACACTCGATGCACTTCTGCACGACATGGTTGCCATTCTGGTCCTTGACACACTTGAGCACATGGCCATCAAGCTCCTTCACCATCTCAGTCTTGGATAAACAAACACAGACAAGAGAAGGTATTTAGTCATACTTTCGCCAACACTGACGTGCATCAATACATAATCCATACTTAAAATGTGAATGCATGATTGTTCAAAATCCCCCCCAAAAAAATAAAATATATATATAATCCTTTCGTAGCGCTTTCCCTACTTATTTTTACAAACCATAATCCAGACTTCAGGGTAACTTTGTGACAAGATCTTTGATAACCAAAAAGTAAGGTTGCTTTGCAACACACAAAATCTGCAATAGCAAAAGTTAGAGGTGCTGTTGGCGAAGTAAATCATAAGCCACTTGTATCCTCTTTCCAACTTTTTTTTTTGGGGGATGGTCTGGTCTGTAAAATGTTGATGTGCAATGGACTTCCTCTAGTATGGAGCCTTGCCTAAGAGGATATATGGTTTCCTTGCAACATACCACAAATTACCACTGAAAGACATTGATGAATTACCTGCAGTTCGGGTGGGATAGACTCCAGAGCTTTCTGGATCACCCTGCATCCGTACATCTGAAGGGCTAGGGGTAAGACATGGCCCCTGATCCGTTGGGCAAGTGCCTGCTTCTGCTCAGGGAGGCCAAACTCAAAGAACTTCTGGATGACATAGTTACCAAAGACATCGGTCATCAGGCTGTAGGCTGCACCCAGGATCTCACTGAAGACCATCTGTCGTTCGGTTGGAGTAGCACGCTCCAACTTCTGTTGTATAAAGCGTGACCCATGTTGGTCCTGTGACAAGAAACCCAAGGGAAAAGTGGTATTTTAGTCCTGACAGTGCTACAATTGCAAAAATTTAACAACTATAAAGAAGCAAAGCTATTGAAAAGGTGTTCAAAACAAGAAAAGAAAACCATTGACATTCCTGATAGCTGATCATGGATGCAACAACAAAAATCTATTATCATCCAATCTATAATATTGACCAACACCATGTATTCCCATTACACATACTGGAACATCTTGTATGATCACTTATCTAATCTATGCATGATCAATCTGAGGCTAAACGGCAAGAAGAAAGAGTTCACTTATTCAAGGTTCAAAACTCTAGAACACTATCAACAGGAAGCATTAATCAGTGAGACAAAAATTGAAGTTGGGCCTTACCTGAGAGAACTCCACAATGTGGCTAACAAGGTCTCTGAGCTGCAGGTTCGGGAAGCGGTTGTTGCGGAAGTCCTCCAGGAGCCTGCTGCGACCAGGTGCGCTCTTCTCCATGTAGGCGGTACTGCGGAGGCTACGGGGAGGGAACAGGGTGTTGGAGCCCCATCCTGACCCACTGGTGCTGGAGGAGGTTGATCCACTGCGGTATTTGACTTCCCCGCCTGGTGATAGATACAAGCATTAATGAAGTCAATCAGACTAGTCCCCTCCAAATTCCTTATTCATGCAATCACTGCTACTGTTTGACATTATATCAACATAAAATAGCCGAGACTAGAAATCAACAGTACCCGATTAACAACAACGAGCTGACTGTCTTTCTACGTCTATTTCAAGCAGTTCAAGACAATGAGAAACTACATGAACATGCATCCAAACTTTATAATTTTTTAACATATACTGTTAAACAAGAACGTTCACATGCAGGAAAATGTCCAAATATTGCAAAATTCTTATGAAATAATTTTAATAATGTTTCTTTAAAAAATATTTTTACAGAATATGTCTGCATAATTAGCTCACTTGAAGATTAACATGATTACCATAAAAAGGTATCAGGGCATGATATTCATGCCACATCAAATTGTCTGCAAACATACCTAATGCATGAATCCCATAAAGGAATCTGTAAGACTGCTCCTTGTTAATCAATCAATACTGGATTGTGTTGCAACATATCAATTATAAGCGTAATGCTGCAATATTTTCCCCATAAGCTCCTTAAATATCATATATCTCATACTAAAACTTCTGTTTATTTGCTTTGTGTTTTACTGGTGTGTTACTGTTAAGAACATACAAAATAAACACTTAACATAATATTATATGTCAAATTAAATAATGAAGAAATAATTTGAAGTACGTGCACTTCATCACATTGAAACAGGCTAAGATATAGAAACTAGAGGTGAATCAAGTGAAACACATCAAACTCTAAATGCCAAATCTTGTGCAATAATACAAGTTCATATGTTAATACCAAACAACAGCACTCTATTGGATTAAACACTACAGAGAAACACAACACTGCAAACTTTGGTTAGCACATGTAACATACTGAAGTTGAGTAAGTCCATATGGGTGTTTGGCTATCAAATCCCACTCTTAAGATCACTTGCTTGTTCATCCAGAATGCAAAGGTACAAGGAAGGCACCGAACGCCTAGTTGAAATCATAATGCTTAACACATATGCAACTAACTCCACAATTCTTCAAATATGCAATAACTCCATACGTACGACTGTCATACAAGGTAAGGACCGGTGAGTGGGTCAGATTGGGAGGGCGGGCGGGTCAGGGGTCGGTGAAAACAGAAGAGCGACAGACAGGAATACTTGCATCGGTTTTATATCCTTGCTACAACGATCTAGAAATATGGCCATTAGAGTAGAGTAGCTCTCTCTTTTGTACTGATGAATGATATTTAAGAATTAAAATCATTAATTTTTTTATATTGTTCCCCCTGAAAGATCGATATCAGGCAACATATCTGTCCTTTAAACCTTCAACGGATGCCTCAAAATGCCAAAATGTATGTCATCTATAGTTCATTTTCTTAGTAACTATGGATGCAACTAAGGTACCACTTCAGACATAATTAACATTTCCAACACTTTTCAATACTCATGCATAAACATACACATGCTTCCAAAAATAATAGGCGACTTACAATTCTGATTTTTATATATTTATCAAGTCTTCTTTTACCAGGGTGGCTTCATGAGTGATTTCGACACTGTTTTACAAGAAGGTCCTGATATCTTCTGATTTTTATATATTCATTAAGTCATCTTTTACCAGGGTGGCTTCATGAGCGATTTTGACACTGTTTTACAAGAAGGTCCTGCTATCTTCTGATTTTTATATATTCATTAAGTCTTCTTTTACCAGGGTGGCTTCATGAGTGATTTCGACACTGTTTTACAAGAAGGTCCTGATATCTTCTGATTTTTAAATATTCATTAAGTCTTCTTTTACCAGGGTGGCTTCATGAGTGATTTTGACACTGTTTTACAAGAAGGTCCTGGTATCTTCATAAATGTCCAATATCTTTTAAGCTACTACCAAAACGGTCTCTTTTCTATAGATTTTATACCCAACAAACAGTGGTGATGCGATGCATGCAAATTCCAGAATATGACGAAAAATGTACAGAAGGGTAACAAGAGGAGGTGACTTGTAATTGAGAACTGAAAGGAAATGCAATGCAGTGATGGCAAGACAAAGAGGAAGAATGACAGGATTGGCATTGGAGTGAGTGAAGGGGGCATAGGAGGGGCTGTGGAAGGGGGAGGGGGTAAGCAGGAGTACTACTGGATGGGGAATGATCTTTACAGGAGGGAGTAGATAGGGTAAAGATTTTGCTTGCCTGGGGATGGAACCGAGTATGACATTTGGTCCATACTGAATGGTGCGTTGGTGCCGAGTGCCCGGTTGCCCCACTCATTCTTTTGCCTGGACCACGTAGCGCCGGGCCCTGTTAGTAGGTTATCTGAAAACAGCAAATGATCAACGTTTTTGTTTTCTACTCCTTTGTCTCGTGTCTTACTAGCTTATTTTCCTTCTGGGTCCAGCACTCTATGCACCATATATACTTTCAGAGGAAAGACGTATCACTGTGAAATTCTTCAACAGCACAAGTGTGCAGCTCAATATCCTGAAGATCAACAAGCTAAAAAAATGTCACAAAATCTTTGACTTCACATCATTTACTCATTTAGAAATGGATTCTCTCCAAGAGAATTCATATCAATTTTCTCAATGCTTCACAACAAATCTTGTGGATACATCTGTAAAGGCATCACACTGTACGCCATTGATAATCCTACTGTAATATATACGGTGCATAGAACAGCAGGATTGTTTTTTTCTCCTTCCACACTCTGTGTAACTCAAAACCCACAAAAATACAACAAACACTCTGAAAAGAAACTTTTACAATGAGACAAAATCCTGTGTAAACAACCCTAATCGTATAAATATTCAAAAGTATAGATTACCACAAGTAAATTTGAACACACCCAAATAGATACTCCATCATGTAGAGCAATTAACTTGTCACAACTTGTGTTCATTTAGATTCCTGTTTCATGGTACTGGTTATTGAACAAGATCAAAAACCCTTAAAGATGGTTTGTCCCTTTTGCAGACCTAAAAACCTCAAGTTCCATGAATCCAGTTGTATATTGAAGAGGTCAATTATTTGGGACCTCCCACCAAATGAAGAAAGAAAAAATGGAAACTGGCTTTCAATGAATAAATTTGTAATGTTTAATTCCAGATAGTTATTTTCTAAACTCATAAAATATTTGCCCGTTATATCTTTTTATTTGAGAATAGCTTGAAACATCGTTTGATTTTCATTTCTTACAAAAAAGTTTCAGAACCTACAACTGTTAAGTTTCACACACAATATCTGAGGAATATATTTTAAACACTCGCCAAGTTTCATGGAGTTTGCACAAGTCTGCAAAAGGGACTCACTGCCTTTAATGTGAAATCATAATGAAATTGGCTTTCTCATTGAGGACCCCTCCCTACATGATACAGAAAATTCAGATGATTTTTCCAAAGTTCTAGTCAGTTATATGAAACTACAAATGCAGTCTGCACTGCATGCCTGTCCATTTTATTGATTAAGTTGTTTCACAATTCAGATTTTCTTTCTTATTTAATCTTGATTTGTATAATCAGTGTTAACTGTTTGCACAGGATTAAGAAAGAGTGAAAAAGAAATTTGCACTGAATAATTGAGAACTATTGGTTGGATGAATGAGTGTTATTAGAATGAACTATGTAATGCATCAACAACTTCAACAAAAGAACAATAACTGGTGTAAGTATTTCAAGTGAAAGAGCCACACGTTTCCTTTAAGAAATACAGTGAGAAGTAAATGATGAAATAGATCTGTAAGCTTATAAGAGAGAACTCAAACTATCTGTTCACTTGGTTGAATTGTAAATACATATTGCAATTAATACGCAAATTGCATGAATCTTGTTCTACTAATTTCAGTTAATTTCTTTTGTATTGAAAGATTTTGATTAAAAATTTCCTGATCAGCATATTCAACACATCAGTATTCTCAATGCGCCCTTCTTGAAAAGAAATCAAGTGAAACTGCTATTCATCTTTGCCCATTAATCATTATGAACTCATCATGACACTTCAAGTACGTTTTATGTATTCTCATATTTAGTAATCAACTGATTACTCCTTGTACAATTCAAATTATCAAGCTCTTTACAATTTGTTTAAGGTTTAATTCTTCCTGTATTTCAATATTGTATTCAAGATTTCCCCCCCCCTTTTTTTTCTTCTTCAAAACTTGATAATTCATGAGCTTTTAACAATAGCTAAAAACTGCCTGGATTCACTAAATAGTGTCCACCGTGGATATGGAAGACTAGCAAGCCATTTTGAGCTTTCTCTCATTGAAGATAGAGGCAATAAAGCACACAGAAAAGACAAACAACACAAGAACACAACACATCAAGAGCAAACACTTACCAAAGTCAGCTGGAGTGTTGCAAATATGAAAGAAAGGTGAAAGATAAATGCATTGATTTAAAAACAGATTAATTTCACATAAAACCATGCACTACTTTATAATTTGTGTAATTAATTGCTACACTGCTAAGCTATATATACATACTTTACACAAAGTACATTACTACTGTAAGAGGAATTTCAAAGCTCAATAATGGAAAAATGTATCTTCCATTCTTAAAACAGTTAATACATTTTCTAGACAAGAGAATATGCAAAATCTGAAACTAAAGCTTCAGACAGAAGAAACTGGTCCATGTCTTTGATACTATGTTCAGGATTAAATGAATTGTCCTAGTACATGAACATTTCTATGGTCATATCATTCAGGGATGGGGCAGAAAAAGTCTCAAACTCACATGACAGGAAGCAAGTCTATAACATTAACACTACTCATACTTCCTACATAACTTCTGGGTAATGTCATATATATCAGCAAGAAATCTGTTTGCTGGAAATTGCTTGTTGCTAGAGATTTCTGAAAACTATATCGTTGAAGTAGGAAAAAGTCAAACTCACATGGGAATTCAATAATAATAATAATAATGGTGGCTTCTTATATAGCGCACGCCTGTCACGTCGTGACGCTCCTGGCGCTTCAACAATAGCAGGTTGCTAATAGCTCACTCATCTGGGGCAACCAAAACATACTAACTTGGCCAGCATTCAGTGTTGTGATATTGTCTTAGAATTTGTATAAGAAATTGGTGTTTGGACTAGTGTTATAATGCCAAAATGTCTTCATTAGACAAGATAGAGGTTTACTTACCAAGTCCTAGCCCTATGTTCTGGGATGGAGGAGGCGTCAGCGATCCACCGGTGTGGGTGGGGGAGATGATGGGACCAAGCTGGGGTGAGCTGCCATAGAACTGGCTCATTCCTAGCCCTCTCTTGTAGTCGGAACTACCGCCCAGTGAGTCACGGCGCTGGATGGGAGTGTCTGCTCCCGAGCCGCTTAGTCCTGAAATGGCAGTAACAATAGATTATATGGACATCAATAAGACACTCTCGTTCGTTGTTCCAGGTATTTAGTCTCAAGCATGAAAGGTACAGGTCTTAAAGATCCAAAATCAATATATTTAGAGATAAATAACACAAACAGTGCGCAGGACAACTAAGATATATTGTCCCATTACAAAAGCATGATCTGCCGTACAGCCTCCTCTCTCATGAGAAAAGAGGAAACAAATGATATGAATGAAACTTCCAGCACAAGTTTATAAACAAAAAATCTGTACTTAAATTGATTTATCCCATTCTTAAAATTAGTCTAATTAATCAAGTTAAGCTTCCTCTGGATAGTTTAGAGCCATTTTATGAATTTCCCACAAACATAAGAGTATTGCAAGATATTGAAAACCTCATTTTAGTTATGAAATTTGCCTGCTGTTGACAGGAAAATAAATTGGCCATAGCAACAAGCCACTTTTAAAGGTAAAGACCAGTTTTGGAAATGCCCCTCTCTCAAAATATGAAATGGAAGCTCTCATTACCAATCATGTGAAAGAATATGTTTTGACTAATACGTGATGATACAAATTTTGCCGGGAAACCGCCTACTGATTGATATATTTGGTAAATTATTATATCTATTAGGGCTGTGCACAACCGTGTAATGAGGTACTCGAGTACACTCCCAGCCTTGCCCGCGAATACTCGAATACTCGGACGCCATGTTTTTTTGAATTTTTTGAATTTTTTGAATTTTTTGAATTTTTCATTTTTCATTTTTTTTTGTTTTTGCCAACACCATACTACGAACAGTACGAAGATTCGTCTCTGAAAACCCCGCGATTTTACTTCAAGTTGCTGTTGAAAGCGCCTATTTGTGCTTTTGATTTTTGACAAATAATTGAAACAATGTTATTTTTAAAACTAAAGATGACAGGCATATATTCCTCCCGAGTCCAAACAGAAATCCGAGATTTGGTCCCAGTTTCTGAGTGGTGAGTTGACAGTGACACCCTGTGTATGATTGAGCTGGAAAACATTTTTACCCCTGCCGATGCTCTTCTGGCACGGGTGACCGTCGGCCTGGACAGTGCCAGGTGATCGGGAAAAAAAAAAAAAAATGGCGGCCGAGTATTCGAGTACGAGAAATCGTACTCGAGTAGCTGTCAACAGTGCGAGTATTCGAGTATTCGACTACTCGTCGCAGCCTTAATATCTATTGGGACCAAATAGATATCGCGCACGTGGTCGCGTAGTCCCATATACATCTTTCTGTGTACAATGCTTGTAACTTTACCAAGACTGGGCCAAATTTCTTATCATTTTGATGATTCCAGAACCTTGCAGTACACACCGATACTTATATGCTAGATGATCAACCTTTTCTGATCGATTCCACACCGTTTCTTTCACAATGCAATCGCATGACCAGAACTGGTCTTTATCTTTAATGACATGACCAACAAGAACCTTGGGTATACTGTGAAATCATCAAGAGGTCTGTGATCTTACCACTGTTGAAGACAGAGCTACTCTGGCCAGCGTAGGAGCCAAGTCCACCGCCATTGTTCTGCTGATTGGAGGCCATCTGTTGGCTGTTGGTATAGAGGGACATGGAGGCGGCATTGTGGCCTTGTCCTTGGCCCGGCTGGGGCTGGGGTTGGGGTTGTTGCTGGGGCTGGGCGCCCACCATCCGGAAGTTACCATTAGAGCCAGTGAATCCATTAGCTTGCACTGTGGGATCAGAAAGGGAAGAAAGGGGATTGATTGAAGGTGTTTGCCATACATTTGGATGACACAGGACAAAGATCAATTTCAGAGCCAGGACATAAGATTAATGGTTTATATCTGTTGATAGAGGTAACATCTCAAACTAATCAATTTACACTTGCGACATTTTTGTATATAATTGTAAGCGCAAGTATACCAAATAACATACGTCATGAAGATTCATAATGAAATGTAAGATTGATAAAAGGTTTGTTTTATATACTAGTCCAATTGTTAACATCAACAATTGATGCAACAATAACCATAAACCCAATTGCAACCCACTCTCAGCACCAAAGCCTTAGAAAATGATGTAAAACCACATGACATGACTAATCAATCTTGGGTTACCATGTAATCAACAATGAAGGATCTTTACCTGTCTGAGCACCACTGACGATGACAGGTGCTGGGGACACCAGCCTGACAGGAGCTCCCATGCCTGGTCTCTGGCCTAGATTGATCAGGGCTCCAGTCTGGTCATAATAGGTGATTACTTGATAACCAGCTGCATAAAATAAACAAAAGCATGTGACATTTGGTAAGGAGACGTACATGATACGGAAGTGCTGTAGCAATGTGACATGATGTAACCAAGATTAGAATACCACTTTCGTTAACCAAATCTGAATACAGCCGGCCAATTAGTGAATATGATGCCAAACTGCAGCAGCATGCAGACCCAGGGTAGCTAATATTTATATAATATTGACTGGCCTTGAGGGAGATACAACATATATTTCCCAAACTAGACTCATATTGCCCCGAGTCAAAGACGAGGGCAATATGGGTCTTGTGAGGGCAATATATGTGGTTTCTCCGAAAGTTAAGCCAGTCAATATTGTTGTTATCCAAATCAGACATCTACAGCAAATACATAAATCAACCATGACAATCTTAAAGAACTGAACAAACTTTGTCAAACCAGCACTGTGCATCCAGTGCTTGACGAAATTTTCGATACACTGCAAACAGTGTGCCTTTGGTGTGATTATTATTACGTCACAATAGAGTGCGCGCAAAGTGCGCAGGTTCTCGTACGCATAATAGATGCGCAATGAAAATGACAAAATACGGCGCGGTGAATATGGTCTTATATTTCCTGCTTTTTTAACACGTAAAGTCTATAGGCTTTTTCATGAGAGGGTAACATGGTCTTATATTTACTGCTTAGCTCTTTTAGGATTACAAGAAGTGTAATATGATTTTGTAAAACCACTGCTCAGATGTCTGATACGGGTAATAATACAATATATTCTCCAATAGCCGAATCTCAACACAACATATCATCACAACATTGTACTGAAAAATAATGTGCTTATATTTATGCCAAAGGTCTTTGCCGTTGACAAAATTGAAGGTTGGACAAGTACTCTGCTATACCTATCTGCAACAATTTCATTGGTATGGGTAGTTCATTGTATCATGGTCATGAATGCATACCTCAAAAACCTTCCAAAGAAATACCTAGAAATCTCTCCAGGTGAAATTTTGAATACAGTGTCTTGTGTATGCTTTTACACAAAAGTTAATGCTGACCTGCTGGGAAGGGCATTCCCTGCTGAGCGCCTGGCTGACCTGCCATCTGCTCTCCCTGACCCTGTGGGGTTCCAGCTTGCTGCTGCTGCTGCTGTTGTTGTTGCTGCTGCTGTTGCTGTTGCTGCTGTTGTTGCTGCTGCTGTTGCTGTTGTTGCTGCTGCTGTTGGGATGGGGTCATAGGTCGTCCACCATTCTGGGCCCTCTGCTGTTGTCCCTGGCCACCCTGCTGTAATGAATGAAGGTAGTGTGTTCATAAGAAATCTCAATGCAACCTAGAAATAATGCAACTTCATTTTCAAACACTGACTTCAAGTGAAACAATTAACCAGCTATGAGCTATGAGGGAGATCTGAGTTGGTCTAGCAGTTGGCTCTCTGTCTTTGCCTTCAAACCCACTCCGATGGGACCCTAGCTTGACTTTCAAGTCATTTCAAGTTCTGTCCTCAGACATAATCGGATTAACTAGTAATTGAAACATATCTATAAAGCCCACACACATATCTATAAAACACACACACTCAAACCTCGGTGGTAAAGTGCATGAACATTCTCATTTGCAATTATCTATTCTAATCACTACTATGCAACACCATAATCAGTCATCATTTATCTTGTACTTTTCATGACTATCATCATTCTCACTACTGCTTATTGTTGCCATTATCTTGTCAACTACCATCACTTCTGCTATCATTCTGATCATTATCAACAACACTCCTCCAACAACTACTGCTATTTATAATCACTCAACAATCATGAACTGTAGAACAATGCTAACCTGTTGTGCCTGTTGGTTAGCAGCTGCAGCGGCTTGTTGTTGCTGCAGTCCCGGTGGTAGAAGGCCGACGGGGTACACAGCACTCCAGGGTGTAACACCGTATGCATACTGGGGAGGCATCACTGCCGGAGCTCCTGGACAATCACAAACCAGAAATATCAAATATAACATGACAGATCATAGAGAAACCAAGGATTATCGTACTCACAGTTGAAAGTCATGCTTACAACAGGGATCAATGTAAACAAGGGGTCCAGGAAACACAGAATATAAATGTTGGGCTTGGACCCCTAAATTTTACTCTGAATCCCGTAACTTCCTCAATATTAAAAGTGGTCTACTGCACACAGAGCCCTATAATCTAACTCTGGTACGCAGAAAAAAGAAGTGTGAAGCCTTGCTTACAATAACGCTGATGTTGCCTGAAGACTCGTGATATAATAATCTGGCATGAACAATGCTAACATGCATACACTCAAAGTAGGCAACAAATCACAACCAAAAGCAGAAGCACATATCAAACTCTAAACTTTTTTATTCAACATACTACAAACTCATGAATGAACATTAATTATTCTTATTAAAATGGTAATATATATTTGACAAATGTGGATAAGTCATGGCATTATGAGCAAAACATAACAACTGATGCTCGCGTAAAATGAGAAGGGCCTACACATACCTGTAACAGTTGCTATACCAAGAGCATATGGATCCTGTCCATTCGGAGCTGCTCCAGCGATAATGTACGGGTTAGCTGCCAGTGCTGAAAATGAACAGAATTGTTACATGAGCAGGATTCCACCTTGATGGCTAAGAATTGAACAATGACTGCGTAACATGACATTTTTTTGCATCTCCTTATAGCAGAATCTATGAGAAAATTATTGTACTGTGTCCTACAGCTACAGCTATTGCTATCAAGGAAAGTAATGGAAAAGAAAATTTTGGAACTGAAGCAATGACCATGCCGTAATGCCCAGCAGACATAGATATCGGAGATATACAAGAAGCCATATCATCAACATCATCACCATAAGCCAACAACTTCTGGATTATCAATTATATGTGTAATTTAAAGAATCATTCCTTGCATAATCCTGGTGTACATGACTTACCAAGCTGCTGCTGTTGTTGAGCAGCCGCTAAGGCATACTGCTGCTGTGGAGTAAGCTGTTGAACTGCTATGGTCTGAGGGGTCTGTTGACGTTGGAACATTTGCTGTAAGGGAATAAATCATGAACAGCTCTAATATCATAGGTGCTGGGACATACCAGTTTGTTTTGTACACGGACTGTGTAATTGCGTAACATTAATTCATGTATAATGGATGGGAGGAAAAGACTTCACGATTCATGTCAGTTGTCAACACTGTGAAAATAAGTTTCACACCCGTAAGTATGTAAAACTAAAAAACAATGGAAATCACTACACAAATTGCCAATTTGGTTATCAGTTTGTGACGTCATGTCCTCACTTTTCGTCAATTGCTTTAATAATAATAATCTTTTATAGTCCACTCCAAATTTTATTAAACCGAAAATGGAAACTCTTTGTGCCCAATTGATCGTGAGCCCGGCAGCCACTGAGTAGCGCCAGATCGACATTGCTCTATCCCCTTATTGTTGAACGCCAAACAAGGTAGCAGCGACTCCATCTTTAAACGTCTTTTGGTATGACGCGGCCGGGGTTCAAAGCCACGACCTCCCGGTTGTGAGGCGGACGCTCTACTGACTGAGCCAACACACCGGTAATTAAATTTATATAGTTTAATCCCATTAATTTCCCTTTTTATCCCCAAAAACTTGATTTCCCCATGCCTTTGCCCAGGTTATATAATTTGTATCATATTGCTTGCATGACATTTCACAAAAAATTTTATGAACTTTGAAGAATTGATACTATTTTCTGAATATTGTATATTCATAATTATTGATTTTCATATAAATAGTTTATCAAAATTCACATTTTTCATGATTTAACTGGAAAAAAATTACTCTATATTAGTGCATCCGCACAAAACATATTCTACTATCAATCTAACTTGGATGCTGGTGTGAAGAAATAAGATTCTTAAGGGGAAAATAGGAAACTTATATTATCAATATAAAGAAAATAATTAGTGGATAGTGAGGACATGACGTCACAGACTCATGAGTGAGTTGCCAATTTGTGTAGTGATTTTCAAAGTTTTTCATGTCATTAAAAATTCATAACTTTCTTATTAGTTATCTGATTTTGCTCAAACTTTTTTGATTGGTTTGTCTGTTTTTTCTGGTTCTATTGAAAATAAATTATTTTTGGAGTGGACTAGCCCTTTAAGTATGTTTCCAAGTATGTTTTAACCTTAGTTTTATATTGAATTAGTGATCAAATCAACATTTTAGGGCAGTTGATTGACGTGCAGTATGTAAAAAAAAAAAATTAATTTTTTTTTTTTTAAAAGTATTTTATGAAGAAAAAACGTACTACCGTAATTTGGAGTAAAAAACAGAATAATTCCGGGAAAATGTAATGGTTGGCAGCTCTGATAAACCAAACAGAATGTTCGGACCGATTGCAATGGGGCAAGTTATCCGATCAAAACTGACCATACTGCCTTCTTACCTGGGATTGGTCATAATTGATGTAACTAGGGCTGTCCATGCTGTGGGCCATCTGATTCCCTGCAGAGTAGTCAAACTGCAGGCCTTCCATGCCCCCAACGTTTTCCATGCCAGCCCCGGTGTCGATCTGCAAGGGGTTCTGGACGCCCCCTTCTATGTAGGCCCCCTCGGAGGGCTGCTGGTGCTGTGGATGCTGGGGATGATGTTGATGGACTTTCTGGATCATGTTCTGTCGTTGCATGTCAGCCACTGAGGTAGCTGGCTGCTGCATCGTCACATTCTTACCGTCCTCTTGTTCTGTTGGGGAAGCGTTGCGGCTACCGGGTGTGCGACTAAAATAGTTTTAAAAAATAGATATATACCTCATGTCAATCACGGTTCTCTGTATATTATGAAGCTCATCAGCACAGTCCCCATTAAACTCGACGCAATCGGTTAGTCTTTGCTGATACTGGAGTTCACTGAACTTGACTTGAAATTTGTTAAATAATCTGCTTTACAGCCAGTAAACATGACCTGAATACTATTAAACTCCATAGATTGTAAACCATGTTTGCATTTCAATATCACCTCTTTTTCTTTCTTTCTGGACTTGTTTTTGAGCTTTCACTCTGGACCATTTTTCATTTCCAGATGGTTCCACCAGTACTGCAGATTCTACCATGCATTCTCTTTCACAGAAGTAACGCTAGTTCCATTGGCACTTTATGTGGCCCCAAAACTGACTCTACATCTAGGGCCAAATCTTGACCTTAACTCTAAACCTAATCCTAACCGTTATCTTAACAATGACCCTGTTACATTGTACTGATGCATTGTGGGTTATTCTGTAGATGAGCAAAAACGTTGCTTGGAGAGTACAACGCCACTTACCTAAATGTGTTGGGATCCTCTTCAGGTTTTTGCTGGGGTACTGGATCTATGCCATTCTCTACTACTTCCTGCTTGTCTCCCTCTGGCTCAAAGGGTGATGGCGTCTTGCTCTTCTTGCCGTTGCCCTGGGACTGCTGGTTAGAATCACCTCCTTGTTGATGCTGCACTCCACCACCATCCTAATAAAAATAAAGGACAAATGATTGATGGTATTAAACCAAGCCCTATTATGCTCAGGGTTCTCAAAGAATTTGGGACATGATTTAAATTTTTTCAAGGACTTTGTCCATATATCAAGTAGTACATTTTAAAACCTAAATAAACATCAGAAATATATGTTTCAAAGACAGCACTTTAAATCCAGTTGCGACTTGTACAGAATTCACTGGTGTAAATTATACATTTTACAATTACAAAACACTTTTACCATTTTCATGGATATTCAGACTTCTTTCAAAAATTATTTGGGAACTTCATATGGTGACTGGACAAACATTCATGATTCTCAAAAGTATGACAACAGTTCATTTCAATGAAAGAAATGGTGATATCGGACCAAGCTGTCAATCACGCTCAGTATTGGACACTTAAGTAACTAGGAAAGAAAGAGAGAAAGAAGTGTTCATTACTTGACTTACAAATCCCGGCTTGAGCCTGTGGAGTTTCCCATCGATATCTTTGCCCTGAGGAGACGAGGCCAAGACGTATTCTGCCATGCTGAGCCCTAGGCCGCTGGTGTCGAGCGGGGTGACATCACTGCATTCTCCTGGAAGGTTCCGTGCCAGGGGAGAGCTGTCGTCCTCGCTGCACCATGATGGGCTGTGATACCGAGTGGTCTGTGCACGGAGCAAGAGAGTGAGCCAGAGTGGGTCAGAAACAGCACAGCAAAATGCGAGAATGGACAAACACATGACATTTTACCTTTTCACAGACCATCTGGTATTTTTTAATCACACTCTCTTCCTAGTACAATTCTCATATACATCAGAAACAGCATGGCAAAGTACTGTACATGTAGGAAAATGCATGGATTCATGGAGGCTATAGAAAAGCCTATGTCAATTGAAGGAAATACATTTTTCTTTTCATAAATCATCTAATATTTTCAATCTCAAACTATTGCGCTGGTGAGGCAGAAGCAACTGGTGCCATTGAAATCTGTAGCCTTGGAGTCTTGTCTAATTCTTGTTATAAATACTTACTGGAACCAGCTATTCCTGTCCCTCCAACCCAGGCATTGGGTGCAGGCCATGGGGTGAAGATGTCTTCATTTTTACTGTTCTCCTGTGAATCCCATAATTTCTGCATGAAGAAAGTGACATGGAAGGAATCAGAACATCAATAATGATATAAATAATAAGTAAAATCAAAATAAGCTGGTACCCATCATAATTCAAAAAAGGGGGAAAAGAAATTACAAAAAAATAATGTAGTGTCTGCAATGCATAAACACTTAAAGGGCAAGTCAACTCCAAAAATAACTGACTTTCAATAAAAGCAGAAAAATCAGACAAACCAATCAAAGAAAGTTTGAGCAAAATCGGATAACTAATAAGAAAGTTATGAATTTTTGAAAAAGTATGTAAAACTATGGAACAATGAGAATCACAACACAAATTGCCAAGATGGTTATCAGTTTGTGACGTCATATCCTCACAACTTATCAATTGCTTTATATAGTTTAATCCCATTAATTTCCCTTTTTATCCCCCCCAAAAATTGAACTTGATTTCCCATGCCTTTGCCCAGGTTATATGATTTTGTTCATATTGCATGCATGACATTTCCCAAAAACTTTTCAATTTTGAAGAATTGATACTATTTGCTGAATATTGTATTTCATAATTATTGATTTTTATATAAATAGTTTATCAAAATTAAATTTTTCATGATTTAACTGGACATAAATTACTCTTTATTTGTGCATCCACACAAAAATACATGACTAACAAACAATCTAACTTGGATGCTGGTGTGAAGAAATAAGATTCTTAGGGTGAAAATATGGGAAATTTATATTATCAATATATAGAAAATAATTAGTGGATAGTGAGGACCATACGTCACAGACTCATGAGTGAGTTGCCAATTTGTGTAGTGATTTTCAAAGTTTTTCATGTCATTAAAACTTCATAACTTTCTTATTAATTATCCGATTTTGCTCAAACTTTTTTTTGATTGGTTTGTCTGATTTTTCTGGTTCTATTGAAAGTTATTTTTGGAGTGGACTTGGGCTTTAATGGAATTATTAGAGTGACAACATTTTCTCAGTTACAATATTCCTCAATACTTAACAAGAGCAAATGAACAGAAATGGGCAAGTCTAAGATATGTCCCATATGTTACCAAGTATTAATGAATTGTATAATGGAGTTAAGAACATAAATTGACATGATTTTTTTATATAAATTTTTTTTCTGCTTCAAGCCCTACTAGTGCATCAGTATGTTACAGTCTTTGGATATACCAAATCGTAGTTGTGGTCTTTAACATGTGGGACAAAATAGTAGGGCCTTGCCCAAACACAAAATGGAATCTTACCTCATCCATATTCCTTGGCCTATTGTCCCTATCTAGGTCCAAGGCATGGAACTCATTGGTCATCCTACTCACATCTCCTGCAGAGCGAACCTAAATAGACAATGGAAGCAAAGTGAGATTACCATGATCACCAAATAAACATGAAAGACTTCAGGAGTGTCATCAAACCTAACTTCATAATTCTGACAGAATCCTGAGAATGGAAGCTAGAAAGCTGGCACAAGAAAATACAAGTTCTTGGGCACCCCAATACTATCTTAGGACCTGCTGACGTTGTTGTATGATGAATACTAATTAAGATAATGTCATATTCTTACATCTCTTTTGGCAAATTCCCAAAGAAAACAAAATGAAAATTGTCAAGGTAGAATTTCATGTTATTGAGAAACATTTCACTTATTGTTTGCTTCATTGAAAATTTTGCTCATTTTGCAGTATCACCTTACATGTTCAATAGAATTTGCAACACTGGTTTTTAAAAATCACATTTGAATCACTCATATCCCCAAACATGACAGGAAGAGCATCTCTAGGCAGGTAGCCAACAAAGGTATCACATGGCTTTATAGATTCACTCACCTGGTCAAGGACAGAGTCGTCCCCAACGGCCCATCTCTGCTTCGGAAACTGCCCTCCTGACTCGTTCATGGTGTTGCTAGGCCTCTGGTAGAAGTAACCTACTTGTGCGTCGTCTCGCGTGCGCTGTGGCTGTGCCATACGATTGTATCCCTGTCTCAACCCGCTGCTGTTAGAAAGTGCTTGACTGCCACTACTGTTGTTATTGCGTGCAGAATTCTCCCATTCAACATCATTCATTTTTTCCTTCTCTGATACAGACCCGCTGCTTGTCGTGTCCTGCTTGAGCTGCTATGTACAATATATATATATGCAGGCACCACGCATTAGGCCTGAAAAGAAAAGACAAAATAGATGTACATTTGTTTTGACAAGGAAATCATAATAAAATTGTCCAAAATGGTATCGGATTGTTTGAAGGAATACATAGCATGTGAGTTGCCATTTTTGTCCCTTTTGACACAGGAGAAAATATGTATGGCTGCACACTACATATAAAACAAAACAATAAACGCTTTACTTAAAATATTCAAAATCATGAGTTGCATCCCTAATGAACCAAGGTATACATTAGAGCTGGGAATTTGGTGTGTCTTTTTAATTCAGGTACCTGCCAAAATTTCAGGTAGGTACCAGAAAATGATACAACAGAAAACATCTGCTAGATCTACTACTGTTGTTAGATCTAAATGTTCCTATAAACATGATGATATTTTACCATTTATAGCAGCCAAATACCTCTAAATATACATGCATACCTTGGTAACTATCTAATGGTTACTATCTCATATGAAGTCATTTTCATCCGTGTTTTGCACGTTTAGTGCTATTATCATACCTCTGAAAGTGAAAAACTGGGGCATAAATAGAAAGAAAAAATGTGAGCCGCCAATCCGCCATTTTGATTCATGCACAATAAAAGAATCAGGCTACAAAACACTGCTAATATTTGGAAAATTAAACAGCTTTCTAAAATTTCCTTCTTCAAAACATACCATTCTAATAATTGTTGTAAGACAACAAAATATTTTCTTTTATTCTAAATACCACACGCTTCATTTAAAAGATATTTACTTAGTAATAACAATAGGTTTTGATAATCGTCGCTGTTGCGATGCAAGTTCGGACTAGTCATGGAAGGTACAGTGTATGCAGGGGAAAAAATACTTTAAAAATTTCGGGGGCTACTTTTCAAGCTTGCTTGCATGAAAATAACACTCTTTAATTTGTTTTGCATTGAACTCTATGCAAATTTTAGGGGGCTCTTTTATGACTTTCGGGGGCTCTTTTAGCATTTCGGGGCTAATTACCGAGCCCGTGTATTTTTTACACTGAAGGTATGCACATGCAGCACATGGCTTTGTATTGTAGCTGTAATACTGAATATATCTTGTAAATATCTTGTAAACTGAATGTAATTTACTCAGCCTATGGGCTGCCAGATTCAGTATTTTAATTAAAAAAAAAAAAATACAATACATGCAAGAACAAACCTAAACAAAATTGGCAATATTTTTTTTTGTGTTCATCACCGTTTAACAACATTAACAAGTTTTTCATTAAAAAAAATCAGATTAGAATCATACAATCTTTGCTAATTTACAAAAAAAAGATTAAGCAACATTGAGCACCAGACGAGATATGTTTTAAAACACCTATTGAGTTTTTTATCACAAGTTCCCATATATGTAATTTTGTGTCAGTCATAATAGCGATTAGTGTAAAATGGCGCGCATGCAGCAAGTTCCCTAAATTCAGCGAACTCTGTGTGTGCTAAAGCCTGTGTGCACCTTAGTACACTTAACTATTATCGTCTAGTAAGTATCAAATTGGCACGCGAAAACAGTTTTTTTCCATATACATTGTGTGTATTGCATTTCGGCAGAACCAACATCGCACACTCTCGTTACAGTTGAGCGTTTCTGTAATGTAAATCGCATGTTAGCTCGTTGTCATCAGGAACATGTGGATGGTAAGCAAATTGTTATCACTCTGATATAAAATGTTCACATCTTTGATTTAATTCTTGACCGATTTCAGAGTGCTTTGTACTATTAGTAAAAGAGTCCACTATACTCCAAAGCCAGTTCATCAGGTGCAAGAATGGGCGATTACAATCACATTTTAGTAGGGTGTCTGGACGATTTTTCAATTTTCCCTTTTGGATTGTTTTTCACCATTATGGTTGGATAATTGAAAAATTATTCACTCAGAATAATACATTTCAAATTTCAAGACTCACCGATGTTTCTATCAAAAGTTACAGCCCCTTCAATTCCCTACAATATTCATCCTCTTTTTTGTCAGAATCGACAAAAAAGACGTACACGCAGAGTTATGTTGTTTTGCTAAATATAGCAAAACAGCTGAATTGCGCAATATGCAAGCGTACACATACGCGTGTTGTAAACTGCATGCGCAACTCAAGGGGATCGGCAATCCATTGTCTTCAATGGGCACCCACTTCCGGGTCTGTACACACGCGGTCCGATGCATATTCATGTGCAGATTTTACGCTATCACCATGGGTTCGGCCGGCGCGAGCTCACGCCTCCCTACTTAGCTGATCCGAAAAATGTGGGAAGGGTATTTTCAAACTGTAATCGCTTGTGATCCCTTGAGGCTAGCGAAAAATAAGTGCTGGGATATTTTCCTTACGTCTAGCCCTACATAAGCCTGGGGGCTCGGTTCAGGAAAGTGGCAAAGATCGAGCTACGATGGAAACGATGTTTAAATCGCTGTTTTGATCAAGATATTTTTAGAATTCGAAGTGAGCCCCTTTGGGAATTTGGAGAAAACCTGCTCTTTCATATGACACCTCATTTATTGAGTTTCACCTTCAGGATCACGAGCAATTTAGGTTTGAATTTCGATTTGGTGATAAAAACATTGACCAATTTTGCATGATCGCGCAATGTACAAAGACTGCATAGGGCTGCGTGCAATCTCTATGGGAAGGATTTTAGCACACAACATCGGGTGAGCGATCAGACACCCTAATTTTAGGTATCGTTTACATCACTCTTCATGCAGGGGTATGCACAACGGTTTGCTTAGCCATGGTTTCGATCGCGTCACATCATGCCTCGTTCAGCGATGCATGCGTGCAGCTGTCAGATCGTACCGTAGCAGCCGACAAAGATTCGCTATCGGTATATCATTCTGTTATCGGATCATTATCAAGTTCTTTCTACCCAATTCACTGAAAGCCGGTCCCACAATGCAGTTCAGAAATGACATCATGGATTTTTTTTTTTTACACATGTACTAGGGTGTCTGATCGTGCACCCGATGTTGTGTGCTAAAATCCTTCCCATAGAGATTGCACGCAGCCCTATGCAGTCTATGTGCATTACGTGATCATGCAAAATTGGTCAAAGTTTTTATTATTAAGTCGAGATTACAGTCGCTAACTTCTCACACGCGCGCGCCCGGCCCCGCACCCCACCGTCGGTACGCTATACGGTATGCAATTGTATTGTGCAGCGGTTGCCGTGAAACCTGTGAGAAAGGGTATATTATAATGTCTTCGTTTTTAGGAAAAATACTTTTAAAAAAATAAGAAAATTTGCACGAAAGGGGTGAGAAACATAACGAATTTTAAATCGTGACCATTAATTGAACAATTGATGAAATTTTAGTTGATTTTGGTATGTTTTAGTAGGGTATCTCCACCCCGGAGTTACGGGTCAAAATCTGGATACGAAAGTACACTAGCGCCAAAATGTATTCTAAAACAGCTAGGCCTAATTTGACTGATTTTGTATAATTTGGGAAATTTTGTGATATATTTTTTAATGGATTCTTGACATGTTTATCCATCGGTTGATGTTAGTTTTTTCAAGTGCGAGTGTGTGTAAGTACTACGTGCGAGAAGAGATTTATGCACACGTATGCGATGAGCTGTTGCTCAAGAATGTAAGCATGCGGTGTAGCTCAAAGCCTCAATGCAGAACTGTTAAACTCTGTAGGGTAGCGCGCCCGGTATTCGGTCAATATCCAGTATTCGGTCAGACAGCCGTTTCAACAGCTGTAACAAACTCAAAAAAAATTTATGAGCCACGAAACTTGCACAAATCAGACAGTTGAACAACTTATCCTAACTCTCAAAATTAAATCAGGTATAGGACCCCGGAAAGATCTCAAAATTAACTCGAAATTGGTCAGTGTCGCACAACTTTATGCACTTCGGGTTTTGTTAGCACATGCGTTAACATGCATAGCCATATGTAGAAGCCTATTGTGAAACAACTACGTGTGCTGGTGCAATGAATTTAATATGTGTGTGAAGAGGAGCTCTTCCGTGTTCGCTCCATGGCAGCGATTGCAAATGACGCACTTTTTGCCGTGCAAGAGGTATTTATACATTACCCTTGCCATGCGAAAGTGCTCGTCCAGTATTCGGTCAACGCACTGACATTCAGTGCTTTGTGGCGCAATTGTGTGAAAATAGTGCGCAAATACGCTTCGCTCCTTGTCAACTGAGATACCACGCCAAGACCGAATTCTAGGCGGCGCGACCGAATACTGGGCAGAAAACTGCTCCTTCTTCTCTCGGTAATATTTTGCTTAGCATCATTCTATATTTTAAGTGACTTCAAAATCCTGTTAGAGGACTAATTTTCTTTTCTTGTGATGGGTAGATTGCCAAATAAAGGAGGTACGAATTAAAAATATGAGCGATTTCCCCTGAAGTGACCGAATACCGGGCGCGCTACCCTAGTGTACACAGGGCATGGGAAGCAAACCGTTGTGGTACGTCATATGGGTGCCAAATAAGGCTAGTTGATATCAATATATTTCATACCATCACCTAGTTCTAGCCCTTAACTTTAAGGCTACAGTAGTGTTTGAAAATATTGAGAATCAATAGGTGTCTTAAATGTTTTTCCTACACACAAAGTTAATGCTGCTAGTACGAGTGGAAAATTAAGTGTTCTAAAATAGTAAAAGCCCAAGCCAGCCCAAGCCCAAGGACAGGTTTTTTTCTGGCCAACACTATTTTTGCCCTTTTTTAACATCAATCCAGATTGTTTACTTCAATTTTACATATATTACCTTGCAAACATGGCTTTCAACTTTATAACAGGGAAAACTACACATTATAAAACAGCGTAACGACTCAGTCTCAGGCTTTGGACGGCGTCCGAACTATATCTTCATCTAATCTACAGAGTTCAGTGAGTCATTCGCGTTCGCGGTAGGTCCACAACACATAATACACATACATACAAGTCACAAGTAATACGCAATCCACACATAGCTGCCATTGTTTACAGAACTCGATCATAACAAAAAAGCGTGTAAGGCCCCGAAGTAGCGATCATTTTAATACGTAACACTTTGCAACAAAAATAAATTATGTATGAAGAAATACAAATCATACTACCATGTACCTGCTCACAAATTTACAAATGTTGATCGCCAATACTTACTGCGATGCAGCCCGATTATGACAACATCTCGACAATCATAGCTGCTGCTGCAGCGGGCGACATTTTGAACCGTATTGCATTATGGGTGCCATGTGCTTGACCAAAATCGGATTGTTGTAAGTGACGTCATGTGCAAACTATGTCTATGTGACTGATACAAATTCATACACTTTCTGCCATTCTTCCTCATTCTATTCAGGTTTAAAATATCCATTGGCATTTTTGAAATGTCATACTTATTGCGTTATTTCACATAGTAATGAATTATTCACACATTCCGTTATGTTAGAAGAGGGGGACAAGGAATATATGTATATGCGACAGCTAGTTAGGAGCCTCAACTGTGCCCCGCCCCATTGTTCCTGTCAGTCTGACACGATGAAAGTAAATTGCAGCCGCCCCACCCCCTAAAGAAAGAATTGCTATATAGCTGCAGTTCACCTATATGCTTCCCTGAACGATTATAAAATTCTGATGCCTCGATCGACCAGCATATTTCTTTGGGGTCATCCTATAGTCCGGCATCTCACCGGCATCTCATAAAAGCGACAAAAAAAAAGAATACAACTTGAAAATAAAAACACAATTATAAGAAGGAGGTTAAGGTTCACGAGAAATTCGGACTATGTACGTCCCCTAAGACCCCTACAAAACAAAAAATACATATATAATTAAGAGAAGGTATAGAAAATGTCGGTCTCTTGTGCTGTCGATCTCGCGAGCCGTTGGTCTAAATGTGAAAGTGATCAATCGGCTACAAGCTAAGTCCATGAGACCAGCATTTTCGGGCTTAATTACGGTGATGTTAGCCACTTTCTTCATCGCACGACCGGATGTTGCACGATTGTGTGGATAAAAAAAGTGAAGTTGTTGTGGAGACAACAAGTGGATAATCCCCAAATAAAATGGCAAATATAAAAACTTGCATTAATTCTGCTTAAATAATTGAGGCATTTTCCCCTAAGTTTCTCAGTCAGGTTTGTCTAAACCTCTCGGGCCACTTTTATCTTAATAATAATAATAATATTGGTTTCTTATATAGCGCACGTATCCACCTTGCAAAGTGCTCAAGCTAGGCGCTCCAACATTAAAAATATTTATCCCCTTTAATAATGTAGAGAAAGCTATATATACAAGAGATGTCATTGATTAATGTACGCTTAATTGGTATATAATAATAGTCCACAATATATTCTGAAGTTCTGAACTATCAACAAAATTTCAAATCGAGGTCCCGTACTTTTACATGTTAAACATGAACAGATCCCCTTTTAATAATTATATTTATTTTTTAAAAAGTACGTATATTACCTCCATGGTGGTGGATGTACGCAATATAGACCTTGTGATACTAACGACCCCGCTGTTTCATAATAATATCATCCGTAGATTTCAAAGACGAAATGAATGAATGCTTGCATGAAAAACAAGTATTATACTTTTTGATAATCTCTGCTGTCATAGATACAATAAAGGTTTAAAAGTTTAGACAAAAAAGAAAATTGACAGAGAGAGAGAGAGAGAGAGGGAGATAGCGGAGAGCCGAGAGATGGGAGGGAGGGAGGGAGGGAGGGAGAGAGGCAGGGAGAGAGAGAGAGCTAGAGAGAGGGAGAGAGGGGGGAGAGAGGGGGAGAGCGGAGAGCGGAGAGCGGAGGGGATTCTGTCCATGAATCCCCATATCAATACCCTTAAAACCCTGTCGGAAGTGAGAAATGAAATAGATGAATGATTTATTAACGGAATGCTTGTAATTCATAAGCCATAGCTTACAATAATATCAATTATACGCTCTTTTAGTGTATGTCAAAGGAGTAACGGCTCAGTCTGAAAACTCGAAGTCTATGATCTTTGAAAATCAGAAGTTGTCGACCAGAGGCGGCGGCGGGGGGCAGGAAAGATGCCCCCTTTTATTTCAGATAAGTTCCCCCTTTACTTCAGATAAGTGCCCTTTTTATTTCTAATAGGTGCCCGTTCCACATTCCTATAGGCCTAAGCTAGTGCCTCTTACCCCCTCTGATAATTAGTGCCCCCTTCACCTATGAGAATTGCCCCTATTCAAATCCGAGAGGTGCCCATTTTACTTTAATAAATGCCCTTTTTCTCTGATAGATAAGTGCCCCCTTTTTATTTTTAACACTTTTATGCCCCCCTTTTTCTAATTAGTGCCCTTTTTCCTTCTAATAAATGACCCCTTTTTTTTATAAGAGCCACTTCCCCTTCTCATAAATGCCCCTTCTGACACCTTTAATTGCATGCCTCTATTAAAATCTCATTGGTACCCCTGTTCCTTCGACAAGTGCCCATTTTCCTTTGTAATAAGTGCCCCTTTCCATTCTCACAAGTGCCCCTATTCACCTCAGGTGAGTGCCCCTTTTCAGTTACAAGAAGAGCCCCTTACCATCTCTGATAAGTGCCCCTTTCACCTCTAATACTTGCCTCTTTTTAAATCTGAGAGGTGTCCCTTATATTCTGACAATAATTGCCTCTTTTCCTTTGTATACCCTCTTTTCATTCTTATAAGTGCCCTTTTTCGTCTCCGTTGAGTGCCCCTATTTAAATGTCAGAGGTGCCCCCGTTAACTCTGTAATAAGTGTCCCTTTTATTTTGACACGTGCCCCTTATCCTTGCAAATTAGTGCCAATTTCCTTCTGATAGTTGCCCCTTTCCTTTGTAATAAGTGCCCCTTTTCCGTTCTCGATCATAAGTGCCTTTTTCATGTCTGGGGAGTGCCCCTTATCAGGTGTGAGAAGTGTCCCTTTTTCACCTCTGATAATTCCCCTAATTTTTACTTTAAATTGACATGTGCTCTTTTCCTTTTCTGATAAGTGTCCTTTTCCCTTTGGATATGTGCCCCCTTCCACCATAAAATGTGCTCCTAATTTTAAGCAACTAAGAGCAATTTTTTCTTTAATTTCAAAAGCTCGCTCGCTCGCATTTAAAGTTGATATAATTATGTTCCTTATTCAAGGTCTTTTCGGTCTTTCATGACTAGATTGTGCTTAAAACCCCATCAGGATATTGTTTTTTCCTCTTTATAACATGTATATAATTTTTTGGCACTGCGACCTCACAAATCTTTAAATTTTTGCTCGCTCGCAATCAAAGAAATATTCAGACCATATCACATCCAACTCTACGATGCTTAAGCAGTATATATTGGACCATATAAAGAGAGAATTAAACTTTGAAATCATCCCTGATAATGTAATCACAATGTAGGGGTATATACCAACGTCTACAAATGGTATACTTTCGCTTTGAGGTTTCCCTTTGTAGGTGCCCCTCTTCCCTGAAAGTGCCCTTTGTTGCCCCACACTTTGAAAGACGCTCCGCCGGACCTATCATCGCCTCAGCTGTATAGGCGAGCCGATCGGGTCCACATATTAATATGTCGTCACCGTAACTGCGGCAAATATGACCCCAGTGGAGGGGTGCGGAAAATGCAGGTTTTAATTTGCTTTTGTGCACTTATTTTATTCCTTAAATTATATTTATATTTTACGTTCATTCAGCTTTCCATTGAGAATAAGTTGTATATTCATCGGATGGGGTCTTAGAGGTACTTTCGTCTAATACGTACTATGGGCCTATGAGTTTCAGAAAACAATGAACAGATTTTCTTCTGAAAGAAATTGTTCAGGTTATGTAGTATTCGTAAAAAGGGTGTAATAAAGGGCTGGACGGTGGAATTCAACACACCTTCTCCTTTTCCTCTCCTCCTCCTCTTGTGACTTGCATTGGTCTTCTTTTTCTCTCTCTCCATCCTCCTCTCAGCTTATTTAAGTGTCTCTTCCTTCTACGTATACTCTGCTCTCCTCTTATCATAATTCTCTCATCACTTTTCTCAATCCCTCCCCCGATCTCCTCTCCTTCTTTCTTTTCTTCCTCTCACCCACCCCCTCTCTTCTGATGAATACTTCCTTCCTATCATCTCCCTTTCAAGCTTTGCAATGAGAAGTCTTTTAGTCAGGCCATTCTATTATGATTTTTAAATGATATTTATATTATTAAGTCTCTTCCTTCTCTGCCTCCCTTCCCTGCCAGTGTCATCCCCTCCCTCAGACCATTTCCTACCACCCTCCCCCCACTCTCACTCTCTCTCTCTCTTTTTGTACCTGTCACTTCCCTCCGAGATACATGGCCGGTGTAAATTTAATGCAAATATGTATATTGAATAATATCAAGTGATATTTTTAAAAAAGTTTTCTATTATTAAAAAAAGTGTGTGTGTGTATGTGTGGGAGGGGTCCATCTTTTCTTAATTCACTAATTACGTATATATTTTTGATCCCTTTAACAGTAATTTGTCATGTTACTTGTGTTTCATACTTCCATTGCATACTTCAAACTTCAAGAGAGGAGAAAAAAAACTTTATTAATTATCTGTATCAAATTTATTTCAAATTATACATGTATAAGGCATTCAGATTATTATATAATAAAAAATATCTAGAAATTATAAGAAACACTGCAAGGAAATCAACATTGAAGCAAGGTAATCATTGGGATAGAAGATGAAAGAAATAAAAAATTCCTGTTTTGAAATGGAATCTAGATAGAAGAGGAGAAAGAAAGCCGGGAGGTGAGAATGGCATGGAAGGCAGACATTAGGTAGAAAAGGAAAGGAAGAATAGACCAATGAAGAAAGAGAGAGAAATAAAAATTACATCTTATTTGGTAAATTACATACAGAAGAAAAAACGGACAATCCAATTAATAAAGGAATGCATAAAATGGAGAAAGAAAAAAAATCGCTTTCCTTCAATTATCCATTGTCTACTTGAACAGGGTGGTTGAATAGTAGTCAAAAGGTTACTAAAATATTTGCATGCTTAATCAGGCTTATATTTACGTTATTTTCTATAAAATTAACAATTATTTAAGTACTATACATGTCAAGAAATTGTCAACCTTCCACAAAAAATTGGGAAACTCTCGAGGCAAATTTATGAATATGGTATATTTGCATGCTTTTACACAGACGTTTTACAAAGAGAGGAATCTAGGATTAAATTAGTTTTAAGGCGATAAGAATGAATAAAAGTAGGAATGGTCAGCAGGAATGTAAAACTATTAGAAGCAGTAGAACTGGAACAAAATTATATCACGTCATTACATTTTAGTCGTCATCAACCCGAGTATAATCATTTATCATTTCTAAAAGACATATTCTAATAAGTTTTATCATTATCTATACAATGACAGGACTTGTTACGTAGAATGAAAACACAAAATATTTTCAAAATGCTTAAAAAACACATTTTAAAATCTGATATTGCTTTTTCAAACTGAACACAATTACAATTTGAAACTTAAGCTACAAAGCAGAATCAAAATAAGAATATTATTTAAAAAAATCTTATTCACATAATTTTGTCTATGAATAAAATATATATAGCAGCCATTACTAATAATATCACTTTCAAATATACATGTGTATCTCAGTATCTCACAAGTAATATATTGCAACATGATTTGATTTTAAAGACAAATTATGACCAATGCCGTCTTTGGCAAGTATTCATAAAAACATACTAAATTTAGTCAAGGTAAAGGCACTCCAACCCTGTCAACCTTGTCATCCCAATAAAGGTCATGTCAAAATGAAATCAATTTCTTATTTTCATTTCAACAATCCTTTCTTTTATTCATTTTTTTGCATAATGAAAGTAATTTGTACAGAATAAAGAGCTCAAGACTAGGCATTCAATGGTTCAACTTATTATATATTAAGTAATATATCAATATATTTAAAATTTGGAGACTGCAGTCAGGCCAAGTGCGCGCACCAAATCAGCGCCGAGCGTTCCATGCAGGATCCTGCAGCGGAACGATAGCAATAATAAATATCTCATGCCTTAGTATATATTATAATTTTGTTTAACATTTGTCCATGTTTCATATTCTGAGGTATTTAATAACAAAGCCTTGTGTAAGATGGAATGATACCGAATCAGACAAATCTTTAACTCAGGGTATAGAACCCCGATTACATGATCTCATTTATACACATATAACAGTAGCTTGAAAACACAAATACACATAACATAATATGGGCATATCAACATAAAAGGGAAATTTGGGGGAAATTGTAGTATCGCTTGAAATTATGTGCATCTAGTATACAGACAGCTTGGATAACTTCTTAAATTTCATCAAAGAAGATAAAATATTCTGCTTAGCTTTACAAAACTAAATTACAATTTGCAAATCTTGATACTTGACACTTCTTTCATAAGTACTTTCAGTTTCAATTTCAAATTGCATTGGTAACAGGACAGATAATTTGCATATTGATATTCTATAGGAAATTTGTGCAAGAATTTTTATAATTTTTTTTAACAGGGAAAGACTCAAATTATGAATGATTTAAAACTTCCTATACTTGACTGGTCTTTTTGACAGACAGAGTGCACAAGGGTGGGGGTCCATTTTTTCCCCTTTTCTTCAGGTTTAATTGAAATTGAGAGTGACATTGATCTTAATCCATTCAGCGATTTGTATTTGACAGGTATCATAGTTTTTCAAATTAATCTATTGCTTAACATTTACATGTACAATGCAAAATAGAATCGTAATAACTTTTTAAGTGGGTAAGATACATGATTATCAATTATATATAAGTAGATTGAGCTAAAGACTGGTGCAGATAGAGAAAAAGAGACTGAAAGTTTTAGTGCACATCACTTTTTGTATACCTGGTACCCTTTTATTGTGGATAACTTATCTCTCATAAGCAGCAGTGGATGAATTAATCTTCCTTGGTCCGTCCAGTAAACGTATTCATCATATCTTGGATTCCATTCATATCGTAGGCGGCTTGGACTGCCTTTGCATGCCATAGGCTAGTAGAGGAAGAGGAAGGAAATAATATAAAAAGCAACTGTAAAACAAAATCAGTAATTAGCATTGTAAGCCCATTTCCCAAATGTGGGTGTAAACCAGTTACAGAGAACAGCACTGGCAGATTTAGTGGGGAGGGGCACAATCAGCCCATGCATGCCCCCCCCCCCACATTCTTAGTTTTTGGGCATTATACCACTACAGTATTTACAAAATCCTGGATCCACGTCTGAAAGAGAGTTTAAAATTTTGGACCAAATTTTGATGCCACTTTTTATGTAGCCCAACATACCCCTGTCTGTGAGCAGTGCTTTTTGTTCTTTGCATTTTTCAGTGTTAAAGATTAAGTGAATTTGTCATTAGTTTGCTGATTCCAAAACCTTACCAAAAAAATCACTCCTTTTTACTTACATAATTAGCCATCTCTTCTACAGTGCAATCACATGACCAGTACTCAGTAAAACAAAAGACCCTCCAAAAAAGGGAAAATATGCATGTAGCATGTGTTTCCTGCAGCTACTTTTTATGGGCCAACAACACTGCATTGCCTGTTTCCATTTAGAAGTGTTTGTTTTTTCCCTTGCGTTTTTTCTTCACTTTTATGCAGCATATTTTCTAAATGGTAGTTGGATGAATAACATGAATTCCGGCTAGAGTCCAGTCCAACATGCTTGATTGACAGAATCACAGTGATTTTATCATTCAGGTGTGATCATTTTTATCATTGTCATTTCACAAGGTGTCGTGGTCTGGTGGATACGTCATCGAACTGTGAATTATGTGGTTTGTGGTTCTTTGGCATGGCATTAATCTACATTGCCACTCTCCACCCAGGAGATAATAGGTACAAATGTACCTGTGATGATTGACTTTAAGCCAAATGCGACTGCTTTTGAGATTTGTCCTACATGCATGCATGTGATAAATGTTAGGAACAATCTGTTGAGAGTGGAGATGGTGCACATTTGTGTGTGGGCTTGAAATCAAATGACCAGGGGTACTATCCTTTTTGTTTAGGTCTGGACAAGTCCTCAGATAATGAATACTTGCATTTTCAAACTTTTGTGATGCACAAAGGTGTATTTTTCTTAAAAATTTGTCTACAAAATGCTAAATTTCCTTATATTTGAATGAGCAGGAAATAAATATACTGATTGAGGCCCCTCGTATTGTACACTGAGCTTTATAAAACTTTCACAGATGTAGTATTTCATTCACATCACTCGTACCATGAAATGCAGTTTTAATTAGGAAATTATCAATAGGGTATTGGCAGTATTAGCTGCCAATACCCTAAGGTGTATTTTTTTTTTAATTTGTCTACAAAATGCTAAATTTCCTTATATTTGAATGAGCGGGTTTTAGCTGCCAATACCCTAAGGTGTATTTCCTTATACTGTCACAGATGTAGTATTTCATTCACATCACTCGTACCATGAAATGCAGTTTTAATTAGGAAATTATCAATAGGGTATTGGCAGCTAAAACTATAATTACATGTATCTCAATAGGTAGAGGCATATATGCATATCATTCCTTAACCATAATTCAATATTAGCTTTAACCATTATCAGATAAACCCAATCCAATGTCAAGGGTTAAAATGGGCACAGATTCAACATGGCTTAGATCCAAGAAAAATTGTTTCTGCTCAGTTGCGATTGATTCGGATCAATCACAACTCTTTATAATACAGGGTCCTGGAGTCTGGACTTTGGATTTAGTTGACGGGGTGTGTGAGTGCGTGTGTATGTGTGTGGAGGGGGGGGGGGAGGTATCGAAAGACTGGAAATTCAGTAAGAAAGAAACAGTAACTGTGCACTCTTCACACACACAAAATTGTTCCACCCTGATATTGAAACAAGGAAAGAAGGAAACAGGAAACGAGGTCAGTACAATTTCAAAAGAAATAGCAAAGATTGGAAACCAGCTCATTTTGATGTTCCTTTTGAGATCATATGGAAATGCAACAAGTGATGATTCACGGCGTATTTCTGTTTAAAAAACATTCAAAGGTACAACAAGTGATGTTTTTAAAAATGGGGGGAAATAATGATGCTGCACGATCACATTTATGAAAACAAATAATTTTGACTATTTTTAGGACATTTTTCATACCAATCATCAGAGTAAAATTTTCCAATTCATTCAATGGATATCTATTCATAGCTTACTAAATGAGCAAAATAACCCTAAAAATTGAAGTCCATCAAACACTGGATGTGAATGCCCGTGAGGGTAAAATAAAATCGGGCAAATGCATGCGTCAATTTGCTTATATCCCAGTTTTAATAAACTGATCCGTCATAGATGCCTGGGCAAGATCTAATGATCTGCTGTAACAAAAAATGAGAAAGATGTTGTGTGGGCAGAACACATTTTCATGAAGATGAATTCAATAGTTGACTTGAATGAAGATGAAGTAGAACAACATATCCTTTAATCCCTCTTATGTTCCATATGTGACCCAGCACCACAAAACTACTAACAAGTTGCCAGAAATTAATTTCAAGTTTAAGTATGATCCTAAAAGAGGTGAGTCTCAGCTTTAAAACGACATATGATTCATCACATTCAGATTTTCCTAGCCCAATTAAAAAAAAAAGGAAGAATGTCAAGTCCCAAAGAATGTTACTTTAGAGAAAAGGGCAATTAAAATCTGCAGTCTATTTAAGCACTCTGACTCCAGAGGCATTGTGCAAGGTGACAAAAGGAGGATTGGAACTCAATAAAAACCTTTGTGAAGGGGTTATCAGATTACCCTAAAACTTGGAGTACTAAATAAGCACATCCTGTTCTTTATTCACTAGGTTTCAAAGCCACATTTACGCTGTATTGAAGTTATAGGAGATCAAACTGAGACCACTGTAGTCTGGGTACCGGTAATAAAGAAATTAAAACTACTAACAAACTCAATATCTGACAAAATAATATAGGGCAACAAAAATGCCAAAAGACCACTTTTAGATTGTTTGGTGGTTCCAAATGTTAAAATTACATAGGAAATGCTAAAACTTAAATTTGACCATCATAACCAAATGCACCTTTATTGTGCTATAACTGAAAATCACACCTTGCGACTTTTTTGTAGTTTTGTGGTGGCATATGGTCACATATGAACAAATAGGCTTCCTCGTGATTTTGTTCTTTGTTTCTTTTCCATGTCAACAGGAATGTTTTTGTGTTTCTTTTCCTGCAATTTGATTGGCAACAGTATATTAATTTCTGTCTCTCTTTATTATTCATTCCTTGATTCAACTTATTATGAAAATTAGCAAAACTGGAAAAGTTGTTAATTTCTTATATACAATGAAATAATGTGCATGGAATACTTTGAAACTAATGAAGGCATGATAAAAAAAAAAAATCTCAGATGGATTTTCTTTTTGAAAGAAATTAACAATTTATCTCCGTTTGAAGATAAAGCACGGTAAAAATATTTTTCTTAAAGGGTATTTTCTGAATTTGCAATTTTTTTTTTCTTTGCACACCTATGTTTTTTTTCATATTTCATGTATTTTGGGAAATGTGTCACATGAAACTAGATGGATCTTCGACTGCACGCAGTAAAAAATGATGCCTCCGCCATTGAGCAATTTTACAAACCAAAACGGAAGCAATTTTTAAAATTCAAGTTTGATTGTAATCCATAACAGGTTCTCAGAATATCGTGATTACAAGCTATTTTTCATATACATGGCTCCGCAAGATAAATACATGTCCTGAGTTTCATAGTAATTAATCCATCTGTCGGTTCTAATGATAATGCGTTCACAAGCTATTTATAGGCATACATAATGAGCCCCATAATCTTTGACCTCATGACCCTAAAATCTAATCAGTTCATTGGCTCTGCAAGATACATACATGTATATGTCTTGAGTTTGAAGGTAAATCTGTCTATCGGTTCTAATGACAATGCATTCACAAGCTATTTTTGCATACATAATGAGCCCCACCACTTTTGACCTTTGACCTCATGACCCTAAAATCTAATTAGTTCATTGGCTCTGCAAGATACATATATGTCTTGAGTTTGATGGTAAACCGTCCATCAGTTCTAATGATAGTGTGATCAAGAGCTGTTTTTGGATACATAATGAGCCCTGTGACCTTTGACCACGTGACCCCACAATCTAATCAGTTCATTGGCTCTGCAAGATACATACATGACCCAAGTGTGGCAGTAATCCATCAATCGGTTCTTGAGATAACGCGATCACAAGCTATTTTTGCATACATAATGAGCCCGGTGACCTTTGACCTTGTGACCCCAAAATCTACTCAGTTCATTGGCTTTGCAAGATACATCATACATGAACCAAGTTTGGGGGGAATCCATCAATCGGTTCAATTGAAGGTAATTACTTATCCTTTTTATCTTAGCCAATCCAGATACTAGCTGACACTGCTTGGCAACATTTCACAATTTGCCAATTTTTTTTTCCATTTTGAAATGATTGAATTTTAGGGTTCAGCACCTAAATCTAACTTTAATTCAATTTGCATGAATTTGTTTGTAATTTGCTTGATTTTGAAGAAGAAATAAAAACGTCTTGGCTGAATTTTTTTTTAAAGACTTAAGAAAGCACCTACGACAAAAGTCTACTCTTGTTTTTGTCTTCCTGTAAATGTTTCCATCATCTGCTGGCTTCCATTTAGGTCAAAAAAGGCCATCACTGCTTTGGGGTGCCATAGACTGTATTACGGAAAGAGGTATCTAAAGTTTTGATCAAGTTTCAAAATGTCAATTCCAGGATCATTATTTTAACCAAGTTCCAGTCTAAAACTTCTTCAATGAACAGCATTAAATACAGGAATTAAGGCATAAATATGAATCGTCTCAATTATTATGAAGTTATGGACACACATGACACAGAAAAGCCACCATAGCTAATTATCCAGTTTCAAAATAGATTCAAGACTAAAGTTTTATTTCATTTAATATATATAATAATACAGAAATTTGTTTCCCATTGGTATTCATACATACAATATAAACATGGGCATACACATGATTATTGTATGCGTGGTTTGGACATGAGACAAAATATAAGAGGGTGACTTTTTCCTATTTGGGCCCATGTAATTCACTGAATTTTTTAGTGATTTGAATGATTTGTTTACAAATTCCTTAATTTTCCCTGTTTTTTTTTTTTTTTCACAAACCCCATGATTTTCCCCTGAGTCGAGTGATTTTTCATAAATTCCATGATACCCCTGAGCTGAGTGATTTTTCACAAACCCCATGATTTTTCCATGAGTTGAGCGATTTTTCACAAATTCCCTGATTTTTCCCTGAGTTGAGTAATTTTTCACAAATTCCATGATCGCCCCTGAGTTTAGTGATTTTTCACAAACCCCATGATTTTTCCCTGAGTTGAGCGATTTTTCACAAATTCCATGGTTTTCCCCTGAGTTGAGTGGTTTTTCACAAATTCCACGATACCCCTGAGTTGAGTGATTTTTCACAAACTCCATGATTTTGCCTGAGTTTAGTGATTTTTCCCTGACTTGAATGATTTTTCACAAATTCCATGATTCCCCCCTCCCCCCCGAGTTGAGTGATTTTTCACAAACTCCATGCTTCCCCAGATTGAGTGATTTTTCACAAATTCCCTGATTATTCCCTGATTTTCCCCTGAGTTGAGTGATTTTTCACAAACCCCATGATTTTCCCCTGAGTTGAGTGATTTTTCACAAACTCCATGATTCCCCTGAGTTGAGTGATTTTTCACAAACTCCATGCTTCCCCCAGGTTGAGTGATTTTTCACAAACTCCCTGATTATCCCTGAGTTGAGTGATTTTTCACCAACTCCCTGATTAACGCTGAGTTGAGTGATTTGTCACAAAACTCTCTGAGTTTTTTCCTGACAGGTAAGAAAAGGTGAAATCATTTTCCAGGATTGTCCAGGTTTTCCCTTGACTCCCAAGATGTTAGGAACACTGAGGGAGAATAAACTTACTTTTTGATACCAGGAAAGAAGTAGAGGCTCTTTGGTAGGATGAGAACCCTCTGGTTTGTCCTGATGGCAAGGGTAATCTGCTCCACAGCGTATTCTGGCTCCATTAAGTCTATCATGATGGCTCGTCTGAATAGGGAGAGAAAGGGAGACAGAGACACAGGAGTGAAATCATCATCATCATCATCATCATCATCATCACCATCATCATCATCGTCATCATCATCATCACCATCATCATCATCATCATCATCATCATTAATTAAAGTCAGCATTTCCCCTCTTATAAGGGGTTACTATATTTCGCGCCATGATGACTCCCTCCCTCCTTTACTTCTTCTTGTCTCAAGCATCCTCTTCATTTAGACCAACCTTACTGCTTTCTTTCTTCACCATATCTTTCCATGAAATCTTCAGTCTTCCTTCCCTCTTATGCCATCCACTTCCAGATCCCATGCTCCTTTCACAGGTTCATCATCTTCCCTTCTCAACACACGACCTATCCATCTCCATCCACTTTTCTCTACCACTTCCACCAAAGTTTCTTCCAGACCCACCCTTCCATGAGCTCCCTTTTGCTCTTTCTATCAAACAGTTTCACACCACACATCTTTCATATCATGGCTCTTTATCATGAGTCATTATGAAATTTATGAGTAGTTCAGATTTGTGTGAGTTTTAAACCACAAAATAATAATAAAAACTGACTCTGTGCGATTCCAAAAGACACAATTATTGTTCATATCTATCTTTTCAACAAGATGATCTTAACTGCAATCCTGTACCTTGAAGTACCTATGAACATAACATAAACAAAATTCTTGAGGTCATATTACCAGCTTACAACTAAGCTGGTAGGAGAAAATCATTAGGCTGTTGGCCATTTTTTTTCTTTTCAGCTCTATCGCTGGTTTCTTCAGACTCACTTTGCCTTGACGCCATCGAACATGCCTGTCTTGATGTAGAAGGGGCACACCACCGTGCATTTTACACCCGTCTTCCCAGAGTACTGCAGCTCATGGTAGAGGGCGTCGTCCAATCCAACAGCGGCAAACTTACTGGCGCAATAGTCCACCAGGCCACTCACGCCAAGGTGTCCAGCCAAAGAAGCGATGGTTACGATGTGGCCGTGGTTCTTCTCCAACATGTGGGGCAAGAAGGCTTTCAGCGTCTGACAAACGATATAAAAAAAAAAATATATATATATACACCATACGGATAATGATATGCTTTTCTGTAGTGCAGCTAAAAAGAAATATATTCCACTGCACTTGTAACAAAGTATAATAGTATTACCCAGCTTTAGCCAAGCTTCCATGACGAGACACTTAAGCATCAAACAAATTCACACCGGTACCCATTTACTCCACCTGGGTGGAGAGAAGCAAATGTAGATTACTGTTGTAACAGTCATATTTTACAGCATTTAATATTTACTTTACATTTGATGGTTTTACATTTTGCTTTCCATACTCTACGACTTATATCTCTTCTGCATCTCATTTACATTTCATCTCATGACCACCATTCCCCTCTCCACCTCCACACATCACTCTCATTACCATTGCCACACCTTGTTTCTTCCATTCCATTTCCACTTCACATGCTACCCATTTCCATTCCAGTTCCACCTCACATGGTTCTATTGTTTGGTTCTCATTTATATTCAGAACACCTCATGATCACCCTTCCATACTGTCTATTGGTTCTTTCTTCTCCCTGGGTTCTTCCATTATGTTTTACTATTTCATAAAATATATGTTTCTATTTGGTTCTTTAATTATGATGCCACTTATGTTTTGATCTGTTGAAATTGAGTCCAGACTTCATTTATATTTTTCTCATTTAATTAGCTGTATATTTCTGGAGTGCAAGAGTTTACAAAGTTGATATTACATGTAATTAGCACAAGTGCAGTATTAGAGCAGAGTCTGAGAGCAGAGAATTTATAAGTTTACACTGTCTTACCAAAGGATAGAAGTACCATGACAGAGATATGAACCATGTACAGTGTGATCCAAAGTGCCCTGACTTATCCAATCAATTTTACTCTTTTCCCCTCATGCTCTTCAATCCTTGAAGATTACGGTAACTTCTTATGTTCTGGTCATGCAATTATATTATGAAAGTAAGTTGAGAAAGGTTCATTATGTAGTAAATAAGGATTGGTGTATACTCTGAGGTTTTGTTATCATTAAAATGACAAAATTGACTAAATCTGGATAAAGGCCATACAATAATGTGGACAAAGAACCATGGTTACCATGGTACTTTTTATAAGGGTATACACAAAGAAATATTTATACGGGACCACACACCTGTGGCATGTATTTAAGTTTGGTCTGAACACTTCAGCTATTTCTCATTATAATTTTGAATACCGTATTCGCGGCGATAAGGCCGCAGCGCCGCATAGGCCGCACCCCAACTTTGACATTTTGTAGAGGAAAAAACAAAAACAAAACAAAGGAAAAAACCAAACGGACCAAACAAAATAATCAGAATTTTCTTGTAGAACACTATTTTTTTTTACAAACTGATACCAAGTTCATCAATATTCTTATAAATTTACAGGAAGTTTACCTAAAAAATGATCGTATAATTTAGCAAATCTAGCTAACTAGTACTGTATCGCAGGCAGATTTAGTATCCTACATACATGTATAATACCCCTACCACGATGTGCGGTGTAATACGAAATTGCGACTTTGGCTAGATGCGCAGTTGCGTTGCACGGCAGCTAGCTCCGTAACGGTCCCTTCTTTTAGTAAGTTTTACTTTTTAGCGATGCAATGGCACGAACTTAGATCTAGATCTACCGGTAGATTATGTTATAAAATAAGTTATGAAGTTTATTTTAGACTTCATGTCAATAATGCAACATAAAATTGTCAGTAAGATGTGTGGAGTGAATCTAGAAATGTCCTGTACCATTACTGGTATAGATCTAGTCATTGTACCGTTGGGAGTCCCATATGTACGAAATTACGTGCTGTTTTAACAGCCGATTTTTTACTGTTGTTGCGGATTGGCCGCACCCAGACTTTTTGATATTTTCGGAAGAGAAAATACAGCGGTCTTTACGCCGGCAAATACGGTATGAGGGCGTTTTTGGTCCTTTGAAACACATTCTCATGCATATGCTATTATGCTTACAATGAATTCCGGAACCAGTGGTCAGTAAATATCAAATGGACCTACATTATTATAGTAAACTTTTGTCACTCAAGAGTCAGTGCTGCACTAGCTTTCCTTTGGACTCAGCAAATCTCTACCATCAGTTCAAGTGAGGCATGGCCCACTTGGTCCTATCTAAATCGCTTTCGGACTGGAACAGGATGATGCAAAGTCCTCATGATTATGGGGGCTATAGTAAAGTCAGAGGAACTATGTGCGAGTGCGACTGTGGGGAGAAACAGACGATGAAATAATAGAGATTGTATGTGGCAGTGGACTATTTCGAGCTCCATAATGTGACCTGTAACTCAGTGAGCTCATGTACACAGTATGCATGATATATGTCACGACTCTCTCAACATGTCACCTCTCTCAATATGCTATGGGAGAGAGATTAACAAAGAAATGAGCATTGGTGTTGAAATCCATGATTTTCTTGACGACTGTAGTCACACAAACATGTATGTGCATGTCACAACTACAGGTATCCCTCTCAATATGCTATAGGAGAGAGAGGAGACAAACATAGAAACACTGGGAGAGCATTTACCCAGAAGTGAGCATTGATGTTGAGATCCATGGTTTTCTTGATGAGGCTATCTGGACACTGGAGTAACTTCTTCCCGGAAACAATGCCTGCGTTGTTGATGAGGATAGTCACATGACCGATATCTTCCCTCACTTTGTCTGCGGTCCTGTAGACGGCCTCGTTGTCACAGCAGTCTACCACGTAGCTGTAGGCTTTGCCCCCTGCTTCCCTGTAAGACAGTAAAAAAGACAGAGAAATCAGTGATGAAAGATGACTGCCAAAAAAAAGGGAACATGCGTAACATATATTCGGTACTCATTAATTAGCAATATGCAACAGAGTGTATTATTATTTTTAAAATTGTATCCGTGTATCTAATCCACTGGGCATAAAGTGTTCTATTTTACAATGATGCTCTAGATACTGTCCACTTCCCAAAGATAACAAATATTTTGCCATGGAAGTGATTAAAAAAAAATCATGCGAGGTAAACCATAAAACAGGTATTATACCTGTAATCACTGAATGTATACTTACACTTGGATGTAATAGATGAATTATATTTATAATAAAAATTCTGAACCACATTCCAAACCTCTCTCTTTTATCTCTAAACCTCTTCCTCTCTCTCATCGCTACACAGCACTGTACCTTACTTGTACACTCTTCTTCTTTGTCTTCTTCACTCTCCCTCTTCCTCTCTGTCATTAAAGGGAACCAAAACCTTCATCCTAAGTTACCTTTATTGTAAAGTTTAAACAATTTGAATAAGATAAGTGAAAAATTAAACAAAATCAGGCAAGGTATAAGGAAGTTAAAGCTAAAGAAATAACTTGTCACCAGAGGGCGATATTTAATTTGATGATATCATTTGTGGACAACTCTCCATGCCTTCTGATCATGGAATTTCACAATTCTTTCATTTTCTTCGTATTCATTTGTGTTCAATATCCGACTTCATAAAATGTGAAGTAGAATATCATTCTGCATTCTATATCTTGTTTTCAGGGGAGTAGATTATCTCAATCACAAGAAAGAAGGAAAAACATGAAATTCCATGATCAGAAGCATGGAGAGTTGTCCACAAATGATGTCATCAAATTAAATGTCGCCAGCGGGCGATATTTAATTTGATCAAATTAAATATCGCCCTCTGGTGACAAGTTATTTCTTTAGCTTTAACTTCCTTATACCTTGCCTGATTTTGTTCAATTTTTCACTAATCTTATTCAAATCGTTTAAACTTTACAATAAAGGTAACTTAGGATGAAGGTCTTGGTTTCCTTTAACTCTCTAATTATCTCTCTCTCTCTCTCTCTGAGTTGATTTATCACCCCCTCTATTTTTTTATTATCTTCTCCCTCTCCCTCCTTCCATCCCTCCCTCTGCCTACCCCCTCCCTCCCCCTCTCTTTCCCTCCCTCCCTACGTCCATTCTCTCTAACTTCATTTCCTACCTAATTTCTTTGACCACTCCTTGTGCGGTTTCCTTATTGATGTCCCAAATGATGACTGTGGAGCCAAGCTTGGCAAATGTCAGGCTCATCAGTCGTCCGATGCCCATCCCTCCTCCGGTAACCAGCACAACCTCCTTGCTGACATCCTTCTGTGGCTTCCACGAACCAGGGATGATGTTGTCGATGAAACCAACGAAGTTGTAGAAACAGATTTTGGCAATAGTCCAAAGGAGGAGGAGGAAGATGACGATTGGGTTTTCCATTTTGCCTGGTTGCGAGCTGCGAGTTGAAAAAAGAAAATTGGTATGAAAACATCAAGAACATTGTAGGTGTTTTTCAACAGCACTACTGTATTAAACACAATAGATATTTGCAATACATGACTTTCACAGATAGTCTACAACATCTAAATAATCTTCTAGAAATGCAAAAATTCTATTTTGAATAAATGTGATTCAAGTTATGTTTGGCATGAAAAATTTCATGCACAGCCAAGTTTCTGGTTAAACAGAGCTACAAGTAAGAAAATGCAGAAAAACCTCAGCTAATATGTGTACCTAGGTTCACAATCACAGAAGATATCTACTGTATTGCTCTTCCTATCAAACAATATGTCAATCTTCCATAAGTTTCTGGTTATAAAGTGCTACAAGGTTCAAAATGCAGAAACACCTCAGCTTATGCTTACTTAGGTTAATTAGCAATCACAAAAGATATAGCTTTACTATCAAATAGGACGTCAATCCTCCATACGTGAGCATATACACTAATAACCTCATGAGGTAGGGATATACATGTAGACATAATATAGAGAGGAACTCTACATGTAGGCATATGTATAATCTTATCTGGATAAGAACAAAGTTCTTATTATACAAACTGAATTCTACCAAGTGTCTGCAACTAATGGTACACATAAGCTGAGTTGGGTTAACCGATTAACTACTGAATTCTCATCTTTCCCATAGGTTTAATACAGGAACCATGCATACATCCAGTAGAAAATAGGTTAAAAAGAAAAATCACACAAGATGACCTAGGAAAGTCATATCCCATCAAGGTACTTGAGACTTACGACTTGCTATTTAAACGATTGTCTACAGGAATTTTTTCAACCTTTCTTTTTAATAGTCACAGCACTCTTTTAAGAAATAAAAAGTTTCGCGTGGGGTCATATACAGTGTACAAATACATCACAGAAGATTCATTTTGCATCGCTTTGGCACTCGTCAAGTGCCATAGAAACACGTAAGGGTACATTTCTTTCTAAATTGTGCAAGAGAGGGAAGCGAGCAAGCAAAAAAAGGGGACATTTCAATAAGGTCATCAAATTATTTTGTAATCAACACACTACATGTAGTTAAGATATAAATTAAAGTATGCAGGCAGCTCACCGCCGAACATACATGAATCCAGAAATCATTATATACATGATAATAGGTCACCTCCATACACTAATATGAGGACATGATCGGGCATCTCGTTGCCCAGAATTACAGTTTCTAAATGTTGCAAGTGAGTGAAGCAAACAATTAAGAGTGGTAAAAATGTAATTTCAAAACTAGAAATATCGCAATCTGTATTACCGCGCAATGCAATTGTATCCCCCGGCAGTGGCAGCGATTTTGTGTCATCCTATGTTCGAAGGAGGGACAAAGATCCCCTCTCCCCTCCCTGAAACAAAAGGATGACATAGAGATCGCCACTAGTGGCTCGGACAATTGTCAAGACTAGGATAGGAGCAGCATCACCAAACCAATATGTGTGTAGATTAGAGTATAATGCATCTCTGTAGAAAATTTGAAAGAAATCTTTTAAGAAATGTGGCAGTTAGAGTGCACAAAAGACAGCCACCAAAATACGACCTTTGAACCTATAACAGACGGAACACAGGTGGCAGCATCACCAAACATTAAAGATGTGTAGATTGTACTAAGACACACCTCCATACAACATTTGAAAGAAATCCGGCAAGAAATGTGGCAGTTAGAGCGCATAACAGACACATGACCTTTGACCATATAAAAGACGGAACAATGAGGGCAGCATCGCCCAAAAGTGTAGATGTGTAGATTGTACCAAGATACATCTCCTTTCAAAATTTGAAAGAAATCCGTCAAGAAATATGCAGTTAGACCGCACACTAGAGTGCACACAAGACATCTATCAAAATATGACCTTTGACCCTATAAAAGACGGAACACTCGTGGCAGCATCACCAAAATTTAAAGGTGTGTAGATTATACCTAGATACACCTCTATACAAAATTTGAAAGAAATCCATCTAGAAATGATGCAGTTAGACCACACACTAGTGCACACAAGACATCTATCAAAATATGACCTTTGACCCTATAAAAGATGGAACACTGGAGGCAGCATCACCAAAATCAATAGGCTTCTAGATTATATCAAGATACACCTTCGTTCAAAATTTGAACAAAATCCCTTGAGAAATGTGGCCTATAGAGCGCACACAAACCATCCACAAAAATATGGCCTTTTACCCTATAGAAGACGGAACACTGAGGGCAGCATCACCAAAAGTTATATGTGTGTAGACTATACCAAGATACATCTCCATACAAAATTTGAAAGAAATCGAGGAATGTGGCAGTTAGAGCGCACACAAGAATATGACAAAGTACCCCACCGGCTAGACCGAAAGCTTCAGTCTCTGATATCGACGGTTGTTCCACTGAGATTGCATCTGGCTCCTCTGACCGCCTCTATACATAGACTGAAGTACGGCTATGCGGATGTGTGCGGAACGAATGGTTCGGTGTAGCCGGACCGAGATGAATGCGATATGCAACAAGATTTTTCACTCTTTACGTCTTCACATATTCACTTTGGCTGCAATATTACACTGAATATTATTAGAAACGAGAAATTTAATTCGTCATTGAGGACGAATTAGGTGGTCTGTCTTGTAATCTGAATAATTGATCTTGTAAAGAATCGTCTCAGCTACAACATATCGAAATTTGAAAGAAAATCGGTCAATATTTACAAAGATACAATCAATTTTCCCTAAATATACCGATATCATAATATGCCAATTCGGATATTGAGTTTCAAGGCCATTATGATGACGTCATGATATATTTAACGGCCAAATGAGACATGAAATCATTTTTCCGACTCATACTCTATCCAAACATATCAACAAATTGTGGGGTCAACGGGCATCCTAAAGAGCTATAATGGATTTTGTATAGGCATGTTTTTGCCCACATATGCTATGTATTACAAGAGCTCGCACGCACGGACATTTAGTTTGAACGGACGCTCATTTCGTTATTAAGGGTCATAAAGAGATAAACAAGGTATCAAATTGTTCGGAATAAAATGGGCAATACTATGATAGACAAAAAATGGCAATTCTATGGTGCGTACGGCCATGACGTACGAAAACGCATAGTTGATGGCGCGCAAAATTTTCGAAATGCTTGAAATGGCCTAAAACGTACTCTAATTTGATAAAAAAATGATTTTGAGGATTTTTTTCTTTTTGCGCGCACCGACGCGCAGACGTACGCGTACGCTCGCGTTTATTGACCTTAAGTTGACCGGACGGATATTGACCTTAATCGTGATAAATATGAATGAGAAATGATTTTCGGTTATAAAGATATGATCATGAGTTGATTTTTAGAGTACTTCACAAAATGGCGCCAGGATGACGTCACGATGTTTTGTTGAACTTGAAAATGTTTCTGTCACGTCTTATGACGATGATCTATTACCGTGTCAAATTTGAAAGAAATCTGACGGTTAGATATTGAGTAATCGTGTGCACAAAAAAGTGGTCACAAATAAATCCGAACAATTTCAATTTCAACGAAATTTAGTTCGTCAGTGAGGACGAATTAGGTGGTCTGTTTTGTAATCTGAATAACCCATCTTGTAGACAATCGTTTCAGCTACAACATATCGAAATTTGAAGAAAATCAATCATTATTTACAGAGATACAATCAATTTTCCATTAATTTGCTGACGTCATAATATGAAAATTCGTTTTTTGAGTTCCAAGGCCGTTATGATGGTGTCACGATATATTTAATGGCCGAATGAGACATGAAATCATATCTACGATTCATACTCTATCCAATCATGAAAAAAAAATTAGGGGTCAACGGACATCCCAAAGAGCTATAATGGATTTTGTATAGGCATGTTTTTGCCCATATCTATTATGTATTACAAGAGCTCGCGCGCACGGACATTTATCTGGAACGGTCGCTCATTCCGGTATTAATGGTCATAAAAAGATAAACATGGTACCAAATTGTTCGGAAGGAAATGGGAATATCATGAAAGATAAAAATGGCGATTCTATGTTGCGTACGGCCATGACGAACAACGCGCGCATTCGCGTGCGTGTTTTTTGTCGAAATGCTTAAAATTGGCTGAAACGTACTCTAATTTGAATAAAAAGTGATTTTGAGCACTTTGAAATTTTGCGCACGCACTGACGCGCGGACGTACGCGTACGCACGCGTTTATTGACCTGAAAATGACCGGACAAATATCGAACTTGTTATTGATAAATATGAATGAGAAATGAATTTCGGTTATGAAGATATGATCATAAGTTAATTTTCACAAAATGGCGCCTAGATGACGTCACGATTATTTGATGAACTTGAAAATGCGGCTGTCACGTCTTATGATAATGACCTATACGTGACTCAAATTTGAAAGAAATCGGGTGGTTAGATATTGAATAATCTTGTGCACAAAAAAGTGGAGAAATAAAAATAAATAAATAATAAAGAAAGAAAATTCTGACGAAATTAATAGGTGATCTGTTGACAACAGACCACCTAATAAGAAATAACCCGGAAATATATACTTTGACTTACGATAGCTTGCTCATTTAGATTCTAAATTAATGATTAATCCGAGAAAGTCTTGTAGTCAACATGATTTGTTGTCAGCCATCTTGGTTTGAGTTTATGAATATTCATTTTTTCTTTTCGAACATCCAATAGCTACGTATGAGTCAGCCCGGCTTGAGCCGGTGATGTTTGAATATTCATAAGCCCAATATCAAACACGTTCTCTGATTGGCCATTGGGCTTGTTTTGGTCGGTTGACCCGAAATATATCGGCCGGGTCATGTCATGGATTACCAGTTCGAATGCCGTTTCATGGTTCTGAGATAAACAATTGGATAATTCATATACGTAGGTCTGTAAATTTCGCATTTAGAAATAGGTAATAAAACTTATACAACTGTACATACATTGTAGGAGAACAAAATACAAAGTTTATTTCTATCTGATTTATAAATCAGAAAATTAGATCTAAATAAAGAAAATCGTGGGAGAAAGTTTTTGGGTATAAAGCGGGCCACAATAGGCTCAATCTCTCCCTACTGTGCGAGGCGTACTAATTACCGTCTGTGTATGGGGAATGTCAACAAATATCAGTTTTATTAAAGAATAACCCATATCAGACGGTTATTTATGTCTACCCACCGGCATACTGCCGGGGGATACAATAAAAGATAAAAGATATTTGGGCACCTCATTGCTCAAATACAGAGCTTTTTAGGGACTTCGCTGCCTGAAATCATCCTCTTTCTAAATAATAATAATAATAGTTACATTTGTATAGCGCTTTATACTACGTTTCTAAGCGCTTTACAATGTAATTGTTAGGAGTGAGCCAAGCGAGCAAGGAAGAAAGACACTTTATTATATTACAAATGCTAGTTCCTCATTAAATTACATAGTCTAGTGGTTTCTAATATTTGGTTTTCATGAAATCGACGTTATTCCAAAGTAAGCTTTTTACATTTATATATTGGTAGCTAAATTTCTCTTGCGGCACCCCTAGAGATGTCTTGCGGCACCCCGGTTGAAAAACGCTGGTCTACAGGAATCAGGTAATACGTGTACCGGTATATTCCCTGTGTTAAGCCTATGGGAATGAGAGAATTCAGAATTGAATTGAGGTAAACTTATCATGTTTACCTATATACTGAAAGACAATAAAACACATCTGGTCATATTACTTGCTGCACATCACCATCGTGCCAGACATAACATGCATGACTATCAATATCATTCCACATGCACATTAGTCTTCAAGCAGACTCTAATTGTACACTTTACTATAATTCCTTAAGCCTGAAGCAGAGCCTAAATCTGTCAGTTTCTAGCTGTGTCATGAGCAGCTAAAGTACAGAGCCCATTGTAGTCTCATATTGCAGACACTGTTGCGCACAACGACTAACAAGGCTTGTGCCTGTAAACTACTGTACATACACATTGGTTTATACTGTTTATACCCCTGCATAAAAGAATTACCATAGCCTTTTAAAATATATTTTGCTAAAACTTGTGTACTGGTTGAAAAGTCTAATTAGAGGGGGAAGTGTGCCCCCATCCAAATCAAGTGCCAGAAAGAGGGGGAGGGGTTGGAGGAGAAAAGGGGAGAAAGGAAAAGATAACATTAAAAGGGCAAAAAAGAGGAACATAAACTCTGGCCCAAGACTTACAGATACATGTTGAAGAATCGATCAGTTCAAAGGGTGATGGGAAGCATGCAAGATTACATGAATGGTGATAATAATACAGGAATAGGATTCCTTTTAATTACTCCTCTAATTATGATAATATATTCATACCAAGATACTTCTATAATTCTTATAATTCTTATGAACATTAATTTCCCTTTATAATACAAAAACAATGATCAAGGTCCATATTTCTTCCAAGCAAACTTTATAGGATGTCATTTCCGACATCTCTGTTACGGGGAAATGGTTCAGTAATCTATCTGAAAAACTATAATATCTTGGCATATATATTTTCTAGTACAAGCCTCACAGAAGTCAGAAGTGTACAGCTAAAAACTTGTTTTATGGGAGAGGAGAAAACAACAACTCAACCTTGAAGCCGAAAGGTTTACATTACTTCACAAAATGTATGTATTTTTGGACCAATTTTCATTTTTTTAATGATATTGGATCCTCCTACTCAAAGTACATAAAGCACATTCCACAAATAATTGAATAATTTTGTGAATTTAGTACTCGATATATGCCAAAAAAGGGGTTGTATTTAGAGCTCATTTTGTACCAGTTTTAGGCAAAAAGGTATTGTAGAATCAAGAAAATTTTCTTGAATGTCCATGAATAGGGGTCATTGTCGACTTTGAAACGATCATGCAGTAGCCCGGCCTTTAAATAGGCCTATGAATGGGTGCCACCTGGAAACAAGCAAAGCCACGTACAGTACCGTAACTGGGTTACATTACATGATGATCATCCTATTGACACACAAAAACCCACTATTCACACAAGTCTTGTTTGTTAGGTCAAGCCGTGGTATACCTACATGTACAATTGTACATGCAGTATTTACATAGTCCCTGTGTGTGTAAATACTATCAAGGCCTGAGTCTGAGATCCATGATTTTTTAAATCATAATGACTTGCAAAAGATGTATTTTAGGGTATAAATAAGTGTCAACATGTGTTAAGTAAACAATTCACACATTACAATGAAAACAATATTTCATTAAACATAATTGGACACTAAACACTGAAGAGTTTATGAGTTATGAGTTAACACGATGACACATCTATAGGAAATATAAATATTGTTGACTTGATTCCCATTTTTACAGCTGATCAGATAATGAGTTATGAGTTAATTTTTACACAATGATACATCTATATAGCAATTAGCAAATATATATATTGTTGACTTGATTCCCATTTTTACAGCTTATGAGATTATGAGTTATGACTTTACACAATGACACATCTATAGCAAATATAAATATTGTTGACTTGATTCCCATTTTTACAGCTTTATAATGGGGGAAGTCCATCCGAATATTAAGTTTCTCCTTACTCACTTCTCAATCATTTCTCTTTATCTCTCAGGATATTCTATTATTTTGGACTTGTCCATTTTCTATTATCTGATTGGTTAAGATGTTTAAAATGTAAATTTTCTGAATTTTCTGCAGAGAGCAGTCTGTAGTACAGAAAAATAAACCAGAGCACTACAGGACTTCAACTACATGTAGTAGAAATTTCTTTATTTGGGCTCTCTTTTAGCTACTGACTTTGAGTTAACTTTAATTATTAATTAATTATTTTGTAATATTTGTATCGTGGGGTGGACAGTGGTGGGTTGGATTAGATGCCCAGGGTGGACCGTGTTAGGGAACAGAGGGAACTCGTATAGAAGCTTGGGGACACCAGATCTTTGCTTCATGATCTTTATTAAAGCGTATGTTGCATATACCGGTAACAGTAAAACCAAGTCTAAACGTCAACAGGAGAGACCTGGGGGCAATTTCTCAAAACCGTAATAGGTCTAACTTCTTGGACATCCCATTGAAACGTGTGTTATAGAACTAACATGCGTATATAGATCTATTGGATGTCTACAAACTTAGACTCATGACGGTTTCGAGAAACTGGCCCCAGCACTTCCCCAGAAGCAGTGCCTCTTACTCGTAGCCACGATCAGCCAGTTAACACCCAGCATACTCATCTACTGGCTTTGAGTCCACATCAACTTTCCTCTAGGCTTGCTTCGATAACAGCCCGACTTGCACCAGAGCATGTAAAGAACAAGCTAGCTAACTACGCTGCCAAGATCTATGCATTACAACCATGCATCCATCCTAAAACAAAATATCACTCCGCTGCAGCAGAGCTACTGCAACGAAGCCAATAATTATTTTACAGTAAATTCTTTTATGTGTAATGCATCGATAACATCCTTCAACAAAGGAACCTTCCTATTTCAGCAATTAATTAATCTAGAAGTAAATTTAAAGATAACTATCAAATTACATTACTATGGCATAGAGACATAATTGAGAGCAATCAGGCCGATCATCTAAAAATTCCAATCACCTGTCTGCGAATCAAATGAAGTCATTCCTATTATACGAGAGAAATTTCTGTCTTCTGATTTTTTACTGAGGTTTGACTGATTTTGGGTTCTGTTTGGCCGTTTGTGGAGTGATCCCACCGCTGCCATCAATGTAATTAAAGCTTCTAAATTTTAGCAACTAATTTTGGGTCAGTAGCTACTTAGTACTTACATTTCATTTTCTTAGTTATTGATGGCGGAATAGTTTTTTTCCATACAGGGGTTGTATAGTTCAAACATATTTGCAATAATCATATTTAGGGTGCCTGTATGATTGAAGGTTTTCTTCAGGAAAAATAAAAATTTCCGCTTTTTTTAATACAGAGAAAATGGGAGGGGACCTCGCAAGAAACGTCACCGAGTTTAGAATTGCAGGTTTGTTTTTGATTGATCGCAACTTCAAACGTTCATAACTTTGAACTTTCCTATTTTTCATTGCAATTTACTCGAACTTTAACAGACCTGTTTCTCTCATTTTCCTGGTTCTATTAAAGCCAAATTAATATCAGGGTAGACCCTTTGACAAAGCCAATGACCATTTTTGTGTTTTCTTTTGTTTTGGGGATCCTAGATCAGTTTGCATGAACATTTAAACATTTACAAATTCTGGAAATTTCTGGTACACTTAGTCTTGAACTTTGAAGTCCTTTCTATATTGAGTTTGATTTTGAATATTATATAGTCAACATGTACCCATATTATTTAAATTAAAGATATTGATTTAGAAAAAAAATAAAGCAGATGGCGTTAAGTTACAATTCCTGAAATTCCTGCCTAACATTGTAGTGATCGCTTATCAACTCATATCCTGCCATAAGGCCGCATGCACGCTACCGTTATAGTGCTTTGTACACGCGAGCGAGCCATTGCTTCGCTGCTTTGTGCATACTTGCACGCATTCGTAATAGCAGTTATTGTTCTAGACCGAAGATTTCTGTCTCTTTCGTTCGTTAGCCTCTGATTTGGGTAGGGGCGGCTCCTTTCTTTAGAGACAGAAGCCGATCATAGCGACTGCATTGCAAACTACTGCTCGCGTCCGAGCATCAAACTTATGCCCAAAATACTACATTTTACCCGATGCATATCCGATGCATTTATTATTGTAAATTAAGCCTAGGCTAAACTACATCGGTTCCACTTACCAGATTGACTGTATGATGCGTTTAAGGGTTTTTTTTCCGGATTTTCATCGCCGAAATTGAGCTCTTGAAATTCTTGCAGCCGTATTTTAAACTGTTACTGTCAATGGATGACGTCATCTTCCTTCATGCGCAGTAACAGTTTAAAATACGGCTGCAAGAATTTCAACACGGAGCTCAATTTCAGTGCGTAAGCGAAATTTTACACAGCGGACAATGAGGCTTACACACCATGCTCGCAGCCGTGCGTATATCGACCACCAAATTTTTTCGGCAGAAGGGAGAGAGAGAGAGTTGACAAGTCACGCACGCACCGCGGTGTTGACATTCACACTCTCACCAGTATTCTACGATAAACCCCTATTTTATAAAAATCGAAGAGTCCTGTACCCTGGTGTTACGCTCTGGTGCACTCGAACGTTCGTCGTGTGTGTGGGAGGTACACAAATGACTCGTTGATCTTTTGGCCGAATATAGGTCAAATTTGTTCATATGGCCAGTTATTATATAGGCCAGACCCCTCCAAGGCTCCAACTCCCCTACGGCTACGGCCCTTTCCGCTTTTCCCACTCTTCCCACCTCTCATTCCTCCTTTCTTGTGTAGATCTGGTAGAGAAATCATTCCTGTCTGTGCTTTGGGATATCATATAGATAATTTGGATGAGCTGAAAGTTTGACTAATTTGGGCACACTTGTGAACTAGCGCCTAATTTTGTATACTATTAGAGTGGATTATGCCACAATAACAATTATACCCTTTACAGTAATTCACGGTGTAAGCAAGCAGCAAAGAAAAAGAAAACAGGAAGCAAAGACCAAAAAGAGGGCTATGCCCTAGCTCGACTTCTCGAAACTCGGCAGGCAGGCAGGATACTAGTAGTACCAGGAAGATGTCTCATCTTCCTGGTAGTACTAGTACAATGTGTTTGCCGACTACAAGTACATGCTACACTGACCTCTATAAACAACAGACACTTATTTATACTCCCACATCTCCCTGCTTAAACGTAAATTGCCAACATTCTCTGAAATGTGAATGACAAAGTGATTACAACTTACCTCCTAGAGTCCTATTCTATTTCGAATGAATAAACAATCACAAAATCACCTCAGTGCGATCTGTTGGCACTTGATCTTGATCAATGAAGTTTATAAGTTGTGCGCCAAGCTGCAGGAACGGCATGCACGAGATCGAGATCGAACTCCCTAGGCCTAGCTGCTCAGATCAGAAACGTGGAGCGTCGAGCTAGCTAGCTAGCTGGAACCGCCCGCCCGCGTCGCCCGCCCGCGCCGCCCAGTCGACCGCATTCAGTTGCTAGAGCTGATCAAGGAGCGCCCCTCGGAGTTTGCGGAGCGGCCATCGCCAACTGGGAAAGGGGTCACCCATGCATGACCACGCCCCTGGTGACGCCCTTCCCTTCATCTTCGTAAAGAGTGACGATAGTTTGTGCAGCAGTGTTTGAAGAGGGGGCGGGCGGAGGAGTTAATTGGTCATCCAAACTTTGTAATCAACTGTGTATCACTTATGGGCTGCAATATTACAATGAATACATTTGCCCCCCCCCCCATATTGAAGATGCATGTTGCAAAAGGGTTGTACATGTTTATGCTATGGTAAAAATGGCTTTCCATAATTTTTAAGTCCATCTTAGAGATAAGTTCAACTTAGGACCTTTGTGAAACACCCCCCTGTACTGAATTTATGACTACCAAAATGTTAGCATGAAAAAGAAGAGGCAAAGCAATGCATAAGTTACCTTTCTCAGTCTTTAATACATCCGACATACACTTAATACTTGGGACAAAAAGTGATATACATGTACACATATAATCGATTGACAAGGGCCAGAAAGGCATAACTCTTTTTATTTTACAAAATGCAAATGCCCTTTTGGCTCTCAGCATGATGTCATGTTCATTACAAAGTCTTTCACACACACACACCTGGCTTGTATAAATACAGGTAAACAAAAAAGGAAGAAAAAAAGAAAATAGGCACCATTTCAACGGACGTCTCTTGCATAATATATATATATATACTTTCCAATTTCTTTTCAAGCACGCTAAGCGAGCTTGATTTACTGCATACTCTTACACAGAGCCAATCTTAGCATTTTGCATTTTGAGAGTGACTCACTTTAATCTAAGTAATTAAAACTTAATCATCTAATAGATGGAGCATTTGGACCAATAAAATATAATTAAACTCATTTCTATCTAATGTCTGAAATTGGGATCTACATTATGTCAATCGAGTACCGGTTCATGTTTTTAGTAAGCTTGAACAACTAAAAATGAAAAATGCTTATTTTCTTCATATTCTTCGACAATTATTTTTTGGGTAGATAATAACAAATGAAATAACATACATAAAGATATATTTGTAGAAACAATATTGCACTTAAACACTCAACAATTATAAAAAGTCAATAGTCTTTAAGTAACAACATAACATGCAACTGTTATAAAGCACACCATATAAATTGCAATTGCACCCTATGGATAACCAGTAATCTATAGTGGTGTAGCTACGGTGGGTACCTGGTAGGTAGATGGGGAGTGTGCCTCCCTCCCCCAATCAAATGGGGAAAACAGGAGAAAAGGGTAGAGGGTATATACAAACCACTCCCACACCCTCCCCAAACAACTGGCCTAGTAATGAAATTCACACTTTATCGACATGGTAAGACTGTTGCCCCCCCCCCCTATGATGCATGTGCCCCCTTAATGGCTGGACCCGTGCTACCCAATTGAATCTCTAATGTCACACTGTAGCTATGAATTCAACTAAATATGTCATATGGGATGGACTTGCAAAATATTTTGAAGCAAAATTGAACAAAATATTTCTAAAATAAAATTGAACAAAATATTCCCTTTTGTGGATTGTCCATTTTAACACACAACTCTTCTTTCATTTATTAAGGCCCTGGCATAAAACAGAGACCCATGAACTGATTAGACAACCCCGGTAAAATATACCTCAAAGGTAAATTCTACAAATCAATAACGTAATTGACTGTTATTCTACTAATTTATGCACTCTACAAAAACATACAGTAATAAATAATTTAATGAAATAATACAAATCACTGATATGCAAGGGTACTTCTCGATATAACCATCCATATGGTGACAAAACCATTGGAAAAAAATCAATAGATTTATCATTTTTTAAACGAATAAACGAATCTTCCAATCAAAGTGTACTATGCTTTGAACTCATGCCTTTTCCCATTATTAATCTGACACATCTGACAGCACAAAACTCATGGGGTTCAAAGTACTCTCTTTAATTTGCACAAGGTTTAATTGCGTTAAATTTCATGAACACATAAGAATATTGCAAAGTTTGATTCTTATGACCTCAGTATGTTCATTTTCCAAGAAGAAAAAAAAAAGAAGTCCATGATTTATATCAGCATAAACAGCGCAATTGTTCAATTGCATGCCTGTTGTAAAGTAGGCAAGGCTTAGGGTTTGATAAATCTATCCTTTAAAAAATAATCAAATCTAAGGCGAATCATTTGGTGTGTTAAGAAAGAAATGACATTATTTGTGTTTTCCTGTTTCAGAGGGTGTTTGCAAAATGCCTAAAGATGTAAAAAGCTAATAAAATTATAAGTATCCCTTTCATACAAAAGAAATATCTTGAGAATATTGGCACTTTTAAAGTGTACCGATCACCTAAAAATATAATCTGTGTTACATAGCTAGCATGTATAAAATTAAACTCACTTTTCTTTTACTTGGAAAATAAAGGATAACATTAAACCCTAAATATATATATCAGGCTTACACAGAACCCGAGTCTGACTTGGGTTCCATGCAAGCCCTATTCCATGCAAGTGCATAACTCAACAAGACATCTTACTGTTCACTGTGAATGTATTCAAATTGCAATATCTCTTCAATTGTAAAAGTAATATTTGAATGTCATATTTCTAAAAACAGTACAGCCACATGGAAGAGCAAAACATGTTTTGGTGATTGATACACCTCAACACTGGATAGACCACACCCCAAAAAAGGCCATAAGTTTAACAGTACCTGTAACATTCAAGCAGTACAAATACTTATAGATATATATAAGTCAAATCTGGTTTAGCGACCACCTGTCTACAAAGACCACATTTTTGTTTCCCTTGAAAACGGTTTCTCATTGAAACATGTACTAAAGGAACCTGTACATAAAGACCACTTGTCTGTAAAGACCACATTTCTTGTCTCCCTTGTTAGGTCGTTATAGACAGGTTTCACTGTACTTAGATATATCTTCTGCTGAGAGCCAGAAGGGTGTTGATTTATACGATTTCAAGTCCTACCCTACTGCCTCTCATTATAAGATATTGCACTTAAAGGTAAAGACCAGTTTTGGAAACGCCCCTCTCTCAAAAAAATATAAAGGAAGCTCTCATTACCAATCAAGTGAAAGAATATGTTTTGACTAATACGTGATGATACAAATTTTGCCAGGAAAGTCGGGAAACCACCTACTAATTGATATATTTGGTAAATTATTATATCTATTGGGACCAAATAGATATCGCGCACGTGGTCGCGTAGTCCCATATACATCTTTCTGTGTACAGTGCTTGTAACTTTACCAAGACTGGGCCAAATTTCTTATCATTTTGATGATTCCAGAACCTTGCAGTGCATACCAATACTTATATGCTAGATGATCAACCTTTTCTGATCGATTCCACAACGTTTCTTTCACAATGCAATCGCATGACCAGAACTGGTCTTTCTCTTTAACCCATTGCCTACTGGAACCGGGTGGCCCCTGTATTAAAGCTTATGGGAATGAGAGAATTCAGTAGTCATCTGGTTAATATCCCACATACCAAAAGTCTTTCAACAAGATTGGTTAAAGGTACTATGTCCCTTTGCAGCCAACATCAAATTCTGTAGAACTTTGCAGGAATTATGAATATGTCATGTATGTCCTATCTGTGAAATTAAACGTTAGCAGTGTCCTAATATTCAAATTATGCAAGGAAACCCGTTTACTTGCTAGACTTCACTGTCAGACACTATTGAGTGACTGACTGGCTTTTTCCATCTTTGGTAATAACATACATAAAATGAGCTGTAAAGGGTACATGAGCATTTGTCTACATCAATAACCCACTTCTTGTAATGGCCAAAATTAAACTGATTGAATCTTTGCGCAGCATAAAACGTACAAGCTCTATAGCTCCTAAGTCGATTTGACAACTAATAGTCGTTATTTTCCCACTTAAAGACATTTTCAAGCCCCCTTTTTTAGGGAAGTTTTAAATTAGTATTGTCTTTCAATTGCCCTTGGAACTTAATCTTTTCATTCTTTTGGCCTGCAAATGGGACATAGTACCTTTAAAGTGTGGGTACATGTCAAAGGTTAGATTGCATATCTTGGCAGTCACAGAGAAAGTACAAACTACCATATATGTGTTAACCTTCTTTCTCTTTTTTTGCTGATGCCACACACATGCATGCTAAGAGCAATTAGTAGGTTCTTGTGAAAATCTGTATTTGTGAGGGTCTTCCTACTACAGCTCCGATAGCAGTACAGGGGGGCATTTCATCAACATTTGTCCACCGACAACTGTTGGCGCCGACTAAATTTGACCAATCAGAGGCCTGGAAAATAGTCAGTGACAATAAAATTGTCTGTGAAAATGATATTAGTCGGTGAAAACCACCGACTAATTGTTTCATGAAACGCCCCGAAGAACATCTCATTGTAAATGTATCTAAGTATTGTCGATGTGGGACATGAAGCAGATAATCACCTGCTACAATGGCAGTGATGGCAAACAACATCACTAAGGCAAACACAGGGCTATAATCTTAATGAGCGTTTCACTGTACTGTTCAGTACCAACTACATCCCTAACTTATTCCAGCCCACTGAAGTGATGTACAGACAACTTCTTTCTGACTATTGACAGAACTCAAGACCACAGCCTTCTTCACAAACGTGCCTAACCTGCCATGGCTGACGAGCTCGAGTGGTGATAGTTGTTTGTGGTGAGGTATGCACACGACGATGAAGTAAGAGTGGAAGAGAAAAGGGTCACCTGTCAACAGAGAGAAAATGTAAAGTAAAGTCTTCATCATACAGATCTTACCATAATAATAATAATAACAATACTTTTAAATAGCGCTTAATACATCTACGGTGTCTCTAAGCGATTTACAGATATACTATTACCCGTTACTTCACGCTCAAAAACTATTTGACCAACAATGACGGTCGCATCCTACCGGGTACCCATTTAACACCAGGGTGGAGAGTAGCAAGTGCACGTTAATATTTTGCCAAAGGATATTAGTGCCGCGTCCGGATTTGAACCCTCGACCTTCGTATCTCCAGTCAAGCGCCTTAAACCATTCGGCCACGACACTCCTATGATGGTGATAATAGCAGTGAACTAAATATAACCATACTTTTGATCTCATATAATTATATATTAAAAGTCATATAATTGCATCTAACATAATTACATTCTAAAACCCCTTTGTCCTTATACCTTACATATATTAATATATTAGGTATATGACATACATGTAATATAGATCTTTACACTGGACACAAATTCCTTGCTTGTAATATTTGCAAGCATAAATTGAAGCAAATACGATGATGCACAATTTATCAGTAAAAGAGGGCTCAACACGAACAGATCCAGTGATTTGGAGCCCCCAAAATCTCTGGACTCCCCAAATTTGGAAACCTGAACACGGACCTTATTCAAAGTCTCTGCAATGCAGACAGCATGGACCAGACTACTGCCTTTATCCCCCTTTATTTTTCTCATTTCTTCTCTCTCCTCTTCATATTTCTTTAAAACCTTTCCCACCTTCCTCCTCCTCTTTATTTCTCTCTCCAAGCACTCTCATTTTCTCTGTAACCCCAATTTTTTTACCAGGATACACCAGGAAGTCTCCTCCGAACTTGGTGCCAGACGTCAGGTAGTACCCCATCTCCCAGAAATGTTGGAACACTCTGCACTTGAGCTTCTCCCTGTCTGTAGAAGGGTAGCGCCAAGCACTGGGAGGTGCCTCCAAGATGAAGTTGCTGTCGATTGGTTCAGCTATCAAAGAAACAACAAAAAACTGGGATTAACCCACTTCATACGACACGTCTTTGGTTTAAAAGAAATCTCTCTGGGCCTTTGTTCCATAAAACATAATGACAGTATTCAAAGTGTCAGAGGGGACCAAAACTAGATTTTTTCGCTCTTTTTTTTGTTGAGTTCTAACATTAAAAGTATTAGCTTTAAATATTACTTCTGTACAGAGACTGAAATTGCTCTCTGAATAAGCTAGTCTATGAATTATCATGTAAGTCAACCGTAAGTTAACTTCTGTGTGAGCCACATTATTACATCCTTTTTTCCCCCAAGAATGCTCTTTTAATGTTAGCCATTTCTATGTCTCAAATATATATATTTTTATAATGAAACATGTGTTACATGTGATTGATGAATACCTTTAGATGGACTGATCTGAGAGTCAAAAGTAGGAGAAATAAAAATAATCATAATACCTGTACAAATCTGGACTGAGCAACCATCATCCTTGACAGTATCCTCTTCCTCCACAATCGATCTCCTTTCCCCATCTTCATCATTCTCCTCATCAGCGAAGCACTCGTTCACAACATGAGGAGACGATAAGACCGCCTCACTTGCACACTCTGTTGGGGATTTCTTTCTCTTTAACTCAGCATTGGTACACTGCCTTTCCTCCGTTACTCCTATTCCATCATCATGATTTAATGAAGATTTAGTTCTTGTTACATTTGATTGATGTTCATGGAGTCTAATGGCAGCACAAGCCTTCCTGATAGTCACTTTGTCTTGACCCTCATGAAGATCATTTCCTTTGGCTTCTTCGTCCTCCAGTCTTCTTTGATAACATTCATCAGGTTGGTCTCCAGATCCTACATTTTTGCTCGTTCCTTCTTTCCCTTTGAAAACGCTCTCTCCTTCCACCACCTGCTCATCCAAGGCACAGAGTCTTCTATCAATGTCTTCCTCTCCTCCTATTGTGTGATTCTGTCCTTCTCTTGTTACATCTCCTATCCTACTTTCAATCAACATTTGTCCAGGACATGTTGATTCTTGGGTTCCTTTTTCTCTTTCCTCTGAATCATCATCTTCCTTTATGGGAGGAATGTCTTTTTCATCTTTCACTTTTGTACCTGACAACTTTTGCTGCAATTGTTTCTTTCTCTCCTTCTTTTTCCTTCTTCCTTCCTCGATCACATCTTTCAGATGTTCTTTCTGTTCTGCCAGATGCTCCTGCCACAAATGTTTCTGAAAATAAAAAGTTAAGATTTTGAGTTTGGTTATCAAAACTTGCTATCACAACCTGGCAAAGGACAGTGTAAAAATTAGTTGGATAAAGTTTAGAAATTTCTTTTTCCTCCCAAACTACAATTTTTGTTCAAATGGGGATGTTTGGCTCTTCATATTGTGAACACAATAACTAATATTCATGAGACAGCCTGCAATTATGAATCATTCAACAAAGCAGCATAATGCAGCATATAAACATGTATAACTCTTGAAATTGAGAAACGTTCTGAAATGAAAATATGTTTCACCTGTTCTTTCATCGATTCCATTCTCTGTTGATTGAATTCTTTCACCTGAAGCTTACTGGGCTTGGCTACAGACATAGTCACAAGTCTGGCAACTCCTGCAAATACAAGGGGAAATAAAGGTACCCTCACATGTTTGTATGCCTCAACCAGTATCACAGAAAACAAACATGAAATCTAAATATGAAGAAAAAAAATACTGAAAGATAGATCATGTTTTGCCTACTCTAATGGACCCCTTCTGCTCAGGGACGTGGTTCTCACCAGCATATACCACATTTGGCTCTCGTTTCAACGGTGAAAGAAGTAAATTAAAGGTTCATCCTATGTAATATCACCCCTAATCTTTTTACAATCAAAACTTGACCCTCTTCAAATTGGCCCCGATTTTGTATAAGGGCAAGTACCGGTAGGCTTTTATTACTAAAATCAAAATCCCACCCCTCCCTGAAATTAGCCCAAATTTGTTATACAAGGTAACAGAAACTTTTTAAAGCTAAATTTGCATTTAAATCCCAGCATTTAAAGATTTTTATGATATCTGTTTAATTTTCAAGACTGTTCTACATACCATGTTGAAGGAGTACTGCGGCTTCTTCAGGCATGAGCTGAAGAGGCAGACCAAGCTGGGTATTCTGTCGAGGGGCTCCAGGCAAGGCACCGATCAACGAACCTACTATGTGGTGTTCACGCCGGAGTATTTCAACTTCTGTATCGAAACATTCGAAGCAAAAGAGATAACGTCAGATACATTAAAGACGCACGTTCCCCGTATTCCAGAGGGCGTTCAAAATACATTCATGTACGCGCTGGCGGACGGTGCTAGCTGCCTATTGACACCAACAGAATATGGCTCTTACGCAGATGGCATGTTCCAATGGGGATGACTAGAGCAGCGATAACTACACTGGTGGGATTGTGCGCCTTTAAACCACAAGGTAATGCCTTGTCACAGTACAATGGTGATCCTCCCATAGAAATAACTCATAAATACCTACTGTATAGAGGGTGTCGCACACTGACGCCTTCAAAGAAAACCATAAATATCTTTGTGGTTAGAGAATTTTTTAAAGATTTGTTGCATGTTAGTACAGTAGAAGGAATATAATAAGTAAAATTTCATACAAAATTTACGCAGTTTTCTCATCAACCTTCAACAATGTTACCGAGTCACTTTAAAGTCTAAATGCAGTATTCTTTAGGTGGTTTAAAGCTTATTGATCCAAACAATTAGGACCTCCGTCTGTATGGACGGCAGTGTAGGGCTGTATGCATGCACGTTGAGCATGGCAAGCACGACTTTCAATTTTAGCTTGGCCGTGATACACACATTTTTAAGAACAATTGAAAGGGACATCAATGTTGTTCCGACTGCTTTAATATTTTACTTCATCATATTCATAATAACTTTGGGTGAGCCATATAGTTTGTGAATATTTTTGCAATCAAGGCCTATTATATTGTCATTTCTATAGTCTGATCAGTACTTTTGTTTTGTTTGGAGTAGCATAGACTATATAGTTATTATAACGTGCTTAGTTGTCAGTGAGTTATATTTTGAAATTTGACTACCTGCCGTTTGTGAACATGCTCCGCTTCCTGACAATATTTCTGTAGGTCGCGGACAGAGATATGTATGTCATGAAGTTGGTTTGGCATAATCGTGATATAGTCCCCAAATCGCCAAATGGGGATTATTAGAATTACACCTACCAGAAAACACTGTCTTCCTCCAGAATACTCTCCCCAACTTCTTCTCGCGATTCCTATGAATATGATGATCGCAAATGAGTGACACACACAAACACACGTACGTTGGCATACACCCGAGCTCCTATTATATGGTCGTGATATAGTCCCCACGCTATGGGAAATCAAGTTTGTTTTTCACGGCAGTGGGGACTGTTCCAACAGTATATCATACTCGTTATACTGTCCCCACGCTATGGGAAAGCGAGTTTGCTTTCTACGCAGTGGGGACAGTTTCAACAGTATATTATACTCGTGATACTGTCCCCCCGCTATGGGAAAGCGGGTTTGTTTTCCACGCAGTGGGGACAATTCCAACAGTATATTATACTCGTGATACTGTCCCCTCACAACGTGAAATCAGGTTCGTTTGGCAACGCGGTGGGGACAGTTTCCCAAAGGTTACAGAAACAGACAAATGGTGGATTTTTTTTGTGGGGGGTGGGGGCCACAGGGGAATGTGCCCCTTCCAATGCAAAGCTATGTTCAATTATTTTGAGAATCTGTTTATTATTGTAGTTGATTTTAGAGGATGTATATGACAGACAGACTCAATGTGAAAATGTCTGGATGTGGTAAGGGGCAGCCACAAGGGAATGTGCCCCTTTTGATATGAAAATCAAATCAGCGTTATGCTCAGATAAGTTTGGGGATATAAATAATTTTTGAGGGGTGGGGGTCATTTAGTGTTGTTTGCAAGCGCGGATCCATGGGGAGGGGCGTCGGTCCCGTACCCCTACCCCCCCCCACATATTTACCGGGTGGCTGATTCGTTGCTAAAATAGTGCTGCCACCTCCCCTCCGCTTATTCACCGGCTGGCTGATTCGCCGCTAAATATTTTCTCAAGATTTGGGCCCTCCCCCTTTGCCGCCCCTGGTTGTTTGGAGCTTTGCTGTCTGTTTTCTGTTAGCCAAATTGATGATATATGCCTGCTAGTTAGGGGCCATCGATCCACAGGTATGTGTCACTTTCAATAATCATACATGTGCAATTATTTTGAGAAATTGGTTTGTTTTGTTTTGTTTTTGTTTTTTCAGCTGTATGCCATGTGTAACAGAGTTGTGATGGCAAATGTTGAAGAGGTGTTCTTTCAATAAAAACAAAAGATCTAGGTGTTTGTTTGGTTTCCCCCCTTTTTCTTACTGTTTGGTTTGTTGAGAAGTTTAGGTGAGCTGAAGATTTGTACTTCTTCTAAAGTGTCAATTTCAATTATATTGTTGTATAGCCATGTTTCTAATTAGGAGCTGAATTCAATCGACCGTATAGGCAGTTGGGAAACGTCGCGGTGCACAATCATTTTGTTTTTAAACTAGGCAGTTTTTTTTTCTTGAAAAGGGATGAAGGGGCGGAAGGCGCTTGGTCTAGTCGGGGCGAGAGGGGCGCAAAAGCATATTCTACGCCTGTCATATCGAAACATAACATCAACATCTGGTTCAGAACGTGGGAAGGGGAGGGCTTTTACCAGGCTTTCACTCCCGTCGGAAGAGCATTCAGAGATTTTTAAGTCCAAAACGCATTTTCGCCCCCGATCCACAACTTGTTGGTGGGAAAATTTGCAACTGATATCCCCTTCTTTCTTTTTTTCCTCCTCTTTTTTTTTTCCTTCCCTTTATCTCCTCTTTTCCCTTTCCTTCCTTCTTTCTTTTTTCTTTTTGCTGGGGAGGGGGGGAGGAAGGTAACAGAACAGCCTGGGAGGCAAGGCCCCCGGCCCCCCCCTGGATACGCGTCTGACACCAGGGTAATTCGATAAGGGGACAAAGATGGCAGGTGAGCGCCAAAGTTGCTTTCGCGAAAACTAACAATAAAAGTTATAATGATGATGATTGATGATGATGATGATGATGACGATGATAATAATCATGATCATAATAGTAATAACATTATATTAAGCCTATCCATTATTATTAATGATATCGTTATAGTATTAGTTTCAGTATCGTTATTAATATTAGTACACATATTAGTATTTTCGTATTTTATCAGGAAAAGGCCTTGTAAGGATACTAATGTTACAATTTTATGGAGTATGTGCAGATTATGCCGAACAATTCAGGAAAATGAGTCACTGAGTCACTATAAATGAACATGTTACACCTGTAATTTGCAACTATATGACATGTCATGAATCTATTTTATATCTATCCATTTTGTACAATTCCTTTACCAACTTTAATTCTGTTAGGAAAATGTGAAAATCAATTGAAAAGATTTTGAAACAAAATGTCAAAGGATTAATACCGTAGTCAATTTCCAAAGGGGGATTTTTAATATTTGTTTGCCCAAGTTTGCTCGTGTTGTTATAACAAACACATGGCACATAATAGAAGAAAGTGAGATAGAGAGAGAGAGAGAAAATGGAGAGATTATAATGGATCTTTTTAGATAGTTTATCTTTCATTAGGAATATGATAGAAGGAGAGGAAAGAACTAGCATAAGAGCTTTAAAAAAGTAAAAAGAAATATATATTTTTTAAAGAGTGAATCTTTGAATCTTTCTTGGAGTTGTGGTGGCTCTTAAAAGAGCCTTTTGGATTTGATGAGTTTATTACTCAAAGTCCTCGTCTGAGGACAATTGGACGAATGCCCCTCTCCCGTACTCGTTTAGAATTGGTCCTTGCTGCTGTATTGGTGAGGGGGGGTTGATGTGCCGATACCCGGGTGGATGGCAGACTCGCCTCGTTGACTGCTTCCGTTTCTTGCCCGATCGCTTTGTGCTCGTGCTGGGCCCTGGTCGCTCAGGAGTGGAGGTGCGTGGAGGGAGAGCCTCGCCGTCGTCGCCGTGGTCCTCCTCCAGCTCGGCGTCGCTGATTCGTTGCACTGAAGTATCCGCGTTGCACTTCGACCATGTCCTGAAAAGTGGGACATTGGTCTCCAGTTGAGGTGAACCAGTCAGGGAGTAGCACTGGCGGAGGAGATCGAAGAAGGCCAGAAAGATATTTTGGCCTCTGACATGGTTGCGCCATATCACATCCACCAGGTGTGCTTCGAAGTTGGAGATTTTGGTGCCGTTTATCTTACGAAAATGGTCCTTGGCATGTTTCCACGCTCCCTCTATGCCATTCGTACAAACCTCTATCCGCTCCCCTGTCAGTTCCTCCTCGAACACTGCCTTGAACTGGTACTTGTGGACTACGGAGAAGTGGCGGTACCCGTTTTCGTTCAGACGACTGTACCCACTCCATCCGTCTGAACAGATCGTCGAGCCAGGGACGACGTGGCGCTTGATGATCGAGAGGAGTGTCTTCTCCGTCCTGTCGTCGACGGGATACAGGACGAGCTTGTTCGTAGCTCGTTCCACAAGCCCAACGATCCACACTTTCACACCTTTCGACCCGTCCCCACGATGATACTTGCAGCGTCGTCCAAAGAGGGACTCGTCGACCTCGACTTCCCCTTGAAGTTGGACGGGGTTTTCCACGTTGTATTGCGTGTCTACAAACTTCTTGAAGAGATCGCGAGTGTAGTTGGCCCAATCTACAGATGTCTTCTTATAGTCCATTCCTGCCTGGACGGATTGAGCAGCCTTTCAGAGAACCGCCCAGGAGGAAAGTCCTTACAAATTCTAGGAGGTCTTGTACCACGAAGTGGCTGCGATCGAAGAAGGAGTATCGCGCGATGCTATACTCGATCTCACGGTGCTCCTTCCGACGACATCGCCATGTGAAGCCATGTTTCTTCTCCCTCGATGTCCACTTACACTCCCTCCCGCACTCTTCGCAGATCATCGTAGCTGCAGGAAGCCGTTGATCTTTCATCCATTCGAGGATGAACTCCGGATCCGACAGGAAGAGGGAGTGGAAGCTCCAGGGATTGTAGAAATCTGCTACGGTGCATTCTTGAGCTGAAACTCGTTTTCGAAAGTTGCCCGCCATGACAATAACAAACATGTAATACAACTGCCATGTATTTGGAAATACCCTTTTTTATATCTTTTTAGGAGGATCCAAAACACATCTCCAAAATTTACATTTTGACCAATCACCTACCCGCACTCATCCGTGCTGCTCGTAGTAGATTCCTGATTCGTCATTTAGACATGAGTACTTTGCCGCCTAAAATGTGGCGAAAATAGTATAAGAAGGAAGAGTGTCAGATGGGGAAGACAGAGAGAGAGAGAGAGAGAGAGAGAAAGAGAAAGAGAGGGAGGGTGTGGGTGAAATGAGAGATGATGATGGGCATGAAATCTTAACAGTTAATTTTCCCATCTTTTAATCCATCTTCCTGTTCATTTTTGTAAAATACTTTTCTCTTCAGGAAGTTCAGCTTCTCCTCCTTTCCCCCTTTCCTTCTCTTTCTTCCTCCGTCATCCGGCGCTTATATAACCATGATAACTAGGGGTTCTACGGCCCTACCTAGGTTTTATGAAACAACCCTAGTTCTACGACAATCTTCCACTGATGACCACTTCAATTATGACTGACATACGCTGCATGCATGCTTGATGTGTTGTGGAATCGCCTTATAACAAAGCGTGCAGCATGTCGTTGGACTGCCGCCAGTGTGCAAAGACACTGCGACCCGGTACACACGGGGGGAATGGAGTCGCGGGTCCGCTGAAATTTTGCACGGATTATTCACAGTTCACACTATGCGTTTTTCAATAACTACATAATAAAACATGTTCTTACCATCAGCGTGCCAAACACACAACTGCCCAGCGATGAAGTGTAGATTTATCAACTGCTTCGATGCCATAATGAATAACAACAAAGTAGAAATTTTGGACAGAACCAGCAAGACAAGACTAAAATCAGCGTCGGCAGTCTGCGTGAGAATTCTCTGCGTGATTCTTTAACAACGCCCTCTAGTGGATAAATTCAGGAAGAAGGCGAAGAAGGCGGAGAAGGCGAAGAAGAAGAAGGCGAACGGAAGGCGAAGACGAAGAAGGCGAGGCGAAGAAGAAGGCGAAGAAGGCGAAGAAGAAGGCGAAGAAGGCGAAGAAGAAGGCGAAGAAGGCGAAGAAGAAGAAGAAGGCGAAGAAGAAGAAGGCGAAGAAGAAGGCGAAGAAGGCGAAGAAGAAGAAGAAGAAGAAGAAGAAGAAGAAGAAGAAGAAGAAGAAGAAGAAGAAGAAGAAGAAGAAGAAGAAGAAGAAGAAGAAGAAGAAGAAGAAGAAGAAGAAGAAGAAGAAGAAGAAGAAGAAGAAGAAGAAGAAGAAGAAGAAGAAGAAGAAGGAGGAGAATAAGGAGAAAAAGAAGAACGAGAAGGAGGAGGAGAAGAAGGAGAAAAAGAAGGAGGAGGAGAAGAAGAAGAAGAAGAAGAAGAAGGAGAACTTAGAAGAGGGAGGGGGTAGGAGGAGAAGAAGGAGAAAATAAGAAGGAGCCTAGGAGGAGAAGAAGAAGAAGAAGAAGGAGAAGAAGAAGAGGGAGGAGGGTAGGAGGAGAATAAGAAGGAGAAAAAGAAGTAGGAGAAAAAGGAGAAGAAGAAAAAAGAAGAAGAAGACAAGAAGAAGAAGAAGAAGAAGAAGGATGAGGGTAGGAGAAGAAGGAGGAAAAAAGGAGTAGGAAAAAAGGAGGAGGGAAAAAGGGAGAAGGAGAAGAAGAAAAAGAGGGTAGGAGGAGGAGAAGAAGAACAAGAAAAAGGAGAAGAAGAAGGACGCTGGGTAGGAGGAAGAGAAAAAGAAGGAGGAGCAGAGTAGGAGGAGACTGAGGAGAAAAAGAAGGAGGAGGGTAAGAGGAGAAAAAGAAGGAGTCAAGAAGAAGGAGAAGAAGAAGAAGAAGGAAAAGAAAAAGGAGGAGAAGGAGAAGTAGGAGTGTAGGAGGAGAAGGAGTAGGGTAGGAGAAGAAGAAAAAGAAAAAGATGAAGAAGGAGGGTAGGAGAAGAAGAAAAAGAAGAAGGTGGAGGAGGGTAGGAGGAGAAGAAGCAGAAGAAGAAAAAAAGAAGATGAAGGAGAAGAAGAAGAGAATGGAAGCGGTTTTATATAGAGATGAAAGAGAGGGATACAATGGAATTGACTATGATAAGCCTAAGTTTACCCCCATACACGCATACAGTACACCCATTCCCTCTCTTTTTCATTGAATCCCCCTCGTCTAGTTTGTATTCCTCCCTTCTTATGTTACATTAACCGTTTCTGCATTTGGCCTAAAATTTATGAACAATAGGAACATCAACAGAAGGGGCACTGTGGCCCGGCATTCTTGGTTTGATTAGTAGGCCCAACCATCTCCTGATTAGCGGACCCCATTTAACAGTGTTAAATTGATACAGAAGGCAACAGGGCGGTCAGCTCTCTCTCTCTTCAGTCTTTCTACCCGACTCTCTCTCTCTCTCTCATCTTTGTATCTCTCCCTTCCTCCCCTCCCTTGGTTTCTCTCTCTCTTCTTGAAGCCTGTCCAGAATGATAATACATATTCGACAATTTATCACTTTCCAAGTTTCCACTATCATCTCCATAAGCATTCTTTGACTCTGGGATATCATTTGGTTTTAATACTTAATTGGGAGTCCAAAAATGTATGATCTGTACAATATAAAGCCTGAAAAGGAGTTGAAACAGAGAGGTATCATGGCCTGAATTCAGACAAAATCCCGAAAACTGGCATCCCTGTTTGACTGTCCAGGAGCCTCTTGCATAAAAGCGTTGCATAAATAACTAAAAACACAACTTGATTTTCAACCAATCCATATCGTGCATTTCAGCATTTAAGTTGCATTTAAACTTTTTAAAAGTAAATACAACTTTCATGCAAGAGAGCCCGGCCTATCTGTAACATTATCTTTTAACGGTAATTCATTCACAGGATATTAAGACAAAAATAACATGACACATATCACACAAAGACCTCATACGTTACCTTCTGATTCCAATGTGGTTTTATTCATATCTAATCAATCTTTTTTTGTTGTTTCACATATAGTGTAGATTTTAAAATGTCTCGACCTTCAGATCCTATGCAACACCGGATACAAAATCACAAAATGGTTGCCAACTGCAAGATTAAAAGCTAGATTTTAATACAGTACATACGACTGTAACTCTTTCATGAAAGTAGTAGTCTTTTCTCCAGAACTCAATTGGATTCACAATTATGGTTTGTACAGGTTACAGTCTGAAACAAGACTACAACAATGTAAAACACAAAGACTTTTTTTTAGTCAATATCACAAATATCAATTTTCTAGTTAAAATTGCCAGATTCTTTTCAACTTGTGACAAATTATAAAAACAATGGGCTCACTTTCAATGACAGACACGCACTGCAGATATACTGTAGTCTTGCAATGCAGTTACACATAATGAAAATACTAGATAAAGCTCTACTATAACGTGTGCAATTAATTGTAGACCCATTGGTGCAAAGTCACCCTTCCAATAGAGAGTACATGTATAAGAAACTGCCGTAACAGTAAAACACATTATTTTTGCAACTTTTGTAATCTCACCTTCCTCTAAAACAGTTAACATAATAATTATAGTTAAACTACGACCACTTACTTTTTAAAGTTATGAAATACATTTAATCACTCATAATTGATCAGACAGAGATATAAATAAAAGTACCAAGATCAAATTTAAAAACATCATCACACTTTTTATTAAATTATGGCCACATCATTTAACAGATTGACTAGGTGACAGTCAGTCCAGTTAAATTGTTTCGTGTACAGGTAAGTTCCCGTTTAAATCAAAGTCAATCCTAAAAGTCCCTTCAGTATACGTTTGGTAGTTTTTATCTCCCATTTCACAAGTTTCGCAGAAAGAATATACATGTATTAGTGAATAATAATGGTACTTGGTGTGCAAAATGGGAGTGTAGAGGTCAAAGGTCATGTTTGCATGAAAGGTCAACCTCCTGGCAATGTATTTCTAGCATTACGTATCAAAACGGAACAAAACTATAAAGCAAACTAGAAATGACAAAACTACATCCAACCTAGTACAAACAGGTTGTCTATGGATTAAAGAACACATACATGTAGAGTGGAAGATTCGTTATTGTCAGTCAAATTTCACATAGAGGAACATCATTGAAAGAATGCTGAATATCACTGCTATAAAGAGCCAATTAACTTTCTATTTAAAAATGCCAATTATAGATGAGATATGTAGATGAAAGATGAAAAATAAAATGAAAAAATAGAATGCAAGAACATACCAAAATGTTAATCATGGGATTTAATTTGTTATCATTTCAGCTTATGCAAAATGAAACATGATTACAATACTGGAGTAAAATGAAAATCTGTAATTTATACCTTTCAGATGTTTCTAGTATTTGCAAATATATCTTGTAAATTTAAAAATTTAAAACATTGCCTTCTCATTTCCTCCACACATAGTCATAAAGATTGCATCCAACATCTGGGGTTCAACTTGTTATAATTCTGGGTTTTTTCTTTCAATTAAGGTAGGTACAGTGTACATGTACATGTACAAGAAATATAAATTCAAGCAATTAATGTGCCCTTGATAAAGATCAGATTGAGAATATCAATTCATAAAGGTCTATTTTCAGAACTTAGAACACAGAAAAACAATGATGCAAGTTCCAGAGTACCAAGACACAACATTTTTACCATAAATTACTTAAAAGTGCAAGGAGCAAAGCATTGGAATTGAAATTTGAAAACAAATATTTGCCGTAATCAAATCAAAAAGCTTTCTCTACAACATTCCAAAAAAGTAAACACAGTTGTTTCAAGGGATACCCAACCAAATTATTGAATAGGCAGGAAGATAATGGCAGAGACACAATGTTCTCCATTTCTAAAGATATCGCCATCCCAAAATCCCTTATAAAACACAGATAAAATTTTTTGGGAAAGGGCAACAGGTATCTTCTTGCAATTTTGTCCCCCCCCCCCAAGTAAGTGTCATATGAAAGTATTGAGCGATCAGTTTTGACTTTACAGAGATTCTTTTGAAATGGGGGAAAAAACAGCTCCATGATCTGCCACCTACTTTAAAAACAAAGACATACATGTAATTACACAAAGCAATGACCAGTGTGCAGATTAATTATGGGTCATACAAGACTTACACCAGAGATGAAAGACACCAGAAATAAGAGAACCCTGTCCCTTGTGGTATAAATCCCAAAATCTCAACAGTCAACACAAATACTTCCACTAGGCTTTGAAAATTCTTTTTAAGAATAAAAATTCTTCAGAAGAATTAAAATTGAAATTGGTGGTTAGTGGAATTCCATTGCACTATAAGAACCTAAAGACAAGGTGAAATCATACAATTCAATTGAGATCATTTTCTTATAGAAATATTCATTACAATTGATTATTCAAATTAACGACTGAAAAAGGATCTTTTCTTCTTATTTTCTAGGTATGGCTGGACTTACGTGAATAGCTACAGAGTTAATGTAAACCCTTTCATGGTTTAATTAACAATTTAGGATCCTGTGACTTGGAAGAAATATTCATTATGGAGAAAAACCAGGTAACCACGAGTGATTATAACACAGATAATGCATCAAATTTCCTCATTTGACAGTGAACAAAAAACAGAAAATTACTTGAAACATATCATGGACAAACGGAGAAAACAAGACAAGGAGTGTGTTCTACCGATGAAGTAGCCCGGTACTGGTTGTTCAGAGCGTCACACTTCCAACACTATCATGTGAATCTTGCACAAAGCCATTGCAGTAAAGGTCGTCACACCATTTCTTTTCCTCTATGCTTCATCCAATCCATGTCACGTTGGTCTTTTTGTGTTTTTTGTCGTTGCAAAGTGTCTCTTAAACATCAATTGTCTTTTAAAACAAGGTCTGTTAATGTACTGTCCATTTCGTAAGTACAATGTCTAGTTCTTGTTCGGCATAACTGACACAAACGTTCAGGTCGAATATAAGAGTGGACACCACCAACATCAACACTGGCTACTGATATTTGGGTACAAGTTTCACAAGAAAATAAAACTGAAAAATCAAGTGGTGCCTCTTTTAAAATGTCTTTTTTGTCACAATGTAGCCAAGGTACTGGTTCTACCAGAATGACTGGATATATGATACGCTTTGTTTTTTTCGCTTTGGTTCTTTCCAAAGAAGCTTCCCAGAGCGCAACAGCAGAAGTAACACGATTCCTTGTAATTGTCAAATATATGAAATAGCCGACTCTTGGTAGTTCATTGAAGTGATCACTCCTCGCATGCTCTTCCCTGTGCTGAAATTTCCAAACATTGCTGTTTTTTTAAACCACCATCTCATGAGCACCCCGTAGTCCCAAATACATCAATTGGCATTAATATTGGCGGTTTTCTGAAAGGAACTCGACAGCCATCTTGGACAGAGTCTCCACAATCTAGTACCTTTCTTCAGAACCAAACTTCCTCCAAATTATGCATCTCAAAGCTTTGCATCCGCATCTTCCCTTCACAATGGCAAATAAACATATCCTTCCTCCTTTATGAACGGGGCCAATAGCATAAGCCTTTCCATATCACTGAAAGCAAAATACAGACCGGACTTTATTCAATGTTTCCTGCGCATCAGATAATTTTCAATAATTTTTTTCTTAGCAATTACAAGTGTAGCAGATTTCTAAACCCTAGATGATAGGTTGTTTTTTATAATAATTTTTCTTTAAAGCATGACGTATTCCTTGACGACTCTGCAAAAATTAGCTGACAGTCATCATTACAAACCTCCAAGGGGATTTAGTTTCGGTGTCCTCCACGTCGGCTGCTACGGGTATCAACCTGTCAGGAGAGAAAGGGAAAGAACTGTTAGAAAAAGACAAAGTATTTGGGATTTTTTTTTTTACAACTAGAAGCTGAAAACATGATGGGGATTGACACAAAACATAAACAGGGTACCTTACAGATGCCCCCCATAAAAAATCCAAACCTACAAACTTTCATAATACAGTGCCTACATATACAGACCCTGAGTGTAAAAAGCAAGTGTGGTGACTGGACTGCAAGAAAACGGACATACATGTACATTTCACCTCCTACATGTACCACAAGTAAATTTGATTTGAAGTTAAGTATTCTATCACTACATTCACCTGTTTAACAACTTAAAGCTCAACTTTGTCACTGCCTAACCAGAAATCTGAAAAAATATGAAGAAACCCTACGTGTAGTCGTGTACATGTACAGTAGGCAGACCTAATCAGCAAGGTACTGAGGGGCATCTTGAGAAATGGGATAGCATAGCATGATAGCACTCCATCACACATAACATTTGTAATAATCATCTCATAACATGAAGTTTCCTTTTTTCTACAGCCTTCGTGCCTAGTCATTTTGCTAGCAATATTTAAATTGAATACTAGTACACCTGTGGAATGTAAAAAGAGAGAGTGAGAGAGAGCGAGAGAGAGAGAGAGAGAGAGAGAGAGAGAGGGGGAGAGAAAAAAGGAAAAAGCAGAAAGGATAGAAGCCCACAAACGACAGACAAAGTCTCAAGCCTGAAGTGAATAGCTTTTCTTGTTTATAGAAGTACAAGTCAATGCCTTTTGGCCTTTGGAAATTGTCCCGATACCATAAAAAGACAATGTACTTAGAATAAAAGGAATCGACTTGGGTGGGAAGCCAGACAAATTAGACAAGCTTCATTTTTAAGGACAAGCACTTGTGTGGCTAGACTAGGCACATTAGAGCTACATGAACATGTACAAGAAGTCATGTGAAACATATGTATCTGTTCAGTGTCACTTTTAGGATTATGATTTTTCAGAACGATATTAATACATTCAACTTTGGCCAATGTCATTACATAAAATACAGTAGTAGGCAGCTCCAAAACAAGGAGAGGGCAAAGACAAGTTGTTCTTTGTTTAATCTAAAGGTGCTCCCATAAGATCTGCATTCCTCATTTAGTAATATATATTTCATTAGATATTAGAGCTTTGTGATAAAAGGTCGAACAAATGCCATTTCAATGTTTGACTAGTGCAACTTGCATGTTCACCTGGTCCAACCTGCATGTTCACAGTGCTCAGTAAACATCCTTGTACTTATACATGTACAGTACATGTATTTCTCAAATATTTGAAAGGTAGAAATGCAACTTTTTGAAAAATATTATGCAAAATGAATCAAATTTTGTGAGGAAAACTGGAAATTCTTATTTTCTTTTCTTACAAGTATATCCATTCCACCAGATGTATTACCGGTACTGTAGATCATGTAAACATGAATGCAGAAATTTTCTAGAGCTCCCTCAAGCAAAATATGAAGAGACCATGTGCAGTTAACCCTAATAAGTAATAACCATGTTAACATGTACATTTGTGTACATTTAAACATTTCGGGATTCTGGTGTGGACTAGTAACACTATATTTGAAGAAATACCGGTAGATTTCCTTACATGAACTAACATTTCAATAACTGAGGATTTTACCTGCCTATACATGTACGTCCTCCCTCATTCATTTTTTAAAACATACATGTACATGTAGTACATGTATATTACCAATATGGTTAAACTTACGAAATATTGCAATAATTCTATTAGTCTAAATTCTATCCATATTTATTGATACATGTACATGTTCGTAACAAAAAATGAATTCTATGAATTTTCCTTTAGAATACATTGCATAATTATAATTTCATTATTTCGAAGATTACAATTACAAGTCCCTTCTACAGTCTAGTTTCCACTAAACTCCTTTCATGGCAAGACTTGGTGCAAAAAAAAAAGAAACAGAAAGAAGGCATGTATCATGAGTAATTCTACAAAGGAAACATAAAGAAGTCTTGTTCAAAAGAGTATCAGATCTTGCCGGGGGGGTGTTTCACAAAGACTAAGATCGACTGTAAGTTGGACTTAACTATGGCAGGCCATTCATACCATTGGTTGCCTTCACTACTGGTCTCTCAATTATGATCTTTAGATAATATTTTTTCCTTCAATAATGGACTATCAAAAAAAGTAAATTCTGTAGATTTGTGACCATGATTTGTACAATGTATGTCCCTTGAGAGACTAATGCCAGTAAATGGTAAGAGCAAACAGTGGCATGAATGGCCTGCCATAGTTAAGTCCAACTTATCTTAGTCTTTGTGAAACACTCCCCAGAACTCTTGGGTGAAATGTCTCCAATGTAATGACAAACAATCTTTCGATATCTTCCATATATACAAGCAAGTATAGTCAAGGGAAATTAATCCATCATATCCAGTGCAATATGAATAGAAGTCATAGAATAAGAATAACAAGTATTCAAAATATCCTCCTCCAAATAAATGATTAAAAAGATACAATTTCATGAGGGGACATATCCAACATGTTACTCATAACACGTCTGTTCTGTCATGAAAATTGTGAAGAGGTATATTCTTGGTTATATTTACATGACTACATGTTGGTCAAACAAATAGAGAAGAGGCCCATGTATGACATCACACATTGCTGAGTTGCTAATAGGATGTTCTCAAAATGCCTAATGTTTATACATGTAACTATGTTATATATTCATTTATCCATTTTTTAAAAATCTCTAACTGAACAAGCTACCGTAGTTTAACTTTCTATTTGTTCTACTTTCACTTGGGCATACATGTACTTTGTATAAACTATAAAGGTTTAATATCTCTCATAGCAATTTAAGTGATTTATCATTGTCATGACAAGAAAAACAGAAAACATTTTTATATGTTACGAACTAAGACATATTTAAGACATACCCTTCGGTTAGAATCCTCCTCTTGCCGTTTCTCATAGTGGCTGAAATCATCGAAGATGGAGGTGGTGTGCTTGAAATTGTGAATGATCTTCATCACCTGCTTGGCTTTGTCCAATAACACTTCCTGAGTGTCACGCGAGTTGGTCACAGGCTTGTTATCATTGTTCTCCAGCCGTATGTGCCGAAGCTGGCTGTTCGGAACATCCTTCACATATACCCACCGCACATCAAAGCGACCCTTCCACTTGTCCTGGGCCCACACACCAGTGTTGGTTGTGTAGTCCACCTCAGACATCATTTCTGCCACGCCACAGAAATGCCCACTACCGCTTACACTGTAAATTAGGTACACAGGACCTTTACTTTGGCGTTCCCGCATGGCAGCATCCAAGCGCTTGTTGCCATGCTCGGTGCTGCACCAGATGCCGTACTTGATGGAGCGATGGATGTCGTCTTCTGAGTAGCTCTTGATGATGAAGATTCGTGAGTTCTTAAGGTCAAGTGTAAAGTCAGTTGGGTTATAGTCATTGATAGAACGTAATTTCTCCAACACCGGGTGATCCGTATCACTTTTCTGACCGGCACACCAGTAATGGGTGCCAGACCCGCGGTACTGCTTTGGTTAGTAGATCTCTGTCCATAGCCGCGATTCTGTCCATTTGAGTCCCACACTCTTGGTTGTTGGGGTTGGGGTTGCACAACAGCCTGAGGTCCCCTCCTTGGAACGTCACTCGTCGGCAGCACCGGCTTTTGCTGGGACACAGTCTGAGCCGCAGTGAGAGGAGGCTGAGAAACCTCAATCTTGGCAACTGGCTGAGGCTGGACATGTTGCACTTGTGGTTGAGGGTGAACAGGGATCTGCTGCTGTGGGGGTTGCATGGGAGGCTGCTGGGGTTGCAACTGGGCATGCTGCTGAGGAGGGATGGCAGCAGGAGGTTGCGGTTGGGCTTGGTTTTGAGGGGGAGAGGGCATGGTGGCAGCAGTGCCGGCTGGCTTAGGAGGATTACCAGTCTTGTCGCCATTGTTCCAAGTTCCAATAGTCATAGGGGGCTTCATTGTTGGAAGCTGAGTAGGTACAGGAGCATGGGATCCGGTCTTTGTCGTCTTCTTGGGCTGCGGCTTCGCAGGCTTACTAACGATAGAAGCCCATGATGTTTGCTTTGGCACTGCTGTGTTCTGAGGAGGGGGCTGTGCAGTTCCTCCTGCCCCAGCCACAGCCTGAGAGAAGCTGGGCCCTTGGGGCTTGGGAGGAATCACATCCTGCTTCAGAACTTCCCGTCCAGCAACATTCATAGCAGTCTTATCCATGGGAGCACCGATGTTCAGTCCAGACATTCCCAGTTCCATTGCCTTCATCCCATGGGCTTTTCCATCCTGCGCGTCAAGTCCATTCAAACCCTGGCTGTAGTTCCGCTGACCGGTCATCGAGTTTGGACCAGCTTGATACCTGGGGTAATCATAATAAGAGGCAGTCGGTGCCTGGGCCTGGGGCTGGGTGCGAGCTGTTCCCTGGGGCTGGGCAGCGGGAGCAGAATTATTAGCCCAGGTCCCCGGCATAAAGTCTGCATTGGGAGGGAAAAAGTTGAAGGTCTGGTTCAAGTAGGGAGGGGTTGTGCCAGGTTGGTTGTAGTAGTCCGTTGGAGCAGCATAGTTCGACTCATAGTTTGTGTAGTTAAAATTGTTAAAGGTGTCTCCACCTGTCGACCAGGTTGTTTCAGTTCCAGGGATAGAGTACGATGGGAAGGAGTAAGGTGACTGGTAGTACGTTGCTGGCATGTAGGAATCCTGTGCAGCCATACTGGGCGCTGACGAGTACCCCTGCAAAGAACGAATCCAGAGAAACACAGTGTTCACTTTTTGTTACAATTTTTTTTTTGTGGGATTCAATTTTTGTCTTATTCTCATTGAAAGGAATTTTAATATATATGTTCAAGCTTTTTACCTATGTACATTAAAATTAGAATTCTGCTAACTGTCCTAAGAAAAAAAAGTGTATGACATTTAAAGGATCAGGAGCCATTTCAAGGTACTATTTGATGATTATGACTGTGTCTCCAATGTGCACTAAACTTCAATTATTTTCACTGTATTTGAACAAGTATAATATTCATTCTTATCATTTTCTTTTCTGACTAAAGACATTTGACCTACTGAACATACCGTTTTATTTTTTTAGATATCTTATATTAGATTTTAACATAAAGTATCCAGTTATCCACACTCGACATGTGAGGCAGGTTGTAGAACAACAATGACATACATGTGTACCTCACAACAAAGGAAACTCTTAAAGATAAAACTGAGTCCTGGTCATGTGATTGCATTGTGAGAAAAAAAACTGTGAGGAAGTGATTGGATAAAGGTTGATCACGTAGCACATAAGTATTGGTGAATACTGTGAGGTTTTGGAATAAACAAAACGATATGAAATTGGCCCAGTCTTGGTAAAAGTCACATGCACTGTACACAGAAATATGTATGTTGGACTACACAAATACATTGCATGCAAGTGTGATCCACACCTTTAGCCCTTACTTATCATATTTCAAATATGAGGGCATTTAAATTTTGAAGAGGCATCCTTTTCAGAGGACATTTTTTAAATAATGCTCTTTTACACTAACACAAAAAGGATGAAAATGCTTATAAATCTTTTTTTTTCTACCCCAGAACTCAAAATTCTCTTTAAAAACTGGATGTATAAAGTAAATTCAACACAAATGGATACATACTGTAAATGTACATGTACAGTATAGTGTTTTCTGGGACCAAATAATGACATACATTTCAATTTATATGAGAAGACTATCAGAAAAGTGAATTGTCACAAACTACCCTTAATGTATTCTGTTTTCACTTTCACATGTGGTGACACATCACATAATTTAAGAAAATTTCATAACAGATTTTAGTTATAACAAAACAATACTGGGAAATTACTATGTACAGTATTTCCTCTCCCCTCATTTCTTGAAGGAAAATAATGAATCCTTACCTGCTGGGCGGGCTGGTTGGACTGCATATAGCGTTCTAGTTCTCCTTCACCAACATTCTCCTTGGGGTTTATCGGTCCATTTTGTACTGAGGGCAAGATGGGTGATGGAGAGAAATATAAGCATCATGGTTACATCAACATGCAAATACATTTATGACTCACTTTGCTCAGCACATCTTGCAATTTACATGTGTATTATTCATGCATCTAAATCTAATCAATGACTATGTGAACTAAAACACTAGGAAATTGGAGCAGCCATTTAAACACTTAGTAAAGGGCTTGAAGTGGACACATGCATAACACAAAGAGCCCTGTGATTAAAAATATCTTTTAATCAATACACAGTTGACGTAGAACAATACTTTTAAGTTTTATATGAAAGGCATCTCAAGTTCATGACAGCATTGTTTCATTTCACCTGTCTATCTTTTAACTTTTGACATATGCAGCCATCCTGAACAGAAGTTATTGCGGAGCCCTGCACATGCGTAATGAACCAACAGAATTATGAAAGCTCACTCACACTTTGCCCCCTCCCCTAAAAAAAATAAAAAATAAAAAATCTACCCCCGGTCAATGTGAGAGCAGTGAGCAGTAGAGTTCTCTAAACCTTTAAAAAAAAATTTAAAAATAAAAAAAGCTGTGGTACTGTAGATGAGTCTAGTGAACAACTCTTTGGCATATAAATACATTGTATAATGTACACAACAAAAACAGATTTTAGCTTTGATCCAGTCAGGCCCTCAGGCAAATAAAATTCAAGTGCCCTAAGAATGATAAATGATCTTACCGTCAAAGTCAACAAAATGAAAGACCTCCCATGAATAAATTAAAAAGAAATTACATTGTCTCCAGAAAAACAAGGGATATGTGTATTGTGTACATTTACATGTAGCTCCCAAACAACTGGCACTTGCACACAAGTTTTAATTTTAAACAATAGCAAGTTCATGAGCTACACGTACATGTACATGTACTGTACGTCAAACCAATAGGAGCAAAACTTGTTATCACCCAGCTTACTGTGAGCGCAGCAGGACAACATGTACAACATGTAAGACTGTTTTCAGAGTTCAGTCAAACATCAAATTCACACACATGTACATGCACCAAATGGAATAAATGCACTGCACATTGTCATAGAGATCACTCATTTTGAACAACAAAATGGGAAGTAATACATGTACTGTACATGTATATGTACATTGGAGTGACAACAGCTATGAGTTGTTTAGCTATGAAGAGCTTTAAATTGTTCTGGTAAAAACTTTAAAATTATAAAAATTATTTTAAATAATAATAATACATTGTAGATAATATATAATTGAAAAAAATAAAAAACTCATTATATTTTTAAAGTGGAACCCTGTTAGGCCTGTTTATTGGAGCATGCTTTAAGATACAAACCCATTTTTGCCTGAATGTCAGGAGTACATGTACTGTACATGTACTTTATATAAAAGATAGAAGCTTGGAAACTAGGCGTTGTGGCGTGCGCCTGTAATCCAGCTAACAGTGGAAGTTACAAACTGATTCAGCTGAGGACGCAGGTTCGAAACTGAATCGCGTCTTTCGGATGGTGACGTTAAAGGTCGGTCCCCATACGTAAATAATCATATCTGATTGATACACATCTGTAAATACCCAATACACACACACTTACCCACCCCCCCCCCCCAAAAAAAAACATTCAAAGCAATTCTATTCTTAAATAATGAATTCAGAATGAAATGTTTTAAATGCCAAACTTTGCCGTAGACAACCTCCAACTACAGTGTAGCATGATTTTTAGGGCTGGCACTACTGTACAGCTAACGCCATATACAGTATAATGTGCACACCTTGCATGACTAGTTCGAACTTACCTTGCAAGTTGCAACAGTGACGAGTATCGAAACTTGTAATGATTACAAAGTAAACATTAGCTTTTAAAAGAAGCATGCAGTGGTAAAAAAATTAAAAAATTATTTGATCGATAAATTATGAACAAGAAATTTTTAGAAAGCGGTTTATTTTTCCAACATTATCATAGTTTTGTAGCTTGATTTTTGTTCACCCTGCACGAATAAAAATGGCGGCACGAATAAAAATGGCGGCTCGCATGTTCTCTTTCTATTTTTACCCCCATCTTTTTTTTCTTCTTTTTCTTCACTTTCGGAGGCATGATAATATTAATAGCACTAAACATCGCCAAACATGGATGAAAATAATGTTAAACGGGAGAATATACCAAACTGAGCCGGATGGCAAAAAAGGTCTTACCTTGACTCCTCTGGCTTCTTGGTTTCTGGAGGAAAAAATGTAAAGAAGAAAAATATAAAATAAATCAATATTGATTGTTTTTTTTAAAATAAAAAATAAGAAAAAAGACACAATAAGTGTTCTTCTTGGTAGGCAATTGATGTTTTGGAACATGTAGCATGCGCACTCCTCGATCTTATCCGCTGTAATGACTTCGAGAGAGACTACAACAATAATACTTGTACAGGTATATTCTCTACGTTTCGCCTTACTATAATATCAGCAAAAGAAAACGGGTTCAAAGACCGTCTTCTTGTACACTGTATGTTAGTTAGTGACTCCATTCATTGTACATGTACAAAGAGATCTCCTAGAAAACAATACTGTACTCTACTACTCATCATAACTGAGCATGTACACTGTAGACCCCTAAATGTAGATATTAACAACTTCATAGTAGCAGATACAGTGTACATGTACATGTACATGTATGGTCTAAAATTTATGCAAACGTACAGGACATACACGTTTATGTAAGTCACATACATGTAGTACATGTACAACATACATGTACATGTACACAGTAGATGTACATGTACAAACTACATGTACATGTAGGCCTACATTTGTACATGAACATGTGTAGTAGTACTGTAGCACATAAAATAAAATTTCTTACATGTAGGGCCCATTTTAAGCAATCAAACATCTGCAACTGTCGCTCAGCACTCGGCAGAAATGTGATTTTAACTGGTTCAAATTGGGTGACTATCGATGTATCGATGAATAGTATGGGAAGTTCAAAGTAATTTTGCATATATCTGAATTTACATGTACTGTACATGTATGCAATGTAAATGACATTGTGGTTGGTGTGGTCTGACTTAAAAAATAAAAAATAAAAAATAAATTGACAGGGGTAGGGACACTGATTTTCTGCGATCACGGAAAACGGACGGAATTCACGGAAATGACCATTTGAAACGGAAAATGCAATTCCGAACGGAAAATCGCGGAAAACCCTTTTTTCAAGGAGAAAATCGTAAAACTTACACTATTTTTGTGATTCGTCATTCGTTATGCAGTGAAAAATATCGGGCCTAATATCATGGTTAATAACTCCGAACATTTAGCGATATTCGTCAGATTCTTTGGAGACAGGGCGCTGCCATTTTGTTTGACACAAAACTCGATCCTATTATGCCAGCTAGGCGCGCATGCGCCGCGAAGTGTAAGGCGAGATTGCCGTACACATGCACAGTTCAGCACAATATTAGTAAAGGGGCTGGCGTGTGCGCCTAGTATTACGTAGACGTAATACTAGGCACATACACGCCAGCAGGGAGTGGTACATGTAGGTGCGGCGAGATTGTACACACGCTGATGTACAGTTCGAAAAAGGGGCTGGCATGTGCGCCTAAAATCGATCGATCGCTGACGTGACAACCAAGACTGAAATGTTCGTCTAGATCTCTAGCATGTTTGTATGCAAATCTTATGTAAACAGAATTTCAGCTTTTTCATGTGTACAAAGTCTATGGCAAAACGGAATTTCCGTTTTTCAGCCCATCTGAAACGGAATTCCTGATTTTCTGAAACGGAAAAGGCCTTTTTTTGAAACGGAAAATCAGTGTCCCTACAGGGGCCAGGGCTCAACATCTGCAGGTGCCTGGGTAAAATAAAATGGAGTGAGTTGGGCACTTGGGCAACTAAATATGAGTCATGGCCTTATTTATCTTAGAGGCAGGACTCAATGTTAGGTTATGGATGACCAGCCCTCATTTCATGCAACATTTTTTTTTATATCTTTTGCATTTTTGTCACATTCTTCTAGATCTACATTTACATGTACATGTACAACATTATTTTGACACAGTAGGCAATGAAAGATGCAGTATTCTTAAATGACTTTTATTCAAATTTATGTATTTATGATTTCATCACTGTTCACACAGGCACATGGGTGCCAAATAGTAGGTTACGTGATATCAATATATATAAATATATAGTAGTATCCATATGCTTACTTGACTTTGTTACATGTATATATTGCAAACCATAATGAGCTCATTGAGCTGCAAACGTAAAATGACAATTTACTAATTTTATATTTCAACTTTCAAGCAACCTGAGGTAGATAATTAATACAAGTGATTTGTAACTATCTCAAGCTAGATCAAACATAAGTATGGCTAGAGTGCACATGTCTGTGCATATATTATACAAATAATACACAGGTGCTTTTTTGTTGCGCACTTTTTGCACGCTGATTAAGGCTGCGACGAGTAGTCGAATACTCGAATACTCGCACTGTTGACAGCTACTCGAGTACGATTTCTCGTACTCGAATACTCGGCCGCCATTTTTTTTTTTTTTTTCCCGATCACCTGGCACTGTCCAGGCCGACGGTCACCCGTGCCAGAAGAGCACCGGCAGGGGTAAAAATGTTTTCCAGCTCAATAATACACAGGGTGTCACTGTCAACTCACCACTCAGAAACTGGGACCAAATCTCGGATTTCTGTTTGGACTCGGGAGGAATATATGCCTGTCATCTTTAGTTTTAAAATAACATTGTTTCAATTATTTGTCAAAAATTCAAAAGCACAAATAGGCGCTTTCAACAGCAACTTAAAGTAAAATCGCGGGGTTTTCAGAGACGAACCTTCGTACTGTTCGTAGTATGGTGTTGGCAAAAAACAAAAAAAATGAAAATGAAAAATTCAAAAAATTCAAAAAAAATCAAAAAAATTCAAAAAAATTCAAAAAAATTCAAAAAAAAACATGGCGTCCGAGTATTCGCGGGCAAGGCTGGGAGTGTACTCGAGTACCTCATTACACGGTTATGCACAGCCCTAACGCTGATATCACCAAAGTGCGCGTATGGTTAAAATTAATGCATGCACACGTGATCCATTTTGACGCTTCTCATTGGCTACATTCTTGAACCCATTTTATAAACGTATATTAAGTGATATATAACTATAAGTACAGTACCTGTACGTAACTGCGCAATTCTTATAAAACAAAACATGCATCAAAAATGTTTTTCTCCTCTGTAATTTTTCATATATATTGATGGAAAAACATCTAAAGTCTTTAGTAAAGAATGTTGAAAAGTCTAATATAGGAATTTAAGTTAACAAGCCTCAAAATACTGCTTTTCAAGTAAAATATCCCAAACTGGATGTAAAATGCCATAATAATCAACTCCCTTGATTGTGGGCATTCATGGAAAGACAAGACAAAAATTATGAATGAGTGAGTAGACATGGAAACCTTTTTTTTACAAAAACAATGTCAAAATGACATGGCCGCCTTCTCTCATGAAAATTACATTGTTCTTGCTCAAATTGTTTATTAATTTTGTGGCACACTTACTCTTAAGAATATAAGGACTAATATCATATTAAGCAATAGGGGAATATGAAAGAAAATCCTTATCAATTTCAAGTCAAATAAATATAGATCTACCGGTATGTTCAGGTGATCTGTCACGACTCATGGGACTCCCCCATTTAGTACAACTACAGTAACATGATGCAGATCTGTAATGGAAAGCTTTGTTTAAGAGAGAAATTAATTACATCTTGTCAATTATTAAATCAGCAATCTACAAACACTACACAATAACATTTGTTGAATGATTGTGACTTTATTTCATGAGTTCGAATGCAAATCATGCAGCAATGGCCAATGCAAGTCAACTCAAGTGCAACTGCAATGCCAGTGCGAAGTGCACGCAAGAATAGATTGAAGAGTTGGAGTTGCTGAACCTCAAAAGCCTGAAGGTGATTAGATCTACAAAATATTTCAGGCAATAAAGAAACTGAAATTTTATATAGATTCAACTCGATGATAATTAGACGTGAAAAAGATTACAGTTTCATTAAAAGGGCGGTTACATTTGGTTCCGATTATCGCCTGACATGATAAAATACGCGGCTGTCATGTACATTGTACGCATTTGTTACATACAGGCATGTCAACACAGAGCCTGCATTACGTTCGTACAGTGTGGAGCTCCCATTCCTCATACACACAGATACACACACTGCGAAAGCAATGCTCCACAACGTAAAACCTTTGGGCACATAGAGGTGTACATGGCCGGCGAGTGTGCCATGTCATGTACGTACACATCAATGCATAATTTGGTGATAGAGAAACAGACGGTGAAACGAACCTGTTCAACTCCTGCCGCCGCAGACATTGCCTTATAAATCCAATAATAACCCCTGATTCCACCAAAATAAAGTCTTCACTGACAGTCCAAATGTCCACGGGTAAATAATTTTTTTCACACGATCGTATTTCCTTCCTCTTGACGGAAAATCGTATTGCAAAACAACGCTAATTTACGTCGGCCGATCCCAATAACAATGGTGGATTCCCAAGAAGTACATGTGCCTTGCAGAAAGACCTAGCGCTTGCTCGTAGTCGCGCTTTCATGTCACGTGATTGCAACGTCAGCACGCTCGGCATATCTCCGATTATAATAGTGAGGATGATAATAACCCTTCAAAACTATATAAAGCGGAACTTAGTTACTATGTTTTAAAAGTTATTTTGCAATAGGTGATAGCCTACGTAAAATAAGAATAGAAACGTTGAAATAAATGTGTAACTAACACAAAACGGAGTAATAAGTATTTATGTAGGGGACTTTCAGTCGGGCTTTCAAGTTTCAGTAATCGAAAACTTTCAAGTTTTCGAGTTTTGACGGCCGGATGCATGGTGAATTTTCTTTCAGTCTTATTTGTATGATGCCAGCAATACAGACCACATTTCTAAATTTATGAGGACAACAACGCATGTGCAATTGTGCATTTGAAGATTATTTGGGTGTGTCCAAAAAAAATTGATCACAAAACCATGACATTTTATCGTATTCTGTCACATCTTTTAAAGACAAAAGGCGCCTTTCGCACGATCCGACCTTTTTGCACTAAAACATGGTTACGATACATGAACATGGAAACCGGGTACGCGTAACAGGAAACTGTAACGTTTCAAAACATTCATATTGTGCTAGATAATCAAGATACATGTATTTGAATTATATTTCACAGTCGAGTCCAAGGCCTTGAATATGGAGAGTATATCCACTTTCAGGGGCGGCGATCCCGGCGACACGTACGTATACGTCCCCCTCATTTTTTTTAAAGGGGGGATCGTCCCCCCCCCGGAAAATTTGAAAAAGTGCAAATAAAAGATGTATAGCAAATACTGACTAAAGACTGCAACACACTTTGTGGCTCTGGAGGGCCCAAGAGTGCAGCGTTTAGACTAATAAAAATGCAAAAATCTTCTCGCTCGGTCGCTGGCCTCCTTCGCATAATATCATGTGAGCCGGGTAGTCACTTCCGTCACCTTCGCCCCTCTCGTTCACTATGCTCCCTCGCACTGGCGTAATGATGGGGGCTGGGGGCAGTTGCCCCCCCCCCAATAAAATCAAACGTGGTTTATTTCTAATTCGATACCAGTGATTTACAAATGTTTCTGAAATGGCATGATTTTGCCCTGAGCTTCCGGGGGCTCTGCCCCCTGGACCCCACCAGGGCCCTAAGGCGGGCCCCTTGATGCTCATCTGACTGTAATTAAATGCCTAAAACCCCTGAACTTCTGTGTGCTCCGCCCCCTGGACCCCACTCCAATTAGTGACATTCATGCCAGTGTCACAAATAAGGTATCAAAATATGCTCAGCTGACCGTAATTAAATGCCCAAAACCCATGAGCTTCCGGGGGCTCTGCCCCCTAGACCCCACCAGGGGCCCTTAGGCGGCCCCTAGATGCTCATCTGCCCGTAATTAAATGCCTAAAACCCCTGAGATTCATGGGGCTCCGCCTCTTGACCCCCGCCGGGGCTTTGCCCCTGGACCCCACGCCAATTTCAAATACGCTCCACTTGCTTCGCTCGCTTTGCTCTACTTGGTCGTTAACACTTTAGCCCCCACCCCCATTTGAAAAACGTTTCGCGGGGCCTGCATGTAACATGTAAGAGTGGTGGTGATGTGGATTCCCCCGAACGTTTTTGCTCCCTCGCATTTCGTCGTCCCCCCGGCCATGAAAAGAAATCGCCGCCCCTGTCCACTTTAGACCAACTACAGGTGTCTGTATAGGGGATAACCTGTCTAAATATTACTATAGAGTATATATGGGGGAGGGGGGGGGGGGTAAGGAAACAGGTTGTCCCCTGACACATTTTCAAGCAAGAAAAAGAAATACTTTTCAGTAAAATAAAAATTGAAAAAAAAGAGAGAACAATAATTTCAAGATAAAATAATAATCATCAAATCCTTTAAATTTTTTGGAAGTTCATCAAAATTTTACTGCTCGGCCGCAACATCGCAATTGAATCTTGAAGCAGAGCTCCTGCATGCACTTAGCTGAGTTGCTCAAATTACCACTCGCGTTAACTCGTGGGGAGCTCTTGATAATGATTGTGACCAACTAGTAGGTCCATGATGTGACACGGGAGAAGTCTCGCAAACTAGGGACGACTCGGCGTTACTCGGCACAACAGTATGTGCACAAGGGAGCGAGAGGCTTCCAAATATTTATTATGAACATGATCAAAATTTTGACCAACTCGTTTCAAATCGTCGTATGGTCGTATTGGGCTCATGAGCAGTTCTGGTCATGCGATTGCATTGTGAAAGAAACGTTGTGGAATCGAGCACTATGAGTTTTTTGTGAGTTATATTCAAATTCAAATTCAACTATTTTATATCTCTTAAAAATACAATGTATGCAGAAATAAACAATTATTTAAGAACAACATAATTATAATACAGTAATACATATGAGAAAAGATTCGTACACTGTGATGAAGTGGATGTGAGGGAGTAGCAAAGGTCATTGACCTGTCAAGGCTACTCCCCGTATTAACACATCATTGAAAAAAAAATCGAAAGTTACATTTATACATGAATATAAACGAAAAATAACTACTTTAAAGAAGAAGAAAAAAAAAATATGTAGGCTTCCTTTACCTTCTTGACTTGCAATCCCTGTAGGCCTATTTCATAAACATTCTAATTTGTATTTTCTTTTAAATGATTGCAGCGAAGGACAATGTTTAAATTCGGATGGCAAATTGTTCCACACAATAATGGTCCATTGTAACTTATAACCGGTCTTGAGAAGCTGCAACAGTAACTGGGAATACGGTAATTTATCAAAGTCTCTTGTTCAATATTGGTTTATGTTGCGATTAGAAATTGTAAATTCAATGTATTAGGTAAAATATTTGTATAATACAGTACAAAAACAGAAATGATGCAATATGTAAATCATAAATCTTTAGAATTTTTAACTTTATAAAATAATCTGTGTGAATGAGCTAAATATGGATAATGAGTGATAATTCGTATTGCCCATATTTGTAAGCGAAAGAGTTGTTAATTTCATTAGATAATAATTGTACAATCGCCCCATATTGCAATAGCTGAGATTTGGTATTATCATATCATTCAGAAAACCGATATTCAAGATTATATGAGAGGAATGTGTGAAATAGTCACCTAAAAGGGTAATGTTGAAAACGGGGATCCGGTAACATTGCCTCAGATTCTGAAACAAAATCCTGGATTTAGCTCATGCTGCAATCACATAATTATAAACCTTTAGCTCAGTCAGGAATCCTATGACTTTTACAAGCCGATCGCCTGTCTGATTATCAAGACTATGCATGATTGGAAATCGAAATGTCATTTTTCGTTTTCCTAACGGTTTTTATAACACTACAGTCTATTGGGGGAAATGAGTATGGTAAAACCGGTCACTCAAAGATTTTTACTTTTTGAGGCAGTACTTCCTGATCATTTTGAAGCGCAATTTTGTTTATAGGGCTTCAATTTTACACCATATCACAGACACTAGCTGATAACACGCAGGGCCATGAATCTCAGATTTAACATTGTTAAACGATGCCTTTAATGCATATGTGCTGTTTTCGGTTGCTTAACTAACTAATTAATCACTTAAGTACTGTACCTATAAATCCATATACGAAAATAACTTATCTTTAAAAATATTGTGATTAATGCAATCGAACGCCTCATAATAAATAAATCTAAAAATACCCCTATATGGTTATAGTTTCACTTTCATCTTCAAATGCCCTGGCTATTTTTTTCTGTAAAGTCAATCAAAGCATGAACAGTACTGTATCACTGTCTAAAACGGATAATGCAATCGAACGCCTTATAATAAATAAATCTAAAAATACCCCTATATGGTTATAGTTTCACTTTCATCTTCAAATGCCCTGGCTATTTTTTTCTGTAAAGTCAATCAAAGCATGAACAGTACTGTATCACTGTCTAAAACGGAATTGCTGAAAACAAATATATTATGTTATATTTTTATATAAGTGATATCAATTTATCATATACTATTTTTCAAATATTTTACTGAAAACTAATAAAATTGACGTTGGGCTATACAATTTGTTACTGATGCTCTATTACTACTTTTAAATTCAGGACTTACTTTTGCCATTTTGAACGAGTTAAATATAGGAAATACGCCCTATTCGAGGGCTTCTAAATTGATAATGTTAAATAAGGGAGTTACTATTGCATGAATTGTGTATTTTAACTACTTGTATTCACGTCCAATTAAGCTGGAAACAATGTCATAAATCGCTGCCTCTGATATTGGCGGTGTAAAATACATATACTGGCAAACGTTATCCCTCAGGTATTTCTGAAAACTCTCTTTCCCAGAACGAGTGTATTTGAAACCCAATGGTAATATAAAACTCATTAAAATATTTACGATATCCTGCTTTTTTCAGTTCTTATCCATTATTTTCGATTTTGTAGTCATCTTCTCTATTGTCATTTTTGTTAAAAGAATATTTAATATTTTCCATGTTGCTCTGGCGTTGTGTTTTACATTATCAAATTTGTTATAACAAAATGCACACTTCTTCTGACTCGAGGAATCAGGTTATGAACAGGGTTTATATATCTTTTGTAAATATTTCCTCTGTATGAAGTTGGATTCTTTAAAAAATTCTTATATATTAAAGATATATTTACGCTTACACATCTTGTTTAAAACTTCCTATAATTATGTAAGCCAATTAAGTTTGTCGCTAAGGTTTCTTTTTCTTATAACACTGATAAGATGAAACCTCTCATTGTACAACCGTGTATATACGTCCAAAAATGGTCGTATTTTTTATGCACACTATCTATATATTTTATATAGAGGGTCAGAGAGGGCGGATGCCCCCCCAAAAAAAAAAAAACAAACAAACAACAAAATCTGTCTCGAATAGGCACCGGCCGCAAGGGGCGGATGCTTCCATCTAATGCAATGGATGGAAGGAATACAATACATGCACACAGGAAACGGCGTATAATAAGACTGTAGGAACCCTGTTGCTTGCACGTGGCGCCTCTCACAAGTCCATAATTATCTCTCTTCAAAACAGGAGCAATTCGTATTAAATGTATTCCCGTTCCTCCGCAAGACAATAACACATAATATAAATCATTCTTGCAGCTACTATAACCACAGGCATTTTGCCTGCCCCCAAATAAAATTCAAACGTGGTTATTTCTAATTCGATACAAGTGATTTACAAAATGTTGCCAAAATGACATGATTTTCCGGGTTTTTTCTCACTTTTTTGTAAATTATACTTTTTTATGCGTTTGTTGGAAAAAAAATCACAAATTCCCAAATTTATAGTCAGGCAAAAAACCCTATAGTGCCCCGTTTTACAAAGGAAAGGTGCCCCCTTTACTTCAGATAAGCGCCCCTTTTTCAAATTTCAAATAGGTGCCCGTTCCACATTCTTATAAGTGCCTCTTACCAACTCTGATAAGTGCCCCTCTACCTCTGATAATTGCCCTATTCAAATCTGAGAGGTGCCCATTTTACTTTAACAAGTGCCCTTTTCTTTTGTATTAAGTGCTCCTTCCTCTCCAGATAAGTGCCCCCTTTTTAATAAGAGCCACCTCCCCTTCTAATAAATGCCCCTATTCACACCTCTGAAAAATGCCCCTACTCACACCTTTGAAAAATGCCCCTACTCACACCTCTGAAAAATACCTCTTTTAAAATCTCATATGTGCCCCTTTTCCTACGACAACTGCCAATTTTCCTTTGTAATAAGTGCCCCTTTCTATTCTCAGACGTGCCTCTATTCATCTCAGGTGAGTGCCCCTTTTCAGGTACAAGAAGTGCCCCTTGCCACCTCTGATAAGTGCCCATTCACCTGTTATAATTGCCTCTTTTCAAACCTAAGAGGTGTCCCTTATATTTTGACAAGTGCCCCTTTTCATTTCCGGTGAGTGCCCTTATTCAAATTTGAGAGATGCCTCCTTTAACTTTGTAATAAGTGCCCATTTTCATATCTGTTAAGTGCCCCTGTTATTTTGACACGTTCCCCCTTATCCTTCTTAAATAGTGCCATTTTCCTTCCGAAAATTGCCCCTAATTCTCCTTTGTAATTAGTGACCCTTTTCCGTTCTCGTAAGTGCATTTCTTCATCTCTGGTGAGTGCCCCTTATCAGATACGAGGACTGTCGAGGAGTGCCCCATTTTTACCTCTGATAATTCCCCTTATTACTTTGACACGTGCTCCTTTTCTTTTCTGTCATTTCCCCCTTCGGATATGTGCCCCTTTTTCCTTTCACTATTAAATGTGCTTATAATTTAAAGTAACTAAGAGCAATGTTTTCATTAATTTCGCCCAAATTTCGCTCGCTACGCTGGCTCGCATTTAAAGTTGATATAATTATGTTTCTTATCAGATATCTTTTCAGTCTTTCAGGATAAGATTGTGCTTAAAACCCCATCAGAATTGTTTGTTTTTTCCTCTTTATAAGAAGTAGTTTTTCGCACTGCGGCCTCACAAATCTTAACATTTTTGCTCGCTCGCAAATAAATATATTCAGACCATCACACCCAACTGCAAAGTTTGATGCTTAAGCAGTATCTTGGACCATGTAAAGAGAGAAACAAACATTGAAATCATCCCTGATAATGTAATCACAATGTAGGGGTATATACCATTGTCTAAAAATTGCATATTTTCATTTTGATGTTTCCCTTTGTAGGTGCTACTTTTCCCAGAAAGTGCCCCTTTTTGTTGACCCCCCCCCCTTGTAAGACGCTCCACCGCCCCTGGACAATAGGTGGGATATTAACTTATCATCTCATTGCTCAAAGTGTGAAGAACATTAATGTAAGCAATCAAGTAATTTGTTATAGTGGGTAGATGCAAAGTACTCTAGCCTCATGTATAATCAACATAACAAAAAAACAGTACGCCATAGCAATATATATCGTAGTTTGTAGGCGGTAGGCCCACATCTTGACCGTTATCGTCAATATCCGCACCCCCTTTAAAAAAAAATGGCCCATTATGCCACCTGGTGGTGATGCGGATTTTCTTCTGCCCCCCCCTCCAAAAAGGTTTTTGCTCATTACGCCACTGATTCTGATGCATTGAGAGAGAAAAAGTCGAGGGGATTGGGCGCTGAGCCAGAATGTCCACTTTTCCCCAGTCTGTTAACGCCCTCACCGGTAAGTTCCATAATGTTGGCTTGCGTCGATCCTTATATACCCTTCATTCTCCCTTTTTATAATCATTGTAAATGTAATAATAACACGATCGTAACTACTTCCAAAAGATCAACCTGAGGATGCGAAGTTGACAATGGAATATTACGTAGTCCGAAAATTATTCCTATGGGATGTACACTAGGGCCATCGAAGTTGCCCTCGAGTTGATTTTTCGAAAATAGTTGCGATCGTGATTTAATATGATACCCTATTATTATTATAGCTGATCTGTGAAAGATACACGATGCGAGATCATTTCCAAAACAATGATGTAAACAGTGGGCCTAAAATGGGAATGAAGGAATCGAACTATTTCTTGCAGTTTTATATATACGAGGTCTGGTCTAAGATATAAAATACGAGAAACAAAAGCGAGCGAGCGCTTTCCCAATCTGAGTTATATGATAGTTTACCAAAGCGGGGAATGAAGTGTGAGGACGCAGATATCAGGCCTACATGCATAATCAACATGATCAAGGGCGTCATGCTCCGTTGAAATGCCTATATTTTCCATCCCATCTCGGTTGCTCCGTTCCCTTGCAAAGTGCCCTAGGGCACTATATACTGTAATGCAAGAACAATAGTGATTGGGCTCTGTTTGTGCTTTGAAGCTTTTAATCGGCGGATCCAGCCGGCGGCAAGGGAGGGGGCCTAAAAAGGGGCCCACTTCGTGCGAAAATTTGAAAATCGTGCCGGTCGATTTTTCGCTCAGTTGGGGTAGTGAGCACAAAAAAAAATTTGGGCACCCGAAAATTTGTTTCCCTCCGGAAAGGGTAATTTTTTTCCACCACCACCCCCCCCTTGGGCGCCAGGGGTAGTGAGCACAATTTTTTTTGGGGGGCACCCGTAAAATTTTTTCCCCTCCGGGAAGGGTTATTTTTTTTCCACCGTCACCCCTTGGGCGCCAGGGGAGGGGGCCCAACTTCAATTTTTTTTCAAAAAAGGGTGTTTTTACCTGTTTTTTTTCTAGGGGAGGGGGCCCCGGGCCCCCCTGGATCCGCCACTGGTGCTTTCTTCCCCTAGAACTATTCTATCATAATCTCCAAATGGCCTAATTAATCATAGACTAATCCCACAAGCAAGCACACATTCGATGGGTGCGCTGAGACATGGCGCGGCAAGAACATTTTGAATGAAAATGGAAAGGGGGCCGGTGTCGGATAAGATTTGCTGACGAGTTTGCTGTAAATTATTCCAGTCATCATTATTGTTTAGGTTTGTCATCTGCCTACAATGTTGAATTTACCGACAGAACTTTCTAACGGAGATAGTGTCACACAAAGAGATTTGCGTCATTATACCAAGAGATATTACTATTCTTCCCGAGAGCTATATAACTATAAAGTGGATTACTGTGTAGGTCTATATATATATATATATACATGTATAATACTGTTTAACATTCCCACGCACTCAAGAAACAATATGAAAGGGTCTTTGTTTAACTTATTCAAGTTATGTTAAGATGTACACATTGTACAGATTAATAGTCATCTCAAACAATACAGACTATATAGCTGGCTAGCTGCCCCGGCCCCCCACTCAGTGTTATTTAGGGTACGCGTATGCTTGTTCCCTCTTTTTTAAAGCACCCCCTATCTGAGGACTGCCAACATTTCCGAACCCCCCTTTCGCGGGCTTTTCGCGGGCTTTTCGCGGGCTTTTCGCGGGCTTTTCCTGCCTTGGAGACCCCCCTAAATCTGGAACACTGCTCAATGTACCCCCCATATCTATGATATTCAAGATATTTTATGACCCCCTTTTTTAATTTCTAAGGAATCCAAAGAGAGAAAAAGTAAAAACACCCCCTTTTTAAAGAAATCTCCGGGTGAAAAGTCAAATACACTCCTTTTTTTTTACAATTCTCGGGCCGGACTTTATCGCACGAAAAGTACCCCTTTACCGGACATTTTGGTAACACGCATGGTATCCTTCCGTTCTCGGAGTGGGGGCGGGCTAGCTGCACCCTTTAATACACCTTAACACCTAATCCTAAGAAGAAAAGAAGAAAAGCCAGAACAATCAAAGTCGTTAAATCAACTATTAATCCATATAGGACAGCATAAATAATTCTGGTCCTCGTTTGAATACAACTGTGTATAACCATGTAATTGTGTGTATATCCATGTAAAACCATGAAATGCTCACTTCACCTGATAATTAATAGAAAGCGCTTGTGAAGTTCAATCCATGCCTCTTGTGTATTCCATCTAGCGTTGTTAATTGATATATTTTCTACTATTTTTTATTCTGTATCTCGTTAGACATTATTCCTCTTAGCATTTTCAATCTCTCTCTCTCTCTCTCTCTCTCCCTCTCTCTCTCTCTCTCTGTCTCTCTCCCTGAGTCTCTGTCTGTCTGTCTCTCTCTCTCTTTACCTCAGTCAAAAATTCCCCTTCTAACTGATCATTTAAAAAAAAAAAAAAAAAAAAAAAAAATCAATTTTTGTGATTTGTCTACTGTCTATTCAATTTTATTATCTTTGGCGGTGGTGGTGAGGGAAGGGGGGGGGGACACCCACCCCTGGAGCGTCACCTCAGATATTAGCTGCATGGGCTATAGCTAGGCGCTATACCCCTGTGATCCTCTAAACCGGGGGGCTTCAAGAATTTATCCGATCCTCTTTATAAAGCACGCAACATTTTGAGTAGCAGTCTGGTCATCGCTATATATACGTTACATGCATGTAGAGATTTACATCTCTGGCAGCATTTGTTCTGATTGCCTTGTCTAGTTTAGTTTAGTTTAGTTAAGTCATCTTAGTAGGTCCATGGTTTAGTCAATGATCGAGGTAGAGTTATATTTGGTTTAGTTTATATTAATTTAGTTTAATTAAGTTTAGTTTAGTTTAGTTTAGTTTAGTTTAGTTTTGTTTTGTTTAGTTTTGTTTTGTTTAGTTTTGCTCACTTTGGTTTAGTTTAGTTTAGTTTAGTTTAGTTTAGTTTAGTTTAGTTTAGTTTAGTTTAGTTTTGTTGAGTTTAGTTTGATTTTGTTTTGTTTTGTACAAGGTCAAAACAGACTTATTTATTATTTTTTTAATTTAACAAGTGGGATCATAACACCCTTATCAGCACGAGTGCTGTTTTTCATCATAGGGGTTCGTTGGATTTTTAACAATTTCCATAGTTTTAGTGATTCCCAGTATTAAAAGGATATAATGACTTAGGGAATTATTTCCTGCCCATGCTACACTATGTCAGCTGAATTTCTGATTTGGGATAAAAATAATTAAAAAAAACTCATAAGCAAAATGCACGGTCACTGAGATTTATGGTGGTATATGTCTTTTTCTTGGAAAATCATTTTTTAAAGAATGGAGTTTTCGAGTAATCCACCCTTCTCGTGCAAAAATCAAATGTGAAAAGATGGAACAGGTCGAAGCAATGGCAGATTTAGGTGGTACAACAGTTACCTCAAGGCGCATTGTAATACCCGGCGGCTGAAGAGATTGGCATGTCTGCCAAGAATTTTCATGTAAATCAACACCGTTAAAACTTAAACTGCAATACCTTTTTACTTTCTAGTCATATCTTTTTCAGAATCGGCCCGCGGCCTTACAAAATTCTGGATCCGCCCTGGGCTGAAGATTCAAGCATATTGAAAGAGTCGGATAATTCCTACTTCATAATGGTACACTTTCGCGTGAGGTGACAAATGAAACACTTTGAGGGGAAAGGGTGGGGATAAAAGGGGCGTAACTTTTCGAGCCTTGTGATCTTCTCGAATCTCCACAACTTCGTACCGCGCGTGCTCGGTACGGAAGTTGCATTGACCAGTACGGCCGGTGATGATATCTTCGTGTAGCTAGTCGTCCACTCCAGATATCCAGAAAAGGCAGAATGGCTTCTCCAGTTGTTGCTACGATTTTTCATTTTGTAGTATTTGCATATTACTGCTATGTCTATGCATATTATAAGATGAAAGTTGATTTGAAACTCCCACATCATGGCTCGTTTGGTGGAGATCTAAAGTTTCTTACTGTCTGGTGCACGGTAAGTTTTTCTTTACCAATTCCCACCCATGCGTTTCCACGTATGGCAACGGCACCGGTACCGGTATGCGGTATAACTCGGTACAGAGCACACTAGACCGAAAATTTCTGTCTCTTTCGTTCGTTAGCCTCTGATTTGGGTAGGGTCGGCTCCTCTCTTTAGAGACAGAAGCCGACCATAGGCCTGTGCAAACGTTTTGCCATTTATGGCCAAAGAACTTTGCCCAAAATACTAATTAGGATTCATATCCGATTCATTTTTGTTTGAAAATTAGGCCTACATCGGTTCCACTTACCAGATTGACTGTATGATGCGTTTAAGGGTCTTTTTCCGATTTTCATCGCCGAAATTGAGCCGTGTTGAAATTCTTGCAGCCGTATTTTAAACTGTTACTGCGTATGAAGGAACATGACGTCATCCATTGACAGTAACAGTTTAAAATACGGCTGCAAGAATCGGAGCTCAATTTCGGCGATGAAAATCCGGAAAAAAGACCCTTAAACACATCATACAGTCAATCTGGTAAGTGGAACCGATGTTTATTAGCCTAGGCCTAATTTTCAAACATAAATGCATCGGATATGAATCCGCTAAAATTGAGTATTTTGGGCAAAGTTCTTTGGCCATAAATGGCCAAAACGTTTGCACAGGAGTGCCTATGGTCGGCTTCTGTCTCTAAAGAGAGGAGCCGACCCTACCCAAATCAGAGGCTAACGAAAAAAAGAGACAGAAATTTTCGGTCTAAGAGCACACATGATCATGACATTGCATCGCTATCCTGGCTGTGTTGCCTCACTTGCCTGTGTATTAAAACTTGTTTTATTGATCTCAACATTTCAAACACTACTGTACAAAACTAAACTGATTTCACTCAAAATCGGTACTTTAGTGACAATTGATGACACCTGAGGCTAAATAGCAGTAAAATACAATTTTTTCAACTCACCGATGTTGTGTTAGAAAGAATAATTTAAAAATTAAAATCGTGAGTCCACTGTCAAACTTGCTTACAGTTTTATCGGCATGATTGTGTGCATTTGTGTTTATAAGTGTATTGACTATTCACGTGTGAAATTGCTGCCTATTATTTTTTAGCACATGGTACAGCGCTAGAGCACGTAGAACAATAGCTTACATCGGCTTAGACCGAAGATTTCTGTCTCTTTCGTTCATTAGCCTCTGATTTAGGTAGGGTCGGCTCCTCTCTTTAGAGACAGAAGCCGACCATAGCGATTGTATTGCAAACTACCACCTCAGTCCGGGTGGTAAACTTATGCCCAAAATACTACATTTTACCCGATGCATATCCGATGCATTTATAGTTTAAAATTAGCTACATCGGTTCCACTTACCAGATTGACTGTATGATGCGTTTAAGGGTCTTTTTTTCTGGATTTTCATCGCCGAAAATGAGCTCCGTGTTGAAATTCTTGCAGCCGTATTTTAAACTGTTACTGCGCATGAAGGAAGATGACGTCATCTATTGGCGTGCTCACTACCGCCCCCCCCTAAAATAAAATCCTAGCTAAGCGCCTGAGCACGTAGACCTTTAGATTACAGCCAGCGCATGCGCAGAACGTTCATCCGATCTCGGCCTCATTTTCGTAATTTGGCGCCTAGCCTCGCTGACATGGGCCCTTTAGATTGGCTATCGCTGGCTCCCATAGGCTCTATGTTATGAGATATTAGTGCGAGGAGATGGCTTGCGATTTTCCGTTTTACCGATACCAAAATTATGATATTTCAGTCAAACCCTCTATGTGTTACAATTTTTTCAGCGTCCTTGAAAAGTTAATTATTTCACTTAAGTTTAAGTCTTACTTAACTACCGGTAAGTCTTAAGTTTGAAAAATTCTCATTTTCGTCATATTTAAGGTACAAGGCAGAAGTTACAATTTTGTCATTTTTGAGAGACTTGAGTCTTGAGTCTTGAGTGACTATCGAGTCTTGGGTTGAGAAGTAAAAACACAAATTTACGTGTAGACCTACTTTCTTCAATACACTTCTTTGTTGATGAGTGAAAATAAATCTACTACTCGATTCTCACTCCAGCAAAGCATAGTCTTACTCATAGATAGACGGAAATAACCGTCTGGTATGGGTCATTCTTTAATATTTATGTTGACATTCCCCATACACAGACGGTAACCCGTATGCCTCGCACCACGGGGAGAGATAAAGCCAATTCTGCAGCACTCTGCTGCAGAAAGTTTCTCCCCCGATTTTCTTTATTTAGATCTAATTTTCTGATTTATAAATCAGATAGAAAAAAACTATGTCTATTTTTCTTCTATGTACAGTTATCTAATTTTTATCTCAGAACCAATGAAACGGTACGTTCATGCATTCGAACTGGTAATCTTTCGACATGACCCGGCCGATGTATTTCCGGGTCAACTTACCAAAACAATGCCAATGGCCAATCAGCTTTCGGTCAAAGTCATAGAGAGTCAATGCTAATGCGTATTGACCTCTAGGCTCAATAGTTCTAGCGCTGCACTACGTGCTAATAGGCAGCAATTGCACATATGAATAGTCAATACACAAATAACACACAAATGCACACAATGATGCCGATGTGGCTGTTACTAAAGTGTAAGCAAGTTTGACAGTAGACTCGCAATTTTAATTTTTAAATTATTCTTTCTAACATCGATGAGATGAAAAAAAAGTATTTTACTGCTATTTAGGTGTCATCAATTGTCACTAAAGTACCAATTTTGAGTGAAATCAGTTGAGATTTGTACAGTGGTGTTTGAAATGTTGAGAATCAATACTATAGAACAGATTTTAATACACAGCCAGGATAGTAATGCACCTGTCAATTGTATGACCCACCCCATGGACCCCGGGGAAGGTGCGTCATGGTTGGGTCATTTACCATCAAGGTGTGACTCAGGGTACCGTCATTTTACTCCTATGGTCAGTCACAATATTGACGGTGGGGTGTGTCGATGTCAGTCACTTTACATAGGTGCGTCACTGAATAAAGTAGACCTACACTGTATTCACGGCCGCTAGCGAAGCCCGCAAGCTCGCTAGCGCGGGTGTACTTCGTGAAGTCTAGTCCAACCAAAATGCCGAGTCGGCAAACTTTGCCCCAAATATTTTGGTATTTATATTTGTTAGAATCTCGTAGCGATTCATTATTTTGGCATTTTACTTTCAAAAGAAAATGTCAACTTGCTCAAAGCGGGATTTTAATTTGGAGTCACCTATTAAACAAAATTGGCGCCGATTCGTTTCGATCGGAAATCTGAGCGCTGCAATCCCGACGGTCGCGGCAGAAATGTGTAGTTTTCAGCGCGAAATTGCATAGATCCCATCACTTTCACTGCACTGCTACTGCCACTGGTCACAAAAGTCAAAACTCCTCGATCCCGTCGTGTATTGCTGAAAATCAATGTGTTCTTGCAAGCAATTGCCAAATTAAATAGCGAAATTAATGCGCTGGTCACCGTAACACGAACAATGCAAGTACTATTACTTACGATCATACTTATAATACGATCTTCAAATTGATTTGTAATTGGCACTTAAATTTGTACTACTAACTTTCAGCTCAGCACTCGACAAGCTACAGACAATTTTTCGCATAGGAAAGCACATGTATCGCAGATCGCCATGCGGTTGGTTTTCTGTGGGTTCAATACGTAGTGATCGGACTGAAGTAAGCGGCGTTTAAATGCGCTTTACGTTCGCAGCATCTTACGTGCCTTGAAATGTGTATGTAAAAGCCAGACATTGCGCAGTGCAGCGAAACAAACTCATCCATGTGATGAGTGTGAGATCCAAGTGACGTACTGCTGTGCATCACCATCGCGCGCATTTAATAAAAAGACTTGAAGAAATATGAAACAAATCTGACCGTACGTATTCTGTATTTTACTTTGATTTTGATAATAGATCTAGAGCGTATTAATGATAGATTTCAGAAAAGGGAATATTATATAAAAACAAGGGCATTTTATGGCAAAGCCCTGCACCACCATCCCAGTAGATCTATCGTAGATGTCTACTAGAAAACAGAAAACATTGTGCCGTGTGGGGGAACGGTATTGCAACAACAAACGAGTGCTCGTGCCTGGAAATGAGATTAGACCCCGATCGCAAATCAGGAAAAACACGTTCTGTATCATTTCGACCATGTCGAATGTGCGTCAAAATGACAGTCAAAATCAACAACTGGTGCGTCATAATTTTGACCGAGGTACCGTCATTGGTAGCCTGAAGTTCGTCATAGTTTTGCCGCATATGTGCGTCATGGTATAGTAAAATCCGACGCACATTAGACAAGTGACGCACCATCCCCGGGGTTCATGGGGTGGGTCATACAATTGACAGGTGCATAATGCAGCTATGTGTGCTCGATTCCCTGTACTCAGCACGAAGAACTTACCGCATTGAGCGCTGTACAATGAGTTTACGCCCACTCATTTGCCGATACGCTCAAGTGGCTTCGAATTTAAGTGAGAGAAGGCCTACTTAACTTAAGCGCGACTTAAGTTCAATGGCAAAGTCAATACTATAGTATTAATGACTGCTTTGAGAGAAATAGTTGTTTTTATACGCTCAAGGGAAGGTTACAATTGCGCTATTGCCCGGCGTGCCGAGGGCAATAGCCCAATTGTAACCTTCCCGAGAGCGTATAAAAACAACTATTTCTCTAATATTAAAGCAGTCATTAGTACTTTTATATGCCGAAAAAATAGTCTAACTTACCAATCAACTGGTAGAACAGGGCAATAGCCCAATTGTAACCTTCCCGAGAGCGTATAAAAACAACTATTTCTCGAATATTAAAGCAGTCATTAGTACTTTTATATGCCGAAAAAATAGTCAACTTACCAATCAACTGGTAGAACAGGAAGAGCAGAAATAAATACTAAATACACATAGAATCTAGTTAGTGTTAGATCTAATAATATATTCAAATCTGTTGTTGAGAGGCACTGGAAAACCCATCCACTCAAGTTTTCACCCTATCAGAGACTACCCAACGTGACGAGGGGCAAATAAGCTACAAGCTTTACGTCTCTACATCCAAGTAAAGTAGTCTAGACTACGTCTACCGGTGCGGTAAAGTTTAATACTCAGTACAATGTCAATGACAGTAGATCTCTAGACCCCTCTAGTACACAACAATTAATGTGTGGGACTCCACTGACTGGATTTGACTATCATATTAGACCTTACATTGGTGTGCTTGCTGTCAGCAGAATTAATCAAGTCTTGCATTTGATCATCATCAAGAAGTTGAAATCTTGGGAGAGTTTCTTCAGCCATTTTTGCCTTGTTTGGAATTCAGTACGATAGAGATTGCCGTACGGTCGTCTGCGCTACGATGTATTAAAAATTGGTAAATTAAGCTAGCGACCGATTATTCGCACACTTATGGTGTCCGTGCTCGCACAAGCCAGTTTTTAACACGTAAACCAGCAATGGGTATTTCAGCAAGACTGAACTAATTTCCCGGTAATTGGAATTTTGCCGGGATTTTACCCTCGAACTATTACATGGCTTTGGCATTTTTCGGGAATAGTTAAAACAACGACTGCAATTTCGACCAATCAGATGGCTGGATTTCTTAAGTGAGGTATATAAATAATATTACGTCACACCACGGAGATTTTGACATGTCGTGCTTTAAACTGGTGACGCACTTCACACATAACTGACGCACACACGAAATTGCACACACATAAAATAGAAAAACCAACGAACATTTCAGAATAAATTTCCAGTTTGTACCTTAAAGTTGATATTCATAGAAGAGCCCTAAATATGGAGATATTCATGTCTACAGAAAGCTTATAAGCCATACAATGAGCTTGGATGACATTCAAACAATATAACACTTCCGAAAAAGCGAAATTAGGGTGAAAATAATCACCCTATTCTCTGGGACAAATTTGCCCTATTGTCATCCGAAACGGCCTTTAGCTGTGACGTAGGAAAGGGAGGCGTGGCTAGTGTGCCACTTCCGGTATCTAGTAGAATGCATGTATAACATTATAAGGCTGAAAACACAGCTTCAACTTATGTGTTATTTTACCCTTACTATAGAATAAATTATAATACAACATCGTTTGTAAGTTACTTCTCATTAATATTTCCATCTTGATATTCTAAGAAATGTATTATTTGTGAAATAAAACGTTGAAAAATGGGGAAAAGAAGGTGAAACTATGGCTGTGTCCCGGCTTTGTTGTACAGCAAGCCTGCATACATGTATATTATGGGGATTTGGGTGCCGGTGATTTTTACCACCATGTAGTTTCACTCTGACATATCAGTCGGAGACTTAATTCACCTCTTCCACTATGAAAAAAAAACAGTTAGTATTGATTTGATCATTATTATGAATAAAATAAAATTCAAACAAATCGAAGAATATTTCATTTAGTCGATCGTATCATGGCTAGATTAGCTGGAAAAATCGAGGCGATTCTGCTGTTGTTACGATTCATCTGCGAGTAGTGCGGCTCTTGGCAGCCGCATTACCTACCCGGCTGATCGCTGATTGAATTTAGTATCGCTGGTGGATTTACATTACCTGCGCGCACATCAAAACACACGTAAACGTGACTGCACTGCACACCGCACACACACAGTTTTATACGCTTGCATTTCAGTCGCGATAGACGAAACCCTACGAAACCAAAACGGCGAGAAATACACTATTCTATGTAATTATAGTTATCGACAAATGAAAATGGAGAAGAAACATTATTCATTGTTATGTCAAAGGAAATTCCACCTCGGAACATGATTCTACTAAAGGTAATTTTATTTTGAAACACAGCTACGTTGTTCATACTATCTCCGTGAACATACAGCTCAGCTGGCAAGCTAAAGCCGGTGAAAAAGTTGAGTTGTAAACAGTTATTTTACGGATATTGTCACTTTTTCAATGCCAATAATGACATGAATATTGACATTAGGATATGTTTCAGGACGGGAGAGGACAACTGTATGTCAGATATTGACCATTCAGGCAATATCAATCGTTTTGAGAGAGTGGAACTGACATCCACTCTATGAACATTTGTGTGTAGATCGCAGTTAGTCTCTATAGCTGCGTGAAGCATATCCCGGCTCTGACGTCACTCACAAAGCCACTTTCCCTTAGGCGATTTCGTAGGTCAGGATAGAGTCAATTTAGTGAAATTTGATTTTCATAAAACACAAAACTGCACACTTTCATGGCATGTTAGCTGCATAAATTGCTTTAATAACTCATTCAATTATAAAATAAACTATATTTATTTGATTTTATTTCCTATAAGTATCAACTTTAAATATGATGAAAATGAGAATTTTTCAAACTTAAGACTTACCGGTAGTTAAGTAAGACTTAAACTTAAGTGAAATAATTAACTTTTCAAGGACGCTGAAAAAATTGTAACACATAGAGGGTTTGACTGAAATATCATAATTTTGGTATCGGTAAAAACGGAAAATCGCAAGCCATCTCCTCGCACTAATATCTCATAACATAGAGCCTATGGGAGCCAGCGATAGCCAATCTAAAGGGCCCATGTCAGCGAGGCTAGGCGCCAAATTACGAAAATGAGGCCGAGATCGGATGAACGTTCTGCGCATGCGCTGGCTGTAATCTAAAGGTCTACGTGCTCAGGCGCGTAGCTAGGATTTTATTTTAGGGGGGGCGGTAGTGAGCACGCGAAGCAGCGAATCACTTCAGAGTGCGCGAAGTGCGCTCCTAGTGGGTTGGGTGCACGGAGGGGGGATTTTGCGCGGAAGCTTTGACGTTTCATTAAATTATTAGAGAAAGAAGACGATTCGTTTTACCGTTCTCGGCTCTTAATAATCCTTGTCCGAAATCAGTTTCTCGACTCCCGCGCTTTGACGTTTCATTAAATTATTAGAGAAAGAAAACGATTCGTTGTACCGTTCTCGGCTCTTAATCCTTGTCCAAATTCAGTTTCCCCGCGCGAAAGCTTTGACGTTTCATTAAATTATTAGACAAAAGAACACGATTCGTTGTACCGTTCTCGACTCTTAATCCTTGTCTGAAGTTTCAAAAATGTTCCTTTGTCTGCTCCTTTTTCTTCCTACGTCCTCTTACCTTTTTCTCTTCTCTCTTTTTTTTTTGGCCGGCGTTTTTGGGGGGCGACTGCCCCCACCGCCCCCCTTGGCGCGCCTGCCTGTACTGTAGCTGTAGGAGTCTACTGTAGTACTGTCTATTTTAAGTATTTATATAAAGTGTAAAAGTATAATCTATATCAATTCTTTGTCTCGACAATCATCGCCTATCTTGGTAAGTCTCAGTTAGATTCAGATTGACTTACGATAATTTTGTAGGCTCATTAATTTACAAGTTAACAATCATCGATCATTGACTTAGACTTTGTCAATCTTTTTCAGTTCTTTCTTTATTAGACTATTTTCTCCTTGTCCTAGTTCTTATTTTTCCTTCACAGAGTCTATGACAAGATCTCTTCTAGAACACTAGGCATCCTTTCACAAAACCTGTCATAAGTACAAGTTCACCGACAACTTATTGAAACGTGTTAAATTTAATACCGTTACATGCATTTCAATGGCTTGTCGCCAACTTGTACTTATGACGGTTTCATGAAACGCTGCCCTGATTTTCTTCTACATTTTAAAATGTATTCCTTTTTCTTTTTTGTACTCTTTCTTTCTACATTTTGTTTCTTTTACTTGTTGTGGGGGGGGCTCTCTGAAGGTGACTTTCATGATTTCATCATGCAGGCAGTACAGTCTGACTCTGGCTAATGTTCGTCTTAAAATCACTTCTCAATCAGCTTCTTGTGTTTGTTTTTATAATTTGTATCATCATCTTACAAACTACATGTGTTTGATTGCAGCTTTTCCAGATATTGTATTTCTTTATATGCTGTGTGACGGACCTTATCCTTACCTCGGGCAGCAGAACTAGAATAGGGCAGACCTTCATGGGACTTAGAGATTGGTTCTTCTGCTCTATTGCATTTCCAATCACATTGGTAAGTAAATAGTGCATGATGGTCTTCATTACAGAAATGATACCAATCTTTTTCTTTATAATGCAGATGTAATGCTGAATGTCTGTGAATCGTCTTTCTTTCTCTGTCTGTCTCTCTTCTCGCTTGGTCTCTCCTCATCTATCTTGTGACCTTGTATGAATGTATTGTGTCACAGATGGTTACTAATTACAAAGTGAAAAGGGCTTTATTTCATTTTATAATGTGTCAAGTTGATAGCTCTTTTCATGCTTAAATCAGACTTTAGTAAAATGATACCTTTGATATATATGCTCACTGTACATTCTTTTAGGTAAATTATGGGGGAAAAATTAACAAATACATGTACTTTGGACTTGCCCTGTTATCATTACTGTGATTTCTCCCACAGGTCCATTCTAGGGAATACATTTTGTCAAACCTGTCTATTAAGGCCACCCAAGGGAAACCGAGAAAGTGGCCATTGTAGACAGGTGACCTTTCTAGAGGGAGGCAAAAAATTCGCTGATTTCGCTGGTTCAAATGGCTATGTCTTCAGTAGAGTTATCTGAGCACAGCAAAAAGCATTTGATAACCGATATAAAGTTGCATTGTGCCATATGTTGTGGATTCTGTATTTTATATGTTATAGCTATATACATCTTCACTGAGTATGGCATCATTTTTGCGGTGCCTTGCATGACTTCTAAGCTCGATGCCTCCATATTTTTACGACCGAGTGTTTAGAGAACTCAGGGAAGCAGACGGCTTTGCGTAACATTTCGTCATATTTGGATCGCCAAAGGGGATCTGTGGTCTGATAAGGGGGGCTGTTAATGGATTTAATGGCTGGAGAGGGTTAAATTTCTTGTTGTTCAGCCAAATTAATCCTGAATATCTTTCCCTCGGGAAAATCTTTCGAGACGGTATCTCCATCCATTCCAACTCCCTGATATAACTGTAATGGGTAAACAAGAAGTAAGAGATTAAGATCAAATGAAAGATAAAATCTGAGATAAAAAGTGTTATCAGAATATCAATTATTTTATAAAGATTAAATTATTTTAGAGATCAAATCATGCTCAGAATAACGTCCACTGTCTTTTTCATCCTGTGCAGCTTGTAGCACTGATGTACTGGGGGATCTATGCTGTAGACAGAGAGTTGATCTACCCTGAACGAATCCAAGACATCTATCCAATGTGGCTCAGTCATTGTATGGTAAGTAGTGGGAATGATTTTTGTACAGGTGGAGATGATTAGTGTCATGATGGAGAGTAGTGTTAATTTTTATGCCTCCGCCCACCGAAGGTGGTGCTAAGGGCATTATGTTTTGGGGTTGTCTGTCCGTCCCACTTTCTTGGTATAGTGATATCTCAAGAACCACTTGAGGTATGAAATTCACAATTGGTTATACAGTCAAACCTGTCTATAGCGACCGCCCAAGGGAAACACAAAAAGTGGTCTTTGTAGACAGGTGGTCTTTGTAGACAGGTTCCTTTTGTACATGTTTCAATGAGAAACCATTTTCAAGGGAAACCAAAAATGTGGTCTTTTTAGACAGGTGGTCACTAAAGCAGGTTTGACTGTAGCATGTATAGGAAGACAATTTGAACAGAATTTGGAGTAATAAGGTCAAAGGTCAAAGGTCATAGTGGTCAATTTATGAAATTACAGGTTTTAGTCTCATTATCGCAATATCTCAAGAACCAGTATTGGTATGAGCTTCAAGCCTGGTGATAGTGTGTAGCAACATAGGAAGGCAATCTGATCTGATTTTGGGGGTAGTAGGTCAAAGGCCAAAGGTCATAGAGGTCAATTACCGGTACTGAAAATACAGGTTTAAAAAAAAACTTATTATGACCAAATCAACGACTATTTTGGGCTATTTTAGCTGCGAATTTGAAACCTGTAATTAGTATGCATCACTGTAGGAAGACAAGTGATCAGTTTTGCGGATTTTCAGGTCAAAGGTGGTAAAGATCAATTGACATGTAAGTTTATGCTTTTGGTTCTCATCGTGATATTCCAAGAATAATTCAAGCCGTGATCTTGGTGACTAGTGTTGAATGGTGGTTCTGCTATCTGGAAATCAAAACACCTCATTTGCTTATTATTGCACCTTGTCTGTATTTTCTTCTGTTTTCAGCACACATACATAGTTTTCATTCTACTGATAGAGGCGTACCTTTTGAAGCATACACAGCCATCAAGGAAGTCTGGGATGCTGGGTTTACTTTTCGTTGGTTTGTCTTATTTATTATGGTAAGTTATCTTATTTCAATATCCTTTTAATGAATGTTCTTCTCAGATTTTGAAGATCAAGGCTACTGCAAACCATACAACTGGATTTTTAAATTAATTGTAGTATGTGGAATTAAAAGAAAGAGTAAAGTGTATCTGAGTGTACTTCCTGAATAATTTTATCAAATGAAAAGCCCATCGTCAGGCAGAAGAGTTACCTAAAACTTTCAAAGGGTTAAAGATAATTTTCAGTACTAGTCAAGCAATTAAATTATGAAGAAACTTCTGTATGTTATTGGGAAAATGTAATTTTATATTACACAAAAATTAATGTGTATTGTGAGTTTTTTGCAATGATCCATACAAGATATTGAATCAATCTTGTGAAAAATTATGTACAGTAACAAGCACTGCACACATAATGGAGTCTATGTACAGTCAAACCTGCTTTAGTGACCACCTGTCTACAAAGACCACACTTTTTGTTTCCCTTGAAAATGGTTTCTTATTGAAACATGTATTAAAGGAACCTGTCTACAAAGACCACCTGTCTACAAAGACCACTTTTTGTGTTTCCCTTGGGCGGTCGCTATAGACAGGTTTGACTGTAGTATTAATACACACTGGTGGTTGTCTGTTGTTATATTAGGAATATTAGGACATTTCAAGAGTAATCGTTTTCATTTGACATTGCTCCAATAAAATTCTTTCACTAGTAGTAAAGAGAATGAAAATGATTGCATTTCATGTGATGATGATGATGATGATAATGATGATGATGATGATGATGATGATGATGATGATGATGATGATGATGATGATGATTCATAGCATGTATTTGGTTCCATGTTTCTGTTGAAAATGCATTCAAAGGCACCAGGCTTTGCACCTTTCATGTCTTTAAAGGGGAAGTCCACCCAGATATTATCTAGGTTTTAATTAAAGCAGGAAAGTGAGAGAAAGTTTGAACAATATCTGATGAAAAATGGGAAAGTTATATAATTTTTGAAGTTGTCATCAGTGAAACATGAATTGGCAACACTGTGACTCTCCAATTTGCTCTGTAAAGACGATTTCATAAACTTTCATTTTCTTTAATAGTTATTGATGATTGAATATACTAGATTAAAACCAACTTAATATCAGGGTGGACTTTCCCGTTAACAGAACCTAATGTTCTTTCTATCCCTGGCTTTCATTCTCCTTGCAGGATGCTCTATCTTGGCTTTGTGAAAGATTTATGGGTCTACCCTTTCCTCCAAGTCTTAGAAGGCATCTACTTTGTGATCTTTGTGGTCGTCACCGCTCTGTTCCTAGCGGGCTTGTACTTCACAGCTGAGCGATGCAACTTGGCCCTTGGGAGTGAGTACCAAGATTCAGCATCTTCTAAGAATGGATATTTTGATTCGTTAACACCACCGGAAGAATTTGTAGTAATTTAGCGACTACTCCGGAACCGCAGCAGATATAAAGTTTTCCTTTCATGACTTTATTCTTTCGAGTCTTACGCATCTTTTAATACAATTTTTTTGAAAATCGGACGTATACCGGTAGTTACAAAGTCACGTGACCTTTTGTCTTTGCATGTCAGCCCGAAAATCGCTCATTTTTGTGATTTGTGTACAAAACATATGGAAATATCATTTATCCTAAAAAGAGATAAAACATTGGTTATTTGGTCTTGTTTAAAGTTTAGGTGTTTGTTTTGGGGTCAAAATAGTTGAATTGTAGTTCGAAATGAAATAAAAAAAAAAAAATAATAATAATAAATAAGTTAAAAAACAATGAAATACATAGGAAATTATCAAAACAAGAGATAACATAAGAAATAACCTGGCTCTTCCAAATTTTTTTGTCGTAGTATTATTCCAAATGATCTAACAAATATGTGTAGTGAAAAAGAATGCTTAAATATGAAGAATATATGATTTATAGGTAAAAATGTAAATTTTATGAACTTATTTGCATAAATTACCATAAATATGCAAATGAGTGAATTTTTCAAAAAATTGAAATTACCATAGTATTCTATACACTTCACTTGACATGCATGCACATTTTCGCGGCGATCTGCTGTGAAACAGCCGAGATCTTGGGGGGGGGGGTCGGTAAAAACCTGGTCTGAAATAGCCCGGTTAAAATAGGGTTAAGCATTTCTCAATGGTTAATGGCAGCCATTTTCATTGCAAGAAATACCAGTATTTTGTATTTTTTCAGTCTTTCCTTGCCACTGTTTCATATGCTTTTTTAATGCATGGATGAAGAAATGATTGGAATGGAAGCTTATGCATAATCAACCATTCATATATTACATGCCTCATCCCCCCTCTCTTCTCTATCTCTTTTTTCTCTCTTCTCTTCTCATTCTCATTCTCTTCTCTTCTCTTTCTCTTCTCTTCTCTCTCTCTCCTCTTCTCTCTCTTCTCTCTCTCTCTCTTCTCTATCTCTTTCGCTCTCTCTCTCTTTCTTATTGTCTCTTCCCCAAACGATGGTTCTGTACCGTTGTTATCCTTCTATCATTTTATTTCTCTTCACCAGAAAACAAGCCAGACCCAGACCTGATGTATTCTAAGATTGATTAAGGAGCAGTTCACATCCCAGAGATACACAGAAGAATCACCTTATGAATCCGACCACACAATTTGATTTTATGTAGGCTTTTTTTTTCTTATGCAAAGAGATACGTAGACCTCTGTTGCACCAAAATCAAAAGTGACCCATCACCTGCCCGAGACCATGTTTTTTGGTCACTTGACTCACTTCAGTGTATTGGTGTTAAAATGAGAATGGGGTGCCAAGAGCCCAAGATGTCTGGCCACTCAGTGATGTGACAGGCAAACCATTTTCAAAGTGATCTATTAAATACTGGTAGGCTAGTTGTGATTGGTTAAAAAGGCACAGCAGTAATAGGTCAATATATCAAGAGATGTCTGCATTTGTGACTACATGTGCAGTCATGTCAGATTGAGATTAGGGCCTGCTTTGTAATGGTGGCCTCTGGGAGGTTTTGGGACACCTAGTGGCATGTAACAGAGGTCTTAAATATAAATGCACAGTAGAAATTAACAAGAAATCATGTTCAGTATTGAAATTTTGAATATATTTTTTGTGTTCATGTTGTCTATAAGAGTGACTATATCATGTTTTTTCTCGAAACCACTCATTGGTCTGCACACTCACACTCGTGTGTAGAATCTATCAAGTGGGAAAAAGGAGACCAATATGTGTGATGCAATGGAGTACTCTGCGGAGCGAATGGTGATTTCCTACTCACAATGATGCCCAAAGTCTGATTTCATCATCAAGCTAGTGCATCATAAAAACAGTTGAAGATATCGAATCTCACATGTAAACCTGTTTTGTTGTCAATAGCTCAATTATACCAATAAAGGGAAGTTGTTTAAAAGAGTTAGAGCGTACATTAAGCTGAATGATTTTGATAAATTGCAATTATGTCATAGACAAATGCCTATTAATTTTGATACTGTAAAATATATCAGACTATACAACAGTGTTGGTGAAAAGTATTGATCATAAAAAAGATTTAATCATGATTTAAAGTGAAAATAGTGTAAAGCAGAATTTTGATCGTCTTATTTTACTTAAAACCTCGTTACTGCTTTGTTATACAGTGGAAGCTCGATGTAAAGAGCTCTGATGTAGCAAGATACCTTGTATAGTTAGTTTGCTGTTCCTAGCTCTATCATTTTTACCCCGACATAACGACATCTGATATAACAAGGTCATTTTCATTGTCCTCGTTATAAGGAGTTTCCACTGTACAGTGCAAGATATACATGTATTAGTTCTTGACAACAATTTCAATAAGGAGAAAATACTGTGTTGCATTCCTTCTCCTCGGACCTCTTACTACATTCATGCATTCTTAATGTAAATTACATTCATGATTAGAGGCCCAGTGTCTATGTAGCAGCCTTGTCTGCAAATGCATGAAACTGTGATTCTTTTGTCTTTCTTATTTGTTGCAATGTGTATTCATGCAAATTAAGTAAAAAATATTGAGAAAGGGTCGAATCTATAGTTCTATTTACAATTCTTGGTATGTCATCTTTCATGTAAATTGAATGATTGTATACAGACATAGAACCATTTGTTTTTGTACTATCCACACGACACGGCTGCCTCTTCTTGTGAAAGGGACATCATTCTTGCTAAAATTTTGATACAATTTTGCCATGATTATATTTAGAACATCAGGAAGAATAGAAGGTTTAAGCGTTATATGAATATAAAAGTAGAGTGTTTAGTAGTGAAGCCATAAGGCTCCTCATCACACAAACATGCCCATGCATGTATGTTGAGCAGGGGCCCGTTTCATAAAGCATAGTGGTAACTCCCAGTTTCTGCTGCAAATTTGGGATCTGCGGCAACTTTCCGTTTCATAAAACTTTGCCGCTGAAAAAACTGCGGTAACATTTACCGTAGCTCCTTGAGGTGCGGTAAGTGTCGTTATAGAAACCACTCGCCATCAAAATGGCGGCACTGCTAGCTATGCTGGAGGTGAATACCCCGAGGAAACGGGGTATTCCGTGATAGATCTCACTCACTTGTGTAAGACGACTCCGAGATGTTCAAAAAATATAGATTCACTCAGGAAGGTGTGAGATCTATCATTGCAAGTTTGGAGCCAGCACTCTAGCCCAAAACTCGAAGAAATCAGGCAGTGCCGCCAACCCTGCAAGTTTATGTAGCACTGAGGTTCTTTGCTACTGTGGCAATCTCTTTTATTACATGTGAGGTGCGTTATTTGCACATTTTTGCTACAAAAATGCAATCCTCGATCCTCTCTATTTTTTAGTGAGTTCACTTGTGTTTTATCTGTGTACATTTTTGTATGTATCGTTGATTGAGGAAATAATATTGTAAGTTCAATTGATGTCTTTGTGTGTTAATAAATTGAACATGAAAAGGAACTGATCAGTTACCCAAGTGTCTTCCTCCTCCACGTCTCCCCCCACACGTCTCCCCCCACCCCTCTCTCTCACATACTTCTTCCCATCTACCTCATCCCAAATTTCTCCTTTTCTGTAAAAATTATGCCACCTTCTCTCATGTCTGTCATGCAAGTCATTCTTTCTCTTCCATACTTTTTCATACCTTCATTAAACTAATTCATATCATCTCTTGTCCTCTAGGCAAACCATGTTATTTCATGAAAGAGAAAGAAATGTGTTGGTACTTTATACTCGTTTTATCTTCTCATACATATAGTACAACAAATAATTTTTTTTTTCAATTTACCATTAAGGTCATACATAAAATAAGCCTATAAACTTATCAAAAATACACACAATGAAAAATGACAATGCTGATTTGGCAGAATTTCACAACTGAATTTTAGAAAAATCAATATCCGTCACATGACGACAAACTGAAAGACATCCAAATTAATAAACTTAAGATGAAACAATTTCAAATAAATATATTATGCACTGCTCGGCCAACATCTACATGATATGTAAGCTGGTACTTATTTGAAGCATATTCACTTTTTCCCTTAATATTCTAAAGATATATTCATGCCCAATTCAGCAAGAGAGAATTTTCAAAAACATTTAGCAATTACTTTAAATTGCAATGTTACGTAGATAAGAATAAATAAAAACCATGAAATTTACATATTAGATATATAGAAGGCTTTATTCAGGTTTGTGGAATGTCATAAATGGACAAGGTCTTCACCCCCAAAAAAAAAAAAGATCAACCAAGACTACTTCAACATTTGGGATAAGATAAGAATAAATAAAAACCATGAAATTTACATATTAGATATATAGAAGGCTTTATTCAGGTTTGTGGAATGTCATAAATGGACAAGGTCTTCACCCCCAAAAAAAAAAAAAAAAGATCAACCAAGACTACTTCAACATTTGGGACATTAAATTAAAAAAATAAAACAAAAATAATAATCGTAACATTTCTTCAACGTATTCCTGTAAGTCCACACTACGTAATCTTGTGAATCTCATTTTCATTCATTTTGGCACAAATAAATCTATGTCTAAATCAAATAAAAAATGTCCAAAACCACATTCATACTCATTTATCTTAATCATAAGCATTTTTTCATCTATTGAACTTATTGCAAAAAATGTCCAATAGTGACAATAGATGTACAGTACCAACTTAAAGTCTGAATGATTGCAATACAGTGTAGTTCACCTGATTAAAAACATACATCAAATAGCCATGTTTTACATTGGCAATCATTATGTAAATGAGGTTTCTCACCGTTTTAACAAAGAAAATGTAAGCATGAATATATAATGCAAAACCCCAAGTCAAAGAACAACGTACTACATATTCAATTAATTCAATTAAAGTTCCTTATTCTGAGTTGTTCATATGTATCTTTTCACCGTAAGGCCTGAAAACTATTATCCTTCATCAATCTCTTTTTAGTATTAACCTGTTATCTTATAGACCTGAAATATTTGTTCAGTAAAAGCAATAACATCTCTAACAAAAATAATCTTCATTGGAGTACAGTACATAGCTAGCACATCGCCCTGCCTTGAATACTTCAGTAAAAAATAAAATGATGACACATATAAGGAAACAAAAATCAAACTGCGTTGTCATTTAGAGCCTTTGAATTTTAATACAACCCCTTGTATGTTAGGGATATAAAAAACCTCCTTATGAGTACAAAACATTTTGGTAGCACAAAGTTTCATTTGAAATAAAATCACTTTTTCATCCAGATTCCTTTGGATTGAATATATTTCGGTGATCTACACCAACAAGTTAGAATGCAAATAAATTATAGAGAAATAAATATTTTTTCTTCTTCTTATATACACTTGGAATTTCATTCCATAATGGTAACAATCAATCACATGACCTAGTGTACTATCAAATAGCCCAGTCACAACACATAGTCTTCAACTCTTCAAAACTTTCTTCTTCATGATTTTTCATTTTTCATTGAATTTTATCAGACAGACATTTATCAATCAGACAGACATCAATCAATCAGTGCAATTCAAGGTGGGTTTTCACTCTAATATACCAGTGAAATGATAATTAATACATGTACAACAATCGTGCCACATGAAATTTTCTTTCAGTATCATTTATCTTATGATCCACAATCTATTTCCAACCATAATGCATCTGTTTTTCTCAGATAAGACAGTGACCAATGAAGTATGTCTAACCAAGAACCATCCAAAGGCTGACAAACAAATGTAAGTTTAAAAAACAAACATAACACGCTACTTTATCATTTTGTCTGTTACAGTCGTCAAGTTTTTCACTCCTGCAACATGACCGACAATGATACAGATGAGATAGTAAAATCATTGATATTTTTTGTGGAGTTTGTCGCTGTTCATCGCAAAGATATTTCTAGAATAACTACTGAAACTCTTGTGGCTGTTGGATACAACTGTCACATCTACAGTCCCAAATATGTATATCTATGTTTGTATGTAATTGCTTTTGCAAACACATTTTGAAGAATGAACAAGTGGACATTGTCAGTACTGTTATCATTCATGAAATACATCCCCCAAATATTAAGATCTTTATTTATTCAAAGTTAACTCATAAGCTTGGAACAATGAAACAGGATACCATCATCACCATTATCACTCACACACACGCTACATCTCGGTCGCCTTTGCCTTCTCTGCCGCCAGCTGCCACTGTCTATACTCTATGTTATCACCCTCGTCGTAACAGAACCCAACTCCTTCCAACCGATTCTTGGCCACGCAGTACATCGCCAGGAAGGTCTCCCTGTGAGCCATCTGCATGTTGTACTGGTACGAGCGCTGGACTTCCTGCGACCCTTGACCCGATGCTTCAGACGGGCTGTCGGAGTTGGGGGTCGGTTCGTCCTCGTGGCCTGAGGTGTCGGAGGTTGAAGCTACGTAGTCTGCCACACGGTCTGCTGTTGGAGGGCTCTGTAGAAACATTTTTACAATACTCATTCATCAATTAATAATTTTAACTCATTCAGTGCCAATGGTAACAAATCTTGTCCCAAAACACCAATGGTGTACCAGGGGTCTTGTTAATTATTTTTGAAGGAGGTAATTTGAATTTTATAGGAGGTACCATCACTGCGAGGGAGCGAAGCGACCGAGGGGGGTGTCCCCCTCCCACGGAAGGGACCTTTTGGGATTTCCACTTGAAATCGTGCAATCTGGTGCATACCTAAGAAGAAAATTTGTAGTTATCTTTCCTACCTTGTATTACACATATATTGTAATAAACACACATATTGTTCATGTTTAATATTACATGAACAATCTAACTCATAAGAAAAGTTATTAAGTTGATAATTATTTATCACTTTGTACCATTACTTTGTAATTTTTAATTAAACTGAGATGATGCACCATACTCAATCTTTCTACATCATGATTTGTTGAATACATGTACAGTATTTAAATAATGGGCAGCAGAGGCTGCGATCGGAAGTTAGTATACAAATATACACTGTCTTGAGAGGTTCTGGTTAAAACTATGCGCAAGAGGTGACTCCAATAGTACTATTTGCTGAGGGGCGCAGCCCCGAAGCAAATGGTACTTTTGGAGTCACCGAGGCCCATAGTTTTAACCAGTACTTCGAATAGAAGGCATGGTATATTTGTTTTATATCCTGCATCAAAAATTTATCTCATTAAAAAAAAGAAGAAAAAAAAGGAAGAAAAAAAAACATTTTTGGGACAAAAAAAAATTTAGAACAAAAAAAATGTCAATTTTTATCTAAAATGATTTAGAATATTTTGTATGCATTAAATTAAGATTTGAAAAAAAAATTCAATTAAAAAAATTTAAAAAACATTATTTTTTTCAACTCCCAAATAGTACTCCCAAATAGTACTCTCATATAGTACTTTCTAAAAATAGTTCAAATATTTCTGGTCATGTGACGAGCTCTCAACCAATCAAAAGCCAACAAATTTTTGATGCAGGATATAATTTTGAATATTCGCGGAGCGCGAGCCTGCATATATCATGCGAGCTAGCTGTGGGGGTCCGCCGGGGACGGCCGTGGCCGGCCTAAACTCAGCCGAGTTCAAAACTCTGTTGCCGATTTGCGCATCTCAGAATCTAAAGTACGTTGTCTCTAGACATTGCACGCACGTGTATAGGCCCCGGTTTCCGTGATCTTCAAATATCAAATCGGCAACGGATAGTTTGGTTACAGCGAGCTAGCTTCAGTTTTGTTATGATCAGTGTGTATATATTTTGTGCATGTGCAGCAGTGCATCGTCTTCTCGCGTGCACATCGGGATCGCAATGGGGTAGGGACGGGCGGGCTTGGCCGGCGCGCTGTGGGGGGAGAACTGCGATGTAACGTAATTAGAGAGATAGGTCTAGGTAAGTACGGACGACGTCGCGTTCGTGATCGTAAGGGATTTCGTCGACTGCGGCCGTGTATGTGCGGCACTAATTATATCTTGGACGAAATTAAGGAAATTTTGGATTAGCATTGATTTAGATCTACTTTCTGTGATTTTTGCAAGGTTTATTATAGGAATTATAGCCGGTAAGAAACAAGTGAATAGGCGGCAAGTTTTACCGGTTACCGGCTTTAAACGACAGCCCTGGGTGTACTGTATGCTTGGACCAAGAATAGCTCAACTTTCTTTCTAAAAGAGAAATGAGTTCATGCATAGTGAACTTCAATCTCAAAGAAGGAAGATAAGCCTAATCCAATAAAAAAAATCAAACATTGAAAGATCTATTACACTAGGGTTTTAATTACTTCAATAATTAATTACATTTTTGAGTATGCTAAAGTATTTATAATATTCCATATCTCTCATTGGACTGAAGGAGCACACTAGGGTCCACATGACTATTTCTGAATACCTGTCATGGATTTTATTCTTGTGAGCCTATGCTCATTAATGCAGGCATTGTGTGCCGTCTTCCATTACCTATCTTTGACTGTGTCTTATTAGTAATGACTCTCAAAAGAATATTACAAATAATAATGGGAATAATATTCATTATTATCTATATGGGGCTTCCAAGGGGTACAATAAAACAGTGTATTCAATATATATAGCGCAGTACCTGGATGACCGACCAATATTGTTTTCGTATTGCTCAGTCAATTCCAACTATCCAACTATCCAACTATCGATATCGATATCATGGCGATATCACACGAAATTAGCGCAAAATAAGCGCGACACAGTCAGAGGTCCAATATTAGATGCACACAAGGCAGGGTACGCTTATTTTGCACTAATTTTTAAACAATGGATTATGTAAATGAGGGTTTAAACAACGGGTTACTCAGTAAGTTAAACCTCCTATGTGAATTCGGGCCAAAGCCTTATTTACCGAGGTAAGTCAAAATTTTGTTATTTCGCTAGTCAGACTAATAATAGATAATAATAATATTGTATGGCTTTGTTTTTGTGTGATACAAGATAATATTGCTCTCGCTCAGACAATATATTCTTGTATCACATTCAGAGCCATCCAATATCATATAACTACTGTATATCCTCCAGAAAAAGCATTATGATCAGATTTATGGAGAACCTTCAGATAGGGTAACATGATGCTACATACATTGTTAGGCTCTCCTTTAGCAAAGTTGTCATGATTTAAAAACTTAAAGCATTCCAGGAGTTTTCTCCTACCTGGTTACACATGTTATTCATATTTAAAAATAAACAACCCCCCCAAAAAAAAAAAGAGAAAAAAAATATGTACCTTTTCTTTCATAACAGCTGCCGGGCTCTTGACCACGACCTTCAGGGCTTTCTCATTGAATCTGATTGGTCGACACTCGATGTCACACAGGGGAAGGGTTAGCTGCTGCATGTCCTCGCTTGAACTCACAACGTACAGAACTTCAGGAGTTAGAAGTAGGGCGCCCCCACGCTGCAGTCCTTGGACAGTCGTGGAAGTGATGTCTACGTGGTAGAGGATCTCTGAAGTCGGGAGGGTACGAAGCATCTTCCTACAAGATGCAAAAAGAGAGAATTCATATGAGTACATGGTCCATTCTGCACAATGAATACCATGTTCTCTCTGTTATCACCTTCCTCTCGGCACGACGAGACATTTTCCAAAGACGTAATATTTCAAAGGCATAACATATCATGCAATAATTATTACCCTATTATTTTCATTGAAGTCTACAATTACATCTTGTACACAGTCATGTTTTGCAGTCTTTCTTTTGTGTGACGTGGCTTACATTATATGGTGTAACTCCCACAGTTAAACCACATTAAATGGTCTAACTTCCATAGAGCAATTTCTAACAAAAATAACTATACCTACACCTTGCCCGACCTCTAACCCTTAACCAACCTTACCTTAACGCAACCAAAACCTAGCCCTTTATCTACACAGAGTAAAGTCAAGAATAAATGTCAGACAGCCTTCCTCAGTCCCTACCATTCATATTTGAGTCTGGCATTCATGGCTGTGCTTCTCAGCTCAATGTACTGTGGTCCTACGGGTGCTAGTTTCTCTGCAAGTCCTGTCCCATGCAGAATACCTAAATGTATCATTTGGAAAGAATGAGGTTTGAGTATGAGGACAGTTAAAACAAAAACAATGCCAACATGATCTTTAAAGATTTTATTTTATTTATTCATTTATCTATTTTTTTTTTTTCAATAATGATTTTTTAGTCTCTTTTCACTTATATTTTTTCTACATATCATATATTCATTATGTACATAATTTCTGTTTTGTGAAATGTAAAAAATGTTACATTTTCATGAGTAATTTATGTGGAAATACATAAATTTCAGTTTTGAATTTGAAATTGAGCCCTTGCCTGATCACACATTGCCCAATTGAAAACTACTCTGTAAGTTTTTAAAAAAAGTATACAAACAAATCATACTCAATTAAAACAATATGCTTGAACTAATTACATACTGAAAATAGAACACAACTCACAAACTACATGTAAATGAATGAAAAATAGAGTCCAGTTACATCTTTAACAACATTCCACTTACAAGATTTAAATAGTATTCACAAAAATAAATGAATATACAAACATATACAGTGTGTGCAAACATGTTCAATATCCTATTAAAACTTTTGTTTTCAAAACAAACGAGGAAAGGTCTGTATTTATAATTTCCCGCTAATAACAAAAAAATAGAATAAAATAAAACCATATGAATTAAAACAGATGCATGAATAAACAAAGTAAATGTAGCACAAAATAAAATTGATATGGATGACTTTTAAGAAGAAAAAAACAATTATCAGAGTGCAATATTAACATTCATTTGACAAATTAAAAGATTTTCAGGGGGTTATTCATTGATTATGCAACTAAGCTGGAAGCGATACAGACATCGTCAATGTTATTACTGATGATGAAAATCACTGGACACCGAAAAAAGCCTTACCTATCCAGGGTGCTACATCCTTTCATTTAGTCATGCATCCTTTAACCAATCTTAACTGTACAAAAGCTTTGCCAAAATCATGAAGCATTGGCAGCATTGAAATCTTACTGGTCAACATTTCCATTAAATATTTTTCCCCTTTGGTAAAGGAACGGTCGAAACAACAAATTGCCATCATAAACCTTTGTGGATGGTTTTCCACCAATTTTTTTTTAAAGGAAAATATAAATATGCCTGAATAAATGAAAGCAACACATTAAGCCAATGACTAGGAAGTCCAACCTGATTTGGTTTTAATTGAAGCAGAAAAAGGAGAGGAACAGGTCAGTGAAAGTTTTGAGCAAAAACCGATGGAAAATAAGAAAGTTATGAATAAAATATAGGCAAAAATTTGCTCAAACTTTCCCTAATTTGTTTCCCTCATTTTTCTGCCTTTATTAAAACCAAGATAATATCATGATGGACTTCTCCTTTAAAGCCATCTGTCCACAAGTTTGACTGTTTCTCCCTTATATACACAAACATATGTATACAAACATATCTTAACTGCATTTTGGAGCTGGCCCAAACTAGATGGAACTTCAACTGCGCGCAGTCGAAAATGATGCCTCCGCCATAGAGCAATTTTACAAACCAAAATGGAAGCAATTTTTAAAATTCAAGTTTGATTGTAATCCATCTGTTGGTTCTAATGATAACACGATCACAAGCTATTTTGAGATACATAATGAGCCCTGTGACCTTTGACCTCGTGACCCCCAAATCTAATCAGTTCATTGACTCTGCAAGATACATACATGACCCAAGTTTGGCGGTAATCCATCAATCGGTTCTTGAGATAACGTGATCACAAGCTATTTTGCATACATAATGAGCCCTGTGACCTTAGACCTTTGACCTCGTGACCCCAAAATCTAATCAGTTCATTGACTCTGCAAGATACATACATGACCCAAGTTTGGCGGTAATCCATCAATCGGTTCTTGAGATAAAGTAATCACGAGCTATTTTTGCATACATAATGAGCCCTGTGACCTTTGACCTCGTGACCCCAAAATCTAATCAGTTCATTAGCTCTGCAAGATACATACATGACCCAAGTTTGGCGGTAATCCATCAATCGGTTCTTGAGATAACGCGATCACGAGCTATTTTTGCATACATAATGAGCCCTGTGACCTTTGACCTCGTGACCCCAAAATCTAATCAGTTCATTAGCTCTGCAAGATACATACATGACCCAAGTTTGGCGGTAATCCATCAATCGGTTCTTGAGATAACGCGATCACGAGCTATTTTTGCATACATAATGGGCCCTGTGACCTTTGACCTTGGACCTCGTGACCCCAAAATCTAATCACTTCATTAGCTCTGCAAGATACAAGCATGACTCGAGTTTGGCGGTAATCCATCAATTGGTTCTTGAGATAACGCGATCACGAGAACGGGACGTACGTACGTACGTACGGATGGACGGACGGACAACCAGAAAACATAATGCCTCCGGCTACGTTGTAGCGGAGGCATAAAAAGCTTTAAAAGAGACCTGCAACATTAAACAGTGTATTACTAAAGATCTCAAGTGACTTTGACAAGCTTTGGGCAAGAGTTTAACATCTTTACAAGAATGAGTCCAGCTGGGTTTGTGCAAAATGTATTCAAAGATTTGAAGAAAAAAATGATAACCGACAGTTTGAACCCTGACTGTACATGTGCCTCTATACAAATCAGATTCAATTTACATGCAAAAATCAGCTTTTATTTTAAAAAAATTGCATGATTTATAGCAGATTTTTCATAACTAACAAAGTTGTGTAGATTCACATATACCGGTAAACAAAATAGCCATCCGATTCAAAGCCTTCACACAAAGCTGATTAAAACTAATTTAACCTAGCTCCAAACCCACAAACTGAATTTTAACTACCCTTTTTCTATTTTGTTCAAATATTATGATTTTTTAAAATTGACTATGGAAAATACATCCACTGAAACTGGACCAAACTGCTTAATAGCCTCTTCTCGACTTGTTGGAAAACTCCTTGCCATCTTTTCTACTACCTACCCTGTCCTGTTTGGGCCACCAGTTCCGCGGCCCCGCCCAGGGGTTTGACCACTGCCCCAACCAGCCCCTTGCCCACACCCGATATCACACCTCTAGCTCGCTGTGAAGGGGAGGAAGAGGAGGAGGGGTCCGAGCCGACGCCTTGGAAGCTCCTGAGAGGTTGATCAGCTAGTCCAGCAATGGCTCCTGAGAAGGTTAATTTGATTTATGTCACATACTTACAATATAGAATATAGATATACAATAGACATATTTAGTAAAGGAACCGACAAAAACAGCATATTGCAAATCGAGGTTGGTCTTTGTAACTTGACACAGGCAATTCCTTGACATTCAAACATTTCTATGATTACATGTTTTAATGAATATAATACACAATTAACAATTAAAGAAAAAAGGGTTACATTTGAATCAAAATATGATCTTTCTCTTTAAGAGTGAAAATGTACCGATGGATGATGATTTTATTTTCTCAATCATCTACTAAACAATTTTCTCGAGTTAATTCTTTATACATCTATTGGTAGTTGATTCCAATTAAAGTAGTAACCGTTGCTGTTGCCCGTCGGTGTGCAGTGGCCTTCCTAGACAGGCTCGTCTGTAGATAACAAGTGATATGACTCTCAAGCTCACCTAGCAAACTGATTCCAAAGCTACTGAGTCCTTGGGCGATGGCAGACGACATTCCCTCCGGGACCCGACGTCTCTCTTCCTCGCGTCTCGCCACGTGATCAGCATCCAGCGAGAGCCGGTCAAGGTTGCGGGACATGCTGGACGCAAACTTTGTGATGGAGGTAAGCGTTCCTGCATGGAAATCAAGAGGGAACGTGTCACTGGAATTTCGGCATTCTTGCAAACAAGCCATAACTCATTACCTCAACGCAGTAACAGTTCAATAAAATTTGAATACGGTGACTTCTCTCCACATATATAACCTGTATACTGCTCAAATGAAATAAAAAATGGTCTTGGGGTGCATTTAAATTTAACTTTAAGAGAAATGCATCAATCCAATATAAAAATAATGTTTTAATGTTTGGGGACCAACGTTTATCTCATCAACATCCAAAATCTGCGGCTCACATCTTTCTGTTAATTGGTATTTGCATACAGGTGACCTTTCTATACAAAGGGTCAGCTAAAGTGTGTTTGACTGTCTTAAATTTTTTGTTGTTTAAGGATTTTGTTCTTACCAGCTGATAGATGGCGAACTAAGGAGGACATTCCCGAAGCCACGCCCGACACAAAAGCACTGGGTCCCCTGGTGAGACCTTCGTAAGGCAGATACATCGTGTCAAAGAGTCCTGAACGGACGCTTCGAAGGAAACTAGACGGGTTACCAATCAGATCCAATGACCCGATAGCCCAACCTGTATTTACATAAAAGAACAAAATTAAAGGCAACTAATCACTCATAAAATATTGTTTGCATAGCTATAGCTATAGCTATCATGTACAAAATCAAGCCCCAAATTTTAACCATTATAGCTTAACTGTTAATCAGTATGAAAAAAATAAAGGACAACATAAAAAATACACACACGATTTAAGTCGGATGTGGGTTCCATGTGTGTTTGGCTCCATCAAATGGTCTACATTCACCTTCATGTGCAGATTATTACAAAAATTTTAATTTCTTTTCACATGAGCTGATAGTTAATATTTAATAGGTAATATTGTACACCAGCATAGAACCCATAACATTTCAAGCACAATAAGTTTTAGCATTGGACCCCTTTAACAGTACAACAAAACAGCCTCCTCATTCATGTCCTCATATAACCGCTCCTTTTTTAACCTACAAGTAGAATTACAAAAGCCTACATCCAAAACATAAACCCAGTCATATCCCCCAAACCTAACCCAAAGCTCGCTGTAAATGATGCAGGAGCAAAGTTTGGATGACCTGTGCTTGTATGACTATGGCCAAGAGCCTCCTACACTGATCATAATGAAGCCCTCACCTGCTTTGAACAGCGCCCCCGATGTGTAGTGGAGCGTCAGGGCCTGTCCCAGCTGCCGATGGGTCGCATAGATTGGTCCCGTCTCGTAGCGTTGGAACTGGAGTCTGGTCTGGTCTAACGAGATGAACATCTTGAGTGAAGCGTGGACGCTGGCGGTCAAGGAGATGGGTAGGATGGTCAGTTGCTGGAGGCCGATGGGGGACTTCAAGGCACCCATTGCTAGCTTGACCGCTGAAGGGGGGCCAGAACTAAAAATGAAAATTAGGTGGTTTACATGTTGAAAATAAAAGACACTAATTGTTGAGCAAAGTAAAATCTACACAGAGTTGTTATAGCAAGAAGAATTATGGGGGCTCAACGGACAGAGCATCAAGAGTCCTGAAAATAAGATCATCTGGATTAAGTAGTGATCAGGATTTGGGGCAAATTCATTGTGTTACTGCCGCTGCATAACGCATCAACTCAAAATAAATCCTGTGCAGTCTGTCAAATGGAAATCACAGTAAAATATTACAACTTTGCACGATTGTTGAATTACATGTTGATGCTTAATTATTCAAGGCATGAAACTCTTGCAAACATGAAACAATTGCAAAGCTTCACACATGCTTAAGTTTCTGGTTTCACAGAATAGCTTTAGCTAAGCTTGAACCTACTCTACTTTGATGGCAATGAGGCAAAATAACCAACCTTTATACATAATGAATGAGATCAGAGAAGCCAAGAATAAGATTCAATCAAAACTAAGATTTAGAAATAGTGAGGTTGTTGCAAGATAACAGATCAAATGTAGAACAGAAATCACCCACCTTGCAGAGGGCTCTTTCTGGACCAGACCAACTGGGGAGAAGGTCTTCACAAGGCTCTTGGCATTGTGGAGGAACTGGTCTTCAATGTACACCTCCATGTTGTGGAAAGCGACTTCCGCGTTGCGCAGGCGATCACCAAAGCCCTCGTTCCCTTCCACAAAGACATGCACCCAGAAGAAACTGCCCTCTCTGTTCTCCTGTGCTTCAGCGTAGACAAAGTTGTACCATCGCTCAGGGGTCAGCTGATAGGTGTGGTCAATGTCGGGCAGGTACTTGTCCTCTGACCTTTGATGACCTCTGAAGATGACTGGGAAGTCATAACCTCCACCATCATGGCTCTGGTTATCAATCTGATGAGATTGTATGAAAAGATACAAAAATGTATTTATTATAATATTCTGGATTCATGCAGCCTAGGATAGATGTGCTTCACAAATTTATTATTTATATATGCCATCATCAGATTCAGGCTTGCTGGCATATGTTGTTTACCAGTTCTCCACAACCAGGGGAGCATACCAGCTTGGCACCATTGAATAGATGCTCACAATGCTTATCAAACCACAATGACTTTCATATCCTACCAAGTACAAATTTAACACCTGGGCAGGGAGGGGCTAATTGCTTTTAGGGGCTAATTATCACTGCTGCATTAGCAAAAGAGCACCATCAAAATCAATGTAAGTAGGAATAAATTAACTAACTATGCTTGATGACTAAAATCACAGAATTTTAAAATATACTCTGCTACAAATTTGGGATTTCCAAGATGAAAAGGTATTCTTGAGATATTCATGTTATCCTCCCTCATATATGACCAACTCTGGACTTTGTTAATCTATGCTACTCCCATTGTAAATAATATAGCAGGATCTGAATTACGTTGTATGAGGTTATCCCAAATAACACATGGTGAGTAATCAACATCTAACAAAGAAATATTTAAGCTAAGCACTACATGCATATGACCGAATGGCACTCACACCAAGCAGTACATAAATATTACTCTATGGGACTAACACTAGGCATAAATATTCTACGGGACTGGCACTACATGAATATCATTCTACGGGACTAACACTAGGCACTACATAAATATCATTCTACGGGACTGGCACTACACAAATATCATTTTACGGGACTAACACTAGGCACTACATAAATATCATTCTACTGGACTGGCACTACATAAATATGACAGAATGGGTCTCGCACCAAGCAGTACATAACTATTACTCTACGGGACTAACACAAAGCACTGTATGAATATGAATGAATGGGACAAACCTGGATCTTCTTGACAGAGAATGAAATGAGATGAACAGCATGAAGAGCCTTGGTGCGTTTCAAGTCCTCTCTTGCCACCATGACGAAGTCAACCCCTTTAGCAGTAACCCGCAGGACCTCTTTGACCTCTTGCCCCGGGGTCAGGTCATTCATCACCTGGAAACAATAAGTCATTTCATACTCGCAGTGTTAAAATGGAGTTGGCTTGAAACCACTTCAGACAAGTCAAATACAATTATTTTTGCAGTGATGTCACTCTAATGTTAGTAACCGGTGCAGAATTTTCATACAAGAGCTATTTTTTGTGCTTATGTCTCTTAATCAGGGGTAGGGTTGCAGTCATGATAATGCATAAAGAAAAAAATTCAAGTGAAGGCACATAGTATTAGTTGTAACTAGGCACATAATATGCACACATAGTTTAAGAATAAGAGCCCCTCCGCAGCCGAGGGACCGCCAAAATAAAACGACCACTTTATCGAAGGCTAATTTGATGGAAATAATGGTATCATAAATGCCTCTTTTTTTTTAACACTAAGTAAAATACCTTAACTTGACTATGACACTGCCATCCCAAATGAGCTGATTGAGATTAATATTAATAGGAACATTACATCTTACTTTGACTACAATACAATATGACAACATTACGACCATCATAGAGACTATGGAAATAACATTTTACCTTGACTATGATACCTCCAGTCCCGATAGACTGACTGATTTGAGGTGGATCCAGTCTCAAATCCTCAACCTGATCGTCCTTTGAGTTCAGCGAATCAACAAAGATATGAATCAACGTTCCCACGCACTCCGTGGCAACCAGAAGATACCCTCCTGACGGCATGGAAACAATCTCCGACCTCGTCGGGTTGCACGAGTCCACGATGTCCACCGCTTCACTCCACTGTTGACCTTCGACCTTTGACCCTCCTTCCATGAGGGACTGCGAGGAGGGGATGGTCACAGATCCCGGGGGTTTCGCAACCGCAAAGTGGAACTTGTGGACGTTGGACTGCTTGGATTGGGTTTCAAGAGGAGGGTTGTAGTGAATGACAGAACCAGAAGGAACGGTTGGGATCTTGGGCATCGGGCCAGTCTCTTCTTCGATCTCTAATGCTTCTGTAATGAGAGAACAAATCATAGAGTGATGTGATATTGCTTGGCTCAGAGGGAAACGATTATAATCCCTTTCAACACCGCTCTTTGCTTCTAATCAAATTCCTTTGTAAACATTTTATCTAATAATTCAAGCTCACTCAATGTCAAGCTTCCCCAGTGTCCATATACCTATTGCATGTACAGAGTTTCAGTTCCTGATGATGATCATAAATTAAAGATAGAAATTCAAACTTGTACTAAAAATTTCTCTATATGGGACAATATTGCTCAAGTATAATATTGCTTACAACGCAGGCAATCTGGCTGTGGGAAAGTCCAGGGTATTTAGTAATTTTGTGGCCCATACGTTACCACGTATCAAACAGCTCTCACTCTACACAATGTAAACATTGTATGGACAGAAATGTGTTGAGTTATATGTAGAGAGAGAGAGAGAGAGATAGAAAGAGAGAGAGAGAGAGAGAGAGAGAGATACAGAGAGAGAGAGATACAGAGATACAGAGAGAGAGAGAGAGATACAGAGAGAGATACAGAGAGAGAGAGAGAGGGAGTACAGTCAAACTTTGGAATACATCTTTCCCAAAATGATTACCACATCCATTGTCTGTGCGTCCATGTGCCCCCTTTTTCAAGGTACATGTACATGATCCATAAAAATATTAAAATGGCATATTCTTACCTTCCACCTTGGTGTGTTCTTGAGAATGCCCCAAATGGACAGGGAAGGGACATCGATTGACGACGAGCACCTTGGGTGAAGGGTCGAGGTCAAAGGTTACATAGGTCACGCCCTCATGCTGGTACACCATGGCAACCATGGGAGAAGTAACGATGTTCTTGGACTGGAACGTCTTTGAGGGCTTCGTAACCTGAGCAAAAAGTCACCATTTTAAAGTCATGGTCATTACTAAAAATAATATTCACTGAAATTCAAAATGATTTGAGCTACAAATAAACAAATATGTGTGAATAATCCAATTTAATAGACAAGGCAAAGACATTAACCCTAAAATTATAAACACCAATAATGAATGAAAATGAAAGTCCTTACGAGCATTTTGTTGGTTGGTTTGTTTGTTTTACTTGACTGCTAAGAAAGCATGTGTATGCTTGTAAGTAAGCAACAAGGGGACCTATGGCTTTAAGTCCTCTCCGTGAGACTTGGTAATTAGGATTAATGCCTTACCAAAGGGCACTAGCGCATCAAATTGGTTTTAAAACCGGGACCTCCAGGTTATGAGACCACTGTTCTACCACTGAGCCATCACGCCTAACCCATATATCTGTTTTGATCCTTGACATTGCATGTAATTTTTATATGTTTTTCCTGCTCCAATCAACTCCTGAATAATTGAGAATTCTGTTCAACAACATGTTCAGTAATTCCAAATGACTTTTAGAAAATTTCTAAAAACTACATAAACAAATACTGAATGATCAGATCACACAACTGAAATTGGTGAAATAATTTCTATTGGTGATTTACATGTAAACATTTCTTATACATATTTCATACAATAGCATTAAATTTTAACTTATACATGAAACCTTGCTAGAACTTCACCGAATACCTAAAAGAATATCTGTAGTATTGTTGAGTCCTGAGGAAAGAAATGTTGAATTTGAACATTTTTTTTTATTATTGTGGAAAAAGGCAGAAAATATGCAAACTGTACAAAAACATTTAGAATTACATTTATGTTACCATCTGCAATACTCAAAACAAAGGACTTACTGGTACTGTGATTGGGACCCTAGGAAAATCACTGTCAATCTTCAACCAAGCACTCCATTCATCAAGCCACGCCCCCTCTGCAGCTGATTGGTCAGATAAGGCCACAGACAGGTAATGGAAGGATCCGGTTGGCTGGCTGCATGCTGGACTATCCCACTTGAGGTGAGGGGTGTGTTCTGATGACTTGGAGGGAATGGTGATGGGCTGGAGGGTATTTGCTTGGATGGAAACCTTTATATATTGAAGGAAAAAATGAGATGGTAAAGGAGGACATTAAATGCTACTCTATATTGACAAAATTATATCATTTCTACACATATTTAAACAAAAATGATCTAAATGTATCTTGAATTCTATTCTTGTAGATGCTCTTCATAAATTCACTAATAAATATCAAATTAACTTTATAATCCCACAGTAGTTTCTACCATTCTTGATGACTATTTAATTCATATTTACAATAAGTTGTACAAGCATATTGCTGTCTATACATTGTAAGTTCTTGTAGATAAGCATCCATCGGACCAATAAATTCCATGTCATTTCCAAATTAAAGGGGAAATCCAAACTGATATTAAATCGGTTTCAATAGAAACAGAAAAATGAGAGAAATAGGTCAGTGAAAGTTTGAGCAAAAACAGATTAGAAATATAAAAAAAGTTATGAATTTTTCAAGGTGTGATCAATCAAACACAAATTGGCAACTCTGTGACATTTCTTGCGAGGTTTCCTTCCATTTAGCCCTATTGTAAAAATCTTCAAATATTTATATTTTCCCTTGTATCCTTTTATGAATTAATGAAAAAGTAGCCCTCGAAATGGAAAAAGCAGCCCCCGAAAAGAGTAGCCCCCAAAATATTTTTTTGTTTTTTCACTGTTCCCTTCAAAAAATGTTTAATCATACATTCACCCTAAATAATTGCAAATATGTTTTTATACAACCCCTATATGAAACAAGTCTATTCCGTCGTCAATAACTAAGAAAATGAAAGTTTATGATATTTTCTGTAGGCCTACAGAGGAGTTCACAAGATACTTCAGTGTTGCCAATTTGTGTTTCACTGATGACAACTTCAAACTTCATAACTTTCCTATTTAAATGGATATTGCTCAAAATTTCACTAATTTGTTTCTTTGATTTTCCCGCTTTTATTAAAACCAAGATAATATAGGGTGGACTTGCTCTTTAATAATTGCACATTGCCTTCATTTAAGGCACTCACTGACATACAAGTTTCTCTCTTCAACACACAATCTCCAGCTTCAATCTCACCTTTTCTTCTGATCTGAGGTTCACCATTCTTATCTTGACATCCTGTTTGGAGTTATTTTGGAAGACAAATCTTGGTCGGAGTGTGAGGATCCTGATGTTATGTTTCACGGTGGAATTAAACGCAGCATGAACAACCTGAAAGGAAAGACAAATGTCAAGGTCATAAAGGTCAAGGTCATAAAGGTCATATTTAATCTTTCATTTGAAAGGCAAAATTTACTTACTATAAAATATGGACCAAGAAAATATGAAAATATGACCAAGTGAGAGTGGCAAATTTACCTTGCTATGTTTTTTTAGGGTGTTCTTTATGAGATCCTGCTATATTTCATGCAATATGATTAACTTGTACAGGGTATTTACAGCAAACACACTCAACAAAAAAACATGAAGATTTAACAATTAATTTGGCAAACAAAATCTTGCCTTTCAAAGCCCAAACTAGCAGATTAGTGAATTTTCATTTTAAAAGAATCAATTTGTAACAAAATTAAACTGAAATTTACTCCTTACATTATGAACTTAATCAAAATTGCAATGTTAATGTTCCACTATTGATACCATGTGCCGAGAATTATGAACGAAAATATAAAGATAAACAAAATGAAAAAAATCACCTTCTGCGTTCCGAGATGGACACCCCTACTAACAAGTTCAATGGTCCCACGGCCCTCTGGTTGTAGCTGCAGTCCCTGGACAGGTTCATTCTTCTTTGGAGGGGTGTTAGCATCACTGAGGAGATTCACCACATCATTATAGACATAGTCCTCTCCTTCATGAGACAGGCTCAGTGACAACTTGGCCTGAGGTTTAAAATTTGACAATGTAAAAGAAAAAATTATTTGTTGAATCCCGATCGAGGTTCCAATTGGCCATTAACCTGCAAATTCGCTCCCTGCCTAGTTATACTTGTACATGTATTACAATACTAACTGCACAAATGAACCCAACTTTTCATTTAAAACTAAAACAAAAAGGAAGGCATTAAAAATGAACATCTTTCCTGTAGTATTATCCATTTGTCAAAATGCAGTGATGTCATTACATTGCACACACAATTTTATCGCTTGTACTTGATCATGGCAGTACCTGCCCAGCTAGTTATGTTGCCGGTCTTCTGCATCCCCTAAAAATATAATACATGTATGTGTCAATGAACTTCACATCTAAATGTGCCTGGGCGAATTCATGCTTGTTTGGCATTTCCTGAAAAACAAATCATCCATTCAATTTGAATCTTCATTCAGTAAAAACTACTCACTTTGAACTTTTGTGGAGCACAGGTGGTCCCTCCCTTCACCTTGACAGTTTCACCCCCATCTTCCTGAATGGTGAAGTCCATGCCAGTCTCATTCACTATCAGACAAGATGGCATCATCTCTACCCTGATGGTGTTGAACTTTGACCTATGTTGGACCATTCCAACCTGCAGACTGGTGGAGGGGTGCCCAGGTTCTTCTGCAGGAGAAGCAACGGTGATGTTTTGCAGAGAAGATGCATGCAGCTCGGAGCTGTGTGAGAAAAGTGTACCAAAATCTTATCAAACCGTTTTAACATTGAATTAGCAGGGGGGAATCGATGGGACAAGATGTCTCACCTCAACACAGTTTCCTAGTAACATACTTAAGCTGGGATATGATTGGTACATGTAGCTCCATACATGACAAAGCATACCTGGGGTGGTATTCTTGCATCTCAATTATTCTTGTATCTTCCCGCTAAAACAAAATTGGTATTCCGGAAACTCTTGTAACTGTTCTTGTAACTATTCTGGTATCTTCTCTCTCATTTATTCTTTACCCCGCACTATAATATTGTGCTCCTAGCGGGCGTGAAGTGGATACAATGGCCCGTAATCCTAATTAACATAATGCGCACAAGATAATATCATGAGATAATAGGTATTTTGAAAATTATTGTATCTTTTCTTTTGTCTTATCTTCCATGGTAATTACAAGAACACTTACAACAGGGTACAGGCTGATGTATCTCATGAAGGAGGCAATCGGTAATACATGCTCTTTAATGCTTGAGCAGCAAGAAAGAGACCTCTTGTGACTCAAAATCTCAGAGGAAATATCTCTTTCAAAGAACTACAGACTGGGGTTTGACTACTCCATATCAATATGTGATTTAATTTGAGCGGGAGAGGAGGAGCCATTTTGTTAATTAATTACCTACCCAACACCATTTGAAAACTAAAGGTCAATTGTTCATCCATAAGTCTGTTTCCAATTACTTAAATTTCTTTCTTTTTTCTCTTCAATATACCACCGACTTCGTATCGATTCTCTCTCTCTTTGCCTGCAAATGGAATACAATATCTCAGAGGACCGACCGTTGAAAATCTTGAAATTCAGGTACAAATTCTTGATCATTTAAGGAACAAAATAAAAGATATTCTCATCTACCTGGTATAATCAGGATGACTGTAGGGCCAAAACTTGGTCATATCAAGGTCCTCCTGACTGTCTGCTAGTCCATTTAGTCCCACTGCCTCATCTGGGTGCTGGACTATGTTCTCAAACATCTCAGTAGATACACATACAGCTGCAGAGCTGGAGCTAGCACTCTGCTCACTGAAATGCAAGGCAAAACGAACTTATAACAAACGTCTACTAGGAGGGGAAGTTCGAAAGGTCTCCAATTACAGTTTTGTGTTACCGTAAATCTCCGTGTATAAGGTGCACTTTTTTTCCGTCAGAAAAAATTGAAGGTCGGGGGTGCGCCTAATTCACAGGTACAGAATATTTTGAGTCCTCAAAATGCTACTTTTTAGTGAGTTTCGAAAATCTCTGTGTCTCAACATGAATGACATAATGATAAATTAAGCCCCTTCACAAAGCACTTTGCCGGCCGAAGCTCTCCCGTGTCTTCAGCTCACTCACCTGGATCATGCAGCTCACTTACACGGGGGATATCGACTCACCACTCGAAATCTAGCCTGTCCAAATTTCTGTTTGGACTAGGGAGGAAAATTTCTCTGTCATCTTTAGTTTTAAAAACAACATTATTACTATTATTTGTAACAAGTTCACAAGCACTTCAACTTCGCCTCGTAATAAAATGAAACTATTTCCGAACGCTAAAATAAGACGCGATCTGATCTAGTTTCCTACGGTGACTGCAAAAAAACATAAAAAAGCCAAAAAAACCCCCCAAAAAATGTTTTATTTTTTATTATTTATTTTTTTAAATCTCAAAAATAGGGGTGCGCCTTATACACAGAGATTTACGGTACAACATTCTAAATACACATGCATTCTCTGTTATGCTAAATCTATGTCAGAATTTGTCATATATTCATATTTTGATATTTTACTTGTTTTTTATAACCTTGTGTATTGATTTACATTTCAAAAGAATGACCATGTACATTGTACCATACATAATTACAAAGCTTTTAAATGAGAGATTCTATACAAACATCTATAAAAACTAAATTCTTGACATACTGTAAGCGTCTGTGTCAAAACCCAGGGTCTTCATTCGGGTGTAAAACCATGTTATGCAGAAAATAAACGGATTTTACACCACTCCAGCAACCCTCAAGTTAACATGAAAATAAGGAAAATTTAAATTGTAAAATACATGGCATTTCTAGGAGGATTCACACTAAAAATCAAAATATGCACCAAAGCCATCCCACATTGTCTATTTTGCAAATGTTTCAGCCATGAAAACCCTTTATCCATAGAATTTGGAACAGTTTTGACAATTCTGATGGTAAGTGAATGCCCACATCTTGCAATTGTTGTGATATTTAACATATCATCCGTATCAACAGTTAATGACAAAGAGACTCCCATCGCCCTAAAAAAAAAAAACCAACACACAAACAAACGAACATAGCCACTAACCTTGTAGATGCTAGGGTGAGGTTGTACCATGCCAAGGGAGGGATCTGATAGAGTTGTTGGAGTGACCCTTGACCTTTGACCTCTATGACCTGTGTATCATTGCCCCTGGCTGCCTGGCAGTGGAGAGTGACTGGGAAAGGGAGGTGACTCTGGATGGTGAAGAGGGGGCTGAAGACAACCTGTGATGAGATTAATAATTTCAGATTGGTGTTTTTTATTTTTTTACTTTGCCTTTTATACAGCTCGGAAAACAAGTAGACTACAGTAAAACCTGCTTTAGTGACCACTTGGATAGAAAGACCACACGTACATGCATAAAAAACACATTTTGTTTTGCTGTTTCAATGTGAAACTGTGTTTCTCAAACCATGTACTGAAGTAAATTTTATTAAAACCCAAAACCTCAGGGGGTTGTATGTCACATCGAGCACTGTACATCATCCGCGTAAATCACTTTCTGCAAAGCACCTAAACAAGGATCCAAGTCTAGAGAAGTTTTTTTCCTTAGTCAACAAACTCGATTAGTTCTGGTAGACCGCCAGTCAGCACAAAGGCAGATGTTATGTCTGGAGTCCCTCAAGGCAGTGTCCTCGGACCACTACTCTTCCTGGCTTATATCAACGATCTCCCAGACTGCGTGAAGAGCTCCACAGCAAGGCTATTTGCAGATGACTGTGTGGTTTATAAGAGAATCACATCACCTCAGGATGCTGCACTACTTTAGGACGACTTAAATGCCTTGCAGAAGTGGGAAAGTAAGTGGCTAATGGAGTTCCATCCTTCCAAGTGCCAAGTTGTGTGCATAACAAATGAGCGCAAACCTACATCTTCAACCTACTCCATCCATGGAATGATCCTTAATGAAGTTCACTCTGCCAAGTATCTCGGCCTTAATGTTGACAAAAAGCTGTCCTTCAACACACATGTTGACATCACCACCAAGAAGGCTAACTCCATCCAAGCTTTTCTTCAATGCAACTTCATCCGCTGCAGTCGCAAGATCAATGAGGCAACATACAAAACCTACGTGACGCCAATAGTGGAGTATGCAACAACTGCATGGGACCCTCACACACAGGAAGAAGAAGAAGGATACAATATACAGGAAAACCTGTCTAATGTCTCTGATTTATAGACCCTTAACAGGGATTCTATATCTTGCATGGTCTTTTACAACTTATTTGAGGATTGCTTATTTAGCCAAATAAAGGAAATGCGGGAATACCAATACCATGTCTGAGGGACAAATGCCTTACCAAAGAGCGACGGCGTTTTGAAACTGGGTTTTCCAGTAAAAAAAGACTACTGCTCCACCACTCAGCCATCAAACCTCCTATAACAGGAAGATGTTCATGGGTTGCAGCCATTTCCGGGAATATTCTGACAATGTATGGTCAAGCTAGGAAACCAATGAAAGTTGAGGTCCATATCTAAAATAGGCAATTCTGAATGAAATAAGTACAGAGCCTATAAAGTGCTCTGGAAGGAGAAGAAAGAAACTGTACCTGTTATCAACAACAAACAAGATATTAACACTTACCACTCTCTGCACGCTACCATCATGTGTCTCAGTGAAGATCTGACACCAGAAATGGAATCTCCTACCATTGGAACATGGTACCTGAACAAGATAAACAAGGTCACATAAGAGATAAACAACCTAACCTTGTCACACAATGAATCGTTTTACATTTTAAAAGGTACTTCTTAACTCTTACACAATCATGCATGCTAAAAACAATCATTCTAAAAGCTAAAGAAAAGCAGAGCAATATGGGTGGAAGTAATGATATAAAATTCCTTTGAAATTAATTCATGTTTATAATATCACTGATCATAGGTATTAATTGTTCCACAGTATGATCAAAATTCATAGTTTTCTTATTGAAATCAATCATTGACTTTTTCCCCCTCTAAAGTGTTGATCATTTTCTTAACTATCAAGGGTGGTTTTTGTTACCTTGACAACCGTCTCTGTGCTGCACATCTCTCCACTCAGGGCAAACTGCTCCGACCAGTCGCAGTCCGACCCCTGAACTTTGACGCAGACCCCTGTGATGTCTTCATCACTACAGGTCAGAGCAGGGAGGCTGGACTTGGGCTGGAGTGTCCTTGTCTCCTGGGTGTTGGCGCTGGACCGAGGAGATGTCTGGGAGGTTGACCTCCGAGTGACCTGGACGTCCAATGGAATGGTCAACCGGTTGGTGAACGTCTGGGTCCCGGTGATGATGATCTAGAGGATGGAATAAAATGACCATCAGATCAGGGAACACCTACATGTGGAAGCCATCCATATCCATCATAAACCCCATGCTTTACTTTCATGGAATATCAGTACCATAAATATTAAATCAATACTCAAATACTATATAAACATGTTTGTACTACAAAATAGCTAATACTGTGATATACACTGTATATTGCTACTTTATATTACATACAAAATGGAAAGAAGTGCAATAATTATTTTCATCAAATAAAGCCATGGACAATACTTTTGTATTCCATAAGGAGACTGTTACACTGAGCAGATTTCTTGATTAAATAAACTCAAGAATGTCCTGTAGAAACTCAAAAGCCCTTTCCACACCACAAATAAATATCCAAACAAACTTGTTACATTCTTTTTTGCTGTTCTTACTTGTCTCTGAAGGGCAGTGATCTTTCTGATTTGGATGAAGAGGGTCGCCGTCTGATCTCTATTGTGGAGAACTCGAACAGTTGTATCTCCATCCTCACCATCAATACTGAATGGCTCCGACCAGCGGAAGTTTCGCCAGCTCTCCATGCAGACATGAAGCTCCTAATTTTTATTCAACAGTGAATTATCGTTCATCAAATCAAATACAGTCATCAAATACAGTGTACGAGAATTAGTGAATCAAAGTTACAAAATCACCTTCAGTTTCAGCTCTAACTATTCCTTCTCTACAAAATTTTACGTGTTCCGCTTGCCTGTGTCTTTGAGGAAAAGCTACAAGGAGTACATGTATAACATGAAACATAAAAGCACTAGGTAATGGAACCATTCTCGCTATCGCCAATATATTAGAAATACCTGTATGTTACGTTCAAGCCCCATTTCAAATGCACTCTGGGATAGCTTGGTGGCCAAGTCGCTCCCGGTCTATTTTACGCGGCTGCACTGTGCATGCCAGCGCTAATCGTGTGTGTGTGTATAGTACATGCAATTGTAAGCGATAGTAGCCCAGACATCTAGGGGCCCAACACATTCTGAATAATATATGGCCTACATGAAAACAACTAAATGGAGAGGGGTGAGAGGTCCTTTCTGAGTTTTCTCAACGGACAGATTTTGAAAAGGATCTTTTGAATCATAACCCATTCCTTTTTAAACCCATTTTTTTTTTTTTGTTAATAAATAAAAATAGAAGTGCTACATTTACCACTTATATTTTCAATGAATAACAATTAAAAACAGCCCCATGACATGAGAATCCATCGAAATCCACTCTCACCTGTTTCTCCTTCTTGTGGGTTCTCCAGCTGTACTCATGCATCTCGCTGCTCTTGAGAACCACCGATTCATCAGTGTGCACCTGACCGAACCGCAGTGCCTGATTGGTTGCGTTGCAGATGAGGTAGTAACCGTAGAAGAGACGCTCCGCCTCAGGCTTCAAGTTCTGGAAGAAGGGATAAGATGAACAGCAAATTTCAAACATCAATGATCGTATGATTTATTCTAAACATGGGGGAGTGTATAAAGCCCACCCCATTGGACTACCACTAGATCTTAAAATTTCAAGATGATAACATACATGTACATGCATGAATTCTAATAAAATTAAATTCTTTCTACTCCAGATCTTACATGGTCATAATATATGAATAATAGGAACGGTATCGCAGGGTGCTTTAAGCCTTCAGGAGAAAGGCCCAATAGACTATCAGTTGGTGAGCAGTAATGCAATCACTATAAATGTGAAATTTGCAATTGATCAGGCCATTCATCCGATGTTTTTACTTGGAAAAGATATGGATTGTGGAATTGGGCATAGACATAATTTACTATTCCAGACAAAAATTTTAATCCTAAATAATGCACAGTCAAACCTGACATAGTGGCCACCTCTCTATAAAGGCCATCTGTGATCACTTATATCATATCCATAAATGAAGAACAGCATTATGTAGGATCTGTCACATAGGACATCCTGTCTAAAGTGATAACCTTTTCCTGTTTCCCTTTATAGATGGCCTTTATATACAGGTTTGACCGTACTAAAATCATTCCACGTTGATAAATTGATATCTTTCAAACTGCTTTAATACCTGGGTCCACGCTTGGGCCACTTTGCTCAGCGTATGAACAGTGCCTTGACCTGCTACGAACGTCAAGTCAGCAAATCCCAATGTGCCCTCGATGTCGGTTAGACTGCGGAAGCTGTAACCGATCTCATACTCGACTGGCTCCAGCAGAGGTGCCATGGTCAGGTTGTGGTAGTTCAGGAGGTCCACTTCTAGCCCAGACTCCCCCTGCAGAGGATACAAATAAATGTTAATATTCCAGATTTATATATCAATTATTACATCCATACAACCTCCAGGCACTCTATAGGGATATTATTAATGCCCGCCCACACACATCTTGTGCACATTCTCCAAGGAGCATTTATGTCAGTTGTCATTTTACGAATGCAGAAAATGCTGACCAAACCACAATGGCTTTTGCATTCTACCAAGTACACATTAACACCTGAATCACCATCATATCCACCATCATCATTCATCACTATCAGTGATAGTATCACCTCGCCATTACAATCACAATCACCACCACCACCATCCATCACCATCACCATCACCATCACAATCACAATCACCACCACCACCACCATCCATCACCATCACCATCATCATTACAATCACAATCACCACCACCACCACCATCCATCACCATCACCATCACCATCACAATCACAATCACCACCACCACCATCCATCACCCTCACCATTATCATCACATATCACCACCACCATCCATCTCCATCACCATCATCACCACATTCATCACCACCACCATCATTCCTGCCATCATCCTAATAATCACCATCACAATCACTACCTTCACTTTAATCACCACCATCAGCATCACCATCACCACCACCACCACCACCACCATCATCACCACCTTCACCATCACCATCACCATCATTACCATCACCATCATTCCCACCATCATCCTAATAATCACTATCATAATCACTACCTTCACTCTAATCATAATCATCATCATCATCATCACCACCACCACCACCATCATCACCATCACCACCATCACCACCACCACCACCACCATCATCACCACCACCACCGTCACCATCACCACAATCATCACATCCCCCATCAACATCGTCTTCCTCATACTCACACTGATTCTGGTCCTTGCATGCACTCCTCCATAACTCTCCACAATCAGTTTGGTTTCTGGGATGCGGACCACCATGAATTCATGGTTCTTTGGGGTGCTTCCATCAGAAGTGAAACCCTTCAGGTAGTCGGGCACTCCTGCAATCCAACATCAATTCCATTAATATACTATGGAAATATCATATTAATTGTATTTTGCTAGTTGATTCTACTTGGGATTCATGTTGGAAACATAAGATACTTTGAAATGGGTAAAAAAAAGTGGGAAAATGTACAGAGTATTCATGTAATGTTGACCAAAATAGTTGCATGCAACTATGGTGTCAAGTGATATGTGAGCTAATAAAGTGCATTATTTTAACCCCTCCAACTATTATGCTGCGCAGTTTTTTGCCTCATATCTGATCAAGAATTTACAATAAATGCTTTTTATTTGGAGACCTATCAGTAATCTTTGAATGCATGATAAAATAAAAACCGAACAAACTATTAGCCTTGATTTGGTAGACCCCATGCTGGGGCAATCTTTATTGTAGTAGGCTCATGCAAAAATCTGTTTTGACCTAAAACTTCCCCATAACATTTTCCACCTCAGCAATGTGAAGTCCTTTAAACAGAAAATATTGAGTTCATACAAAGTTATTAATCATACATGAACCGTCCCGTCTCCTATATCCTAACTTTCAAGTGAGTTACTCTAATGTACACAGGACACACATTTCTTTCAAATACAACAAGGTCAATATTCTTTCCCACCACTGACCATACATGTTGTTTAACCATGGACTCACGGCATTTACTTTCTATCCAGTGTTACCCCACGTCTACCAGTGTATTTTGCAGTATCTAATGAAGAACTCTCTTGTTATCTGGACAAAGACATATAATATTACATACCTGCCAACATTTGAAAGTAAGAAGTAGGAATTTCTAGCACGGTATGCCTTCGAAATAAGAAATCTGTACCCTTAACAGGCGTCCGCACATGCAGCGGCAGTGTAACTGGCAATACGCGGTAAATCTGTACAAAAAAAGCGAATATAAATTTGCTGCACGATCATGCAGCCATTCAACGCACGAAATATGTAAACTCTCAAATCGCGGCACATGATAAAACAAGCTTAATTTGGCTTTAGCAACAAAACAAAACAAAACAAATCCAGAAAATCAGAATATTCCGGATTATTCGGAAGGGTTGGTAGGTATGATATCAGCTTGTTATGTCTTGTTTTGCTTGTCATCATATTGTACAAACATAATAGAGGGTAAGAGACACCTACCTTTCCCAAGCTGACTGAGATGATTGGAAAGCCTAAGCTCAATCAGGCCGACGGTCAGGTTAAGATGGCAGAACTGGATGAAACGAGGAGCGAAGACGGTGTCAAACCTCATGGACGCTGCTAGGGTCATCGGGGTCAGGATGATGTCAGGGGTCGGTGGCTTCAGAGGTTGTTGCGATGCTTTCCTGCAGAAGAGGGAAGGGGTTCAGATTTTGATTCAGAAAGGCTCCTCAGAATGACAATAATTATACACTTGGTAAATGAAGCCAACCAATAGCAAGAGCTAATCATGGTTGGCGTCATTCAATACACCATAATTTATGATAATAAATCAATCATCAAGAGTAAACATCGAATCATAAGAAAATATCTTTGGTTTGCACTGGGGTTGAAATAATGTGTGGCACATACTGTAGGAGATAATCCTTAACCCTTTCACTACTGGGACTTTAAGCTGCCCAAATGTATATATTGCATGTAAATATTTTGGGACAAAGAGAAGCTTGTTTGACTTCTTAAAATGCGAAGATGATGTCATAGAGACAATTGGTATCAAGAGAACTAATGAAAAGGGGCACTTTAATAGAAGTCTACTTTTCAGTAACATATATCATAATCATCTCCATTACATCACTATAACTATCATTATAGACAATCCTTATAATCAGTGATAACACCATCTCAATCCTCATCATAATCACCATTAGCAATGACATCCCCTTAGTCCCCATCATCATCACCATGATCATGATCATGATGTACATTACCATCATCACTGTCATTATCACTACTATTAAAACATTCTTTATCATCAGTAGCAGCATCAGCAATACTACCTTTTAAATCATTATCATCATCACCACCACCACTATAATCAACAATATCATTAACAACATCACCATCACCATCATCATCATCATCTTCACCACAACTATTATAATCAACAATATCATCATCATCACCACCATTATAATCGATAATATCATCAACAAATCATTATCATCACCATCATCATCATCATCATCATCATCATCATCATTATCATCGTCCTCTTCATCGTCCTCTTCATCGTCCTCTTCATCGCCACCACCATCAAAATCATCAAATCACTACAACAATCATCATCAGGACCATAACTATCCCTATTTCGGTTCATCCATTACCTCTGCATATTTGAATTGAGCACAACCCTCCACGTGCTATGCGCATCCATCTCCTCCACCAAGTCTCGACTCTCCACGATCTTCTGCTTCTTATGGTACCTCTGGGTCTCCGACACAAAGAACTGCCTAACCGTCTCAAAGGACTGCCTTCGATTGTTGTATGCCTGGAGAATACATGGAATCTGAAACAGGAATAGAGGATTTATATACCGTGAATATGGAGTTATTTGTGTCAGTCCAGTAAGTTTGATGGGTAAAATATGTTCTTGGGACTACTGGGAGACTGGTCCATGTTTTAACTGTTAAGATTTATAAACCATCCGCTGTAGAATATGAACTTTAGAATGAAACTGACCAACACTATGCACTAGCCATTATCACCGTTTCATGGACATCAACAGTAAACCAGATTCCCAATGCACTTTGTGATCGTGATGGTATGAATGCCTTTGCAAGAATTCCTAAAATCTTGTAAATTGCTTGCCCATGTGAGCATTATTAGTTGCCATGGCCAACCAACTGAAAATCAGAAATACAGCTCCAAAAATGCACAAACTCTCTGCTAAATTAATGATTTCTCCCATTATGTAGATGTATAATACCATAGCTATGGATGTAATTCACTTTGCATTAATAGGTTGTTGCTATGTTAGGGAAGCATCAATTCTGAGCAAAATCTTGTAACCTACTGAAAATTTGAAAAGCTTGTACAAAATATATTGTAGAATACAGGGCCTTGTCTTATAAACAGTTGAGACTGCTTAAAATTGATCACCGCTTAATATCAACACAACTCTGAAAGAGTTTGTCTGTTTGCAACTGATTGGAAGACTTGTGATTGATCCAGATCAATCTCAACTCTTTATAAGACGGGACCCTGTTGAATGAATAATGAAGAGGCGATTTTAATTGTGCAATGTCAAATGAATATTGAACACCTAGACCACAAGACAATACCTTATTCATCCTGGCAAAGGGCCTCACATTGGGGATTGAGATCGGGACGGGGGTGATGGTCAACCCCACGTCCATCCTAGGCTCAGGGTACGTCCAGACCATGGTGCCCCAATGACCCCCTTCCTGGGAGGGCGGGGTGAAGAAAATCTGATTGGGGAGGGGTATCTCATCCTCCGTGTGTCCTGGAGTAGTCAAACAAAGAACATAAACTATGTATAAAGTGTATATATGTTTGAGTTATATAACTTACATGTATATATAACAGAATTGTTTTAACTTTAGTGCTAACCAAAAATACTTCTTTAGGATTCAATGATTACTCTTAATTTTCATGAGGTATTTCTTTGTGGATGGTGCACGTGACATTTTAAAAATTCTGTCACCTTCATACCATCAAACTACTTTAGAGAAGCCATGTTGAACTTGGGCCATAGACCTGTTATATTCCTTTTTATGCCTCCGCTACAACGTAGCCGGAGGCATTATGTTTTCTGGTTGTCCGTCCGTCCGTACGTACGTACGTACGTACGTCCGTACGTCCGTACGTACGTCCCGCTCGTGATCGCGTTATCTCAAGAACCAATTGATGGATTACCGCCAAACTCGGGTCATGTATGTATCTTGCAGAGCTAATGAAGTGATTAGATTTTGGGGTCACGAGGTCCAAGGTCAAAGGTCACAAGGCTCATTATGTATGCAAAAATAGCTCGTGATCGCGTTATCTCAAGAACCGATTGATGGATTACCGCCAAACTTGGGTCATGGATGTATCTTGCAGAGCTAATGAACTGATTAGATTTTGGGGTCACGAGGTCAAAGGTCAAAGGTCACAGGGCTCATTGTGTATGCAAAAATAGCTTGTGATCGCGTTATCTCAAGAACCGATTGATGGATTACCGCCAAACTTGGGTCATGTATGTATCTTGCAGAGCTAATGAACTGATTAGATTTTGGGGTCACGAGGTCAAAGGTCAAAGGTCACAGGGCTCATTATGTATGCAAAAATAGCTCGTGATCGTGTTATCTCAAGAACCGATTGATGGATTACCGCCAAACTTGGGTTATGTATGTATCTTGCAGAGCTAATCAACTGGTTAGACTTTGGGGTCACGAGGTCAAAGGTCACAGGGCTCGTTATGTATGCAAAATAGCTTGTGATCACATTATCTCAAGAACCGATTGATGGATTACCGCCAAACTTGGGTCATGTATGTATCTTGCAGAGCCAATGAACTGATTAGATTTGGGGTCACGAGGTCAAAGGTCACAGGGCTCATTATGTATCCTAAAATAGCTCGTGATCGCGTTATCATTAGAACCAACAGATGGATTACAATCAAACTTGAATTTTAAAAATTGCTTCCATTTTGGTTTGTAAAATTGCTCTATGGCGGAGGCATCATCGACTGCGCGCAGTTGAAGTTCCATCTAGTTTGACTTATTTTCACTCAATTTCAATGTAAAATGTTTCTGTAAATCAGCCTCTGGCTGCAATTTATTATAAAATAAACCATTTTTAAATTTAATGAATTTAATTGAAATGGCTGTGTTGGGGGGGGGGACCTCAAAATGAATGAAAAAGAAAGCAGAATACTGGATCTTTTGGTGGACCCTATTATCTGTTGTTATCGGAAGCAGGAACATTTGTGGCCATTGGATGGAAAGGTGGCAGGTATGAACATAGCTATAAGATCATGCATCTTAATAAGAAAAGTTCTATGAAGGGTAGGGTCACAATCAACATTTGCAACCATTCTCCATATTTCACCTTCAGTGAAGTATTCAAACGCTCCTGTCCTCAGGTCGTCCTTGTACTCTATCTGAGTCACGCCTTCCGGTGGTTCATTCTCCTCGTCAACGTCCTCCCAATCTTCATTGCCATCATCTTCGCAGGCATCGTCATCCTCCTCATCTGCGGAGTACGAGCCGTCACTCGGTGCCAAGGCAGCGGACGGGTCGATTTTGAACTTGAATTTCTGGAATGAAGAATGAGAGAAGGATAAGGGGAATAGTAAGATTGTTTTATAATCAAAGGACTTTCAAGAATGATGGCACTACACAATAAGCCTAAATTCTATGCATACGGCCAACTGAATCTTGTCTAACCTTCAAACCCTTCATATTGGTGCTTTGGCAGATGCCTCTCTGAAATAAACGCTTACACAGCCAGATACGCGCAGATATTAACCAATGACCTGTCCTAATCAAGACTTATGACAATACTTTCGCTAACATAAAAGATTAAATAATTTTCAGAATACCACTGCATGATGGTTGGCATATACGTTAAAGAATCAAATGCACGTTTTCAACTTACCCAAACTAAACAAGAAATAGTTGTGTAAACCTATCTTAGCTAAAGGCTTGTTTACACCTGACTCGGGGGGAAACTGCGGCAGCTTATTTTTATTTACATGAACGTGAATGGCAAGTGGCGATGAAACATGTAGCTGTGTGCAACAGAGGTCCGATGGGTACTCAATGATCTGTAAGCGCATTTTGATTACGTCATAAACAATTAAACTTTCAAATATGAACAAGCCTCTATTCTGACCTTGGCAGGAGCTTTCTGCTTCTTCTCTCTACCCTTCCCTCCTCCTTCTCCAAGCACTTCATTCATCTTATCAATGACCGTCGTCAGGCAGTTCAGATTCTCCTGACCGAATGCGATTGGGATGTTCCTCACGTTGAGGTCAGCATAGATCCTTGGAAGGAGGGGGCTCAGCTCGCTTGCGCTGTGAGGCTCATGATTAGTCCGCAGCTGAAGGTCAAGGGTCACCGGTCCGAGGAGGGGCTTGGTGCATTGCTGGAGGGAAGTCTTGAGAGTGAAGTCGAAGAGTTGGACGGTGCTGTCTGCTTGGAAGAGTTCCTCTATAAGTGCAAGGACAGATAATTAAGTAGGATGTGAATATATCTTTTAAACTTGCTTTTGAGGAATAGTAAAAGTAATGCAAAGGGTATGACTTTCACAATTACACTGAAAATAAAATTTTGCTTTAAAAAACAATATTTTGCCTAGTCACAAGGTAATGTTGTAAACAAAATAGTTCCCTGTACAAGCTAACTGCACAAGCTGCTGTGAAAAGGTATGAAAATATTGAAATATGCAAAAAGCAAGTGAACAAACAGACATAACAAGTGAAACGCTCTCGGTGGTCTCGCCTGCATTACGCAATTCAGCATTACGCAATTCGATATGATGAACAAGTGAAATGCTCTCGGCGGTCTCGCCTGCATTACGCAATTCGGCATTACGCAATTCGATATGATGAAAAATTGAGGTTGGGACATTATTTTTATAGGCAGGGTGGCCCATTTGCAGACCCCCGAAAATGAAATCCTCTGAATATAATAAGCATTTTGAAGTGAATATTGATTATGAATCATCAGAATAATTATTTACTGTATCATAAGAATACAATATGAGATTTAGTGTATGGGTAAGACTATAAATGTTTCAATGCTTGTCAGTAATTTACAAATAAAGTTATCTAATAAACTTTTTAAGAAAAGAGGATTTTTCAGCATTTTGTGTAAAAACAATTGGAAGGTAAAGCCCATCTACATCACATCACGTCTCATTAGCATAATGAGAACATTATTATGAGATATACTCCAATATATATTATCGAAACATCAATATTGTCACCTAGCTGTAACTGATCATGTACATACTAGGCCTGGGATCGAATACTAAAATTACTATTAGAATATTCATGGGAAAGTACTCGAATGATTCGAATATTTACTTTCATGAAATATGAACAAATAACAACAATTTATTTATTAATTCTCATATTAAATTTTGAGAACATAATCCAAGTCTACTGACCTAAAATGACCTTTGACCTTGACTTTGTGACCTGGAATTTGTGTCACATGATTTGTGATACTTGATAGCCCTTGGGTACAAGTTTCATGGAATTTGAACAAACACTTTTGAAATTATGCTAAAATTTCAAAATCTTGATGTTGATGCCACAACAAAGTCTAAGTTTCCAGACCTGAAATGACATTTGACCTTTACTTTGTCACCTAAAAGACTAATAACATGATTGGTGATACTTGATAACCCTTATGTTCAAGTTTCATGGAATAGGAATGTATACTTTCAAAATTATGATAACAATTTAAACTAGATGGAACTTCAACTGCGCGCAGTCGAAAATGATGCCTCCGCAGTAGAGCAATTTTACAAACCAAAATGGAAGCAATTTTTAAAATTCAAGTTTGATTGTAATCCATCTGTTGGTTCTAATGATAACGCGATCACAAGCTATTTTGAGATACATAATGAGCCCTGTGACCTTTGACCTCGTGACCCCAAATCTAATCAGTTCATTGACTCTGCAAGATACATACATGACCCAAGTTTGGCGGTAATCCATCAATCGGTTCTTGAGATAACGTGATCACAAGCTATTTTGCATACATAATGAGCCCTGTGACCTTAGACCTTTGACCTCGTGACCCCAAAATCTAATCAGTTCATTGCTCTGCAAGATACATACATGACCCAAGTTTGGCGGTAATCCATCAATCGGTTCTTGAGATAAAGTGATCACGAGCTATTTTTGCATACATAATGAGCCCTGTGACCTTTGACCTTGACCTCGTGACCCCAAAATCTAATCAGTTCATTAGCTCTGCAAGATACATACATGACCCAAGTTTGGCGGTAATCCATCAATCGGTTCTTGAGATAACGCGATCACGAGCTATTTTTGCATACATAATGGGCCCTGTGACCTTTGACCTTGGACCTCGTGACCCCAAAATCTAATCACTTCATTAGCTCTGCAAGATACATACATGACCCGAGTTTGGCGGTAATCCATCAATTGGTTCTTGAGATAACGCGATCACGAGAACGGGACGTACGTACGGACGGACGGACAACCCAAAAACATAATGCCTCCGGCTACGTTGTAGCGGAGGCATAAAAATCTTAGCCTGATGCCACAACATAGTTAAGTTTGTTGACCTGAAATGACCTTTGACCTTGACCTAGTCGGCTGAAATTCTACTCACATGATTGGGGATACTTGATAACCCTTTAGTGTAAGTTTCATTGAATAAGAACTTATACTTTCAAAATTATATTACAAATTCAAAAACTTAACCTCAGGTTAAGTTTTTGATGATGATGCCACAACATAGTCTAAGTTTGTTGACCTGAAATGACCTTTGACCTTGGCTTTGTGACCTGAAATTTTCCTCACATGATTGGGGATACTTGATGACCCTTTAGTCCAAGTTTCATTTAATAGGACCTTATACTTTCAAAATTATATTACAAATTCAAAAACTTAACCTCAGGTTAAGTTTTTGATGATGATGCCACAACATAGTCTAAGTTTGTTGACCTGAAATGACCTTTGACCTTGGCTTTGTGACCTGAAATTTTCCTCACATGATTGGGGATACTTGATAACCCTTTAGTCCAAGTTTCATTTAATAGGACCTTATACTTTCAAAATTATATTAACAATTCAAAAACTTAACCTTAGGTTAAGTTTTGATGTTGACGCCGCCGCCGCCGCCACCGGAAAAGCGGCGCCTATGTCTCGCTTTTTGCTACGCAGGCGAGACAAAAATAAAGAAATAAACATGACTGTACTCTCTTCTTCATTATTTCATCATTTTAAGATTTTATGAGCTGAAAACTCAAAGAAAACACTTAAAAATTATAAATATTCTCTTTACATTTGCTTGAAAAAAAAAAATCATAGGCATGGAAGTACAATTAATCAAAGTTTTCGATATGCAGTAATAGGAGAAATGAAGTGATCAGGGCATGTTTGCCGACATCCCATGCCTGTATCAACATCAACAGGAGTTACAAGGGGATGTTGGCAAACTTGTTGCTATGAGGTGCTGCCATGAGTTTTTACCTGTCTTTTGATTGACCACAAAGTCTGACTCGAACATCGTTCCTCCTACCGACGCCACGACATGAGGGAAATCCGGGTCAGGGGTCGTTGCCATGACAACTACCATCTGACTGGTGGCAACGACGACGGACTGGAAGTGGGAGAGCATCATCAGGTTCTGGAGGACACCCTCTGGAGGAGCTGAACTCTTTGGTTTGGTCTTCTCTTGTTGATTCGTTTGCTGCCCTGTTACAAGTAGAACCCAAAAGATGATGATATGGAGAACATCTTCAAACAACATCTTAAAAACATTTTAAACATCTTTAATAAAAAATTACATCTGAGAAATCTTAAAACAAACTTATCGGCTGAAATAAATTTATGCAAGTTGAATAAAACAATAATGTGAAATTCTTTTTAGTTCAGGTACCAAAAGTCTCTTGATTGATGTCTGAGCCTTTCAAGAGGTAGAAAAGTTGCACTTTTTAAAATTTTCTTCTCACACCAAGTGTATTACCTGACCCTAACAGAGGTAGAGATGGCTACACAACACTATTCCTTGAAATGTACAGTGGGATGGTAACTAATTCTTCTACTTCTATGGTAATACTCATCAACACCTGTTCAGCATCTAGATGAGGGTAAAGCATAGAGTTGTTATATACAGTTCTATGCGGTACAGCTCTATGCCAGAGCTAAAGCCAGGAACTTGATGTCCATGCCTTTTGGAAGCACATGACACTATATAATGATGTAATACGCATTTTACACAAAGGGATTACTATTTATCATTTACAAGATTGAAGACATATCCAGGAAATCACATACTGCCTCTTGAATTGTGTGAACACGAAAATGACTTTTTATACAAGCATAATTTACCCAATGCATATGAACAAAATTTACAATAATAGATCCTTAACATTTTCATGTACCCCTAGTCATCACAGATGATTTAAGGGAATATATACCTGGTAGACTGATGCCTACAGACTTCTCACCAGCCCTAGGAGTAGTCATCAGCCTAATTTCCTCCACCTCACGCGGTACTTTGGTGAGTTCCTGGGTCCTGATTGCCTGTAGCCTCTTTGCATACTCCCTAGCCTGCTGAAGCTTGGTCAGGCTGAAGTTCACCTTCAGGGGTCGTGCAACCATCAACTTGATCACAGCTGGGAGGAGAATGCAAGATATGTACATAATTATATTTACATTACCTTCACTTTTCACTATAATTACGTAATTATATCCTGTACGTCAATTTCATATGTACAGTACCTGATGTGCAATATCTCATTTACATCCGAACTATATCTTATCATAATACATAATTTAAAAATACACGAGTCCAAAGAGCAATGTTACTCTAGAAAGCTCTGTATTAATGAAAAAGACCTCTTGTATGAAAACACAATAAAATACAATAATATCATTGAAAGAAAATCTCATATTTATGATGAAATCATAATTTTTTTTAAAGACTGAATACCATATCCTTTTATGATATTTATAAAAGTTTAACCACACTTGAACAACATTTTCATGTGTTAATTGTGGAAAAGTGAATTTTGTTGAAGCTTGAAAGAGACTTTCACCATCCTTCTTGAACTCAACCATTCATACATGGATGCAACAGGAATGGACAGACTGGTAGCTGTACTTTCTCCATAGCTTACCTGCACTCTGCATCATGAAGTCTGTGACGGTGAATGTGAAGAGAGCAGGTTTCACACCAGTCTTTGGATCAGGCAAACCTGGGCATGTTTGAAACCAGGGAACAGGGTAGTCCATGGCTTGAGGCAGACTGTGATCTGATTTCACAAAACAAAATATGACACATTATATTGAATACATAGGATGGAGAAAGGATATCATTCTTGACTATTGACTGGTGTGTATATTTTATATCAGTCCGTGCATGAATTTCAGTGGGGGCAATCGTATAATGGTGATCTGAAATGCTGAGTATGTTATAGCCGGGAAAGTAAGAGTACTTCTAATTACATTTACTTACAGAACACTTTGAAACAAGTTTTTACACTTACATCTATGTTCTTCTTGGATATTAAATCTGCTCTTGATTAACACTGCAAAGATTAACCCTCTCATTACTACAGCACACCCTTTTCGGTTGACTTGTATACAGTTGAAAGTTAGAAACAGTCTTAGAGTTAAAACAGACATGATATACCGAGTGTCCTTTTAGTAAATAAAAGATACGGTGACAGAATTCAGTCGACTGAAAAAGTGTCTCACAATGAAATGGTTAAAAGTCTTTAAAGAGCCATGCCTCTCACTCCAATCCTAATAATGCCTCTGGCACCACCTTCAGTGGCGCAAGCACAAAATTCACCAAGGAAATCAACATCTACATATATGGCTGGTATACCTCTGACTTGCTTGTTCATGGCAGCTCCATCAATACGGAAGTCATAGAAGGAGAGCTCCAGCTTCTGCTTTGGTTTCTCCACGGACATGACAAGGGAGGGTTGAGAGAGCACCAGGAGTAAGAACGGCTCCAGGACAGTGGGCTGCTGGGGCGGTAGCAAGGGTGAGGATTTTGGGTCTCCCTTTGGTGCTAGAGTTGAAAATATTTGAGAAAAACAGTGAGTTGAAAATAAAATATACCTTGACAGATAAATAGGGATGATTTGGCATTAAAAAAAAAAGAGGATATAGTCAAATTCGAAGATAATAAAATATTGATTTTAGAAACATAAAACCACCTTGAAGATAAAATGGGATTATTTGGTTGTAACAAACAAAGAGAAGAATCAAGCAAAACAGAGAACTTCTGACTTTTTATATCATAAGCATAGACATTTAACAAGTACTTTTACTCAGCAAAGAAATTTCATGTTCACAAAGCAAGAAGTAAATCAAAGAAATGAACACTCGTAGGTCCCATTCACTACTCCACTTGTCAAAGAATAACAAAATAACTACATAAGATTGAATTCATAAATATTCAGTATATGACTTTAATAATTCATTGGCGTTTCATGTATACAATTTAAAGTGTTTCCGACATGAACAAATATTATTTCAGTTTTCTTTTTCTCCTTCCTTATGTATGATCTACCACAGGTTTCTTGTTGCCTATTGTAGAAAGTCACTCAAATATAGCTGTCTGGTGCAAAAAAAGGTTACACCAGTGCCCCGTTGCATAAAACTTACCATTGATGGTAACTTTGCCATTAATGGTAAGTACCATGGAAACCTTGATTTTGATTGGCTGTTGAGCCCCGTTACCATGGTAGTTGCCATTGATGGCAAAGCTACCATCAATGGTAAGTTTTATGCTACAGGGCCCTGATAGCCCTGTAAAGGAAGAGAGAGAAGTGGATCTTCCTTCAAAGAATGCGAGACCTTGCATTCAAAGCGACTCACCACTTTTGGATTTCAGATCCCCTTTGCTGGAGTACAAGAACAGAGCAATCTTTCTGCCGGTCATCAGAAAATCGAAAGGGGTCACCCCCTTCATCCTAGACTTCTTCTTGGGCTTCCCGTCTCCTGTTTCCATGGCAACGGTCTTTGCATCGTGGCCGCCCGATGACCTTGGAGGACTGGAGACGGTAATACGCGTGGCCTCAATGAACTCCGTGGGAGGGGAGCGAGTGCCACATTCACTACCCAACCCGCTGTCCTCTAGGGAGGTTGGGGGTCGGGTGTGGTCTGCAGGTTGCTGAGGAGGCATGTCGGTGGTGGTGGTTCTCCCCTGTAGCAGGTGGTAGAGGTTTGAATCCAGGACCCGACGGGCGAGGTGCACCTGCTCGGTACTGAGGTAGAGGTTGAGATCAGTGGAGACATTGAACTCTACAGAGTGGCCACAAATAACGACCTGTGGTACCAACCAGAAAAAAACGGGACATACGACACCATCAGATGATACATTATGCACTGTCCTACACATCTGCCGTTCTTGATAATTTCCAACATGGATTGCTGAAATAAGACTTCATTATTTATTTTTTTTAACAACATTTTTGGCAAATACAACAATAGCAGATTCAACTTCTTTGCAAATAATCACAAGTCCAAAGGTGAAATATTGAACCTCCCTTTACAGACTTTAATAAAAATTGATGAAATATTGCAAAAAAGAGCTTCTGATTGGACTCTGATGTTGACAAGTTGATCCTTGTTTTGACATTTGATTTTGATTTGATTTGAAATGGTTGGTCACATGTAGCTGTGAGCGGGGCATAAGGGAGCAAACAAAAATTTTGGTCACATTTCTCTCTCTTTTTTTTTTTTTTAATATCAAGAAATTATACAAATAAGTGAAAACCTACCACTGCCAACAATCTAGATGCACTGCAGTCTCATATTGCCTAGATACTAGACAATATACAGGCTGCAATGTATTGTCTAAGCAAGTATATTTAAGGAAACTTAGAAAGGTACATAATCTGGCCATCATCCAGTTGTACCCTTCAGGTGGGTACATGATTGATATGATTATAGAATGATTTAATGGCAATGAGAACAATTGATTTATACAGCACTTTTATTCATGATATCAAACATCGATTACAATTATTATCCCGACACTTGTCAAGCACAATGAAATGACTTACTTTATGCTTCCCTTTGTCAGGTTTTGTCTTCTCCATGACTATGGCTGGTGCTGCTACAAGATGAAGGTCAAAGTCTTGAATGACAGGAGTCAGTTTGACCTCTTCCGGGTCTTGCCTATATATATATATTTTTAAAAATTAAAAAGAGGGCTGAATGTGACTCTTGGTCAGGAGCAATAGAACGATTTACTAACATATTCAAAATGTATGCATACTTTTTAAACAAAGATTGTTCTTGACAACCTGAAAGCTTGCCCAAGGCTTGCCTGACAAAGCAACAAGTAGTGTAGGCAGACTGGATTCCAAGAATTGTAGTTCATTCATTAATAACTCTATTGTCTATTGTGGCTAAACAAAACACACATTTCAAAACTGTTTGGTTTGATTCTACAAGAATACAGTATGCATCATAAACTAGAACTTAACATATATGTACCTCTAACTCTTTCAGTGCCACTAGTTATGAACAATTTCCATAAATGAACATTTGAGACTCAAAAACCAGAAACTTTTGCGAATAACTCAAATCAATCGGATTTGCAAAAGCTTCATGTTGCAAAATAATTGAATCACGATTGACACGACACTAAATTTGTGCAATTCACCATGTTTCTCGCAGTGAAAATGGCTGTTCTTAACAAAGCGTGAAAGTTTCTGGTTTGACACGAGTTGTTTCAATGTTATTCCTGGTTTTACATATCTGCCATACGAACAACCTACAAATGCATGAAGCTGTCTCTTTTTCAGGAAGAAAAACATAATTATTCTCCGTTGAATTTTTAATAGAACAGCTACTTTTCTAAAAGGAATTTGCTGCCCACAGCACAAGAGTCATTCAGGAAAGAAAAGAAAGTCAAACTTTTGGCATTTACTGAAGTTTTACAGGCAGCTAAAGTAATATCTGAATCAGGTTAACTTCTTCTTAAAAGGCATTTCACAGATCTGGGCCCTGTTTCATAAAACTTGTTATCAATAACAAATGCTAAACTTCTATGAAAAATTTGCTCTCAGCCAATCAAATGCCAAGATTTCAGTAGCTTAAAGGTACTATGTCCCATTTGCAGGCCAAAAAAATGAAAAGGTTAAATTCCAACGGCATTTGAAAGACAATACTAATTTAGAACTTCCCTAAAAAAAGGGGGCTTGAAAATGTCTTTAAGTGGGAAAATAACGACTATTAGTTGTCGAATCGACTTAGGAGCTATAGAGCCAGTAAGTAATAGTCTGATTTTTCAGACCATTGTACCGAATGGTCGTACGTTTTATGCTGCGCAAAGATTCAATCAGTTTAATTTTGGCCATTACAAGAAGTGGGTTATTGATGTAGACAAATGCTCATGTACCCTTTACAGCTCATTTTATGTATGTTATTACCAAAGATGAAAAAAGCCAGTCAGTCACTCAATAGTGTCTGACAGTGAAGTCTAGCAAGTAAACGGGTTTCCTTGCATAATTTGAATATTAGGACACTGCTAACGTTTAAATTTCACAGATAGGACATACATGACATATTCATAATTCCTGCAAAGTTCTACAGAATTTGATGTTGGCTGCAAAAGGGACACAGTATCTTTAAAACAGTTATTGTAACTAGTTATTGACAACAAGTTTTATGAAACGGGGCCTTAATCCACATCTCCCTGTCCGAGTACCAAATGTTACTAAGGCGCCACGGATTTATTCAACTGGCATTCGGAATGCTGCCAGAATGCCCACAATAAGATTTCTGGAATGGTTCCAGAATGCCCCCATTCTAGACGCATTCTCAAAAAATCGATGCGATCGGCGCCTATTGTCTAGAGAACAATGGGGCATTCCAGAATGCATCCAGAATCGGGGACATTCTGGAATGCGCCCGAGACTGCTGGCGATTGATCAGATATGCGTGGTTTCAAATGTGGCCTCAACGTGGCCTCAACGTGACCATGCCGTCAACTAGCGCAGCGCGCGTTTAGAGAAATAATTTTTTTATGACAAAGAGTAAGCCGGCAGAAAGAAATGAATGAAGAAAATGAATGAAAGAGAGACAGATCGCGGGAGAGAGAAGCGAAAACAATTAAATATCGCTGATGCCACCGGCTTTTATGACAAAAAGGAAGCCGACGTTAAGTTAAAAATGAATGAAGAAACTAGAAAGTAATGACAATATTACCGGCGCTAGAGAAATAATTTTTATAAAATAAAGATAGCGAAGAGAAAGATTGAATGAGGAAATGAATGAAAGAGAAGCGAAAACAATTAAATATCGCTGATGTTACCGGCTTTTATGACAACAATTAAGCCGACAGAATGAAAGAAATTAATGAAGAAAATAATTCCAATATCACCGGCGCTAGAGAAAATAATTTTTATGACAAAAAGTAAAGCCGACGGAAAGTTAGAAATGAATAAAGAAAATAAATGAAAGAGAGACAGATCGCGGGAGAGAGACAGATTGCGGGAAAGAGAAGCGAAAACAATTAAATATCGCTGATGTTACCGGCTTTTATGACAACAATTAAGCCGACGGAATGAAAGAAATTAATGAAGAAAATAATTCCAATATCACCGGCGCTAGAGAAAATAATTTTTATGACAAAAAGTAAAGCCGACGGAAAGTTAGAAATGAATGAAGAAAATGAAAGAAAGAGAGACAGATCGCGGGAAAGAGAAGCGAAAACAATTAAATATCGCTGATGCCACCGGCTTTTATGACAAAAAGGAAGCCGACGTTAAGTTAAAAATGAATGAAGAAACTAGAAAGTAATGACAATATTACCGGCGCTAGAGAAATAAATTTTATAAAATAAAGATAGCCGAAGAGAAAGATTGAATGAGGAAATGAATGAAAGAGAAGCGAAAACAATTAAATATCACTGATGTTACCGGCTTTTATGACAACAATTAAGCGGACGGAATGAAAGAAATTAATGAAGAAAATAATTCCAATATCACCGGCGCTAGAGAAAATAATTTTTATGACAAAAAGTAAAGCCGGCGGAAAGTTAGAAATGAATGAAGAAAATGAAAGAAAGAGAGACAGATCGCGGGAGAGAGAAGCGAAAACAATTAAATATCGCTGATGCCACCGTCTTTTATGACAAAAGGAAGCCGACGGAAAGTTAGAAATGAATGAAGAAAATAACGACAATATTACCGGCGGTAGAAAAATAATTTTTATGACAAAAAGTTAAGCCGACGGAAAGAAAGAAATGAATGAAGAAAGAAATGAATGAAGAAAGAAATGAATGAAGAAAGAAATGAATGAAGAAAATGAAAGAAAGAGAGACAGATCGCGGAAGCGAGAAGTGATAACAATTAGATATCGCTGATGTTACCGGCTTTTATGACAACAATTAAGCCGACGGAATGAAAGAAATTAATGAAGAAAATAATTCCAATATCACCGGTGCTAGAGAAAATAATTTTTATGACAAAAAGTAAAGCCGACGGAAAGTTAGAAATGAATGAAGAAAATGAATGAAAGAGAGACAGATCGTGGGAGAGAGAAGCGAAAACAATTAAATATCGCTGATGCCAGAAAAATAATTTTTATGACAAAGAGTAAGCCGACGGAAAGAAAGAAATGAATGAAGAAAGAAATGAATGAAGAAAATGAATGAAAGAGAGACAGATCGCGGGAGAGAGAAGCGAAAACACTTAAATATCGCTGATGCCACCGGCTTTTATGACAAAAAGAAAGCCGACGGAAAGTTAAAATGAATGAAGAAAATGAATGCCAATATCAACGGCGCTAGAGACGCGAAAGCAATTATGAATAAATAAAAGACAGTAGTCGCGCTGCCGATCTAGTCTGCGTTTGGATGGACCATTCTGGGGGGGCATTCCAGAATGCTACCCATTCTGACCACATTCCGGACGTAGCGAGTCGTTAAGTACCGCATTCTAAGTCGTGGCTGGAATGGGGATTAAGAGAACAATGGATTCTCAGGGCGGCATTCTGGTGGCATTCCGAATGCCAGTTGAATAAATCCGTGGCGCCTAAGTGCAATAACAGGGCACAAGGTTTATCAAAAATACATTGCACAGACTTGACAAAGAAAACAACTCACGTAGGTAGCGAAAGGTTCCATTCCAACGCGGGGTTCTGTGTCTTGCACCTGGTCACCCCTGACGCAACCTTCATCCTGCCCTGCTCCGACGACCTCATGACCTGCTCCCAGGATGCAACATTCAAGCTGATGCCATTGACATCCAGCTGATACTGTCTGTCCTCGACCTCTGACCCAGGCTGCTGGGTGATACCTGCCACAGTAGCTTTCCTGAAGATACAGAGAAACATTTTAAGGTAAAACTACGGGTAGTGATAATCATTTTTTTTTTTGGGGGGGGGGTTACACTTAAATGGAGTAAGGCAGCCACCCGAAGAAAAAAATTCCTTATAGTCAAGCAACCGTGTGGACCTGGTCATGAAGGTTCATGCTTTACAAAAATGCACAAGTACACTAACTTGGTTTCAAACTCTGGATCTCCTGGTATTTTTCAAACATTCAGTACATAATTATACTAGGATAAGAAACATTTTTTTACCCAACAATTCACAGATAAATATTAGTGACATTAAGAATGGTTCAGGAAGACATGGATTAAAATGTAGCAAATTCTTACAAACATGTGCTCTGAGAAGCCTTCCAATGATCATTAGCTGGGTCATGAAGGTTCATGCTTTACAAAAATGCACAAGTACACTAACTTGGTTTCAAACTCTGGATCTCCTGGTATTTTTCAAACATTCAGTACATAATTATACTAGGATAAGAAACATTTTTTTACCCAACAATTCACAGATAAATATTAGTGACATTAAGAATGGTTCAGGAAGACATGGATTAAAATGTAGCAAATTCTTACAAACATGTGCTCTGAGAAGCCTTCCAATGATCATTAGCTGGTTCACAAGCCATCCACAACAGGTATACCTAAGTTTGCAGCACCAATTACAGAAACGCTATTTAGAACTATATGCCATGAAAGTACAATGCTCACCTGTATGTGTCTTGCTTCACTACTAAGCGCTGGAGAGGATTATCTGCATATGGAACCAAGGAGATCTGTGAGATCTGGAACAGGAACAGGTCTTGCTCTACTCCTTTCATCAGTCCAGGCCCACTCTGATCATTCACAAGACCAGCTGGAATGAAGGTCCTGATCTCTTTGCAGTCGAGGTAGAGCAGTGGAAGTTTGGAACTCGTTAGCCAGTCCGAGATACCCGCAGATGGTTGGCTGGATTTCAAGGATCGGATTGATTTCTGTGACTTGGTGGATCGATGTGAGATACTCTGCCAGGACATAACGTCCGATGCGGTGCTTCCTTCGTGCTTAGCCTCAGGGATGGTGTGCATCTTAAAGTCGGGCTTCCTCGGAGCTTGAAGAGAATCTGGCTTGCTGCTGCCTTCTACTGTCAATCCAGCCATCAGAACGTCCAAAGTGGATGCCATGATGGGGCACCAGACGATCAGATCAAATGCCTGCGAGGATAAGATCACTTCGTTCACAAAGCGCTTCTGCTTCAAGGATTCTTCACTCATCTTTGATCCATCTCCTTGCTTCTCGTGCTTCCCGCCGGACATCTTCTGTGCCACCGACGTTCCCAGAGCACAGGTCCATGTCAAGGACATGAAGGCATGCGTCTGTTTGGCTTCGGCTGCTTTGCTGGAGTGCAGGGAGAAAGGATTGTTTGTCTGAGAGTTGGTGCGGAGACGCTTGAAGGGCGGAGACATCTCTATGTTGTGTGACATGGTATCTGTGCAGGACAGGAGAACACCTTTGAATGGTCCGGGTGTCCAGGTTTTCTCACTGAAAGAGAATACAATGTGGCAATGCATTAGATAGAGGGGACCTGGGGAGTGTTTCACAAGACTAAAATCGACTTTAAGTTGGACTTAACTGTGGCAGGCCATTCGTGCCACTGTTTTCTCTCACCATTATGATCTTTAGATAATATTTTTTCCTTCAATCATGAATTATCGAAAAATATAAATTCTGTAGATTTGTGACCATAATTTGTACGTCCCTTGAGAGATCAATGCCAGTAAACGGTGAGAGCAAACAGTGGCATGAATGGCCTGCCATAGTTAAGTCCAACTTAAAGTCGATCTTAATCTTTGTGAAACACCCCCCTGGACTCATACATATCATAGGTTAACTGGGATTACCAAAAAATTCATGTACAAGATTATCTAAACTTGTACTCCACACAGCTGTACTTGAAGGATTGCTATCATTTCTTATACACCACCAATTCATTTGTACCTTCACTTCACTGTAGAGGTGTTGTGGTGGAGGTGATACGTTGCCGGACTGTGGATCACAACGTTCGCGGTTCGAGTCCCGCCGCGGCACTGATGTCCTAAGGCAAGACATTAATCTACATTTGCCACACTTGACCCAGGTGTTGTAAATGGATACCTGGCAGGAGTTAATTCTTTGAAATACTAGAGCGCCGTAATGGCAGCCATGCTAAAGTCTTGGTAATAATTGCGGAGCGCCAGGAGTCTCAAGTCTGACAGACATGAGCGCTATACAAGAACCCACTATTATTATTATTAAATATTATCTTTCATAAACTGTATTTTCCCTTCTCTCCTTCATTTATTTCTTCCTCCTCCTCCTCACACAATGTAGAGTGAGGTAATTAATACATTATTATTCTATGCATGTACAGTTTAACAAAATACCAAACGACTGTAGTCACTGATATCTTTCAATCATTTTAGTGCTTGATCTTACCTTTTCACAAAGTGATGAACATTGAGAGCCCCTACTTTACAAGTGACCTTGGAGTAAACATCTTGAAGGTCAATGCTGGTTGTTAGGTCCTCCATGTCTGCACACAGCTTCACTGCAATGACAGGAACATTAAGATATAATCTAATGATACAAATTTAGTTTCAAACTCTTGACTCTTGACAAATTCATGAAAATATGCATTTATCTTTTACTCTTATTCTTAAAGAGTTATGGTACTTTGTAACATTACTGCCTGAATAAATTGTGCATAATGCATTATCTATTCTAGAATGCTACAAATAGGAATTTGAAAGTTCAATATAAAAATACAAACATTTACTCTGTAAAAGAGGTCATTTATTGCTTAAAATGATATTTGAAAACTGTTTATTAACTCTTCATTTGCCATGGGCCGAAACCCTGGACTGCTAGATTGTTTGGAGTGTGTGATACGTGTACACGGTATGTGTGACAACAGTCGACTGTGGCAGTCTTCCGTTTGTTCCATTTGTCGACCAAAGCAGGTAAAGAGGTAAAGTGGAGACGATGGTTCTATTCAATTGACTAGCTTTTCCACACAGTAACAAAACTGTATGTAATCTTTATATGCTAATGGGCCAATCAAATTTGCACTACAAGTGCAACCATCATTTAGTAAATATTCATTGTAAAACAGAACTTACCATTTAGATCCTGACCCACTGCCATCTTGTCCTTTCCATAGACTACGACCGAAAGTTTATGTAGGGTCCACTGCACCCACAGGGAGAGTTTGACCCCGCACGCAGTCGTCAATGACCCAGCCCCACCCCCTTGGGAGGATGCTGGTGCCTCGCTTGGCATGGATACACTCTGCATCTCCACAGTGCTGTCCGCTTGACCGGACGAAGCCTGACTGCTGGTGGTAGTACTGGTAGCTATGGGAGGCACTGACTTGGAAGGAGACGAGGGGATTGCCTGGGCGGTGCTGCCCCCACGCCTGGGACTTGATTGGAGGCCAGGTGCAGCAGTCGATGAAGATCCAATGTTGGAGAAGTTGAAAGCCTGGACCAGCTCTTGTTTGCATTCTAGGACTCCCTGCAGGAGTTTGTGAACTAAGGTAACCTGTACAACAATCAAATGAATCAAGACTCTCAGAAAAATGGGGTATATTCCAAATCATAATATGCAAGAAAAAATAGCTGGGGCCCGTTTCTCAAAACCGTCATAAGTTAACTAATCAATCAATCAGCACTAGTAAGCTACTAGTCCACTACACGTTTTACAAAGCCCTCTTTGCCAAGATCAAGCGCAACATCCTGAGAGTTATGACGCCTCTCTCCTTCTCTCTCACTCACTGTCTATCCCAATCCCTTTCTTCTCTATCTCTCTCCCTCTTCCCACCTCTTACTGTTTTTCAGCTTCTCTTTCTCTCTTTCAAGAGAATTTCCCTTTCCTCATATTCTTTCTCTCCTTCCCTTTTCTTTTCTCCTAACCCATTTTACACTTTCTCTTTCCCTATTTATTCATATCACACTTTTTATATCATATATGTTTATTTTTGTAATTCCTTTTTGTGTATTAGCTTTCTCTCTTCACTTTGTTTGATATATGTCATCTTTAAGTTGTCTTTCCTATGTATTTATATTCAATTTGGTGTCTATATGATCTGTTTTATGTTTGTAACTCGGACTTGCAGAAAAGCAGTCTTTAAGGCCGATGTGAGTTTTACCATGATTAAATAAATTAAATTCAATAAATTTTATTCACTTCTTCACCATGGATAGCAAAGGAAAGCGTATGGCAAACTTAACTACAAACAAGATCCAAGTCTTGGTCGAAGAAGTGAAAGCAAACAGAGCTATCCTTTTTTCTCTATTTCTAAAGATATCGGATCCTCCAAACAAACAAAAATATGAAATGGGAAGAAATTGCTGAAAAAGTCCTTACGGTTTCGCTGGGAAACAAGCGAAGTGGAGAACATGTGCGGACCAAATGGTCAAGATACCAATCCATGGTAAAAACCAAGGCAAGCCAGCTAAAGCGATATGCATTGAAAACGGGAGGGTGGACTGCCAAAGGACGACCTCGTATTGGACGAAGTGGACAAGAAGGTGCTCGCGGTACTTGGCAAAACTGGCCTAGAAGGTATATCCTTTTTTCTAGTTGCACCGTTTCGATGGGCAAACGAAGTGGGGAAGACGTGCGGACTAAATGGTCAAGATACCAATCGGTGGTCAAAACGAAGGCAGGCCAAATGAAGCGCTACTAGATGAAAACAGGAGGGTGACCTCCAAAGGACGATATCGTATTGGACGAAGTGGACAAGAAGGTGCTAGCGGTACTTGGAAAAACTGGCCTAGAAGGTATATGCTTGTTTTCATAAACTTATCACCACTTACGTGATTAGCCTATAATAATTATACGGTTGACCTGTAAATCGAAATCCTGAAAAAAGAAAAGAAGTGATTTCCAATTTTCTCTGCCTACTGGCCGAACTTTGAATAACAAACGTTGCACGATCATATTGTACTTAAATTTATGAATAATAGCCTGAGGCATAATACACAACCTTGGATTTATTTCATTTAAGTCAATAAATATGACGTTATTTTATTCATTATATCATGACAGAAACCGCTCCTCTTTTTAAAATCTAAAGTGAAAAACTAAAACTACTTCTGTACTTTACAATTTAGAATTTTATTACATCATTTAGAGTTTAGTGAATTTTGTAATTTATTCATCAAAGGTATTGATGGTGGCATCGATATTGATGGTGGCATCGATCTAGCAGCGGCATCGCCAATGACATCGGTTTCTGCGATACCTGCGTCAATTGTGCAGTCACTCACTTCAACATCTGCTCTCACACAGCAAACCACCACTCAACATAAGCACTCCACAAAAACGAATCAAGGGCGCGGGAAACCGAAAGAGAGTTTCTCCCAACAACTCTTATAATGTGGAAAAAGAATAAAAACTGCTATGCCAGCTATTGTACATGAGGAAAAGCTGCAGGTAAGTAAAATGTTTTTTTTTGTTTTGTTATAGATTTCAAATCATTTAGCTGAAATTATATTATCCGTCAATTTCTTGTTTTTAATACTAAATTTTCATTCTTCATTCTTATTTTTTAAGGTGGAAAAAGAGCGGTTTGCAGAAGAGAAAGGCCGAAACTACATGGAAGAGGAAAGGCTAAAAATCGCCAAGAAGACACTCGAATTGAAGAAACAAAAGAAAAAATAGAGTGTATATCAAATACTAAAAATGATCTTTTCGTATTTATTGTATGGATTACGTTCTTAATCGTTTATTGCTTTGGACTGACTGTGATAGGTTGACGAAAAGGAGCATAGAGATTTAAATCACAATAATGATATTGTTTAGTTTTTAAAATCATCCATTTAAGATGAATATCATTAGTTCAGTGTAATTTTGTTGTTGTAATCTTTGTATTAGAATAATCCCAGCTATGAGAATAAACATTCATACATCTTATTTTAGCTTCCAAAAATGTTAGGGTCTGTTTTGACTAAACTATCAAATAAGAGCATCCCACATCCAAAACCTTGTAATATATATATTTTTTGTAGGGATGGATGGAAATTCATTGATGCAGTCTTGCGCAGCAAATATGATCAGAATATTTCTTCTTGTTTTCTAGCCAGTACATCAAATAAACGATCAAAGAGATGGTTCATATCTTATGGTGCATTGCATGTCTTACTGACACACTTTAAATCTGGAGATCATGGCCAGAAAACGAGGGTTTGTGAAGAAATATCAAACACATCGAGAGTCTGGCTGCAAAGACATTACGCATCATAAAGAATGACGATGCTGCGTCTTCTACCCCACCATCCTTCAGTTCTGACAGCCACTCCTCTCCCTCATGTCAGTCTAACTCTCACAGTGCATCTTCTTTTTCAGCAGAGCAAAAGAGTAAGTTATCATCGGAGAAGATAATTTACCTTACAGAAAATTTCAGTGGAAGTAGACTGATAAATGAGCTTTGGAAGAAGTTGCCGGATATATTGCCTTCCATTCGGGTGGAAAAAGATAGAAAAAACAGTATGAATCATGTTTTCGCTGTGTTCTTCTTCCACAGCGTACCGATACAGGATGGCACATAAATGCAAAAAGACTTGTAGACATTTTAACCTTTAGATACCCTTTTCTGTCATCTCCCCTTCATATCAAATTATGGGGCGATGGACGTGAAATAGGAGGTCGTCGCAGTACAGTAATGGGTTTATCTATTCTTAATAATGAAATGCATTTGAGAAACACATCCTTTCAAAGTCCACATCACACATACCCATTTGCAATTTTTTATGAAGGAGACTCGCGTGACAATTTAGAAATGAATTTGATCAATGAAAATAAAAATATTCTGGATGATTTGTGCTCGTTGAAGACACATAAATGCTACCTTTCGGGTGATGAAATGTTTTTAATAAAGATTCTTGATGGATCTGGTGAACTGAGCCCTACATCAGAAGATGGATGGAATCTGTACCACAAAGCCAAAAAGGTTGAAAAAGTCATGTACATGTAGGTGAAACTGGCAATAGAACCAATATCCCAGTTCTCATCGACAGGAACTACCCAGATTCCTTGGCACCCTCTTTACCTTTGAAGAATGTTGTTTTTGATATCTTGCATGGATGTACAAGAATTGTAGAGAAATTACTTAGATTAGAAATAGAAAAGTTGTTGTCTTTGGGCAACAAAAATGAACAGGGACAAGGCCTTAACACTAGTAAATAGCTGATGTCTAACCTTGTAAATAATATAAACAAAAGAGGGATCAGGCAAGGGAATTTTCATATCAATTTTGACAAAGGAGGCAAGCTTGAGCCTATACCACTTAACAAAGATCATGCACTCGGAATTATTAGTCCTCCTCCAGACGGGAGAGAGAGTGATTTCCCTCATGTCTTATCAAATGTTGTACCCAATTTACCTTTGCCTGTTTCATCTCTTCAATCGATATCTAAGTATTTTAATCATGTACCTATATCGGAATTTGACATTGTATGCAACATTTGGGAAAGTTTACATGAAATGTATGTCATTCTGAGATCAGAGCCAAAGCCTGTTCTAAAGGACGGGAAATTAGAAGGCTCACTTTTAACAAATGATTATACATGGGGATACAGTAATGATACGAAACAAAGATATCGACATCATGCCGAGTGTTTTTATAAGTTGATGTGCCATAGATATTCATGGGAGAACTTGACTCCATACATGATAAAATTTATTGATTATGCTATTTTCTTTATGGAACATCTTGAACTCCCCCTTTGAAGGTTCCAAACCGAGGGTGGAGAACACTTGAATTATTGTCATTCATCTTTTTTCTTCCAACATACCACCAGTCATGGAGGGCGATTAAAGATAGATCCTCAGTACTCTTTCCTAGCAACAATGTTTCGTAAGCTGTGTTTTGAAATCTGTAATTTAGAATCAGCCAATGACTTCAATACAGTTGTAGAAGAGCGTGAAGCTGCTTGTAAGATTCAGGCTGCCTTCAGAGGGTACTATACACGGAAAATTGTAAAAGAATGGCATTTAAGTAGAGGTGAAACAGTCCATGGAATTTCAGACTACATAAGCTCTATGCAGAATACTTTGATGCAAGGCAGCTGTGATGATGAACAAATATTGAAAGGAATGACTTTTATTTGTGTCGGTTTTGTACCTCCACCTAGGGGGCTGAAGTTAACACAGCAAACGTTGAGAGAGAAAATTGAGAATCTCGGAGGCAGAACAAAGAAGTCACTGCCCGGCAACACAAAAAGTCGTTCTTCTAAGAAGTATTTTATTCTTGTAAATAAACAAAGTATTTTAAAGGCCAAGAAAGTGAAAATCAGAGAAGCCTACCAACGCTGGTATGTCATATTGGATTATGAATTTATTTTCAAAAGCATTCTGGAGGCAAAGTTACCAGAGAGTAATGATTTCACAGTCGGCCTAGAGGCAGTTCTCGGCAATGTTTTACGAGAACAAACTTTGCACGCACAACATTACAGCACAATTCCACGTATGATAAGCATGGTGAAAAAAAAAGACAAACAAATGGAACCAAGCCTAAAGCTCAGCCCAAAGTGCATGCTAACCCAGCCTTGCTATATGGCGATATAAAAAGAAAAGAAGTTCTTGCAGAGAAGAAATTGTCCTTCCAAGAACAAGGCAAACTACATGGCTATTACTGCAAGGAATTTAAGAACCTGTCAGTAGAGCAAAGGGCATATTACCATGACATATGGAAAAGGAGAAAAGAAGAACAAGATGCTGCAGCCAAGAAGGCAAAGCAACTGAGTTCCTACAATTCGTCATGTATGCCTTTATATAAGAGATGTATACGATTATAGATTACAGTTTCATGTAATTTTTTTAAAATATTATGTTTATATTCTTATGTAAATGTTTGCACGTGTAAACAGATAAGAGCACCCGGAGCTAAAAATTTAAGTCATTTATTAAATTACATGCTACATGAACATATCACTTGTATTTTTGCCATAATTGACATAATACAATGCGATTGTGTTGTATTCTTGCTGCTGTTGATCACTGAGAATTAAAATGCTTTATACTTCACTTATTGCTTGCTTTGTCTACAACATGGACTTGTATCGATCTTGAGACACATACGGTTCTCATCATTAATGTTACATATTGTAATTACATATTTTATTGCTTGAACATAATCTTTAGTACTGGTTTATCCTAAATTTTCAAACGGTTCTTTGCCGGCTCTTTGTATACCATGCATACCATGCTTGAAATATGAGTTCATATCACACGCCAATGTTTTTTTGCTAAGCTATTTGTGAAATATATCCACATTTTGAAAAATTTCACCAGAATTGCTTAATTTTTCCATTATCTAATATCTATGAATCTCTATTCATTTTTTTTAAAGAGATTTATTAGCAACATTGCAATGGATAAACTATTTAAGGATAGCAATCACTTACAGTGGAATCTAGTAGGAAATTATGTTAAGAATTATGTGCTTGATTCACTTGTATCATACATGATGTAATAAAACTGCATCTTATTATTTCTGTTATGAAGTTGAAAATTTAGAACTTGGCTCCAGGTATATTTTGAGAAACAACTGTTTGTAATGCTAAATATATTACTCATTGCGGATGTAGTATCGAAAATAATATCGCTAGTGATATTCGTTTGTCTCGCAATGTGGTCAAAAAGGAATCTAAAAGATCTCGGCGTTTCGTGCGCCGCTGCAACACGTCAGGTGATAAAACTATGTAAGCAAGGGTGCTTTATACTTGGGAGGACGGCGCGACGGTCTATAGTCGATCGATATCGAAACAATAATGCACAAGGCCTATTGCATAATCAGCCGATAGGCCAATAGGCCTTGTGCATTATTGTTTCGACATCGATCGTATAGACCGTCGCGCCGTCCTCCGTAGAGTATAAAGCACCCTTGCTTACATTAGTTTTTATCACCTGACGAAGTGTTGCAGCGGCGCACGAAACGTCGAGATCTTTTAGATTCCTTTTTGACCACATTGCGAGACAAACGAATATCACTAGCGATATTATTTTCGATAACTGTTTGTATGTTGTGTCAGAGTTATTGTGAACCTAGATGGACATATTTTTTTTCCAATTTTGTAAGTTTATAATAGTTTATAACGACAGTGTGCATGTAAATATTAATATACTATAGTTATCTTTGCCACATGAGTTTTATGCAATAATACTAGTGCTCTTAATATACTTGTGTCTTGCCTCAAACAAAGCCTAGTTTCATTCTGCTCAGTCTGATAACTGTGCAATAATATCAGGTGCATTATTATACAAATAATGAATGCTTGAGTTGAAAGATTAACGTTCTATTCAACGAGGCATCAGCCGAGTTGAATAGAATTAACGTTAATCTTTCAACGAATGAAAATATTTGCACTATTGAACGAATGAAAAACATTCATTATTTGTTTTATACAACATCTTTCAACAAATTATGCTTTGCTCCTTATATTAAAGATAAATTAAAGTTGGAGTCGGGCCTTCTCGATTACATTCAGATTGCCTCCGCGTCAGATGCGCGCAGCTAATAACAATGGGATACGTGCAGGGCAGAGAGGTACGTACGCGTCGCAGTCTGCATATAACCAAAAATGCACGGTCGTGCAATAGTATTATTTATTGAATATCATGTGACCAACAATCATCCAATCAAATGACAAGGATCTACGTAGGTGTTGTATAATACGTTTTATATGAGGACAAACTCACAATACAAGAAGGACATACATTTTCTATCAGTTTGTGAAATTTATGGGAAATAGGTATGAAAAGACTTTGTATTTAAATTTGGCATATGTTTGTTACTTGGGAAGCAGGCGAATTCATTATATATTTTTGTTTTATATATGGGATCAACAGGTCATAGGGCACGTTTTATAATGTTGAAATATTAATTGTAATATTCTAATAACAGTTATGTGCACCTTCAAACTTGGTTTCTACATTTGTCTTGTGCTATTTAAGGACTTAGATTTTAGGTCACGTGGTCGAAGATGACAGGTTTGAGCAAAAATGCATGTATGAAAAGTTTCATATATATATATAATGGCAATAACTTGTTACACTCTTACATATTTGGGGTTAAAAGTCATTAACTTGGGTGCATTGTTTGCCTGTGTGCAATGGGCTCTAGTTTCGAGAAAAAAATATGACCACCATTATGATGTTCTTTCAGTTATTTGTCATTCCCATAATTATGCGCCTTTTTCTTACAAATCATGTTAACTTGTCAGAAACTGCCTCCGTACATTAATTGTTGTTTGCAACCATAAAGTTATATAAAAATAAAGACAACCAATGCATGAAATGTGCATATATTTAAATTAATGTGTCTGCAAATGTGTATGCTTGCCTGCTTGGTAGATAACAATGTGGATGAATCACTCTCTGTGGAGCATGCGCATAGAGGGGTTAAACCCCCTTTGGCTCACTAAAAATATTTTAAAAAGATATGGAGGGAAAAAGAAAGAGAGAGAGAGAGAGAGAGAGAGAGAGAGAAAGAAAGAGATTCCCGGAATTCCAGCTGAACAAATTAAAATGCAAAAAATAAAGAATAGAATTAGCAAGTATAGGAGTAGGGTATCCGCTGCCCTTATATCATAATCGCAGTTTTTGATGTCGAACGCATTTATCGAACTCGGTTTCGGTTGCAAAATTTTTTCTACGGGATTAGGAAGGTATTAGGTGCTAGGCATTGATTGATTGTTTTATTAAACAAATTATTGTAATTGAAGCAGGGAATGATCCCCGGCAAACCTTGGTGGTTTTTGATCACCCCCTCTGCAGGTTCATCTTTCGTTTTAATGCTTTTATATTTGATTGTAATTTATATTGTCTTTTTATGAATCTGTGATAAATGAAATTGAAAAAATTGAAATTGAAAACCGATTTATCGATCACGGAATCAACACCTCGTTATGTATTTTACAAGTGACTACTTTGTATTTTCTACACGTTTTGTGAACTGTATTGGATCTAACGGTGACACTATTTTCAATTGTTTAATTTCTGAATTTATACAAATATTCTATCATTCAGTCATTTATTAATCCATCCATCCATCCAAATATGTGAGTCTTACCTGAGCATCGGAGCACTTGAATATCACTGCAGGCATATCGGTGTGCACACCTAGACCTAGGCCTGGTTTCTCTTCTCCTTCAGAGGGAGGGTGTTTGTTGGCTGTAAGGGCCAGTGTAGTGGAGATTGCCATTGGCTTCAGCAGGTAGTACACCCTCTGGCAGTCGTGGAGTGAGTACATGGAAAAGTCTCTGGCCTTGATGGTCCATGGAAATTTCTCTCCTAGAATTAAGAAAGAAAATAAAATGAGGGAGATGTAAGATATATCTAATTAAACTTTTAATGTCCAATCATTCACTGATCGCTAAATTTGACTGCCTCCCTCCAACTGAAGGCCCCAAATAACCTACAACTACGATTAACAAGTTTATATGACTATTCAGAACTTCACATTGGAATTTTACAAGGTTGAACTTGCAATTACTTTAGAAATTAAATCGAGTCAGATCGTATAGTGAGCAGTGAGCTTTAATCATGGAAAATTGAACTGCCCTGTCAAGGAGGCGTGATGGCTCAGAGGTATAGCAGTGGTCTTCAAATCAGGAGGTCACGGATTCAAACCAATGTTGATGCAGTAGTACACTTTGGTACAGCAGCCTAGGAGAGGACTTAAAAGCCGTCGGTCCCCTGGTTGCTTACTTACAAGCACACGTATGCTTTCTTAGCAGTCATAGGTAAAACAACCCAACCAAACCAACCAAACCAATAGTCATAACCCACCCTCTTAAAATGCTATCATCTACGAGATAAGATAGACCATTGCAAGAGATACCTGGATCTTGAGGAAGGTCCATCCTGCTGAGTGGTATATCCTGATCAGGATCTACAGCCTTGTGACCCGAGCTGTGGACAGACAGGGCTGGTACACACACAACCAGCACCGCAGGAGGAGGAGGTGGTGGTGGATAGTCTGACCCTTGACCTCCAGAGGTCACAAGGTCACATAGGCATTGTGGGATGGTGGTGTCGGAGGATGGGAAGGTGAGGTGCTTTGTTGGCCAGGCAACGATGCATGGGGAAACATCCACCTGGGAGAATATATTAACAGCAATTCTGTGGTTAAATTTTATCTAGAGTTCTGGTGTTGAAGCAAAACAAACAGAATCTCACACAATTTACACAGACTGATCAAGACAACAAATAAATGATATCTGCTAAACTTTGATAATCACTGAGCAGGGAAATATCAGAAAATTAAGAGCATGATCATACTATAGAACTAGTTCAACATGTCTGATTTTTTTTTTTTTTTTTTAAAGGTATAGACCAGTTTTGAAAACGCCCCTCTCTCAAAAAAATGAAATGGAAGCTCTCATTACCAATCATGTGAAAGAATATGTTTTGACTAATACGTGATGATACAAATTTTGCGGAAAGTCGGAAACCACCTACAATTGATATATTTGGTAAATTATTATATCTATTGGGACCAAATAGATATCGCGCACGTGGTCGCGTAGTCCCATATACATCTTTCTGTGTACAGTGCTTGTAACTTTACCAATACTGGGCCAAATTTCTTATCATTTTGATGATTCCAGAACCTTGCAGTACGCACCAATACTTATATGCTAGATGATCAAACGTTTCTTTCAAAATGCAATCGCATGACCAGAACTGGTCTTTCTCTTTAAAGTTTGTTTACATTTTGCTGGTCTAAACAACAAGTTATTGGATGAACATGATAAACAATCAAAAATTACTTTGAAATAGTCACATTTGTATCACTCAGACTCACCTTTACCTATACAATAAAGTCAAGTGATGCACTTATTCATCGGTTGATAATATCAAAAGATTTTTTTTTTTTTAAATTAAACAGTGATATGTAAATCCTGACTCACTTTCACAAGCTAAGTTACTACTATGTTGATTTAAAGGTAGGTTTATGCATTTGTAAACCATAAAATTGGCAATGAACTTAAACAAAATATGCATACATGTACCTGGATAATGAGCTCTTTCAGTTTTGCTATGACTTCATCAAATTGGTTTACTTGGCTGCTAGCTTCAGCCTTACTGACATCACCATCTTCCATAACAGCAGTGACTGTTAGAGACTTCTGCTTGCTGAATTTACCGCCACTTTTTGGCCCCTTGTAGGTCTCAGATCCTGTGAATCACATACAAAAACACATGAGAGAATAATTTCACTGAAGACACTACAGTCTTAAATAAAGTAATTCAACTCACCTTGGGTCATATTCAATATTATCCAATGTGTATGTATACATCAGTTGAAACAGAAATGAATTATTAGCAAATCAACATAATTAATCTGTCCTAATGAATGGATAAAATTATTGTCCCCCTAAATTGTCCCCAAGAATCACACCCACGCATTGGTACATCATAAATTTGCGAATTCTGAAGAAAAATGTATATAATAATAAGATGACATGGACAGGAACAATTTAAAATGGCTTCTTAACCAGTAAATATTTTAATTTACAGGCATTTTGGTAGTTTGTGAAAAATTTGGCAATTTTGAAAAAAAATATGGCCTGTAATATCTCATTCTCTCATCTTGACTCACCTTGGGAGGATGCCTTCTTGGCTTGTGACCTCATCTCAGTGGGTAAACTCTTTTCTGTCCTATCTGGTGAATCAGAATCCCTTGAGATGCGAGAGGTCACCAGTCTCCTGCCTGGCTGGTAGAGAAGCCATGTATACAAAACTGGGTCCAGGCAAACGGACGTTCCTTCTATCTTCAACAGGAGAGCACCTAGGGAACCTGAAATGGAATCACCATCACCATCTCCCGTTTATTTCACATTCGTTAAAAGTAGCGAATTAATAAAAATCATGGAAATCAACCAGAACTGTGTTTAATAACTATTGATTGGCGGTATGGAAATTACAGTACAATCCTTCCTGTAAATCTTTTACCATTCCTTGCAATGGAAACATGAGGGTTAATTTTTTTGCCTTATTCCATTATTAGCCCCAAAAAAAAAAAAAAGAATTTGACTGATCAGAATAGTGCAAACAAAAGAAATCTAAACATTATGTGTGAATCTTACAGTCATTGTATGGCTATTCATGCATACATATTATATTATATTATAATATAATATTATTACTGTTATCATGTGAACTGTCAAAAAATTTCAATTCTACTGATGCCAGAGGCCACAAAAAAATTTAAATCTGTGACAAGCTTTTAAGTTCAGAGTAGGCCTGAGTCGGTATGGTCGGTCACACCGGCTCCCGACCGTTGCTGTCGGGTTCCGGTTTCGTTTTTGGAAACCGACACCCCAAAAGAAATAATGACATATATAAGAAATCACACCACCAACATTCATCCACCTTAAATCTATTTAGTATTGGATTTTGACCAGCTTGTATTTTATATTCTAGCTCATCCCGAATAGATCCGAATTGCCGATATAAATAGGGGTTGCACAGAAGTTCGCTGTTAGCGGCATGGGGTGTTTGTTGTTGCCAGCGCAGACGGCAAGCTATTGGTCTTGGCGTGCGGGTTCTACGATGCCCGTGCCAGCCGCCACGTGCATGTGCGCGGGAACATAATATTTATAAAAGTACTGAGTAGAGAGTCTGGCCTGTGTGTGTGTGTGAGAGAGAGAGAGAGAAAGAAAAGGTCGGAAAAAGACAAATGAATATAGACCGGGGACGGGAGATGGAAGTAGAGGGCAGAAGAAAAATGAAACCAGAGCATGCAGACGGGGAAAAGAAGGACGAAGATGTAAGGAGATATTATGATTGACTATTGTTACACTATGATGACTTAAGCTGGCAAATAATGGCCTTTTTCTTTAATTGATTTACTTAATGTGAAGAGTCTTATAAATTTATATATGTCAAATTGTATGACCTTTTACATAAAATCATCGCTCATCCATCTTTTAACAACATTTCACCGTTACGTTCTCGTAAAGTAAACAATTAGATATACAATTTAGGATAATCAGCGCACATGTGGAAAAGGGATTATAAACCGCTTAGAGGCATTATGCAATTTGCAGTATATAAATATCTTATTATTATCATTATTAATTTATTATAATATAAAGACTTATAACCAGCCCACCAAATAAAGCAGGGACGGATAGTCACGAAGTAATGCACGCCTTTAGCTTTGTTAGATTAAGTGGGGATTAGCGGGTACACGGACAGATAATCCCTCAAAGCCTTTACAAAAGAATCGACGAGCTGGCTTAATTTCCACTGAAACAATGAGAATTTGGGCTTTATCTAAACAACTTCCTCAGCTTTGTAACATTTATATTGTTCGTCTTGGTATTACTTAACACACTTTCTCGGTTGGCTTTATCGTTATCATACATTTATTCTCTCGCTCTCGCATACGTCATCGCATACGCTATCGCATACGCTATCGCATACGCCATCGATTTAATATTTGACTGTTTCGACATCATGGGCAAGATAAGTAAAGTCTGGAAAGTTTTTAACAAAACTGCCGACGATGAGCGATTTCGTCAAAGCACCGCCGACACCCATGAGGAGGGAAATGATCACAGATAAGATCGTTGAACTGATCGCTCGCGAAGGTTTGCCTTAAGTCTGGTGGAGGCGGGCACCTTTAAGGCATTGCTGAATTGCCTTGTGCCAGGCTATGTGACTCCGACGAGGAAGACCATTTCCAATAGGATCAGATTATTGTATCAGAACAAGAAGGAGAAGGTACGGGAGTCCCTCGACAGTGTCCAGCACGTATTGTATACTACAGACTGTTGGACGAGTATTGGTACTCGTGATTATATGACTGTGACGGCGCACACAATCGATGAGGATTGGTGTAGGTCGAACTTCGTCCTCGAGACGAAACCCGTGAGGGGAGTTGGCGAGGAGGCAGGCCAACCACAGCGCCACACCACCGAAGTGCTCCAAAACCAGCTAGAGAGGGTCGTCGAAGATTGGGGCCTTGGGAGGAAGAGCATGGCAGTAGTCCATGACAATGCCGCCAACGTCCGTCGGATCGGAGAGGGTATCGACGCGGCTGATGTTGGATGCGCTGCACACACCTTGCAGCTATGTGTAAACACTTCAATGGATAGCGCACCAGCGATCAGAACCCTTTCGGCAGCGGCATCACGGCTCGTAGGCCACTTCAAGCACTCGGTTGTCGCTACAAAGGCTCCGGAGGCTCTGGAGGCGGAGCAGAGGCAGATGGCGATCGCAGAACACAAGCTCGTTCAGTCCATGAAGACAAGGTGGAACTCCACGTTCGAGATGTTTCAGCGACTGAAGGAGCAGAGATGGGCCATCTGCCGTGTTCTGAGCAACAGGAGACACACCAACCTGGGGGATGCCCGCACCCTCGAGCTCAAAGACGAACAGTGGCGTCTGCTCGACGGGCTCATCATTGCCCTTGAGCCCTTCAAGGTAAATAAATCAATACTAAGTACAAAACGAATGATTATTAATTTATTGTTAATATGAAATATTATTATTTAATTAATATTATTGCCATCGTTGATTCGTTATCATTGGTTTTTACATTTCATCATCATTATTCTTAATTATCTCTGTCATCATTTATATTACAGGTTGCTACTACCGTGCTTTCCGGAGAGGAGCAGACGACATTATCCGTCGTGGTTCCCATCATGGCTGGCATCCTCAACCATCACCTTATCGTCAACAAAGACTTTTGCTTCTAAACAAAACTTCAAACAAAAACTTCACTTCTATTTGTATTTTTGTCTCATTTGATTATAGATTTCAGCTATGTCCAGCGGCAGTCCGGGATACTTCCGAGGCAGTACCCGTAACTCCAACGTTGAAGGCTTCTGCTCCTGATCCTCGACACAAGACTTTGGCATTTGTTGCACGGGCTACGAGAGAAGCGGTGATCGCTGAGCTGTGTGATGAACTACCACCCCGACCACCAAGACAGCGAAGGCTTGCTGGTGATGATGAGGATCGACCAGCTACCTCCTTGGCCGTAGATTTCCTGCTAACTGGAACGAGGCAAGGTCCGGACGATGAAGCTGATGTCGCCGTCGAAGAAGATGCCGACGAAATCGGATTGTATCTTCAGCACGCTGCTCCACTTCGCTCGACGGATCCAACTGTGTGGTGGGCAGAGAATGCAGAGAGGTTTCCTCGGGTGTCTATCCTAGCCAGGCCAGAAAGTATTTGACAATGCCCGCCACGTCAGTACTGGCCGAGAGGATTTTTTCCTCAGCCGGAAACATTGTAAACAAAAAGCATAGCTGTCTCGACTCGGACAATGTAGACATAATTGTCTTCCTAAAAGACAATCTTAAGAAGTAGACAGGAACATATGAAACGCAAATGGAACAAATCAACCAAATGGAAATGTTTAAATCGACAAAAACTCTTCACATTTCTGATTTGTTATTATATATCTTGCTTGATTTAATGTGGAGATTTTCTAACTCAACTTTTTTCATTTGTTATTGTTTAACTTAAACCCGCTTAAACCAGTTTCCCAAGATTACGTAATTAAGTGGTTAATAAACTTAATTTGTTCTATAGACGTTTCTTGGATGCCAGTTATAAAAGTTTGTTTGATTTTGTTACCAGAAGTCCAGAAGTCCAGAAGTCCAGAACCAAGGAACTCCTTGCCATAACTCAGTCATAATCGTTGTAACTTATACTTACGTACTTGTAAATTGTAATGCATACTAGCAAGTTGCTAGTGGCAACTGGCAACAGTTCTTCTTTTGTCGGCTTGTTTTAACTTGTTTATTTATTAAACGTTTTGTTGCTTCTAATCATATCGTGCACACAAGTCTTGTATTTATTTCAATGTTATAACAAACAATGTAGACAAGTGAACAGTTGTCTTCTATATTTGAATGAAACCTGCAGAGCTTTGAAAGAGTGTATGAGATGGGAACTTGGGATGGAAGGGAGTGTAAGTGTGAGAACAAAAATGAAACGGACATCTTCGAGACTTAGAGAAAGTGATAAGATGGGGAGGGCGTGAGAGAAGGAGAGAGAGAGAGGGGAAGACACAATGACTGGTCAGACGAGAGAGAACAAGATGAATAGAAATTAGGGTGAGAGGGAGAAAGATAGATTTAAATTAAAATTTGGAATAAAGACCATCAGAGCTCAATTGAGATAAAATGGGAGAGACCGAGAGAGATAACAATAAAATACAAAACTGCAAGAAAAGAGAAAGAGAGAGAGAAAGATTAAAAGAAGGCAAAGCAAGAGAAACCAAGGAGGGATGGTGCAGTCAAAACTTAAATAAAAAGTCAACATAATAATTTAATAAAATTAGATTTGAATTAATTATCTTTCACAGAATATTAATTGAATTATTTTCCACTTTTGGCCTACTTCCATTGAAAGATAAAACGACAAAGTTGGACAAACTATACGAAAATATGAAGTAACGAACGCACAGAAACTTCAATAAATTTACACTTCAGAACGACAGAGAATAAACGTGATTTTAAAACTATTTGATCATACACGAGGTTGGTGCATGGGGCAGACATTAATTCAATTTTCTGCTACAAAGACCATTAGACCGAAGGGGAATATGTGTCCTAAATACTGTGAAGGCCCATCAACCAGCTAGCTCGCTCAGAAAATCTTTGTACGGGGCGCCATGCGGTGTGGACTTTGGACTCGCTGCAGTCAATATATTTGCCAGTCAAGGCTTGTACAATTATTAATGTTTTTTTAAATTACAGTCAAACCTGTCTACAGAGACCGCCTAAGGGAAGCACAAAAAGTGGTCTTTGTAGACAGGTGGTCTTTGTAGACAGGTTCCTTTAGTACATGTTTCAATGAGAAACCATTTTCAAGGGAAACAAAAAATGTGGTCTTTGAAGACAGGTGGTCTTTGTAGACAGGTGGTCACTAAAGCAGGTTTGACTGTATATTCTTTTCCTTTCGTACGCGAACAACATTTACAATAATGATACAAATTTCCACGTTAGTAGGTAGCATACTTCTGTTAAAAAGGGGAAAAAATAGTACTATATCGACAATGTTGCCTAGTTCTGCCGAGCAGTTTAGATCACCGCAAACAGATACAGACTGAACATAGACTAATGTGTGTAACTCTGTATGTATGCTGGTGATATGCGCTATTTATAGTTCAGAGCAATTTCATCTGGGAAATTTTGTGTCACGAGACATTATTGGATACAAAACTATGAATAAATTACATTTTAAAAAAGTGTGTAATGAAAATTAACGGTCATACTTTTTTTTTTCTGCGGTAAGACGCATAACATGTTTTTTTTTTGTCCAGTGTACCTTTATGTTTGTCATTTTGCGGTAGCTGAGCAGTGACTGTAAGGAAGCAAGCCTCATTGGTTCTTGGGCTAGTGACAGGGCTAGCAGTGGCCCTGGGGGTTGGTACCATGCAGGTAGTCAGATGAATCTTGTCGGTCTGGAGCGGACCCTGAAACACAGGTGTGGGAACATCTTCACCTATGCAGATATGAAGAGAAAAACAATCATGAACAAATATTCTGGAATTTCGAAGAAAAACACAATTACTTGTTGTGATGACAAGGAAATGGAAAATGACACAAATACTGAATGAGAATGAAGATGATAAATTTAAGATGTATCCAAAACACATAGCATACCTGCAGAGTGAACATCTCCACAAATTTGGTACAGTATTCAAAACAAAGTTTGCTTCTTTTCTTGCATGGTCTTAAAATTAATATACCCTTTCCCCATGTCTCCTCAAACAATAAGCAACCCTTCACTAAAGAGCATGATTTCACTGCAAGGGATGGGAATCTCAGCTGTAAAATGTTCAGTTGACAAACTAATAAATTTAAACAGAAAATCTACAAATTTATGATAGAATGCTGCAACAGAGTTGATTAGTATAATTTGTATAGATTCTAAACCACTTTGAAAAACCCAAGACAATTAAGGATATACTTATCCCCTGGGAAGATAGGGTTCAAGGTCATGAATCCGTGAGAGTCGATGGTTTGTACAGATTCTAAACCACTTTGAAATACCCAAGACAATTAAAGATCTACTAATCCCATGGGAAGATAGGGTTCAAGGTCATCAAATCCTTGCATCATTGCCATCATATTACCACCTAACCAACCTGTATCCTCACCATGGTCTTTGATGGCAACATTCGCTTGTCCGATGCTTCCAGAGACAGCCTTGACACAGTCATTGAGGACACATCTACACTCCAAACTGGACAAAGAGGCTACCATTCCAGCTTGACCTTCTGAGGTATCACTTCCTACAGATGAATAAAAGGAAACGAGAATACCAATCAAAATAAATTTCCTCTAAGTTCATTTTGAATGAAATTAACAATCTTTCGCTACTTTCATGTGGGGTCCATATTTGAATGCATTTTCAGCTGCAAATAACTGAATCACACCATTATTTTTTCTTTCTTTGTGAAGTGACTTGACTTGACATGAAATAGGCCATCATTACCAGCTCGTTCTAGTTTCTGGTTGAACATGAGTATTCAAAATGACAGGTACCGGTATACAAATGGCACTGAACTAATTTCATATACCACTACTACCTTTACTAACCTGCAGTTGTAAATACATCCTGCATCAAGCTAGTCTCCTGTAGCCAGTTGTTTGTCTGACTTTTGCCCATCCAGCTCTGTTGGATGTAGATGAGGAGAAAAAGTTGAGCCTTGGTGGAGTCTAATCTGGCTGCTGGTACCTCTAGCATCATTTCTGACTTGACAATGTTGGGGTCGGTCCTGAAAGGCAAGGGCAGAAAAAATGTAGGGCTTTACAAAAAAAAATTAATCTCTATCTCAAACACCAAAACAGCCTCTGAGGAATTGACTCTTCTAACCCTGCCACCTGCTCGGGCGTGGGATTTACCAATTTTCTTGCTGAATCATACACTGAAGGGGATGAATATGTTCTGTATTTATTTGAATACCGGTACTACAGACCAATGAAATTTTTAATGCAGTTTGGTTCTTTCTTTAGATTTATCAATGTTACTGATTTGTATTAAAAGGAGATTAAAGACAGCAATATGCATAGGTTGCCAATTGTTGAATAAATTCACTGGAATGAAAAACTATGAATTACATGAAAAATAAAGCATTCTGTGGGGAAGAAATACAGATACAAATAAGTCTTATCACAAGTTTCATGGCATCATCAAAGTTCACACATTTTAACCCTCGACCTTTCGATTGAGGGTCAAGCAAATGGACCACTATACAGAGGTGCTCCCATTCCTCCCACCACATGTACCTGCTGTTTTATGTTTCATTTGTGGTATTTTGTTTTGGTTGGTTGGTTGTTTTGTTTTTTAATTTCTGTAATATTTCACTAACCAGTACATAGGAAGGCACAATGTTTTGGACAGTCCGGCAAAGCTGCATGGCTTGAGTAGTTGAAGGTATGGAGGTGAGGGGTCACCACCAGCACAAGGGTCACAGGTTAAACCAGCTTGCAATCCAAATACCTAAAGAAAATGACGATATAGATGAGAACAATAAATTTTCTTACAATTTATTTTTTTATGTCTGCAAAATCTGGTATTTAGCCAATGTCAGGAAAGTACTACACATTATGTATGTCCCTGTCAGACAATGCTTTGAACACATTCAACAGTTTTAATAATGTAACAGATGAGAGAAGGGGGGGGGGGGAATGAAATGAAATAAACAGTGTGCCTCAAAGCCAAAAGACATATGAAATGACCCCCCAAAAAGTTGCCATATATTCTTGCTGCAAAATCGCTGACATTAAGCCCCTCTAAAGTGTTACGAGCCCCAAAAAATTTGATGGCAAAATTTCACCTAAATTGTATCATAATGTGAAAGAGGATGTCATTTAAGACACATTTCTGCAAAGATTTTCAAACCAAATGTGTTTCAAGTCGAACATTGATTAAAGAATACAAAATCTAGGTTATCTGCGTACAACAGGAAACCAAAATTATGTATTCTTTTCTCAATATTTGTCTTCAAACACATTTTTTTTTTTTTGGGGAGGATCTTTGCAGAAGTGTGTCATTACATCCTCTTTCACATTATGATACAATTTAAGTGAAATTTTGCTATCAAAGTTTTGGCGAATTTGGGGCTCCTAACACTTTAGAGGGGCTTATACAATTTGCAAAAGTTTCACGTTTTACAGTATTAAAAGATTTGCCTAAGAAAAAAAGAAGGAAATTTAAGTGTAAAATACCTCAAAATGCATTTTTCTTTAATATGACAATTCTTGAGACTCGTGGGTACAAAGCTATGTTATTACATTAGCCTTGTAGTAGTTAATGACTGTTGATGTATAATATTATACCTTGATGCTTTTCTGGCCATAGCAGTGGTGCAGGAGAGCTGAGCTGGGGTGAGATACTTTGCTGGCCGCTGCAATGAGTTGCCTAGCATACATGGGCACTGTGACTTGGTAATCCCCTCTCTCGCATTGGATCCTCACCGCAGGGATTGCAGTACCTTGGACTACAGGCACAAATGGGCTCTCCTGATCATAGAGGGATTAAACAATAAGGTTAATGGTCAGTAGAGGTGGTGTCAGCTATTTGCAAGCTGATGTGACAGATATGCTCCAAAGCATTTAATGGAACCCTTTCCTAAAGATAAAAACAAAATACGAGATCAAATTTTGCTGGCTGCTGCGATGAGTTGCCTGGCGTACATGGGCACTGTGACTCGATAGTCCCCTCTCTTACACTGAATCCTCACGGCAGGGATCACAGTATCTGGGACTTCAGGCATCAATGGACTCTCCTGATTATGTAGGGATATAACAACGATAATGGTCATCAGAGGTGGTGTCAACTATTTGCAGAAGTGATGTGACACATATGATTGAAAAAATACAATGGAACTTTATCAAAAATACCAGCTTGTCTCCAATCATAAAAACAATTGTGAAATTTCATGTTGAGAATTTTTAATAAAGTACAGTGTGTTTCTTTACGATGAAACTCTACGTCCCCAGCAATATATTTCTCGAGTTTGGATCATTATGCTACATCAATTTTAAACAGGCAATGTCAAATTGATTTGCGTACAGGAGATGGATCTATTGATTAATACAATGAATGGTCCTAGATTGAACCATACAGTGGATTGTTCATTCTCAAAACTTTGTGTTCATTACAAGATCAACCATGATGAAGCAAAAACTTATGTGTCCTTTCAAAATTTGAAGAAAAAAAGGTATATCTTCAATATATCTACTAGCTATAGATATCTTACCTCACTGCAACCGCTGGTGTCATATTCTCCATGTTCTGCAGCTCTGACGATGACATCGAGACCCAGTACAGCGAAGTGAGAGTTCCTCTGAGGAATGGACTCTTCTAACCCTGCCACCTGCTCGGGCGTGGGAATGGGGCGCTTTTCATCAACAACCTCTGAAACGACAAAGAATAATAATAATAATAATAATAATAATAATAATAATATTGGATTCTTACATAGCGCACGTATCCACCTTGCAAGGTGCTCAAGGCGCTCCAACATTACCTGGTTATGCTAGGCTGCCGATTTTGGCGCTCACAGCATTCAAGGAATTCCTTCCTACCGGTACCCATTTAACACCTGGGTGGAGAGTGGCAAGTGTAGATTAATGTCTTGCCAAAGGACATTAGTGCCACGGCGGGACTCGAACCGCGGACCCTGTGATCCACAGTACGAAATGAAAAGAAACACAGGAGAGGTGTGTGATTAAACTCTGGTAAATTATAACGGGTGATTCCGTTAGCTGTGTTCCACACAATACAAGTCTTTTATCTGTTTGTTTCATCCAAAAATGAAAATCCTTCCGATCATTGATTAATGGTTCTTTCTGGTATCACCACCACAAGTCAAAGGTCATATCAAGAGATTTTCAAATTTTCAGATGAAAGAAATGGATAAAGGGCATATGCTGTATAGGGCATATTGCAAGAAAACAGCCTAAAATAGCTCTAGGAATCTCAGAAAAAGAGCTCTAGTGAAAAAAAAGCAAATTCCTGAAGGCAATCTAATTTCTGATCTAGCAAATCCCAAAAAGAGCTCCCAAAGACCAAAGAGAAACAAGTGAAACGCTCTCGGCGGTCTCGCCTGCATTACGCAATTCGGCATTACGCAATTCGATATGATGAAAAATTGAGGTTGGGACATTATTTTTATAGGCAGGGTGGCCCATTTGCAGACCCCCGAAAATGAAATCCTCTGAATATAATAAGCATTTTGAAGTGAATATTGATTATGAATCATCAGAATAATTATTTACTGTATCATAAGAATACAATATAATGAGATTTAGTGTATGGGTAAGACTATAAATGTTTCAATGCTTGTCAGTAATTTACAAATAAAGTTATCTAATAAACTTTTTAAGAAAAGAGGATTTTTCAGCACTTTGTGTAAAAACAATTGGAAGGTAGAGCCCATCTACATCACATCACGTCTCATTAGCATAATGAGAACATTATTATGAGATATACTCCAATATATATTATCCAAACATCAATATTGTCACCTAGCTGTAACTGATCATGTACATACTAGGCCTGGGATCGAATACTAAAATTACTATTAGAATATTCATGGGAAAGTACTGAATGATTCGAATATTTACTTTCATGAAATATGAACAAATAACAACAATTTATTTATTAATTCTCATATTAAATTTTGAGAACATAATCCAAGTCTACTGACCTAAAATGACCTTTGACCTTGACTTTGTGACCTGGAATTTGTGTCACATGATTTGTGATACTTGATAGCCCTTGGGTACAAGTTTCATGGAATTTGAACAAACACTTTTGAAATTATGCTAAAATTTCAAAATCTTGATGTTGATGCCACAACAAAGTCTAAGTTTCCAGACCTGAAATGACATTTGACCTTTACTTTGTCACCTAAAAGACTAATAACATGATTGGTGATACTTGATAACCCTTATGTTCAAGTTTCATGGAATAGGAATGTATACTTTCAAAATTATGATAACAATTAAAAAATCTTAGCCTGATGCCACAACATAGTTAAGTTTGTTGACCTGAAATGACCTTTGACCTTGACCTAGTGGGCTGAAATTCTACTCACATGATTGGGGATACTTGATAACCCTTTAGTCTAAGTTTCATTGAATAAGAACTTATACTTTCAAAATTATATTACAAATTCAAAAACTTAACCTCAGGTTAAGTTTTTGATGATGATGCCACAACATAGTCTAAGTTTGTTGACCTGAAATGACCTTTGACCTTGACTTTGTGACCTGAAATTTTCCTCACATGATTGGGGATACTTGATAACCCTTTAGTCCAAGTTTCATTTAATAGGACCTTATACTTTCAAAATTATATTAACAATTCAAAAACTTAACCTTAGGTTAAGTTTTGATGTTGACGTTGCCGCCGCCGCCGCCGTCGCCGGAAAAGCGGCGCCTATGTCTCGCTTTTTGCTACGCAGGCGAGACAAAAATGTGAACTTCAGATGGACAGAAAAAGATCTAAATGTTAGGCCACCGCTAGTAACTGCTCTTCCCCGCCAGCACCCCTAACATCAATCTCAGGAATACACTTAGAAATCACAGACACACACGTTAATACACTGCTGACATAGGTTTGACATGTGTCTGGTGAAGGTTGCTGATCAGGCATATAAATTATTTCTTTGATATTCAACTATCTAGGATCATGGTATCATATAACCAATATTTTTGCACACAGACAATTGTCACAGAGTTGTCATTTTTGCAATAATTATTAAACATAGGCTACTTATAATACATGTCAATGCATGGCCAGCTCATTTTCACATGTTAAATCCAGGACCCTACTAGAATTTTTAAAATTCGTCTTATACAGTATACATTACCTGGCTGAGGAGTACTGTACGGTTCATAGTCATGGTTTCCTGCATAGAACATGAGCTGTTGAAGACGATGGACAAAGGAGCTGCTAACATCGACAGAGGTCAGAGCAAAGACAAACCGCTTCCAAGAGGTCTCTTTAGTCGTGAAGATTGGGTCCGTCTCACTCTGATGCGATGATCTGCTCGAGCTGTCATTACCTGGTATTTGAAGTATTAAATATTTTGGGAGTATATCAGAAAATGGATTACTGAATTCTTTCTTTCCCTTATGTTTAATAGAGGAACACCCCTGTTACTGTAGACAATGATTTAAAGTTTATCCCTGCGGTTTCCCTGTCATAATAAACACTTATCTGGGCCGTTGCATAAAACTTACCATTGATGGTAACTTTGCCATCAATGGTAACTACCATGGAAACCTTCATTTTGATTGGCTGTTGAGCCCTGTTACCATGGTAGTCACCATTAATGGCAAACTTACCATCAATGGTAAGTTTTATGCAACGGGGCCCTGCTGGTCAGGAGGTTACATCATATAAATTTGATTTGGGGTTGATAATATTACTACTAAGTCTTTGACCTGATGTCCCTTGAGGGGACCCGTAAGGCAGATGATGATGATGATGATGATGATGAAATTCTTAGAAGAGTTCAACTATTTATTGAATTTATTCAGGACTTAACTTCACTTTTCCCCATCAAATTTATCTGAAACCTAGGCCCTTCGATGTTACAAATTTGGTTGGGAGCAACCTGTGCTGGAGCATGTGTCTCAAAACAGTATTATTGCTTCAAAGTATTACCATCAAGCCCCCTCAGCTTCTCGTAGGTGTAGAGGTAGTCCATCCAAAATGCCCCGTACTTCTTCATGGAGATCTTTTCTGTGTAGACCGACTGGTGGTGCTCCGCATCCAGAATGTAGATGGTCTTCTGGCTATTGTTTTCTGGACTGTCGGCATCAAACAGCGTCAGGGAGAGGTAGTTGTTGGATTTATCCTTGTAGTCGGCGTCTCCAAGCTTGATGTAACAGCTGCGATCCTGCAGAAAAGAAAAGAAAGATGTGAGGATTTTAACCAAATGTTAAAATGCCTCTTATACAATGTCACCATCACTGTTTTGATATGAAGTATGAGTTATGTTTGAAACAAGAATTTTTGTTCGCATGCTCTTAAAACACATGAACATTCAACACTCTCTGACTAATACATTTACTTAAAAAGATACAGACGAGAGAATTGCTACTTGCAGGTAGAAATGCAGGAGTAGCTATTTATCAAAAAATATCTAATAATTCATGCAAGACTTACAATGAGTCAGGTACTTTAATATATAATTTACAAAAAAATTGCATCTCTATTTACAAACTCGTTTTGTTCGCACAAGAAAGACTCCCAAATGCTAATGTTCAAAACTACACGCCACAGAAAATATGCCACACTATGGGCACAATGGTACGCAAGGCTCATCCATTAAATACTGCGCAAAAGCAGAGTCACCTTTGATGGAGAGATTAGCCATAATAGATTTGTGCCCACCAGTAAGCTATTAAATCAGAGCAGCAAATAAGTTTTTGCTCACATTCTTGAACTTGTTATAATGCTGAAAAGTGCTATTTACCATGACAAAACTGGTGATTGTACAAGACTGCACTTTCCTTTGGTGGGGTTGCTTACCTCAAGTTCCTTAACAATGCCGCATGGACAGGAGCCGACACCATAGAGTCCCATGTGGCTGATGCCTAGCTGAAATGCAAAGAAACCCTCTCCTTTCAGCAGAATGTCTACGGCTGTCCCTTCCATCTCAAAGAGCAGAGTCTGATGGAAGCTCAGCTTGGGTCTGGTGTACAGACTACGTTCACCGACAGGGTCGGTCACCTAAGAGCAAAGGAAAAACGGTACTTGTTCTTTTACAGAACATATTCCACTATTGAAAAGGCCACACAAAACAGTCAATTGGTAGGCTTTGGCGAAGAAATAGAACCATACAGAGTGACAAAGTTCATCTTATGATCCAAGAAGTTTTTAATTGGAATATGCTAAAATCTTCTCCGACAGGGACTACAGTGCGATTGTGACTGTTCTGTTTATCACAGTCTCCCTGGAAGAAGCGCACAATTGGATGCAAGGCCAGAAGATGTACATCTTTTCATTTATTTTACCTGTAAATGTTCACCTTTCTCTGACCACTTCAACACAATGCATTTCAGTCTGTTCATTATCTAGATTGTTAACAGTGAAAGGTTACAACTTCTCTACATTATTTCTGTCTTTATTCACTACAACTGCAAGAGTACAAATTTGACAAATTGGTCCAAAATCTTGAATTTCTCCTTATTGTCAGGCAAACAATACTAAATCAAGTCATTACCAAATTACCAATTTCACAAATTTGACAGACAATTGCGTTTTTGACCCCACAAAACGATATCATGTCCCTTGCCTTGAATTCCAAGGAAGTTTTTCACAGATGAAGCCAATGGAGAAATAGGATCCTTGTGCATCTTAAATCCTTTTATTACATGATAGCTACAAATTTATACCAAAATTTGACTAAAATCTGGAATTTCCCCCTTCAGCTGGGCACACAACAATATATCAAATCACTTGCCTTGAATTCCAGGGAAGCCTTGTCACAGAAGAAGCCAATCGAGAGAATGGGGTCCTGGCGCTTTCGCAGCTTGCCGCCACCAAATCGATTAACGGCCCCTTCTTCTTGTTCATCGTCTTCATCATACGTCAGAGCCTCTGGGACAAACGACCATGCCCACGACGTCCAGGATGACGATGGATCAAGATCAACAGGGGCCTCATCGTTCTCTACATGCATAAACAAGAAGTTGCAAGGTTTTTAAAGGAACTTTCAGCAGCTTCTGAGTAAACTTACTGAATAAAATTGACAAAGCTATTCTGTCCCATATGTTACCGACCACATTTTATATTAGATGATCTGGGGGCCGTTTCACGAAACCGTCATAGCTACAATATCAACGACATCTCGACACTGTCGCTCAACTTGTCTGCTAAGTGTTTCACAAAACCGTCTTTGCCAAGATGAGCGACAACTTCCGTGTCGAGTGAGGTGTCGCTCCTCCGAACCCATCATATCTTTTTTAATTGCTGGAAAGCGCCAGCACAAGTCAGTTTGTTGCTATTCTATGGGCTGCGAAATGTACGATTAGTTTCAATATCATTTTGAGAAAAATATAGACGAGTTCAGTACGTAATTCTCTGGGATGCTCATTCTGTATAAAGCATGAATCCCTTAGCATTGATCTACTGCCACGAGGCTCATGCTGTTCACTTGTCTGTCATTTTACTTCCAATAATATTTGATAGGTGACCTCCTCATTGCCTTATTAGTCATATTTCATCGGCTATCTGTTTTTATTCATTTTTTTTTTTTTTGGGGGGGGGGGGGGGGGTTGGAACCGAATTAGCCCTGTACGTGTAGGCAGAGATGATATTTTTTCCAATGATTCCTCCTATTTTTCAAAAACCTATAATGCAAATTTTGTTCATATTACTAATAACAGAAACGGGCCATCCTAATTCTTGCATTTCGATTGGTTGTGTAGCTTTTTTCGGTATGTTGCTTAATTTTACAACTTCATGTACATGTACATGTATATACATCAAAACCAATGAAAATGTCAATCTATCAATCAAAATTTGATTGATCGGGTGTAGGCCTAATCTATGTAAATGAAAATGAATGTAGAGGGGCCCGGTCCTATGCTATATATAAGGGCTTTAATTTTGTTAATCACATGACGCTCCACTATGGCGAAGCGACGAGCAAACTTCAACGCAGATGAACTGCAACTGCTGGTTAGTGAAGTAAAAGAGAATCGTCAACTTCTCTTTGCGGGATTCAATGACTTAAGTTCTTTGAAGCAGAAAAAGAAGAAATGGAATGAAATTGCTGGAAAGATCAACAAAATCGCCGTAGGAGAGAGGACAGGGCTGAAGTCCGGGCCAAATGGTCTAAATATCAATCGATTACCAAAAATAAATACATGTATAATCAACTGTGAAAGCAGAGAGCGAAGACGGGAGGGGGCCCTCTCCCAGTAGAGACCCTCAATGACATCGAGAAAAAGGTTTTGGACATCATGGGTTCCACTGATCCAGCGGAGGGCATCCAGGGAGGGGTAGATACGGACAATTCACAAACATGGTCCAAGCTGTTCTTCGCAATCGCCAAAGGCAACACAACAACAAACTAAGAGCCAGCAGCCAGCTGAAAGTTTCTCCCAAAAGTTGCTCAGCATCGAAAATGAGAAACAGAGATTCTGCGTCAGCTTGTCGACATTCGAAAGCAAGCTTTAGAGGTAAATGCATTATGCCTGCATGCATTTTAAAAGGTATGTAGTGGACAAACAATTGTTTTTATTATGAATTTAGAAACTTGTATAATACATGTAATCATGTAACCATGCCATAAGAAAGAGGAAAATTCACTATCGTTCTCCAGTATTTCATAAATGATTACTTTCCTGTAAAACATGTCTTAATTCATTATAATATGCATTAGTCTTAATAGTCATTTAATTGTACTAAAACGGCAATCATGACAACAGCGGTATTTTAACAAGTTTAACCAATCAGCGAAGTCCTTGTTGGGCATTTCCTCAGATTTGCCACGAATAGCACTAGTCGCTGTTTTACGTTCAGCCGATCAACACGTATTTTTGCTCTCTTGTTACATAGGGGCTTGAGTGTTTTCACTTTTGCCCTTTTCAACATTTAGTTGTAGACTGGGTCTACTGACATCTTTAATTTATCGAAATTGAATTTTATCAGCATCTTCATTTGTATATTTTGGCGCCAATCTAATTTCGAATTGGGTTCGACAATCTTCATTTTGGTGTTGTTTTCCTGCCGACGCGTGAACTTTCTTCACGGAACCCCGACCTCGCAGTCGCGGTTCATCGCTGCACTGCACCACGCCACATGGCCATCCATAATTTTTGTATTTGTACACACCGCCTCATAAAAAGTCAAAAAAGACCGCTATAAAAAATAAATATTTGGCATCGATGCACACCGCCTCATTAAAGGGGCTATATTTAGTATTTTCGTAGCCGAAATAAAAGGGCTGCATCTTTATTCCACTTTGACTACTTTGTTAGTCATTTTTAGGTTCGAAACCAGAACAATATTTTTGTACTTCGGGGCAGTCTGCCGCATGACAAGTAGACCACCACTTACGGCCGTTATTATTAATTTGACGCATTTCATGTTTTTTGCGATGGTTTAAATCGCATTTGATCGCAATTGATTGTACATTTGTTGTTACCTGTCTAAATATACAATGGACATACCATTTAAATAATCTGAAATTTTCCTTGTCTGATTTCGCAATTCAAATTGATTAGGAAAGTGTTTGGGTGTTTTTGATTGATTGATCTCGTGATTGATTGTCGATAAAGTAGTTTCCGATGTGGTTCCGTTAAGAGTGTGTTGGCATTATACTTATCTTCACCGACACCAACCATAGGCAAATTTAACCCCCAACACCAACTCAACAGGTATATTGTGGACGTTTCTTAGGAATTTTGAAATATAATTCACATTTTCTTCTTCCATTCAAACCATAATTATTGTAAGCAAACCAAAGTATACCCTTTTAAATTGAAAAAAGCAATGTATTATTCTTATCATCATATCTGGTAAACAAAGCTGACAATGTATAACTTGAAATGAATCATTACCATGTGCACTTCTAAAGTATTTTAATTTGAATTCAAGGTTTCATGAGTATGAAACTAGAAATTCATCTAATTTCCACCTACCACAAATTAAAACAACTTTAATGAAAAATTCAATATCTTTTGATGGTCCAAAAATTTGAAATTCCATAAATAAAAAAATAAATAATTAATTGAATCTCATGTGCAATAACTCACCAGGCTCTTTACCCTCCCTCTTGTTTTTATATTCATGCTTCCAATATTATTAATAGTATATACTGTATGAGGGATGGACTCTTGCATAAGGACTATACTCCTTTTTAGCTCATCCCTTCACTCTCATTATGTTATGTTTTTGTTTTGATGTATGATATTTATGTATGTTTATTCTGTATATGTAAATGTGACTATCATATATATTCTGTATTTTTAATGATGAGTGTAAATAAATGAACTTGAACATGAACTGCGAAGTGAGAATGAACCTTGAATTACTAAATATGCCTATATATATTTTTATCTCTGTATCCTTTTATTTCAGGTGGAGAAAGAACGGCTGGCCGAAGAGAAGGGGAAGCGGTTTCTCGAAGAAGAGCGATTATCCATCACTAAGGAAACTTTGCAATTGAAAAAAAAAATTAATAAATTGAAAGTACATCATTTTTGTGCCTAAATTGCAATAACATTTCTTTGAGTCATACAAATTCATGGTCATATCCAATAGTCAGTACGGTTTCTGCCCTGGGTACTCCACATCTTCTGCTTTAGTTCATTTTGTTTGTAAAGTGTGTAATGCACTTGATAAAAAGACAAATTTGATTGGATTATTTCTTGATCTGAGTAAAGCTTTCGATACCTTAGATCATTCAATTCTGTTATATAAATTGAATAATTATGGTATTCGTGGTGTTCTTTTAGATCTTTTAAAAAGTTATCTGTCTATACGTATTGAGCAGTATGTGTTTGTTAATAATCATGAATCTAATTAAAAGGTCATCAGATGTGGAGTACCCCAGGGATCTATACTTGGTCCTCTTTTTTTTCTTATTCATATGAATGATATTTGCAACACATCTCACATACCGGTACTTCAATATATATTATTTGCAGATGACACCAGTCTGTTCTTTAGCGATTGTGATATTGGAAATTTGATGAATTCATTTCAATTGTGAAATAATCAAAATTAATTCATGGCTAATTTCTAATAAGTTAATTCTAAACAAATAAAACCCATTACATGATTTTTTTCAAACAAGTCGATTGATTATAATGATATAGTTGTTTCGTTGAATGATAACATTATTGTCCATTGGTCTTCTTTTAAAATTTTGGGTGTGACTATTGATAGTAAGTTATCCTTTAATGAGCATGTGATGTCATCTGCACGAAAATTTCTAAAAGTATAGGTATTCTAAATTTAAGTTAAAGCATTTTCCACAAAATATACTCAAAATGATCTTTAATTCCATTATTTCACCTTATTTTCAATACTGTAAATTTCCATGGAATTCCTCGGCTACATATTTAATACTACGTTTATACAGACTACAAAAAAGGGCAGTGAGAATCATTTCGCATGCCAATTTTCTTGCCCATACAAAGCCATTATTTAATAACCTGAATATGTTGAATATATTTGATTTTTCTGATTATGAAATTGCAATTTTTATTTTCTTATGTTTAAAAAACTATACCAAACAGTATTTCAGAAATCTTTTGTTATAATGCTGATATACATTCCTACATACACGTGGATCTTCAAACTGTCATTTACTCAAAATACGCACCTCACTAGCCAAAAATTTGTTTTTGTTTTTGTTTGTTGTTAATCTTTTGAATATCTGTGCTTATACTAATTCTGTAAATCTTTAATCTGGTCTTGTTATACTCTCATCTTATCCTAATTTCAAATTTTCAGTTTTGTGTAGGTGGCAGCACTAATAAGGCATTTCCTTTCTAGCTGTCTCCTCATTCTCATAAATACTCACTTTTCCCTATATTTTGTCCAGATTACCTTTATGATGTATATTATATTGTAATGTATGTTATTTTTACTTTATATCTATGCGATATTGTATGTTATTTTATTTAAATGTTGTTTATGATAAATGAAATAAATTTGACTATCTATCTATCTATGAATGGTACACCAACATGACCAAATACCTTGACTTGCCCAGCAATATTTAAGCATACAGAATTTAGAAAATGTTTTATATAAAACATGAGCACTTGAATGAAAAGTTCCTGAAGTTCTTGAATGTGAAAAGAAATGTACCCCCATGTAGCTTATCCTTCCAGAATTTTGATAAGGCTGAAATGAAATGCAGCGGTGACTTTTGCACAAAATAAAATTTTCCTTAATATTTGAATTGAATCAAAGGGACTTTACCTGCTAATGGAGTAGCTGTTTGGTTTGTCTCCTCTTCCTTGATGCTCTGATCACCTTCCAGCTCTGCTTTCTGAAGGTCAATAGAACCATAGTACAGTGCCAAAACCAGCTGTAGAACCCTGAGGAACATCGGAAGCTGCGTGTCTGACAACGACATCTTCAACTCTTCACAGTGAGTGCTAACCTTGACAGCACTAACCCGTTTTGCATTCAGACTGTTGTAGGTCATGTGCATGCGGGCCGATACTGCACACCTAAAGGTCACAGGCTCCTGGTAAACTTCAATTTTCCCACTGGCATTGCGCTTGTCCAGGCAGACAGTGATGTCTGTGAAGTTACAGACACGCCTCAGGACTAGCTCCGGCAAGGAGAGTTCAAGGTAAGCCTTCTGCCAGTCACTGTCGGTGGCAAAAGTGGCAAATGATTGCACATTGACGGAGAGGACAATGTCATCCTCCACGTACTTCAGAATCAAGTTCTTGATGGAGACATGGACATTGTGCAGCACCCTGTTCATGAGGGAAGTCACGTAGCCTGGTGAGAGACTGGCATCTTGAATGTCCTCTTTGGGCTTCACCTTCGAACCACTCTCTGTTCTGGATTTGTTGGTACTGGTGCTCGACTTGGAGCTGACGCTGTCATTGTCATCCGCCTCTGCCTCACGCAGTTTGACGGTGCACTCGATGGTGTTGATACTGATCTCGACCGGCTCATAGCCGATCCGGGTCCATGGAACGTGTATACGAAGCTCATGGATGAAACCACTCACAAATGAGAGGGGAAGGTTGAGGTCACGTTCCAAGGCATCCAGGCGTAGTTCCAGATTGTTCAGGACCAGGTCCCCACCCCAGAGTGAGAGCCGTAGGTCCTCTGGTTTTATGTTCTTGATGTACTTGTCCACATAGCCCAACAGGAATGGTGATATATAGGATTCCAGCATGGTGATTAGCTAACCTCTTCAAAATGATTTCTTATAGAAAGAGGTTCACTTCTACTGCACCTGAAAGAAGAAAACAAATATAATTTGTTTCTAATTATATAAAGACAGTATATCATTTGAATAAAGGTTTTAAAGGTACTATGTCCCATTTGCAGTCCAAAAAAATGAAAAGGTTAAATTCCAACGGCATTTGAAAGATAATACTAGTTTACAACTTCCCTAAAAAAGGGGGGGGGCTTGAAAATGTCTTTTTGTGGGAAAATAACAATGATTAGTTGGCGAATCGACTGTAAATAGTCTGATATTCAGACCCTTGTACCGAATGGTCATACGTATTGTGCTGCGCAAAGATTCAATCAGTTTAATTTTGGCCATTACAAGAAGTGGGTTATTGATGTAGAAAAATGCTCATGTACCCTTTACAGCTCATTTTATGTATGTTATTACCAAAGAAGAAAAAAAGCCATTTGGTCACTCAATAGTGTCCGACAGTGAAGTCTAGCAAGTAAACGGGTTTCCTTGCATAATTTGAATATTAGGACACTGCTAACGTTTAAATTTCACAGATAGGACATACATGACATATTCATAATTCCTGCAAAGTTCTACAGAATTTGATGTTGGCTGCAAAAGGGACATAGAATCTTTAAGGGGATATGGATGTGGATGGACCTAAACAAAAATTCTTTCATTTTCCTTGTGATTAACATGAAATAAACAACTAGATACATGTACATGTAAATCTAAGTGTGTGATGGTAGTAGAAACTGAGAAAATATTACTAGGTTTTATACAACACATGAAATAATATTAATAATAACAATAATTATAAATATATACAAAAACAACAATAATGATGCCGATGATAATAATGATTATGATAATAATATGATGATAATAAAAACAACAACATGATAATAATAACAACAACATGATAATGATAACAACAACATGATAATGATAACAACAATGATAATAATAGTACACTGTAATAATAATAACAAGTTTGGCAGTTGGCTTTACATGTATGTCTTACGAGTGATAGGTCATAATACGATAATAGTGATTAGTTACATTTTAAAGTATACAAAGGCGAACGTGCAGAGTTCGCTGTATTTACTTTACTTTACTTAATTACTTTACTTTGGTGTTGAGGCTTGAAGCTTCAGCTTATGTGCCCCTCTTTACTGCATTGGATTTGCGTTGGTATGGGCAGTATTTCAGCAGGTGGTGCTTCCAATGTTTTCAACTTCCGACTTGAACTTATTGATTGATGAGGCGAACTATACCTGCACGCACACCTTTTTAATCTAATCTCTATTATCGCAATGTATGTGTATACCGTGTGTCTTTGCATTTCATTCATGACCAAAATCGCAAAGTCTCGTATGAGCTAGGTTAGCGTTTTTGTAATGTAAATCACACCTTAACCAAGTATCAATGTTATCATCATCAATCACCAATCGCCATCAATCTGGTATCAAAATCGCATTAAAAAAAAAAACTACTAGACCAATTTCAAAGTGCTTTGTATCAGAACTTCAGAAGAAAGAAGAGTTCACTAGCCAACTCTCGAGGCCAGTGCGCAATGTTCATCAGGTGCAGAAAAGGGTGATTTTGAACGCATTTTACTTTTTAGGTTGTGTTAATGTGTTTTGATACCTGCATCTTCACAGAGGGGTGGCCACTATGGGTGCCAATTAAGGCTAGCTCAATATCATATTTCGTGTTATCACCTAGCCCTAGCCTAGGCTTAAGGCTACTCTATATAGGGGAAGGTTGACAAATGTCGGTTTTATTAAAGAATTCCCATACCAGCGGTTATTTCTGTCTAGCAAAGTAGCACTGGCACAGTGGCAGCAGTGCTGAGAGTGCCAGCAGTAGTAAGTAGGCTACTCAGTGCAGTACCCAGTACTGTACTACTACTAGTAGGCAGTAGTACTGCAGTAGCACACAGCATGCACAGTCGTCAGTCAGTTTACATACAAATATGGATAGACCCTATAGCCCTATAGATCTATAGCTATAAGGCTATAGCCTAGACTAGGCCTAGTCTAGATTAAACAAGTTCATATTATAGAGTACCGAAGCCGTGACGTCATAAAAATCTATTTTTGGAATTTCTCAATTTTTTCTTCATTTTCCGAAAGAGCACCAAAAATAATGTCCAAATATCGAAAACCAATTGAATATGTTAAGTATATGCCGAGATATGACCATCTGAATAAAAAGATTGCCTATGGGAACTCAGTGTTATATTGCTCTGGCTCATAACATTAGGAGCCAGAGCAATATAACACTAAGTTCCCATGCAATAGATATATCTAGCCAATATAACATATTCAATTTTATATTTGACATATGGTCTAAAATGAGAGAAATTCCAAAAATAGATTCTTGATGACGTCACACTTCACCACTCTATTGCTCTGTAAGACTGTATCTAACGAGAGCACAACCATTGACACAACGTGCTGTTCATAAAGTCGAAAACAAATTGCGAACCTACCCTAAAATACACTTTCTTCAGACTGTTAAACATGGAGCTTTGGTTCGGCTTTCAGCTCTCCGAGCTTAGCTATAGTATAGGCCTCACAACATCCAACCAACAACAGACAGTTCTCCCGAGTCCTGTTGTATTGACTATTGTATTGTAGATCTATTGGTGTACATGATCATGTACTATGTTGTTATGTAGCGTGTCAGCTCAGCTTAGCTAGCTCCTTTGCCGGTTTGTGGAACTAACTGGGATGGGCTGGTTTATCAATATGAAGAATCCTACCAATGGTTTTGTCCGAGTTCTGTATTTTGTGCAGCATTCCGATCCTAATTATCAAGATAATGAACCCCAGCTAGCTAAGACCGGGTTGTTTACTTCGAATACTTGACACGTGTACAGTTTGTTTACCTTTGCATGGGACGTCTCCGCTCGTCACACAACCAAAACTGCTGGGTTTCGCGTCTAACTTCTCGGCGCGACTACTTGAACATACCAATCATATGCATACCGCACAGGTGCCCATATCCTGCCAAAAATGACCCCAGCTGACAAGGATATCTGTGTGAAGACTGAAAGAAAAGAAATCCACTCACCAAAGGCGGTGTTCCAGGGGTAGCAAGGGGGCAAGGTGCCCCCACTTCAATCACCCAAAAGTGAGGCTTTTTCTTTCTAATTGTGTCTCTTCCCCTTCTCATAAGTGTCCATTTTCAACTTTGATGAGTGACCCTTTCAATTTGACACGTCACCACCCCTTTTCCTTTCTAATTTTTCACCCCTGATATAAGTGCCCCTATTCAAATCTGACAAGCGCCCCTTTACTTAATTTGACAACACTCCTTACACGACCGCGACCACAGCGGCACACTCATGCCTCCGTGTAGTTGTTCTCCGGCCATCATGCCTAATTCCTCAAAGTCTCCTTTTTTTTAAAGTGCCCCGTACGTTTCACCTATAGCTCTGATGAGTACCCCTATCCAGGTACGTGCGAGAACGGTGCCCCTTTTCACCTCTGATAAGGGCATGTCCATTTAACTTTGACACGTGCCCATTTCCTTTCTACGTACAGTGAGTGCCATTTCCCCTTCTGAAGTGCCCATTTCCATTTTAATATTAAAGGTCCATTTCCGGACCCTTCTTGTTAATGCCTCTTTTCACCTCTGATAGTGCCCCTTTCAAATATGGTAGGTTCCTCTTTTTACTTTTGATAAGTATCCCATTTCCTTTCTAATAAATGCCCTTTGATAAGTTTTCCTTTTTTTACCGATAATTATTTCCCATCGCCATGACTGTCGCAAAACAAGTGTGCCCTTTTGTAATCATCTACATAGGCCATATCTAATTTCAAAGAATTGGAGCAACTTATGTAAAGTAAATGGTACTCTATTTTTACCGGCATGATAAAAGGCAGTGGAGACGGGGGAAGGGGGCCGCACAATGACACACATTTCACAAGAACGAACTATGCCCCTTTTATGAATAGGCCTACTATATATTGCTCGTTTTAACGCTTTCAAATGTCCCTCCTCTAGATAAGTCATTTTGAAATAAGAAGTGTGCTCTTTTTACATTAACGTGTGTCCGTTTAAACTCCAACGACATGGGCTATTCTAAAAGAGGCATCTTTCAACCTTTAGCCCCTTTACTTTTGAACTTCATAGAATGCCGAGGTAATCAATTGCCCTTGTTCAAGAGTGTAAAGGTTTAGACCATGAAGGAGTTTCCAAACTCAATGTAACTGCAATACTGCATGTACATTACCAAATGCCAGTATGTTTTATCACCCCCTATCTACCCGAAAGAATAGATTTCTCATAGCCTCCCTAACAATCATGTGCCCCTAATTTAAAGCGACTGAGAGCAATGTCTTCTTGAACCCCCCCCCCCTAATAGCTCATTACACTCTCTCGCATAATAAATAACATTATGAAAGGGGTGTTATTCAATCTTTCAATATGAGTTTGTGCTTATATAATAAAAGATCTAGTCGCTCGCTAGCAATTGAATTTTCAGACAATCGCACACAACTGCAAAATGTGGTGCTGAAGCAATATTTTGCGCCTTGTAAAGAAAAATGCTTGAAGATCATCCCTGATAAAGTAGTAATTACAATGTAAGAGTATGTCTGAAAATTGTACTTTTTCGCTTTGAAGTTACGTACCCTTTGTAAGTACCCCATTTTCCAGAAAAGTATCCCGTTTTCTTTGTGCCCCCCTCCCACATTGTAAGACGCTCCGCCGCCCCTATGACAATTATTATGGGTAATGCGAGCTTTCGTTGAGAGCACTGGTCTCGAACGACTCCTTTCCCCAAACGAGAATAATACTGTTTTCATCACATGCTCACCGCCAAGCTAAGGTTGGTGCGACTTTCGAGAGGTGTATCTAAGAAGGAGACAGCTAGGGGCACATACGCGCCCCGGGTGGCATGTAAAATCGCCACAGTGCTCAAAAAGGGGAAGCTAACAAGAATAAAAAATGAAAAAAGGGGAAAAGAGGGAAAAGAAGGCGAAAGTCCGATTTACATTTTTAATTCTTTTGTTTTTGTTCTTCAAGTTCTTTCTTTTATTTGCTTTAGTTTTGTTTACTTTTTTTAACTCACGGTTCTTGTTCCTAATTTCGACCCCGCCCCTCAAGTCACTGGCGTACTGATGGGGGCTTGGGGGCAGTCAGAGGCGGCGGAGCGACTTCCAAAGTGGGGCACCAAAAAGGGCACTTTCAAAGGGAAATCTCAAAGCGAAAATATACAAGTTTTTAGACATTGGTATATACCCCTATATTGTGATTACATTATCAGGGATGATTTTAATACTTGTTTCTCTTTATACATCATATAAGATATTGGTTAAGCATCATACTTTGCAGTTGGGTGCAATGGTCTGAAAATTCATTTGAGAGCGAGCAAAGCGAGCGAGGACATTTTTTAAAGATTTATGAGGTCGCAGCGCGAAAAATTACATCTTATAAAGAGGAAAAACCCAATCCTGATGGGATTATAAGCACATTCTCATAACGGAAGACTGAAAATACCTAAATACCTTTGATAAGTAACATAATTATAACATCTATAAAATGCGAGTGAGCGTTTAGGGGGAAATTGATTTAGTCGCTTGAAATTAGGGGCACGTTTAATGATGAGAGGGAAAGGTGACACTTACCAAAAGGGATAAGACACTTATTAGAAAAGAAAAGCAGCACGTGTCAAAGAACAAAGGCTAATTACCAGAGGTGAAAATGGAGCACTTTTTTACACCTAAACAAAGAGGCACTTATGAAAATGGGAAATGGGCATTTGTCTACGGAAAAGAGGCACCCATCAGATTTTGATAGGGGCTTTTATAAGAAGTGAAAAGGGGCATTTATGAAAAAGGGATAGGTTCCTTATTAGAAAGAAAAAGGGGCACGTATCATCGTTAAAATGGTAATTATCAGAGGTGAAAAGGGGCACTTATCGCATCTGAAAAGGGGCACTGACCATTATGAAAAGAGGCCCTTATGAGAATGAAAAATGGGCACTAATAATAAAGGTAAATTTGCATTTGTTGAAAAAGGGGCACCGATCAGATTTTAATAGGGGCATTTATCGGAGGTGAAAGGGGGCCTTTATTTAGAAGGGGGAAGTGGCTCTTATTAAAAAGAAAAAGAGGCACATGCTAAAATAAACGGGGCACTTATCAGAGATGAAAAGAGGTAATCATGAGAAGGGAAGGGGCACTTATAAGAAGGAAAAAGAGCTTTTATTAGGAAGGAAAAGGGGACGTGTCAAAATAAAAGTGGCATTTATTAGAGATGAAAAGAGCACTTATCAGGAGGGAAGGGGCACTTGTCAAAGTAAAACGAGTATCTCTCAGAATTGAATAGGGTCATTTACAAGAGATGAAAAGGGGCACTTATGAGAATGAAAAGGAACTATTTTCATAGGTAAAGGGGCATTTATGAGAAGGGCTCTTTTTAATGGGGGCATTTATCATAAGGAAAAGGGGCATTTATTAGAAAGGAAAGGGGACACATGTGAAAATATAAGGTGCGTTTATCCAAGTTAAAAAGGGGTAGTTATTAAAAGGGGAAGGGGCACTTTTTACAAAGGAAAGGGGGCACTTGTCAAAGCAAAAGGGGCCTAAAACTCCTGAGCTTCCGGGTGCTCTGCCCCTTGGACCCTTCCAGGGTCCTAAGGCGGGCCCCTGGATGCTCATCTGACCGTAATAAAATGCCTCAAACCCCTGAGCTTCCGGGGGCTCTGCCCCCTGGACCCCACTCCAATTAAGTGACCTGCCAGTGTCACTAATAAGGTATCAAAATATGCTCATCTGACCGTAATTGAATGCCTAAAACCCCTGAGCTTCATGGGGCTCCGCCCCTTCACCCCCACCGGAGCTTTACCCCTGGACCCATGCCAAGTTACGCTCCACTTGCTTTGCTCGCTTTGCTTTACCTGATCGTAAATACTTTATTCCCCCCCCCCAATTTGAAAAAACGTTCCGAGGGGCCTGCATGTAACATATAAGAGTGATGGTGATGCAGATTTTTTGCCTGCCCCCCCCAAACGTTTTTGCTCATTACGCCACTGCCTCAAGTGTAAAAAAGCAGTCAATAAAATGTATCGAATCACATTTTTCTTTTTCATTCATGCAGCATGCAGGCTGAAGTGAGCCCGGAAACTAAATGAAATGAAAATGAGCATTGATGCATGTGTTCAATTTTATCATTTTTCAAATGGGGGTCATTCCAGCTAGGGTAGTAGCTAGGTTTAATTCTATTAGCGCCTCGTTAGTTCGGGTTTTTGTGTTTGCAAATTTTGTTCAATATTTTAGTCCCTTCCCAAATAAGGTGGTGTATAAAACTGTTTTTTACAATAGGCATATGGTAATTTGTAACACCAATTAGGTTATGGTGGCAAAACCATTCTGGAACAGAAGATATATATTAGATTGTTAATTAATTTGACCCCTTTCCCTTTTTCTTCTTTATATAATGTTGCATGTGTAGCCATGTGTTTAGGGTAAATGTACGTTGTTCTAGTCCAATCCCAATACCCAAACGCCCCCCATCCGCGCGCCATTGGGGGCCGGGGGCTTTTTTGTGCATGTGATATCGATAGCTGATGATCTAAGCGGAAATCAAAAACGAAAACGCGAAAACGCCGAAGCTGTTCTCTTCTTTTTCGTGCCAGGCATTACATTTTTTCTTCAATAATAATCGATAATCATGCAGGTAAGATGACATCATATATTTACGTAATTGAATAAGACATATTTTGCTCTTTTTGCTATGATTTTAAGGAACATTGGGAGAGTTGAGTGAAAGAAGGTATAATACATTACATCAAAATGGACTATCGGGACTGTAGTGATTGAGTTGAGCATTGTGTACGCATGCACACAATGAAATGAAAAGTGGGCGGAGCTGAGCTGAGTCATTGCCGTGGATTTCCTTATTTGGTGATTAAAGGTATCAAAACAGTGTGGACATGTAAACGAGACAGCCACCTACAGAAAAACTGCAGGAGATATTTGTTGTTGAAATGGCCTGACAAATGAGCAAGATTGAATCAAAATGTCTAATTTCAGTTTGAAAGAAGCGTTACAATACGGCTTTACAAATTACAGTCTATCACACTGTGTGAGTGCGACAAATATGCTTGCGCTCCCACTCCCAGATCGCTTTCTTGAATTTACATTGAAATGAAAAAGCATTAGGCCCAACCCAATTAGATCTAACAATGTAACATTACAATTAATCGGTGAAATAATTGAAAATGGGAGTATAGTCTACGTGATGAGGTTATGTGATAAATAAAACTGAATTATCCAGTCATTCAAAACTTTTAAAGTCTAACATTTTTATTTGTTATTTTGATGCCATTTGTTCACTTGCTAATTAGTTTTTACCAATTGTTATGCAAAGTTTTACAAGCGACATGTATACACAGGATTTGAATCATTAATGAATTGTAAACTCTGTGAACTTGTTGTCTGTTTTGAAGTCCAGATTCTCGTACATTCCAGATGCAGACGGTGTCCCATTTTACCTCTCTTATACCTGTAGTAGTTTATGAGAAATAACCTTGTACCTTTGCTTATTTACTCATTTAGGTTTTGTGTGTATTAGCCCAGGTTGGTCCGTACATAAGTACAGGAAAACAATTATTTCAAATTTCATTTTCAACTTGGAAACCCCAAATATCTAGTAGAATAATAAATAAAGAATCCCTGATAATGGTAAACTGGCAAATATTAAAAAATGTAAGTAAAAAGTTAAAACCTGCTTCCATTGATTTTAGTGTGCATTTTGAACTAGTGCAGCCGTGAATTCACGGTACAGTCCAAAGTAAATGTGGGGCTTTGGGTGATTTTACTTACCGGTAGATCCTATTTTTGGTCCATACATGTGTATTTAGAATCCAAACGAGGATACACAATGGAACGACATCTTGCGAGCCAAGGGTATTATTCCCGAGAAAGAGGCAACGGTGACAGAGGATCAGATTGAGGGCATGTTAGACCAAGCTATTCAAAAGAAGACAGGAGTAGGAGCACAAGGTATATAATGATGGTGATAATGATGCTGTTGGTGACCTGTGAATAACGAGCCCACTGTATCCTATCTTTTAAATTGTGGGTAAACTGCACACCCGGTCAGTGTTTTTTTTTTAATGGGGGAGAGAGGGGGGGGGTCACCATAATCATCAGAGATATAACAAGTAAATTTCTTTATGCTCAAAATGTTTTCTCTATTTTATATTCTGCTGTTCATACAAAAGAAGATAGTGATAAGGGTGATGGTGGTGATGATGATTGCAATGATAATAATAATAATAATAATGATAACAATGATAATGATAATGATGATATTGATAATAATGATATTGATGATGATGATGATGATGATGATGATGATGATGATACTGATACTGATAATGGTAATGATGATAATTATTATAATCATTATCATTATTTGTATTGTTATTATTATTACAAGTTTGGCAATTGGCGTTATGAGTGATAGCCATATTGTAATGTGCATACTTTAAATAAAATTCAAAGAAATTCTCAAACAATTTCATCTTGCTCCAAGAAAATTCCTATCGGATAATGTCCCGTCAAATGGGATGGCAGGTTTTTGCTGCTTGCAAGATTCGTAAACGAGATACATCTGCTTGATTGTAAATTTTTGGTTCATAACTGACTTTGTTGCGCTGAAATTGTAGGTCGTATCAGATCAGTCACTGTGTCCTTTGTGTTGTTTGTTTTCATAGATAAGGCATTGGAGGACATGACATTAGATGAACTTGATGAATTAGAAGATGAAGAGGAGGAGAGGATACTTCAACAGTACAGGTGAGGAAAGAAATAGGGCAATAGATCAAAAGATGAAAAGGGGATAGGAGAACCTGAAAGAGAAGGGAAAGAAAAAATTGGTAGAAAGATGTGAGGGACAGAATATAATGATTATTTGGTTATTTGTTTGTTTTACTACTTACATTTAATTGGTGCATCTTGTAAGATGCTTATTACTGTAACTGTGATTTCTCAAATTCCATCCCAGCATTTTCGAACTATGACAAGTAACATCTAAAGGTTGTGGACTACAACTTTCATGTCACATGTCTGTGTAGTCCCATATAAACATTTCTGTGTACAGTGCATGTGACTCTTAGCATGGAGACTGAGCCAATTTCTTATCATTTTGATGATTCCAAATCCTCACAGTATTCACCGATACTTACGTGCTACATGATCAACCTTTCCAATCACTTCCACGTTGCAATTGCATGACCAGAACTCAACTTTATCTTTAAGCCTGGAAAACAATACATCAGGGTTTAATATCATGTTCAGAATACCACCTCTAGTTAAGAACTGTCATCAATGTTTGTTATACAGGCAACAAAGAGTAGCCGAGATCAAGAGGATACAAGATAAAGCAATCTACGGATCAGTCAAGGACATATCTGCACAGGATTACGTACAAGAGGTCAACAATGCCGGTGAGGGTGTGTGGGTCGTGTTACATCTGTACAAAGCAGGGTGAGTATAGAGATGGGATGTACGGCACTTGCTCCTGCGACAATTGCTCCGCTGTAATTTCGTACACTAATCGAATTCCTAACTTCAATCCTAACAATATACCTAACCCTAACCATAAACCTAACCTAAATCCCAATTGTAACCCTAACTCTAACCTTACACTTTTGACGAAACATACCCTGTTGCAATTGTCACAGCAAATGTGGAATCACCCACAGGTAATGTAGCTTTTAATGTCCTTGTTACAAATTTTAAGAATATGATTTCCTCATCATTTTAAGTAACATCCCGAATCTCATCCCTTCAAAAGCATACTTGCATCCTATCTTTACAACAGAAAAATATGTCCTTAAATTAGCAACTTCAATACAACCCTATTATAAATAACACTTTTATATCAAGTGCTTTTATAACTTACAAAATAATTTTACTGGTCCTAGTTCACTGTATTCTAAATTTCATTTAAACTTGTATATATATTAGTATAATGCTAAATATATTACTCATTGCGGATGTAGTATCGAAAATAATATCGCTAGTGATATTCGTTTGTCTCGCAATGTGGTCAATAAGGAATCTAAAAGATCTCGACGTTTCGTGCGCCGCTGCAACACTTCGTCAGGTGATAAAAACTAATGTAAGCAAGGGTGCTTTATACTCTGGGAGGACCGGCGCGACGGTCTATAATTCGATCGATAATCGGAAACAATAATGCACAAGGCCTATTGGCGACGCACGGTGCTCGACCAATCAGTAGGCCGCTGGTTCGGCTGATTATGCAAATGGCCTAATGGTCGACGCACGGTGCTCGACCAATCAGTAGGCCGCTGGTTCGGCTAATTATGCAAATGGCCTAATGGTCGACGCACGGTGCTAGACCAATCAGCAGGCCGCTGGTTCGGCTCGCCTGCTGGGCGGAAGCAATAGCGAGCTCAACCAATCAACGGGCCGCTGGCTCGGCCCCTCTGCTGAATGGAATCGACCGGTGCTGGCCGGCTGGACGGCTGGACGGGGAGTGTCATGGCGGCGTATCGTACGCATCCAAAATTCGGGATATCGATCCCGTTGTCTCTGTTGAAATTATTGGGATTGAGACGGATATTGATAGCTTCTTTTACCCTCCGTGTGTACCAATGCCGTTCCTGGGAAAGGCACTGAACCCCGTCCCAGTCTGGTTGATGCTGGTTATCCCAAGCATGTTCGGCTACGGCTGAGTTGTCAGTTCGGCGGAGCCTGACGTCCCTCTTGTGCTCAGTGATTCTTTCTTTTATCGGACGGGCAGTTTCACCGATATAGGATCTATCACATCCTTTGCAAGGGATGTTGTACACAATGCCGTCTCGTCTATGTGGAGGAATTGGATCCGTGTAAGTTGTTGACGTAGGGTGGTATCTGATCTGAAAACCGTTCGAATGCCATGGCTCTCTAGGCGGCGCTTGAGTTGTTGGGAGACACCATCAATGTACGGCAAGACTGTAAATGTCTTGTATACCTTCTGATCCCTGGGTTCCGACGATCTCTTCTTGGTATTGTGTACAAAACGGCGTGGGTAACCGTTGAGACTCAGGGCACTGTGAACACGGGTTCGTTCTTTGCATGGCTGTTGTGGACTTGTCACTATGCGTGAAGCTCTGTCAAATAGACATTTCACTAGACCTCTCTTCACCGATATGGGATGGTGAGAGTCAAACGCTATGTACTGGTCTGTGTGGGTAGGCTTCCTATAGACTGAGGTGGAGAGCCTATGGTTGTCGTGTCTATGAACTAAAGTGTCTAAGAATGCTATCTTCCCTTCACATTCTATCTCTGATGTGAACTGGATGGTTGGTTCGAGGCTGTTCATGTGTTTAAGCAGATTATCTGTTTCAGAGATGGGAACTATGATGAAGGTGTCATCTACGTATCTCTTCCAAACACGAGGCATGCAAGAGAGGGGACATGTGTCCAACGCTTCTTCTTCGAAACTCTCCATGTATAGGTTGGCCACGACAGCCGAGACCGGACTGCCCATGGCTGCCCCTTCTGTCTGTTCATAATATGAACCTTTATACAGAAAATATGTGGATCGAAGGACAAACTCGAGGAGTTGAGTGAGTTGTTCCGGTGAGAGTGCGGTATGGGTGGACAAATTGTTGTCTGATTGTAAGCGTTGCAATGTAGCATTGCATGCGCCCTCAATCGGTACATTGGTGAAGAGTGATACTACGTCAAACGAGACCATGCGTTCTTGTGTACCAATGGTTTGCTCTGCTATGAACTCTGCAAAACCACTCGAATTGGGAATCGTATATTCAGTCAAACCGGTGAGCGGAGAAAGAATCTCTGCTAGGTACTTAGAGAGGTTATAGGCAAAGGACACTATAGGTCGTAATGGTACTGTGGGTTTGTGTATCTTGGGTAACCCGTATATTCTAGGAGGTTTCTGAGTGGGTTTCAGCCTACGATAGGTCGGTTCATCCACCGCATTGTCTTTCTTTAGGTTCAGCAAGGTGCTGGAAAGCTTGCGAGCCAAGCGATCTGTGGGATCCTTCTTTAATACACGATACGGACCAGACTCCAATAAGTCGGTCAATTTCTCATGGTACATTGTGGTGTCTAGAATGATTGTGGCACGGCCTTTGTCGGCTGGAAGAATAGTAATACTATCATCAGCCTTTAAACTTTTGAGAGCGGTGTGCATTTCTTTCGAAATGTTGTGTTTAGGGGGGCGTGCTTTTTGTAGGATATTGTCTACATCTCTGCGGGCGGCGTCAGCCGACTCCGCATCAAGACTCTTGACCGCTGTCTCAACTTTCGCAATTATTTCGGTAGCTGGAATCCGTCTAGGGGAGACGGCAAAGCCGAGGCCTTTCTTAAGAATCTCTTCTTCCGAAGAAGTGATCGTTCTAGAAGATTAATAACCCACTTCTCCTCATTCGCTAATGAGGTCACCGTCCTGCTCGACTTTGGCTGTGTGAGTTTATCAAATTTTGTTTGTTGTCTCATCTTACATTTCATGAAGACATCTCGGTAGATGTCTTCATTAACCTTCAATATCTCATCGCTATGATGGGGGACTAATTTCGATATGACTTCAGCCTTCAAAGTTTCATATTCGGTCTTGGCCGAGCCAAGAGTGCGTCTGGTTAGGAAAATCCGTTCTTTTAGGAAACGACGGGATGCCGTTTCAGCTGCCTTCTTTGCCCCCATGGTGCGTATCGGGGGTTTAATCCGTAGGTCATTGGGGACCACGGATGCTTTAATGCAACGAACCAAAAGGTTAAGTGGTTGGTGAACCGGGCCACCTTCTTGCTACAACGCTCATATCTACGTATCAGTTTCAGGGCAGGGCGCCCATATGTTCGATCAATAATGCTAAATATATTACTCATTGCGGATGTAGTATCGAAAATAATATCGCTAGTGATATTCGTTTGTCTCGCAATGTGGTCAATAAGGAATCTAAAGATCTCGGCGTTTCGATGCGCCGCTGCAACTTCGTCAGGTGATAAAAATTAGTTTTATCACCTGAAGTGTTGCAGCGGCCAACGTCGAGATCTTTTAGATTCCTTATTGACCACATTGCGAGACAAACGAATATCACTATCGATATTATTTTCGATATATTAGTATATTTTCATCCCAGTCTTTTAATCAGTGGTAATGCTCTAGGTGTAATAGCATTAAACAGAGTAATAGAATGTGCAATACTTTGAATGTCTTCTTTCAGTATTCCTTTATGCGCACTCATCAACCAACATATCACGCAGTTGGCCAGCAAGTTCAGGGCTACCAAGTTTCTTCGGAGTATAGCCACAACCTGTATACCCAACTACCCAGACAAGAACCTGCCCACACTATTTGTTTACAATGAAGGAGAGATGAAAACCCAGTTTGTGGGTCCATTGGAGTTTGGCGGGATGAATCTGACATTAGAAGGTATGTTTTGTGTTGGTTCGGCTACAACTGGGGTGATAATGTGAAAGCGCTATGAGCATCACAGCGAGACAGATATGAACACTATTTAATAAGCCAGTAGTAGTAGTAGCAGTAGTAGTATGATTATTATTTTATTTTTATGCCTCAGCTACAAAGTAGCCGGAGGCATTATGTTTTCTGGTTGTCTGTACGTACGTCCCGTTCTCGTGATCGCGTTATCTCAAGAACCGATTGATGGATTACCGCCAAACTTGGGACATGTATGTATCTTGCAGAGCCAACGAACTGATTAGATTTTGGTGTCATAAGGTCAAAGGTCACAAGGCTCATTATGTATGCAAAAATAGCTTGTGATCGCGTTATCACAAGAACCGATTGATGGATTATTTACCGCCAAACTTGGGTCACGTATGTATCTTGCAGAGCCAACGAACTGATTAGATTTTGGGGTCACGAGGTCAAAGGTCACAGGGCGTATTATGTATGCAAAAATTGCTTGTGATCGCATTATCTCAAGAACCGATTGATGGATTAGCGCCAAACTTGGGATATGTATGTATCATGCAGAGCCAATGAACTGATTAAATTTTGGGGTCACAAGGTCAAAGGTCACAGGGCTCATTATGTATGCAAGAATAGCTTGTGAACGCACTGTCAATACTGATTGATGGATTACTATCAAACTCGGGACATGTATGCATCTAATTGCAGAGCCAATGAACTGACTAGATTTTAGGGTCATGAGGTCAAAGTTCAAAGAGTCATACATGTATATGAAAAATAGCTTCACGATATTCTGAGAACCTGTTAATGGATTACAATCGAACTTGAATTGTAAAAATTGCTTCTGTTTTGGTTTGTAAAATCGCTCTATGGCGGAGGCATCATTTTCGACTGTGTGCAGTCAAACATCCATCTAGTTTATTTTTGCCATTAGTCATATTATTATTACTAGCAGACTTTACCCGTGGCAGCGCAGGCGGGGTAGGAGCAGTTTTTCTTTATCAAGGTGCGTGTGTGAGAGAGAGACACACACACAGTGGGAAAATGAATGATAGAGAGACAGACAGTGGGAAAAATGAATGAGAAAGAGAAACAGACGGTGGGGAAAATGAGAGAGAGAGAGAGAGAGAGAGAGAAAGAGAGAGTGGGAAAAAATGAATGAGAGTATATAGACAGTGGGAAAATCAGAGAGAGAGAAAATGATTGAGAGAGAGTGAGAGCGAGAGAGAAGATTTTTGGTTGTGTGATGAAAAGATTTATTTGTATGGCTTCCATGGGCTTCTTGGAGGTTTTTTATATTTTTTTCCTGGTGCGTTAAATAGTTATGCATTGAAATAATTGATAAAAATATCAGAAAGTACACTGTAAAATGTATATTTTTGGAATGTTTGTGTCTTTTTAGAGTTATTTGGGCATCTTCACTGATTAGAATACAATATTCAATTTTATTCGAATAAATAACAATATTGATACATGTATGTTAGATTATTTCATTTTTAATAGAAATGTAAAACAATGTATAAAAGGCAAGATATGCTATGTAGTATATAGATGAAAAGATCATATTTGAAATGGCATGTTATAATGTATAGCAGAAATTACCCGTGGCAGCACAGGGGGCAGGAGTCGTTTTTCTTTATCAAGGTGTGTATGTGTGTGTGTGTGGGGGGCTTCTTGTATGTACAGCTTGACTGCCCATTCACACTAAATGCCAAGTAGTTTATTGATAAATATATTTAAACAATTGATTCATAGCAGATTTCTCTTTCAATATAGACTTGGTGGAAGAACTTCAATAATCATTACAAATCCTAATCTTACTATAGAATGAAAAAAATGTATTAGAAGAGGTACGTATTCAGTAACCAGTCAAGAGGCAATTATTGTGAAAAGAAATGTTATCATTACATGTACTGGTTCAGAAGTAGAAGTGCTCACTAACCCCCTTCCCGCTTATTCGCCGGCTGGCTGATTCGGCGCTAAATATTTTCTCACGAATTGGCCCCTCCCCCCTTTGGCGGCGGCTGGACTGACTGGCACAGCTTGGTCTTGGAGCGATGGGTTCCAGGTAGCCGAATCTGTTAAACTATAGGATTAAATATAAAGGATGTGTTAATGAAACTGGGCAGATACAGTGTAGGTCAACGTTAAGTTCTCTAGGCCTACTCTAGGCTAGATCTATAATCTAAGTTAGATCTAGAACTATTCTGAATTTGAACCGCTCCCCCCATACAAAATTGAAATTTTGTATTGTTCACAATTGTTACTCAGAAACTATTGATTACATTTGAGATCTACATGTACACGTACAACCATGCCATATGCAGCGGTACAACACAGTGAGTGGAGGCCGAGTGCACGCGACGGTTCGCTCAATCAGCACAACAATGATCGGCGCTAATTCAGAATCATATCCATACTTTGACCCGTAACTCCGGCATGCCGCCCAATGATCATCACTGCACTAAGTAGCGTTTCACTTTCAGTACCGGTACGGTACATAAACTTTGCACAAAGTTTTGTACGGTACTCTGTATACTATATAGCAGCCAAACAAATTTATCATACGTTGGAATTACAGAATGGGGCTATAACTGCTGAATCATTCACAATAAAATAAATAGATCTAAAAAGTTTGTCAGAAAGTCGTACTCGATCACTTGTCATCACTGAGATGAGAGACATCGGCCGATTACGGTATGATGTTTACGTTTCAGCAGCAGCAGCATCCAAGATCCAGCGCATGAGAGTTCGTACTTACGTGCACGCGTCGGTACCGATACGGTCGGCATGGAATGCGTTGTATTTCGCTGACCCAAGAAAAGTCAAAGGGACTGGGAACTTTGAAGCTATACTCAGGGCTGCGAAGCGGAATGCAAAAAAGTTACGAATTGTAAAAATTTTTAAAATAATGCGACCAAAATACCACAAACCACCCCCCCTCATGACAATCTGCGAACAATTTAACCATGTTTAGAAAAAAATCCAGCTCGATTGAGTGGAAAACCACGGAGAAAAGCGCCGTCAAATAAACGGAAGGACACACAAGATTAGCCAAATTATAGTAAGGATTGGGCACCACAATTAAAAGGAGGTGGGACTAGCTTAACACTAGGGCAAACTTGACATTGCATGGAGATTAGGTTTTAAGACTTGAACTGCAAGCTACACATCACTCCTCTAAATTGCCTTGGATTTCTAATGTTGTAGAATTTCCTCTCTCAAAATTTGCAATTAAATATTTTACACATTCTTATCAAATATGTTGAAAATTGGTGTTTAAAATAATTATGTATTTTCATTTTTTGTATAATTTCCCCTCTCAAAATTTGCAATTACCGGTAACTATTTTACACATTCTTATCAAATTTGTTGAAAATTGGTGTTGAAAATAATTATGTATTCAATGAAAATATTCATACAATTGTCTTTCTCCCTTCTTCTTTTCTCTCTATTCCTTCTCTATAATTGTCTCCCCCATCTTTCTTTCCCTCTCCCTTTCCCCCGTTCGGTCTCTGTCTGTCTGTCTGTCTCTCTCTGAATCTCTGTCTCTGTCTCCTTTTTATCTCTTCTTTCTCTCCTCTTATCTGTCTCTGTTTCTCCCCCTCCCCTCTCTGTTTCTCTCTCTCCGACTCTCTGTCTCTCTCCCTTCTCTTCCTTTTTATCCCTTCTTTCTCTCCCCTTGTCTTTTACTCCCCCTCTCTGTCTTTCCCTTCCTCTCTCATAGAACTGGAGTGGAAGTTGGCTCAAGCAGGAGCCATGAAGACAGACATGAAGGATCCTCCCAAGCCTCAAGTTAGGAACACCCTCAATATCTTCTCAGGGCGTGGCCAGAAAATTGATGATTCAGATGACGAGGATGACTACTAAAAGACTGACAATGGAGAGCACAGTGTCTGCTCGGTACAACTCACAAGCTCATCAAAATCTTCCCTTCTATTGTCCGCCATGGAAAATTTAGGCTCAAATAGACTTCTTCTAAAGAAAATTCCCCAAGAAAATCTAGTGTGAAGTTCTCTGTCCTTTGCAAGTTTTGCCGAAGCACCCTCAGTTTGTTCTCCGGGAGCCAGACAGTTGATGATTCTGACAATGAGGATGATTACTGGAGAATTCACAAGCTCATTAACAGCTTTCCCTTTTACTACATGACCTGCAAAATTTAGCTCCAGATACAAATCATTTAAAGGAAATTATCCAAAGAAGTCGGACATGAGACTGTCATCCTCTGCAAGTCTTGATTGCCAAGGGCATTTGACTCTGGAGACATCAATTTCTGGTGTTGCTACATTGCCAGATGCCATTCACCATATACAGGAGTGTACATCATACATGCAGGAATGGTCCCTGGAAGGCACCAGGGAGTGCATGGAATTTATGGGACTCTCATCTTTATGCTATACTGAGTGATGTAAGATTATTTTAATAAGTCAACCAACAAATTGTTTGTAATGACATCATACAAAAGTATAGCTAATAAAGTCAATATATATTTTGACTCAAAGAAGTAGAGATTTTCTGATGATCTTCTCGTGGTGGATCGTAAAACCTGTTAGAATTTTTCCTTCTTCACACATTCAAAAACTTGTCCTGAAATAACTCACACTCTTTGCTCATATGCTTGCATGCATAGACATATACATGTAGGTCCACATTCAACAAGGTGTTTATACTGTAACCATAATGTGAATATCCAGGGTATACCCCATTTTTTTGACGTCACACATATCCACATTTTTTTCACGGTGGAAATATTTTACATCACGTGAGCCATCCATGACCATTCCCTGCATGGGAATTTGTTTACAAAGGCTATAAATGATAATATATCATTTATTACTCATTAATGACTTCCCTTTAAAAGCAGGCATATCATTATTCATTATTTTATATGTCCTTTTCATTCCGTATGTATAGCGTTAGTTAAAAATAGATTTCCTTAGATCTTTATTTATGTTTCAGATACACATACATGCATGGGGGTAGAATAGAATACTCTGGAACACTTGCAAATTCAAGTAATGACATGTTTAAAGTTTAATGTCACGATTTATACATCACTGACAGTTTCTTGTGTTATTGTCAACTCGTGTAATTGTGAATATCTCACAGAACATTTTATTTAGTACTCGTATACAGTACTGCTTTGTTATATTGTACTGCAGATAGTGTTTGCTTTCTATGTTGCTCTACATGAAACGATAAGGGAGCAAACACAATTTGCTGTACATGTAATGATTAAAAAAACAAGAATAATTCTGCATATGGGTTAGCAGAAAGGGAACCTGTGGTTTACTCCTCTTCCAACTTGGCTTTTTGGTAACCTCTCTCCCTCCCCCATCCCCCAAAATAATAATAATAATAAAATAATAATAAATAAGTAAATAAAATAGTAAAAAAGTATTGAGTCACATTTAGTTTATTTTGTGCATGTGAGGAGAAAAGAAAGGATAATCACATACCCATACATTATTCTTCCTCTGTGTTACTGATTTTAATATGCAGGTGCAGATTCTCTCCTGGTACATTTATTTATTTATGTCATGTTTCGGAAGTACTTAGACTGATGAATGTTCAGATTGCTATAGACTTCATATCTATTGAATTCCTCACCACATACAAGCCATTGCCATTTTCCATGTATAGAACTGGTATGCAATCTAATGTTACACAGGCTGTTCAGTTTTGTATTTATTCATGTGAGCGTTCAGTAAGAAGCAAAGTAAAATCAAACATGTAAAATTGCAGAAATAATTTGAAAGAAAATGCAGATAATGCCCAATCATTACCCCCAAAGAGCGAAATAATTTGTTAAATCCGCATTATTATCATGAATTTTAATTGGATAAATGTGAATGATACTGATTTCATTTCATTATTTGATATTTTATTGTAAATACAAGCCATTTTCTGAAACATTTGAAAATTTCTTTGTCTTGTGGTATGTTCATTTATTCTTTTGTTTATTTAAAGTCAGGAATATTGCAAGGCGATAGGAAGATTTTGGTTTTGAATGAATTCTATGGGACATCTGTAGGCAAATTTTAAAATCCCTTGTTGGCAAATTCAAAATCTGAAATCTCAGAACTTTCATACTTTACATAAAAAAGAAATATAGTTTATTATTTGGGGGCTCCAGTGTAATCAACCCCATGGTACTTGCTGATGTGCCCGCGAATTTATAATAATTCCAGTCTTGAGACCCAATCTTCAAACAATAATACAAACAAGCCAACTTGCCTCCTAAGTACCGCCACTGTATTGGTAATAGCAAAATATGCATTATAACAAACACAAGATCAAATTTGGACCTTTTTTTTCTTCATTTGAGGCGACAGAATCCAAAAATCTTTATCTTAAATTGAGAAGTAATGTTTATACTCTTTTGACTGAATAGTGAATGAGAAAAAAATACACCACATTACACGTCTTTATATTTTTATAGATTGTTTTAATAAAGAAAACGTATTCTTGGGAATGTAAATATGGAGTATATTGAGGATAAATATGACATGAGGCAATAACAATGTATATTATAAAATGTCCTTGAGTTCTGATAACGACAGAAAATAAATACTGTACTTGTGAATCAGACCAAACACTGAATCGTCGGGATTCCAAATGATTGACAACCTGTAAAACAATTTGGGCAGAAAATTTGAGTAACAAAAGTTGAGATTTTATAAGAGCAAAGAAAAAACAGAAAATTGATCTACATGTAGTAATACCGACCCAGTGCACAACACTGGATTTAAGATGCGTTTCTGTGAGTTGTTCTTTTCAATGAGCGTGATTTCAAGCAAGTGTTTGAGTTTGTTTTGTCCGCTGGAAATCCAAACAACACACCTACATGGTAAACGAGTCAGAATTACTTTATGCAGGTATCTTTCAAAATTCCACCCATTGAAAACCAACTCTTATTGAAAGGGCTCATCCACTTCACTTGCTGGATATAAATATATCAAAAATATATAATGAAATAAAATTCCATTAGCACAACTCAGGATACCTAAGCTTTAAAAGAGTTTATAGAAGTTGGACAATACTTCAGTTAAAAAATACACATGAGGATTATAGTAATAGTACAAATGATCATTGTTAGATAGAGCACACTAATCATGAATAGCCTACCGGTACACATTTTGAGAAGAGAAATTGGACAGCCATTAGCTCCATCCACAAGAGAGAGAGAGAGAGAGAGAGAGAGAGAGAGAGAGAGAGAGAGAGAGAGAACTGGGGGGGGGGGACAGATTTGATATCAAATATAATTCTAAAGCTAGGAATGAAGGGATTGGTCCAAACTCTGAGTCAGCCATTTGCTTTTTATCTCTGTAACAGAGGCAGCATAAGAAAATATACCCTTTTTAAAATACTAATTCATCCCTTTAATTTATACTAAATATTACTTTGATTTGATTCAATATCATTCTTTGACAATTCTATTGATGCTAAGCACTATAAACAACAGTTCAGTTTATAAGAGCACAATATATAAATGAAATTATTCTAATTGTATTGTAATGTATTTTCACCATAATAATCTGGCTAACCATAATCTTTTGAACCAATTTTGCAACTTGATTTCATTTTCAAATATATTACAGTCCATCTAATGCAGTTGATCAGTTCATTAAAAAAAAGATCATTTACTAGTACTTTCAGTAGGAAATCATCATATACAGGCATCAGGCATGTCTTAGACTTGTAAAATCTGAGAAGAATCAAGAATCTGATGTAAGTGGGTCAACCTTTCTGAGATTTATCACCCCACGACCTCCCCTAGTTATCACAAGACATGCCGACCTCCTGACCCCCCTCCCCTCCCCTGTATCTGCCCCTGCTCAAAAGATTACTTCACCTTTGTAGTTCAGAGCAATAATTTGTTGAACATTACATGGAGTTAAAATGAACACATAGTATTTGACAAACAGAACACATTTTCACAAAACGATCTTTTTAAAAAACGATAAAGATTAGCTCAAGTAAAATACGAAGTGAAGCTTTCCGAGAGATTCTTTGAGACGATTTTGCATATCCTGCACAATGAATCTCTGAATGTCTCATTAATGATGCAATAATGCACGTAGGTCTAGTGTTACTGTTATAAAATAATAAATGACGGTGAATACAAAGTACGATTTGCAATTGCAACTTAACAGCATTGCAAATTTGCATTGCAACTCTTTTAACATTTGCACAAGAAATATACACAAGAATGTGTGCCATAGAACCACATGTATATCTGGACAAAATAAAAGAAATATAAAAATCATTTACCACTATTTACACACACACTGACTAGGTTTGCCGGGATTAATTCTGTCAAACTTCAATAAAAACAAACGGGAGAAGCTTACTTAAAAAGGCACAGCCAGTCATCAAACTCTGTCAGTAGTACCTAAAACCCATTGGCAACAAATCAATATATGGCACATTAATTAATAAATAAAACAAATAAATAAAAAGAATGTTAACGATTTCAAAGATCGAGTTGATGGCTACTAATTTTTTTCTCCACATCTTAATAAAAAGAATGAGAAAATTCGTAAATTATTCTTTCTCCATTACCACACCTCAACCTCCTCTTAAATCACTTTCTGTAAAAAGAAAAACAAAAAATCAGTTTTGGTCAAATTCATTGATTGAAATATCCCTTGATTCATTGATTGCAATATTCCTTGATTCATTGATTGAAATATCCCTTGATTAATTGATTGAAATATCCCTTGATATGTAACCAAACAACAACCAGCTATAAAAATCCATTGCATGAAATTAAAATTTCCTTGATAAACATCAATAATCAAGAAAAATGATCCGGCGATTATTAAGGCAGTCAAGAAATATCCCTACATTAAGAGCTGTTTCATGACACTATACTGGTAAAAAACATCTTTATGAAATACATTTATGTTAATAAAGTTGAGTTGTTGTGATAAAAAGGCTAAAAGGCAGCTGCATTCTGTCTCAGACTATACATGACACTTTTTTTTCTGGAGACAATTTTTAGTTTAGAAATTGATTTCAATACTTTTGAGATTATCAACATTCTGCTTCTCAATAATATTCGTGAGGAATTAAGAGAATTTCCACCAGAATAAAAACAAATTTATTACATTTTGCACAAAGCAATTTAAGATTTCTCCCAGATATAAATTTACAAGATTTACATGTTAAATTCAGGACTATGAGATTTAAAATATACAGGTACATGTATCTAGAAGGTAAATATCTTCAAGTGTTCTTATCACCCTTAATCAAAAGTTAAGTTAACCGTCACCTATTTCAATATTTGGCTTCCTTTCAAGGCAAATTGACATCAAGGTTGAAATCGACTTTAAAACTTTAGTAAGAAGTAAAGAACATTTTCTTAAAGGGCTATCAAACCATTTAACAAGTTGATTAGCTGAAATCAGAATTATCAGAGAAACAGGTTGATGAAAGTTTTAAACAAATTGGGGAAAAAATAAGAATTTCATGAATATTTGAAAATTCAGATCACTAAATTGCATGTAGATGCCGAATTGTCAAAATGGATCATTTGACTGTACCATAAGTACAGACAACTTTCCCATTTGTTGTATACCGAAATATTATGAATTTCAGATATTTTTTTTCAAAGCACCTTTTTCCTCAGAGCAGTATACCGGTAATCAAAATTTACGAACAAGATCCTGCTCTGAACGATATGTTGCAAAATGATACTTTAGTCATATTGTGCATTGGAGCAAATGGGAGAATTCTCCAACATAACATCGTAATGATATTACTAATTCAACAATTTGAAACTCCTTCATACATATATATATATATATATCAGCATTTTTAACTTTTCAAAATATGTATGACATTCTTTTAGATTATCCAATTTTGAGTGGAAATGTACTCTATTTACATATTGGCATATGGAATTGCTCACAAAGTAGCTTTGTTGTCTCAAGTTTATGTCTGAAGATTATGTAATACGTCAGTGTCATCTTCGCACATTTCAACAGGTGAAGCATTATGAGCTCTGTCTGAATGGACATCAATTTGAAAGGTCTGTTCATGTGCGACATAATCTTTTAGCAGAAACATTTAAATAATGCACAAATAACATCTGCTCAAAGAACAGCACATGTAACAGAGAAGGCCTGTAGAGACATAAATTGAAATTCTCTTGATTCAATTTCAAATACATGCATTGTAAAACACCCTCGTAATAACATCTCATGAACACGACCACATTCTTTTTCCCTCGAAAAATCAAATCAACGGCAATTTCATTACCCTATTGTATGTCCCAATGAAACCATGTTCGGATTATGTAATACGTCAGTGTCATGTTCACACATTTCAATGGGTGACGTACAAGGCTATTGAAATTGTGTAAGGTTGATTTTGGGAAAGTTGCTATCGTGTTCATGTAATAGTAATACCAATGCAGTGAGGTTATAAAGAGCTTTATAGAGAATACAGTAGCACACACAGATTGTCTTTCAGAACGTCTTTTGCTTCACGTTTCTGATGCGATTTTGTAACCCTAGGCCCCATTGCACGAAGACAAATCGTATCTCTCTGACATCTAGTCAGTCTGGAATGATGAGCTCAAGACTCTTAGTGTAAAAGAGCCTACCAATAAACCATGTTCCTCTGTTATGTTCTTGGGTTGGTCGTCTCACAAGTACCCTTCAAATGACGCTCGGTCCCGCCAGGTCGTATTTCCGTGACGGGCCAGGATAGCGGATAAAAAGAGCCATCTGAAAGGCACCCAGAAGCATGCCTAAGAAGTTTGGAATCTATAGTAAAAAGAAAAAGAGAAGCAAATGAAAAGAAAAAGCTTCAACCCCTCTGGGCCATTAAGATTTAGAATAAAATCAATGAACTTTTAAGGACAAAATTGAACTTTGTACGTAAGATTTATGTACATAATTTTGTTTAACTTAAAATGCTGTTTCAAGAGTAAATTGGGTATAAGTAACTCCAATGGAAATAAACATTTTACAGTATCAAAATGATAGTTTCAAGTTTTGGGCAGAAAAAATGTAGATCTTCTTCCTCTTATACACTGGAATTTAGGCTCATCACAAACTAGCGCAAATTAGCCCGCTATTTCCCAAATAACTGGCTATTTTGGAAATCTTACCAAGATTTCTCAGGATATTTTCTCGACCAAATAGCCCGCTAATTGCAACTGCGGGCTGATGAAGAAGCAAATTAGCTGGCTAATTCGAGATCGGGCTAGTTAGAATAGCAGGTTATTTTGCAACTTCGGTCTGATGAATAATAATAATAATATTCCGCTTTTATATAACGCTTAATACATCTACGATGTCTCTAAGTGCTTTACAGATATACTATTACCCCGGTCATTGTATTCAATGCTTGCCCGCACACAATGTGTGCACAATTTCCACTCCCTGGGGAGCATTCCAGCCAGGCGTTACTTGACGCTCAAAAATTGTTTGACCAATAATGACGGTCGCATCCTACCAGGTACCCATTTAACACCTGGGTGGAGAGTAGCAAGTGCAGGTTAATATCTTCCAAAAGGATATTAGGCCTTATGCGTGTTTCGAACCTACCTGAATAAAAGAGTCTTGCACAAGACGCCCATAAATAAACCACTGCAAAGACACCAGTAACCCAACAAATGATAAAGGAAATGGTAGAGACTCGGTACTTTTGGTTTTTATGATCTGAGCCTGAAAAAAAAAGATATCACAAACAAATAAAGTGCAAGAATTATTATTCTTAGTGTTTTTTTAAAAGGTTTTCAACGACAATCTAATACAGGTATTCTTTGAAATAAGAAGTTTCTAAATTATGTTTAATTTACAAGATTAATAAGAAATATAAAACAGAAATGAATATTGCTTCATTGGTTCATATGCATATCATTTTGTTTATCCCATGATGTGAATTATTTATAAATAAATGAACTTTATACTCATGTTTCCTATTTATAACTGTTTGTGTCTATCTTATCATTACTAAATATAGTGCTTTTGGATATTTCAATTGAATCCTAATAATCATTCTCATTGCATTCTTGATGACACTATTGTAATTGCCTGTAAATTCAAATTTCAAATAAAATCACCCCAACTGAAAAAAAACAATAATGCCTCCGGCTACGTTGTAGCGGAGGCATAAAAAACAATGTAATGATTCAGGCAATCGTTTAAGTCATCACTTCCACCAGTCAGTGATAATGTAGCATGACTTTTATTTTCATACAAAGAAACTCCTTTTTTTTCTACTACAGTGTAAGCCGAAAAAGAACACTGACCATCTTTTTTTTTTTTAATGAATGAAAAAGCAAAAGATGCAGAAATTATGTGATTTTACTCACCACGGCACTAAGCGGTGCTGCATACATGAGTACTGTGGCGAATGACGACGCTAGGCCTATGTAGTGTATGGCCGTTGCTGCCGTCATATTCATGAATTTGACAGCTCCTAACGTCGGATAGATGATTAGGCTGGTATATAGAAGTTTGGAATGTACTTGCTTCTGCGACAACAGCAACAATAAAACATGAAGGAAAAAATGAAAACAAATAAAAAACTAATTTGAGACTAAATGAAGTTTTAGTTCTAGCAAATAATGAGGCGTATAGAGAAAAACATGAATTCATTTTTTTCACAAAAAGTATTCACAATTAAATCTTTACTTTTGGCCTATGTAAACAATGATTTCTTGATCACTGCTACTGGCAGTAAATCCTCATAACTCATTATAAAAACAAAAACAAAACAAAACTTACCTTATCATTTGTGTTTAGGTAATAAATCAGAGTGTAGAGAGTTTGAAGAATGATCCCCACTCCATTGGTAAGAATGACAGTCTGATCCTCTATCAAAACACCATACTTGGTCCATAACACTGTACTGGGGGTAGAGAGTTTATAAAGCAAGGTAGGAATTAGTAATGAAGACAAGAAGTCATTCAAGTATTTTTTAAATTTAAAAGGATAAGCAAAAATATCACAACTTCTATCCATGTATGTTAAAACTGCCTAGTCATGGCTAGCTCTGTAAATTCATTGCAGGGAGAAAAAAAAAGTATTTCTGAAACGATTGTTGAGGTTGTGTTCTACCCTCATCCAATAATGAAGCAGATAAGGAATTCCCTTTGTGATCTTTTAGGTGTTTACCAATGCCGTTGGTTGACTTTTACATATTTATCTTACAAATTAATGGGCCATTTGGTAATGTAACCAAATTTATACTTAATTGCCTTGCTACAAACTATTTCATGCACCTGTCACGAACAATTGTCTTTCAATAATCAGAATACAAATTGCATATATTATGTTGTTGGGTAAGGCAAGCCATAATGTTTGGTCAACCTAGCAACAACCAATGTAATATGTATGCAATTTGAATTCTGATTATTGAGATACATTTATTTGTAACAGGTGAATGAAATCATTTGTATGAGGCGCTTCACAAAGGCAGATGCATACATTTGGTTACATTACGAAAATGGCCTAATTTGGATGGGGAGTGTTTCACAAAGACTAAGATCAACTTTAAGTTGGACTTAAATATGGCAGGCCGTTTATGCCACTGTTTGCTCTCACCATTTACTGGCATTGGTCTCTCAAGGGATGTACAAATCATAGTCACAAATCTACAGAATTTACCTTTTTTGATAGTTCACTATAGAAGGAAAAAATATTATCTAAAGATCATAATTGAGAGACCAATGGTGAGATCAACCAGTGGCATGAATGGCCTGCCATAGTTAAGTCCAACTTAAAGTCGATCTTAGTCTTTGTGAAACACCACTCTGGTTTATGAAACAGGTGACTATCGACCCTTTGTAAACACTTACTTGATGATGCCTGCTATGAATGGAAAGATGGAGATGTTCTGCGTATTACCCTGAGATCTGATCTTCATACAAATTTGTCTGCAAGAACAAAATCACAAAAGAATGGATTAGTTGGATATTCATCAGTAGCTCATTTTAAATCATAAAGAAGGCTGCATGATCTGTCCAACATATTTGTTGGCAAGGTAATTAAAGCAGAGAAACAAAGTGAAAAAAGGAAAGTGAAAAAGGAAAGAGAAAAAAAAGGAGAACAAAAATATTGTCAGTTTCATACATTTTTTATTTCCTTTTCCAGCATTAACAAAAAAACATCATTTAACCACATGAGAATATGATCACCTTTTGAAAGGGGTGTCACTAATAATAAAATCTTTAACATTTAAAAGATCTACAGGCTGTACATATAGAAAAATATAAACATATTTGTAATGTTGCTTTAAGCTTTATTGCAATACTGTTTAGTGTTCATCAAGAATCCTGAGCATTTTCCCAAAACACTTAAAATTCTGTACAAAATGAACCTTACTTTTAAAAACAAACATTTGAATGTTATTCCCCTTGCCACAAGAGTATGATTATGAAGGATGTTATTTTTTCACTTGGCTGAACTTGATTAAATATTCATTTTTATCCATTCAAATGATTTTCATAAAACAGCCGTCTAAGGGTCTATATACAAATTTATGCCTGTCTGCTACTAATTCACTTTTGGCAAGGTCTAAGTCATGATTAATGAAGGGAAAACTTACACCACAGCCTAACTTCCACTGTGAAACACAACTTTACACTGACCTCAACCCACACATTAGATTTAAATCTTAGTAGAAATTGGGCAGGGTGTTTGATGCCAAATGACCGAGATGAGAATATTGTACTTACATGCCAGTCAAAAACAGGCCGATAGTAGAAACTGTTGCAGTGACGGAGAGAACAGACTGAAAATCCATGCTGCTTTAATCTTCTTCAAACCATCAGCTCAACTACTAGGGACATCTAATACTTGTTTCAGGATCCTGATTTGACCCCTGATCTAAAGAGGATGAGATTGACACGACACAGACACATAGTGTAAAAAGTTTGCCTTAGTATACTAAACTAGTCGCTATTATCTTAAAGTATCAAATTGGCAACGTGAACAATTTTTTCGAGTACACCATGTGACCTTGCGTTTCAGGCGGAACCAACATTGCATACTCTAGCAAGAGATCAATGTTTTTGTAATGTAAATCGCATGTTAGCTCATCATCAGGAACACATAGATCTAGTTAGAATTGGAAGGGTAAGCAAATCGCTATCACTCTGGTATAAAAATCTCATATTTCTGGTTAAATTCTTGACAGACTTCAAAGTACTTTGTATGAGAGTCCACTAGCAACTTCCGAAGCCAGTGCCAGTGGCAATGTTCGGAAAGATCGAAGGGGTGATTACAAACACAATTTAGATCTAGGGTTTGTTTAACTTCCTCTTCACGCAGGGATATGGGGGCCAATTAGGACTAGGTGATATCAATATCATATTATCAGTATCACCTAGCCCTAGTTAAGGCTATGAGTATGAGTATGATTTAAAGAAGGAAGCAAGATGTTGAATTGTCTTCCATGTACCACTATTCCAGCACTCCAGCAAAGCATAGAGAGTCAATACTGCGTATGGACCTCTAGCGCTGTACCATGTGCTAATAGGCAGCAATTTCACACGTGAATAGTCAATAGACTTATAATACACAAATGCACACAATCATGCCGATAAAACTGTAAGCAAGTTTGACAGTGGACTCACGATTTTAATTTTTAAATTATTCTTTCTAACATCGGTGAGTTGAACAAATTGTATTTTACTGCTAATTTTAGGTGTCATCAATTGTCATTAAAAAATTTAAAGTACCGATTTTGAGTGAAATCAGTTTAATTTTGTACAGTGGTGTTTGAAATGTTGAGATCAATAAAACAGGTTTTAATACACAGCCAGGATAGCCAGGATAGCGATGCAGCTATGTGTGTATACCAGATGTACTACTGTATGTAGTCCACACATAGCAGCATTACCTCCACCTACAAAATTTACAACATATGGGACTAATATATAAAAACTGAACGTTTGATCTCGACTCTCCAGCTCCATATCATGGTCATAGAGTTCCACACTAATTTAAATGATGCAAACATTATCCTACATTATTGTAATCAGCGCTTACAACTTTAAAATGTGATAAAATTAATAAAGAAACTCATATTACGGTTTATTACCTTTATTTCTTGTTCAAGTCTGCTATCCTATGAAGATCCACAGCAGTCGCTCACGTCATCAATTGATCGCCACGTCATAAACAAGCTTTTGTGTTCTTGTGTTATGCTATTGTGCTCGGAGGTCGGAGAGGGCTTACAATGTAAGATTAGCTTCGCTGAGTTAGGCAACATAATCAACGTAGTACTAGTAGTTCATCGATGATTGGGAGATGAAGCTTTTTCTTCTTCTCTTGCTCCTCCTCATCATACCCTCCTCGATCCTCCTCCCAAGCGCGTAGCCAGGATTTAATTTTAATTAGGGGAGGGGCGGTAGTGAGCCCGCAAAGCGGGCGAATCACTTACAGAGCGCGCGTAGCGCGCTCCCTAGGGGGTGGGTGCACCCAGGGGCGGATCCAGCTAGCCGGCGGCAAGGGAGGGGGCCTAAAAAGGGGCCCACTTCGTGCGAAAATTTGAAAATCGTGCCGGTCGATTTTTCGCTCAGTGGTTGGGGGGTTGTGAGCAAAAAAAAAAAATGTTGGCACCCGCGAAGCGCGCGGAAGAATTGACGTTTCATTAAATTATTACAGAAAGAAGACGATTCGTTGTGCTGTTCTCGACTCTTAATCCTTGTCTGAATTCTGTTCTCCCCCCCCCCTCCCGCGCAAAGCGCGGAAGCTTTGACGTTTTATTAAATTATTAGAGAAAGAAGGCTATTTGTTGTATTGTTCTCGACTCTTAATCCTTGTCTGAATTCAATTTCCCCCCTCCCGCGCGAAGCGCGGAAGCCGTTCACGTTTCATTAAATTATTAGAGAAACAAGTTTATTCGTTGTACCGTGCGTTCTCGACTCTTAATCTTTGTCTGAATTCAGTTTGACGTTTCATTAAATTATTAAAGAAAGAAGACGATTCGTTGAACTGTTCTCGACTCTAAATCCTTAAGTTGTCTGGATTCAGTTCCCCCCCGCCCTCCGCGCAAAGCGCGAAGCTTTGACGTTTCATTAAATTATTATGTCTGAATTTTCAAAAATGTTTCTTTGTCTGCTCCTTTTTCTTCCTACGTCCTCTTATTTTGTCTCTTCTCTCTCTCTCTCTCTCTTTTTGGCCTGCGGTTTTTTTTTTTTTGGGGGGGCGACCTCCCCATCGCCCACCCCCTGGCTACGCGCCTGCCTCAGCCTCCTTCTTCTTCTTCTACTCTTTTTTCTTCTTCTTCTTCTTCTTCTTCTTCTTCTTCTTCTTCTTCTTCTTCTTCTTCTTCCTCTTCTTCTTCTTCTTTCTCCTTCTTCTTCTTCTTCTTCTTCTTCTTCTTCTTCTTCTTCTTCTTCTTCTACTTCTTCTTCTTCTTCTTCTAGCCTTTTCTTCTTCTTTTTCTTCTTCTTCTTCTTCTTCTTTTTTATAATTCTTCTTCTTCTTCTTTTCTTCTTCTTTTCTTCTTCATTCTTCTACTTCTTTTCTTCTTCTTCTTCTTCTTTCTTCTTCTTCTCCTTCTTCTTCTTCTTGTCTTCTTCTTCTTCTTCTTCTTCTGCTAATTCTTCTTCTTCTTCTTCTCCTTCTTTTCTTCTTCTTCTTTTTCTTCTCCTCCTTCTTCCTCCCTTCTTCTTCTTCTTCTTCTTCTTCTTCTTCTTCTTCTTCTTCTTCTTCTTCTTCACCTCTTCTTCTTTTTCCTCTTATTCTTCTTAAACTTTTCTTCTTCTTCTTTTTTTCGATCTGTATCGTAATTTTTGAGAATCAAGCTTAAAATTATTCACACTCCTCTTATGTAATACTAGTAATCGAACTTGAAAAGTTGGGATGATATACAACATATATAAAACAAATGGAAAAGGGAAAGATAGGAAAAATGTATTTGCCTATCCCATAAGCACCAATAACTTTTCGAGCCCTTACTTCACGAAATCAAATTTACGCATGCCAACCATACTACGAAAGTACAGCACAGTATATCAGTGGCATTATCTGGGAATTGGCGCCAGGGGGTATGTGAAGCGAGGGGAAGGGGTTGGAGGGGGTGTCCTCCTCTCAGGGTGCCAAGAGCTTTTTGCATTTTGAAATTTGTAATCGTTCAATTTGGTGCATATTTATGGTATATTTTTATCGACTTAAAACGGTCTTCACGGTTTAGAAAAGGTAGGAGTTTTGCTCTCATGATATCAAATATAAGCTATGTATAGATATTTCAACTCAACATCATTCAACAGTTACTCATCTATTGCTTATATAAACATATTTAAAAAGTCGTTCACAAAGGCTGGGGAGAAAATCTGCAGATTTTGCGAAATATTCGGGTATAGCTTCCAATAGATGATTGTGTTAAAACTTGGATTTAACACATATTATACCCTTGAAACAATGGTTTAAATATGTACAATTTTATCTGTCTAACGCATAATATGTAAAGTGAGAGCACGTACTTGTGATTGGCTTTTTGAATAGTCAAGTTACGAATTCGTTCAAATTTCTAATAATGATTCTATTAACAGCGGCCGACCCAGGGTTTTCCAAGGGGAGGGGGCCGGGGGCGAAGTCAGCGTGTGCGCGTAAGAGCGAGCCATTTCAGGTGGGGTCCAGCAATTCAGAATCTTCAAGATAGCCGTCTTGAGCGATAGAAATTCAAATCATCCCTTGAAATTTGCACTATCACTATTGGTTTATTTCGTTGGAGATCACCTCTCTCACATACACACTCTCCTAAAGACAATTTAGTAGAACAAAGGGTTATATTGGGAACCACTTTTATCTTTACGGTGGCGTCTAGGGCCTGCCCTAGGAACAGAGCCTTTGCCGGGGTCCAGGGTGGAGCCCCCAAAAGCTCTTGAGTGGATTTCACGAGGGATTTAAATTGTAAATGTTTTTATTGTAATTAACACAGCACGTATTATTTCAGGATATCTTTTTGTTCTTCTTCATTTCTTTTGTTCCCCCCCCTCTCTCTCTTTTTCTCTTCCTTGTCTCATTTTTTCTTCGCCGCTCCTTCTATTTTGTTTAAGGCCACAATAAAGGGGTGTGACCGATTCGCCCCCCCCCCCTATCCACCCGGCACTGAATAATGGCACGGGAAAAGTGGCTGCCAAACAATTCGAAAGAAACAGATATTACAAACAAGTATAACAGTCAAGTTAACAACCACAAACACACTGTCAACAAAAACAACACCAAACACAACAAAACAATGGATATTTCCAATACACTTAAACACAAATAAATCTCAGTGCGGGGGTAGACCGCCCCTCCCCTTGTATACGCTAGTGCAATCCATTACCTGCGATGCACCTGTTGAGCGCCTTTTCTCGAATCACCCCTCAAAATCAGCAGAAAGTAAACGAATATATTGAAACACGCGCCGGGGAAAGGGGCTCAAGCCCCCAATCTTGATTATAAATTAAATTAAGCGAGGCACATGTAGAAAATTAATGCGAGAACCCCCCCTCCCCCCTCCCTCCCCAAGAGAGAGAGAGAGAGAGAGAGAGAGAGATTGGGGAAAGAAGAAAGAAACATTACAAAAATGAATAACAAAGTCATGAAATATTGTTTATTAAAAAAAAGGATATTAAACATTATTTTGTAGGTCTATTAAGGCTTTCTAAGAGACTAAAAATCAAGTCCATTTTTTTTCTTCTATAATCCGCTTCTCGTTCTTATTATTCCTATTGTCTTTTTCTTTCTTATTCGTCTTTTTCCATTCCTTCTCTTCTTTTTGTTTGTTTTTGTTGTCGCCAAGCTTCTTGTTGCTTTTCTTCTTGGATTCTCTCCTCCTAGTATCTCTCACTCTTGTGACATTTCTTTTTATTCTTTCATGTCTTGCTCCTCCTCCTCCTTCTGTCACTCCTTGTTGCCGAGCCGGAAATCAGTTGGACCCAGATCTCAGCTGTGCTAGTCCTCCTCCTATACCGCCCATGGGAGTACCATGCCGCGGAAGCTGACCACAGGGCGATGCATGACGAGCTGATGACAAGCTTCATGCGTGCCGCGGGGATTTTTTTTCGTGTGATCATGAACTGGGATCGAATTACACATCGCGGCTATTTCAGGCCTGGTGATATTTGATAAAACCAAGACTTGAATCAGAATCAGTTTTCTGGTTGCCTTCACAAGAAAGACAGCTAGGCGAAAGTAAAATTACATTTTACCGCGAGATGCCACCCTATTATGCTGTTTTCTACCCCATTCATAGAAAACTGAGAGGAACGACATTTTAAATGGGGGAGGGGGGCAATATTGTGCACCATTTCGATGGTCGTCATCAACACCCCGGAAAATGTATTTTATGTTATTGTTTAGAAGAGAATTATCTTTAGTTATTCCCAATAAAGCACGTGTTCAGAATACTTGAGGTAGATTTGCTGCCGCATTTCTTTGCTTTCACCCCTCCCCCTCTTCTCTCTCTCTCTCTCTCTCCCTCTCTCTCTCTTTCTCTCTCTCTCTCTCTCTCTCTCTCTCTTTCTCTCTCTCATTCTCTTTCCTTCTATATCCTCTCTCTCTTTCTGTTGAGAATTCATTTTGTTTCCCTGCTGCTGCCTTTCATGTTCCTTTTCTCTTTTCTAGATGATAATTTTGTCCTTTTCTTTTCCCTCTCTCTGTATTTCATAATCTCTCTTTCACTCATTCACTCAACTCACTCATGAGTCTGTGACGTCATGTCCTCACTATCCACTAATTATTTTCTTTATATTGATAATATAAATTTCCTATTTTCTCCCTAAGAATCTTATTTCTTATTTTACACCAGCAGCATCCAAGTTGGATAGTAATATGTTTTTGTGTGGATGCACTAATATAGAGTAATTTCTTTCCAGTTAAGTCATGAAAAATGGGAATTTTGATAAACTATTTATATAAAAATCAATAATAATGATTATACAATATTCAGAAAATAGTATCAATTCTTCAAAGTTCATGAACATTTTTGTGAAATGTCATGCACGCAATATGAAACAAATCATATCACCTGGGCAAAGGCATGGGGAAATCAAGTTTTAGGGGAAAAAAAGGAAATTAATGGGATTAAACTATATAAAGCAATTGAGAAATAGTGAGGACATGACGTCACAAACTGATAACCAAATTGGCAATTTATGTAGTGATTTCCATTGTTCCATAGGTTTACATACTTTTTCAAAAATTCATAACTTTCTTATTAGTTATCCGATTTTGCTCAAACTTTTTTTGATTGGTTTGTCTGATTTTTCTGCTTCTATTGAAAGTAAGTTATTTTTCGAGTGGACTTGGAATTGAACAGTTTTTACTCTCTTTTCTCCACCTCTCCTTCCTCGTACCGTTCTCCCTGTCTATCATCCAAACGTTATTGACTCAGTCATCTCAACACATCTATCTAATGTGGTTTTCAAATTGCATTACGCCTTTCCATAATCGACAACTTTATCGCACGTCAGAAAGAATTACAAAGTCACAGAACTTGATTTAAGTATTATGAATCCCCCTTGTCCCTTGACTCATATTTTCGCAGAAGAAATACTATATTTTCTTTTAAATTATTCACCACATTTTCGCCGTAAATTTCTCGTCTTTTTTATGACCGTGTATATATAATGAAATCAAAGTATTTTTCCCCTGTTTTCGCGAAGAAATTGATGTTGAGGGAAATGAATTTTGGCAAGAGAGATAATTATAACGGAAGAAAGAAGAAAGGAAATTAACAGGAAAGAGTAAATGAAGAAAAATTATAGAAACGAAGAGAAAGGGAGCCAGAGTACTTTAACAATCATTTCTTACAATAAAATATTAATCGCGATCTCTAAAGAAAAATGTTCACTACGACGTTAATTATCGGTGTGAGTTCCTCTTATTTTTCATGAACAATTTTTGGTTTATTCCTTTTTGGGGGGAGGAATCTGCTGAAGTGAGAAAATGCATTAGCAGGATTGACATTCGGGAAAGTAAGAAGATAAAGAAGAGAGAAAGGTATATAGAAAAGTAAAGAAACGAAGAGAAATAGAGGTGGTTTCTATTTCTCTTCGTTTATTTACTTCAAACATTAATACTCTTTCTCATTATTTTCTATGAAAAATATTATTGTTGGTTTGAATTTCCCCTCTTTCTCATGAACATTTATAATGAAATCATTAGTTTCTTCCTTGTTTTCGGGAGGAAACTGATAAAGAGAGAAAATGCATTTTCAGGATTGTCATTCGGGAAAGTAAGAAGATAAAGAAAGAGTAAAATAGAAAAGTATAGAAACGACGGGAAAGAGAGGCGGTATATACATTATCAAACATTAATAATATTTATCATGGTTTCTTATTAAAAATATCAACTACAGCGTCGATAAAAGTTATTGTTGGTTGGAATTTTCCCTCCTTTTCTTGACCCTGTTTTGATGACATCATTGGTTTCTTCCTTGTTTTCGGGAAGAAATCATGTTAATGAAGAGAGAAAATGCATACCGGTAAATGGGATAGAAATTCGGGAAAGAAAGAAGATATAGAAATTTAGCCGAGAGCGAAAGCAATAAATAATGAAAGTAAGATATAAGAAATAAGGAAAAGAATAAAAAGAGGGGCTGGAATATTATTTAAACTAGAATTTTTGCCTTGTCAAACATGGATCTATTCCGAGAAGTGAAATGAAAGAAAAATAGAGGTTAAACAATAGTAGTCTAAATAATAATAGTGATACATGTAATAGTGGGTTCTTTTATAGCTCTCATGACTGTCAGACCTGACACTCTTGGTACTGTACAATTATTACCCCGGCTTTAGCATGGCTGTCATTTGAGGGAATTAATTCCTGCCGGGTACCCATTTACCTTACCTGGATCGAGTGTGGTAAATGTAAATTAATGTCAAACGAATTAGTGCCGCGGCGGGACTCGAACCGCGAACCATGTGATCCACAGTCCGGTGACGTATCCACTAGACAGCGTATCATAGTTTCTTCTATTTAGATGCTGTAACTCTCAACCCCACAAAATAACTAACTCCAGAGCAGAAGTTTTACCCCATGTCACATCACAAGTAGGCCCAGATTTTTCACCTTCCTGCTTTTCTAAAGGGGTCCCAATCACCTGATTTCTGTTAGATGGCAAAGATCTAGAGTTATTTGTACTTCGAAGCTATCTCAGTGTGCTGCCATCCGTTCAAGTCACGCGAAGAAACCCTCGTTAAATCATGGGCGTCAATCAGAGGGGGGGGGGTTGCAATTTGCAATTCACCCTCCTCCCGCTTATTATCGGTTTTAGACTGTTTTTCGTTAAGGATTGGGGGCTCAGGCACCTCCTAACTTTCCCAAAAAAATGGGCTACAGATTAAGAAATTGAATACAAGAAACCCAAAGCCCCCTCCCCAAAACCACGTCTAGAACCACGTCTGCTCGCGCCCACACAATATACCCTCACATACACCCACACCCACACCCACACACACCCATGTCCAGTGTATATATATATATATATATATATATATATATATATATATCACAGTTGAGAAAGACGTTAGCATCGTTAGGGAACGTCGAATTTGTAAGCTAAATTAAAAAAAAAAAATCGTGGATTACAAAGCATGAACTTTTCTTGTGTCATTTTGGCACCGCCTTAATACTATATTATGTATCGAAGATTTGAGAGGCATACCATCAAGGCGTTTAAATATTCGTACATTGTCACTCACCAGCTCCATGAGATCTTTAGTAGGCGTTCATTATTATTTTATACGAAGTGCCCCAATATCTCTTTGTTCAATTACAAGTAAAACGTTAATAGCATTTGCTGATACTATTTCATTCCTATAAAAGGTCTCAGATCCCGTATAACTTTAAAACTTTTAGCTCATTTCCTATTACGCACATCTATAAATACGCATTTGATATTTACTTCGTTTTATATAGATAGTGATAAACGCAATCAGAAAAATTAATGATAATTGGTCAATATTAAACAAAACAGAAAAATATAGACTATAGTCGACAACACTTTATGAATCCTGAGGATGGAGGGGGAGGGAGTCGTTATAATTTATTTGAAAAAAAAAATACAGTTAGGATTGTATAAGGTGTTCTAAACTTTCAAGAAAATGGGAAATGATTACAATCTCCAAATTACATTTATGTTTCCTACACTTTATTTAGTTTATAATTTTTAGTTCGTGATATAACGTCTTGTATCCCCTAGAAAAGGCGCTATATAAATCCAGTTGTTATGATTATTATTTTGATTCGTGAGGGTCTTTTTCTCCTTTTTTTTCTGGCTAAAATCTTTTAGAGTTGGCTGAAATGGTATATTGACAAACTTGTGGTTTTGAGCCAGTGAATACTGTCTCATATTACTTACAATCATGTAGGTCCTTGATCCCTTATCCATATTCTCCTTCGGGAATGATCTTTATCTCTTTAGATCCTTGTCTTTTTTAATGTAATTGTTTTAATGTCATATAACATATACTGTATTTCATTATTGTGTCATAGTAGGCAGTCGGGGCTGTCCCTACTCCATACGGCCAAGGGTCTAGTTTTACTTTCGCCGGTTGTTTTAGACCCTAAAAACACTGACCTTCTTTCTTATCCATTCATCTTACACGATATGACGTAAACGTACGGGCAGACTACTACCCTGGATGAACCCTTATCGATCTCTTGATATCGATACATCAATTTTAGCCACAAATTTTGATTGACATTATATAGCACCGCTATGAATACGATCTTGGCTTGTCACGTCATATTCGAGTAAACGTTCGCCCTCGGACCCGGTTTCATTCCAAGTTTCTATTTTCAAACTCGGTGCGATCGGCTCAGCTCACACTTATCCAACTGTTTCGGCTAGAAGGAGATGGGGATTGCTTTGCAGCCTCAGGTTTTTTCGTTGAGATTTCAGTTCTTTGATCCATCATTGTGTGTTTGTTATGGAAGACTCGGATTTGAAACCACATGATCGCGAATTCCTCCACCGGTTTATTCATCTGCAACTCCGCTATTCGGTTCAGCATCTTCTGGTCTTGAAGGCACTTCGCAAAACTCAACTCACTCTCGGACTTTCACGCTCAGACTTCAATGGCAATGTCGTAGCTGAGCGAAGTACGAAATGAAACGAGAAGAGGGCAATATTTTTAATGAATCGTTTTAAATACATGTGAAAGGACTGACGTTTGAGTGATGAACTTGTCAGGATAAACTTATACAAGTTGACGAGATAACAAGGCAATGTGAATTTGATGAGCTGTTAATTATGCCTAATTAACGAAGTGAATCAATAATGGACTTGATTCTCTCGAATGTTTGTTTACGTTTACAATTAAGTTAACTCATCACGTGACAAGTGGAAGATGACCACCAAATGAATCCGTGACTCGACCGGGAAAAAAAGAACTGAACTGAACGGAGCAGCTAGGGTAATCGACAAATTATGTAAGTAAACAAAATCTTTAACCATCTTGTTGAAAAGATTTGTTTGGAAATGAGGCTGCCCCATCCCCACCTCACCCACCCCCCTCTCCCTCTCTCTCTCTCTCTCTCTCTCTCTCTCTCTCTTACACTTGTTTGGGGTCTCCTTTGCCCTCTCACCCTTTGTATAATATACAATGTATGATGTTGTTTTGTGAACGGCGATGTACACTATTTTACGTAATAATTAGTACACTTAAAGATTACGCCTATATTAATAATTTATCTGGTTGCTAGGTAACTTTTGTGTGAAAATACATCCGTTTATTCATGTGCTGACTGAGCATAAACCAAAGGGCAAAATCATAGCATTTCAAAATTCCCAAATGTAATGTCTTTACTTCATTTTCTTAATATTCTATTCTTTCTTACTGCATGAAATATATTACATGTATCACAAAGAAACATACAACATTAAATAGACTAGTACAAAATGAATTGATTCCGCTGAAGAAGACATGGAAAATGGGCTATTCACGTAGGGCCTACTCTTGTTGTGAACGAGTAAACAAGATATATTTGGAAAGCATTAAATTTACACCTTTTTTGTGCATAACATTGGAATACCTCAAGGATATATGCCTATACTTTAAATAAGTTCTTTATCTCTTTTCTCCATCTTTCGTTGTGAATTACTTGGAATAATATCAATACATATTTTATATGCAAGGGGAAAATTGTGTTGCTGTGTGTTAAAGGGGATGACGTGAGAGGGTTGAGAAAGAGAGAGAGGGGGAGGCAGATACAGAGAGAGAGAGGGAGAGAGAGGGAGAGAGAGAAGAAGAGGCAGAAAAGAGAGAAGGGAGAGAGATGAAAGTGAGAGAGAAAGAGAAAGGGGCAGATGCAGACAGAGAGAGAGAGAGAGAAATGACAGGAGATAGGGAGAAAGGGGCATATGCAAACAGAGAGTGTGAAAGAGAGGGCAGAGTGTGTGTGCGTGAGAGAGAAAGAGAGAGACAGAGAGAGAGAGAGGGGGGAGACGGAATCATTAAGATTAAATGGATTAAGAAGGGGACTTTAGTAGAACATCCATCCTGACTAATCCATTATCAAGGTAGAGACACACACAGAGGGGCGGAGAGAGACACGCAAAGGAGACGTCTTTACTACCTCCATAATGATTAATCCATTATCAAGGATCATCTTTGAACAAACAGTTTTGCATCGCTTGGTTCTATATATTGCCTCCTCATTTTGCTATGTGGTTAATGTAATGATACGATGATCACATTTTTCATGATCTCTTCTATATTTTTTTTCTTGGAATCCGATACGTAGATTGATCTAAACATAGTTTCGGGGTCGCATCGAGTCCAAAATAATAGCTGTACGTGGTGATGATTAACAAAAAATTAATTAGACGTTGTAAGTTACACCATCGTTAACTCGGTACGATCTGCTTATTTTGTATGATAATGCATAAAATACACTGACTTGTGGGAGAGCGTAGCGAGCGAGCTTTTTATTTTGTTGGGGAGGTTATGAAGGTTCCCTATAATCCTATGGATTATGGGGCGGAACAAGAAATGTTTTATGATGGGGGGTGGTAAATTTCTCGTCATAACACCTAATAGTGACTCTGTTCAACCTGATTGCCCTCCAGTTAACTGCTTAGCAATTCACAGTTTTTACATCGTCTAAACATTTGTCTTCTAGACTAAAAATGGGCACCTGATGTGTCAAGCTTCAAATGATGGATACAGTCATTTATCCATAGGTTCCAAAGGAATTACAATAGCAGCTTTGGCATTTTGGCACGTTTGCCATTTTGGGGATTTGAATTAGAATCTATTGATGCTTAAAATCTTGAAAAGGGCACATTTGATATTAAAAGAGTTCCTTCAATTTGTTAACCAAGCAGTATTAGGGACGAGGGTACGCGATGGTAGTAGTAATGAATGGGGCATAGTTTAAAATTTGCATTTTTTTTCCAGAACAGTGTCCACCCTGTTCTGCACCTTTTGATGTTTGAAAATGACATCGGGGATGGGCTAAATCCTAAATTAAAAGTGAGTTTTGGAAAGGGGATGAATAAGCTTTAAAAAATGGCACGGATTCATACTTGCAAAAGTAGGGGTATGGTGTCCCTCCTGCCCCGGCTCCATCTCTTAGCATTCTGGTGGTAGTAAAAAGAAAACCTAATACTATGAGAAATTGCTCCGATTCTCAAAAGTTAAGTCTATTTTTAGGACTTCAAGCCAGCACACTATGGTAAGAGATCATGGGAGAAGCAGAGGTGATAAAGGGCACTTATTAGAGTAAAAAGGTGCACTCATTAGTTTTAAGAGGATGAATTTAATAGTATTAATAGGCACTTATTGGAAGTATATTAAAAAAGGAGGGTATTAAGCAGAAGTGAAAAGGGGCACTTATCAGAAGTGAAAAAGGGCACACATCAGGAATGAAAAGGGCACTTGTCAGAAAAGAAAAGGGGCACATTTTTATGTTTGAAAAAGAGAAGTCACTGTACCCCACCCCGTGGAGTGCCATCTCTGCCTCAACCCTCTAACAAGAACACGATATTCTCTTTTCCAATGAAATAAAATGTTTATCTCAGTGATGACGTTAGGAAAAACACGCAAGAAAACAGGAAACACGCCTTTAGAATAACGCCCATTGATAAACTGAATTTGACAGAGAGAAATAAAATCATACAATTTCTACCGCTTATAGATGGGATTATTATTGTTTTATTTTTTCATTATTTCAAGAAGAAAAATGATACCATCCGTGAACTTCTAAACGAGGTTGTTGATTGAGATGGGATTGGCTCAACTCAAGACTTAGTTAGATAGAAATTCATTGTGAGGATGTGTTCACATCTAAACAAAGGTATTAATTTCCTATATTCACCGCCCATGGGATAAGCGTTGCCATGTATGAACGACTGCAAGTACTCAACTAAACTCTAGATAACTGACAGGCGATACGTGACTTGGTATAGCCCTGGGCCGTGACGTCATCACCACATCCATAGGAAGGTTCCCCATCTTTGGTTACGCCGTTGACATTGATGTCATGACGTCATAATAAGATTGCATCAGGGGGACAGAGCCGGTGTGTATACAATATACATGATACATTGAGGGGGAAATAATAGCTCTGGAAATCCATAAGGGACAACGGGGAGAAAATGGAATATAAACCCGACGTGTTACTGTGCCTTAAAATAGTCGAATTTATTCAAACCCATTGCTGGGGAGTGTTCAAGACTAAGATCGACTTTAAGTTGGACTTAACTATGGCAGGCCGTTCATGCCACTGTTTGCTCTCACCATTATGATCTTTAGAAAATGTTTTTTCCTTCAATAATGAATTATCAACAAATATAAATTCTGTAGATTTGTGCCCATGATTTGTACGTCCCTTGAGAGACCAATGCCAGCAAATGGTGAGAGCAAACAGTGGCATGAATGGCCTGCCATAGTTAAGTCCAATGAAAGTCGATCTTAGTCTTTGTGAAACACCCCCTGGAGTTGCAAGTTGAACGGAAACGAAACGGGTTTATTTCTCCTTCGATAGGACGGTGCAATAATCGTTTCTGCAATCTGCATGACATTTAGAAGAGATGAAAAATTTATCTTAGAATTTGTAAAAATTAATTTAAGTTAATAATCTAATTCGTATACAGCCCCTATAATTTGCGAGTAAATTATAGTAGCATTGAAACAGTTACTATTCCCATAAGAGGAGGCGCGATAGGACGCCCTGGTAGGGCAGTCGTCTCGCAACCGGGAGATCACGGGTTCGAAACCAAGTCGATGTGCTATATAGTGCCATTTGGTAAGGCATTAGTCCTCATTACTAAGTTCCTCGGAGAGGACTTAAAGCAGGTGGTCCCCTGGTTGTTTACCTACCAGCTGCTTACACAATCATGCTCTCTTATAGCAGTCAAGTAAAACAAACGAAACATCAAGCCATCAAACCATGTTCGAGCGAATGACACAGAATTCTCCTTTATGTATGCCTTAGACCATTGGTATAGAGAGTATTCGAGTAAAGCTATTTGGGAGGGAAATCATGAAATAGGAATATTAAACATCTCCAAATATATATTTAGCAGCGTATGAATACAAAGATCAAGCTCGCTAATTTACCGAGCCGTCTTGAGAAAGAGTATCTCTTAAACATACAACAATACGATTGGGACTCTCAATTGGGGCTTAGTTGTTCTCCTCAGTCATACCAAATTCGGTTTATCAATTAAATCAAGTAAAAAACCATATCCTTTCATCCATTGCTGTGAAATAAAAACCTCTGGTCTCTACGCCCATCTCATATTATATTGCCTGACGGTGTTTTATCTCAAGTACTAAGCCGACGAGGGATAGTAGGAGTAGGGGGTGTTTATTGTTATTATCCGGTGCTCCAATGTTTCCGTCCGTATATCAACTATCTCCCAAATATGTCAACACGTCCCAATTAGTCAAATTGTTTGCATTATTTCACTTATTCTGGGGTATTTACAATCTGTTGTTGATGAGTGTCTTTTTTCGACCTAATTTCGTCGAATGAAAAACAATATTGTGAATCTGAAATTTGCCTTCTTGAAAGGTTTCTCACGAATTCGTATAGCTTCAATATTAAATATTTGAAACAGATTATTGCATCAATAAATTTTATTAAATCAATATAAAAGTTGAAATATTTAGAGGAAGGAGGCAAGATTCCCTGAAAGCATGAGCTTTGTGATTGGGCTGCCGTAAAGAGAGAGTTAAGACGGAAATTACATAAAAACACAATGCATACGTAAATATGTAAATGAATGACAAGGAAAAGAATAATCGATTATAGTACTTCAAATCTTTAGTTTTATTTTTGTCATCACAGTCTACAACGTCACAATCCAAATCTGAATATTCAGAGAGTATATTTGCATATTCATAACAGATCGAAGATGCATCTTGCATTATGAAGAGAGGAGGCACTGAGAGAAATTTCCGTTGAAGATCCCTATGATTATCATACTAACGTCACGTGGGAATCTTATACAAAGTGGAAGAGAGGTCATCAACCAACAAGACTGAGAGAGAGAGAGAGAGAGAGAGAGAGAGAGAGAGAGAGAGAGAGAGAGCTAAGGAAAGAGAATAGTCTCAAAATGGAAAACTTTAAAATGAGCAACACCGAATGATTTTTATTTTTTCAGTTTGATTTGATTGATAAAAATATCCCATGAATTCTGTTGACTGGAAAACATTAACATTCACATTCCTTTTCTGATATTCTCTATAGTAGCCTACTCTCTTCCCCCTCATGTGACTCTTTTTCTTGTTATCTTCCGCTTTTCTCTTCATCCTTCTCCTCCTCCTCCTCCTCCTCCTCCTCCTCCCCTTCCTCCATTTATTCTTCTTCTACTCTCCCTCTCTTTTTCTCCTTATCATTGTCTCTCTGTCAGTATTACTCATGGATGACCAAGATCAAATAACAATATAGTTATGATTATTATGTTACTTTTTTATTACGAAGGTTTCTGAAAGGTCAAGGGAAGCGAAGTCGTCCTCAGAGACTACTTAACCCTCGCCTTCGAGTTGGTTATCTCAATCTTAACAAAATGACAATCTCAATTTTCATTTCTCCCCCAATCTCCGGTTCATCCGCATCACAATGACCGTTGAGATGACGTGATGAAGATAATGTCCATCTTCTTCTAGATGATTGATCAGAATGGGAAGGGGGGGGGGGTGTCGAAGCCTTGATCGTCCCCAGATCGATCGGGAAGGGGTGGATTATAGTTTTTATTTGCCTAACTTGTCTCTTATTTTCAAGGGTCTTCAAAGGACAGAGGGCAGGTGAGGAGGGGGGCATACGCCAGCTTTCCCCTATATAATGGATACACTACTGAGATTTGTTATCGTTGTAGAGTGGGTCCGTGCCTGGAAGGGCCATTGTTCAATCGTCGTGAAACAAAAAGGAGAAAGAAAGAAATGTGAGCTTTTGACTGTCGAAGATAATGTTTAATGCCGGATATTATTTGCCCTTACGATACACTTTATGGGGTGTTACATCTTTGTCAATATGAATCCGTTAGCAGAAACTTAAAATGTGCTCTTGTACGACCTAAATCAACTCAGTTTACTCTCTATCAAACAACTCTGCGATTTGCAAAAATGAAGGATATACTTTTGCATGAAATTTCCATGTGGTTGAAAGAAACACAATGATTAATATCAATAAATGAATTTAAAATGTTATCAGTGGGATTATCATAACACACTGTATATTCACCGCTATTTGCATGATGTCAATATAATGAACATTTTGTGATTGCGACCTTAAAGGTATAGATCAGTTCTGGTCATGCGATTTCATTGTGAAAGAAACGTTGTGGAATCGATCAGAAAAGGTTGATCATCTAGCATATAAGTATTGGTGTGTACTGCAAGGTTCTGGAATCATCAAAATGATCAGAAATTTGGCCCAGTCTTGGTAAAGTTACAAGCACTGTACACAGAAAGATGTATATGGGACTACGCGATATCTATCCAGGCCGGATCGATATGATAGTTTACCAAATATATCAATTAGTAGGCGGTTTCCCGGCAAAATTTGTATAATCACGTACTAATCGAACATATTCTTTCACATGATTGGTAATAAGAGCTTCCATTTCATTTTTTGAGAGGGGGGCGTTTCAAAAACTGGTATATACTTTAAGCCTATACTAGAAACATTAAATTTAGAGCAGTCTTTGAATTATTTTTCTTTTTGCTTCAATCATATAGTCATACCATGCCCGTGATAACCTAGATTCTATGAGTGGATATTAATTTGCTTTCCGCTTTCCCACTTATCGCATTCACTTTCGTTTATTAACTCCGATCGTAGAGCATGGGGTGTTTGACTATTTTCAAATTTCTTAATTCGCCTCTCCTCTTTGAAGGGGAGTTAAACCTTCCTACAAACTTACCTCAGTAGAAGTAGAAGATTGGTGAAAGCTTAGAAGAGTCGGTCAGATAAGGAAGTAAAAACATTGTGAACTTTTTAATAACCCATATACTAAAGATCATGCTGTTAATTGTAGAACCCTTATTGGCAAAATTCGACCATGACGTGTGATGTCTTACATTGACCACCTATCCAATTGTTGTAAACATAAAATTACCCAGAACACTATTTCTAATTCATGTGATGAAACAGAATGTTCCTGACATTATATCGGTTTATCCTTTTTTAATGCTAGATAAAGGTGCCCGCAGTTGCTTCAAAGTAGGGGTAGGTGCGAGTTGAATGTACTCAAGTGGGTAAAATTGAAATGACTTTTCAATAGTTTTAAATTCACATCATTTTTTGTGTGCTTTCGCACCACCCCCCCCCCTATTTCGCTGTCTGTCTGTTTGTCTGTCTGTCTCTGTCTGTCTCTCTCTGTCTCTCTCTGTCACTCTCTCTCTCTTGATGCTTTTCCGTTTTTCAATTTATTTCATTATTTGATTTGATGTTTATTTATTCCATATACATCAACACATATGCATTAACAATGTTATAACTTAAGATGTATAATGACATGGTACATACAGAAAAGGTGTCATCTTAAGCTTGAATTGACGTCCTCTAGAAAATGAAAATAACATTATATATATATATATACAATACGCAGTGATGCATACCAATATAGGAGAGGAAGGAAGAAAAATAGAAAAGGGACAGAGACAGGACAGTCTCAGTTTTCCTTGTTGTCTCCTTAACTCTATTTCTTGACTCAATGTCCATTCTCCTCTAGTCCTCTTGGAATAGCAATTATATTTATTCAACAGAAGAACAAAAATAATCACCATAAAACTGCCTTCAAAAACGAAAAATGAAAACAGACAGAAGTCAAGCGTGGTACAGGATATACTCAGTATTGATATTGATTGAAATAAAGATCACATCCTTCCGCGTACTGTATATGTCAAGGTAAACTTGTTTGCTCCCATCGCACTTGGTGAGGGGGTCGTAATTTGAAATGAAGAGGATTAACGAAGGGAAAAATCAATGACAGAGAGAGAGAGATAGATAGGGAGAAAGAGATATAGGGAGGGAGAGAAAGGGGAAAAAGAGACAGACAGACAGAGTCACACAGGGAGAGAGAGAGAGAGAGAGAGGGGGATATATATATATATATATATATAGAGAGAGAGAGAGAGAGAAAGACAAAAAGGGGGTAGTGTGCTAGAGGGATGACAAGAGATCCAGACTTGATTTTCCCATTCTTTCTCACGGGGAGGAGTGCTCTGCCCCTCGATACTATTTTAAATATCTTTTTAAAGATATTTTAAACATTGAAATGTTGTTCAGGTGCATCGGAGAGACATATTACGATTTCACCATGTCCCATTAATAGTCAACTGAATTTCTGTGCTATTACATGTACTACTTTAAGATCTTAGGTATAGTGATATGCATGTATATTATGAACGTCTATTTATGTTTCAGACGAAAGCAAACCTTTTAAATGTTTTAATCCATTCGCGATATCGGCGATTTTTCATTCAAAATCGTTGGCAAAACCCCGCAGTAATTAATCATTTAATGGTTCTAAGATTGTAAAAGAAGTGGCAGCCTCTGCATGATAAGATTTGTATCTCAGAGTTTGATCTTAAAATGTCATGGTTAGTTTTGATATCCTAATAATCCGACCTGTCTTAAAGTACTTTCCAGTCAATTAATCAAAAATGAAGTGTGATTTAGTGTCGAAAATCTGTTTAAAACATGAATTAATCAGATACCAGGACTAGGAATAGAGAATTAGTGACAGCTGGAATATGATAAGATATGTATCAAACAGTTTGATCTAAAATGTCATATTTAGTTTTTATATCCTATTTATTTGTTTATTACTTTCTAACATGTATAATAGGTTATCTACAATGTGTAATGAAGTATTGAAATGTCTAAAAACAGCGAGGCTATCTAGACATTGGATATACAGTATATTGATAAGAGAGTCTGGACATCAGAAAGTCTATCACTTCAGACTCTATCCAATAGATGGAGAGAGAAAAAAATCATACTGCAATTTTTACATTTCCATACGAGTGGCCTTTAAGTAGTAGGCGAAACTCGAGCCAATTCGAGCCAAAACTTTTTTAATTTCATAGTAATCTTTTGGCAACTACGTTTTCTTCACAAATAAGAGATACATCTATATTTCACCCTCCCCTGGCCTCTCTTGAGAGAACTCAAGACATATGTTTACAGTAATGAATCAATTATCACTGAAGAAATAAGAATGTGTGTTACCCATACCATATTACTGTTAATGCACATGTTTTAGTCCATCTCTTACTCCTCCCTTACTGTCCATGACTATATGAACTTAAAATTTCACGTGGGAGGGGGGGCTCAGATTGTAGATTTTTGAAATGTATGGATCAGGCCTATTAAGAATTTCCAAGGTCCCATGAATTTTATTTGGCAATTGTTTGGATTTAAAAGATGTTTGATAAAACTGATAGTTTTTGGCAGTTACCTCCCTTTCAGTATAATGACATTATACTTACCGTACTACCCTCGAGATTTCGTAATCAATCTGTTATTTGAAAGGATATGTTTCATTGCATTCCGAAGACATTCATGCAAAATACTAGGAAACTACTTTTATTATATTAACGTGGAATACTTATCCTCCAGAAATACTCAAAATATTACATAAAGGTATTCACTTTACCCTTGTTAAAATTTTCCAGTGCGCCTTTCTCCTTGTGATTAGACTCGTTATATTCTTTGGTAAGTGGTTCATTGAACAAAATCAACAAATTAAAAAGATTATAGCCAGCATTCCCCCTTTTATACTGTTTATCGATCTGATTATAGTCTGAAATATTGGTTTTGAATTCTGACTTTTACTTTCAAATCAATTCATTGTACACATTACATTCTTGATGAGATTTGAGTAAACATGGGCGTCACTGGGGAGGGGGGGGGGCACTGGCCATACAATACTCTAGTAATTAACAAATATCAGGATAGGGTACTTCTCCTAAAATGGATCAAAGCCCAGCATGGAAATGAAAGCTTAACATGTTTGAATGAAAAACATGGAAATCTTTTTTTTTCTTCATAAAATACATGCCTTTATTTTTGTCAAGGCAAATATATTTAGCGTTCAGTTTGGTACTAAAGTAGATAAATGAAGGCACATTGCAGGAATATAAGGTACATACCCTTTTCCCCCGTTTTTCTTCTTCAAAAAGATCATTTTTCACATCTTATCTCTGTTTAGAACTGTTGAGTTCACACATTTTTGACAACCATAACTATTACTTTCCTTTAACATCTTCCAAAGTGTGTTAGTGAAAAAGAAGCTATTAAGTGGTGACGTCAATTACATCGACCGCTTTGCCAGGAACTATTACTTCTCAATCAGCCGAGCACCATTAACCCCTTGGCACCCACGTATCACAGCCATCCTCTTTGTACGACCTAACGGAGAGTTTCGGCAGTTACCGAGTTAAACTGCGGACACTGGAAACTGCGTCAGTTCCCTTCCTGTAGCTCGCTCTTAGTATGCTTAAGAGCTACACGGACTGGTCCCCCGCATGAACGGAAACGATTTTTCGATTGATATCAAAAGAGAAATTAAATGTATTTTAAGGATTGATACCCGGATAAAGAAAGTATTGACACTCCAGCAAACTGAAGTTCAATGCACCTTAAGGGCTCCTAAACATGTGAGTAACATTCATGGAGCTGATTTATTAGTGTAGCATGTTGTTCAATGCAAATTCTTATGAAGTGAGCCCTCTATACCTTGTAAATGACCGCAGAGAATACTGAAGCCCTGAGGGACGTGGATTAATTTTTCATCGAGTTTCAGAGGGGATACAGTGGGGCGTCCCCTTTAAAACTCAATGTTGCACATCTTTAGTACCCCCAAAATATGTAAATTGTTATGTTATCGTGCCTCTTTTAAAATTTAGACTCCAAAAGTACCCACATTTTGTGATTACCCATTTAGTTTCCTTTTCATAATTGCTTGTCAAAGGTTTTTTTTGGAACAAATTAGCACCTGTGAAATTGTATAATCCCCTTTTCTTCTTGTTCATACGAGATATTTCAGATTTATGCCCCACTCCCTTTTTGGAATATAGGGAAGCTGTAAATTAAGATGAATAGTAACCAAGGATAAACTTGGTTAAATCTCCATTTGTTAGAGGCCGGTTTTTGAAGAGGGCACAAATCAGATTCTTTTTTTCTTCTTCTGGCGAGCATGAAGGAGAAAAAGGTTAAAGGTAAAGACCAGTTTTGGAAACGCCCTTCTCTCAAAAAATTGAAATGGAAGCTCTCATTACCAGTCATGTGAAAGAATATGTTTTGACTAATACGTGATGATACAAATTTTGCCGGGAAAGTCGGGAAACCGCCTACTAATTGATATATTTGGTAAATTATTATATCTATTGGGACCAAATAGATATCGCGCACGTGGTCGAGTAGTCCCATATACATCTTTCTGTGTACAGTGCTTAATTGTAACTTTACCAAGACTGGGCCAAATTTCTTATCATTTTGATGATTCCAGAACCTTGCAGTACGCACCAATACTTATATGCTAGATGATCAACCTTTTCTGATCGATTCCACAACGTTTCTTTCACAATGCAATCGCATGACCAGAACTAGTCTTTATCTTTAAGCACTTTTTACAGGTGCCTATTTTGAGTCATAAGGGGGCACCTCTCTGGCGATGTGTACTTAGGGTATGCTAATTGGGGTTCAAAGGGGGCGTGGACAGGTTGTGCCATGCATAAAGGCAAATCCACTACTGTACGTAGATTTATTTAAAGAAAGGAATACTGGAAGTGGGTTCGAAGTCGGTGGGTTCGAAGTCGGTGGCCTAGACAAATTTCCAAAACTATTTTGATCACATGACTATGTCAAGATAGGTAAAAACAGAAAAGGTTTATCTATCCGTGTTTCAGATTGCCTTGAAAATTCACCCACATATGAGATTATTTTGAAATGATCAAAAATTAAATCTGAAGTTTTAGTTCCTCCCATAATATGAATGAGACGAAAATCAATGCATTGAACTCACTTGAATTGAATTTAGGTATTAACTGACGACCGTATCACGTATATTAATCAAAGCATTAATTTTTCATTTCTAAAGACAATTTCAGCTTGAATTATTTTTGTAGATATTGGTGAGTACATGTCATTATTATGCGTAATCAGCAGGAGAGTATGGAGTGCTGTATAAACTTTGTATATTCATCATGTTGTATATATTCACTATCATTCTTTTATAATTGTTATGATAATTGATCATTATCATCACTATCAATAGCATTAATAATAGTCATTAACAATTGTCTATTATCATCATTATCGTTGTTTTTGTTGGTGTTGTTGTTGTTGATGTCAATATTAGTACCATCAATATCATTTTCACCTATTAATGCTACTGTTATTATTATAATTATCATTAGTGCTAATGTTTCCATTTCACCTTCAAATTGTTGATAGGCTTTGTCATTATGAATTGTGGAGCAGATACTTCATTTTCTTGTGACAGAGCATCATGGTATTTTCTTAAGTCTTTGGAAACGATATTATTGATAAGATGAAAATAAAGAGATCAACATATTTATATAAAATACAGATAATTCATCTTTCGACTTAGTTCTTTTAACAATAATAACTATCTTCCAGCCATTCACATCGACGATAGGAGAGTTTAAATAAAATTCGTACATCATAGACGGGTGTCAAGATATCAAATCGGGATTTTTGTACTGATTGTGCCTGCCACATTCAAAGATTGAATGATATCAGAGGGATGAAGATATGAGCTTTGGAATCTAATCAGGATACACTATGAACGCACATCTCAAAAAGTCGATCTATATAAAGGAGTTCGTCTATCCCTCACAGCCCAGAGGCCCCAGATACATGTACACTAATGTTGATCTTTATGTAGGTTGGAGTTGATAAAATCGTTGATAAAATCTGTAGAAATGTCATTCTCTGCTATACATTTTCCCTGTTTTGTTTTTTGTTTTGACAGAGCACCTTTACTTATTCATGTTGTATCTTTGTGTTGCATCATTCTCTACCCCCTCCCCTCTCTCGCCCATCAATAGCAAAGGTCATGGAGGCTGTTGATTCTATTCTGGTTTGGAATCGCATGTTGTTCATAAACTCAAGTTTTAATGAACTTCATCGTTATATCAAAGGTTTTCCTTTTTTAATTGTATCTTTTCTACAGACGGGCAGATGCTAACAAGAACTGCTAGACGATGGAGAGTCTGAAATTGATGTTGATGATTCATGTAGTCGTCTGCCTAAACCATGGATTCCAGACCAGTGCACAGCATACACAGACATGTATGTCTGAATGTGAGACGAACACCCGGTACGCCAGACTGTCCTGCGAGGGTCATATGCTACGGTGCGTACCTGACCCATGCTGCAAGACGGACACAAGGCACCTTAACATGGCCAACAACGAACTAACCCACCTCAAGATTCTCGCCTTCCAGAGCTTCCCGCGACTCCGGATCTTAGACCTGCGACAGAACGCCGTGACCAACATTGCGCCAGGCGCCTTCAGCAACTTGGACCAACTGCAACTGCTAGATGTACGCGCGAACGAACTGCGTCATCTCTACGCGGGGATGTTCAACGGTCTTACCGCAATCAAAAAACTGTATCTCGCTAATAATGAAATCGAGTCTATCGCACCTGGAACGTTCACAGGCATGACGAACCTCATCAGTCTTAAACTGAACTATAACGAATTAACAACTCTGCACGGCAATATGTTCTTTCCGCTGCAAACATTGCAGCGTCTTTACATTTACGGTAATCAGATAACAGCCGTCCATGAAGAAGCCTTCCGCGGATTGGTAAATCTAGTGACACTGTCGCTGGCAGAAAATCCTTTCGTGACAGTTCCAAACATTCTACCATACCTACCAACGATTACTCATATTCGGCTTCAACACATCCAGCTCAATTGTGATTGCAGGTTAGAGTTCCTTCGCGTATGGCTCCGAGAGAACCTATACGAGGCATATGGGAGTTATGCCATATGCAATGTACCCAGCCATTTTCACGGTACGCCTATATATCACATTCAGCATCCTCTGCAGTGTTCCACGAGAGAAGGAAACCTACCAATCAGTCGGGAAGTGAATGAACCTTCTCAAGCAGCTGAACCTGAGGAAAGCGCTAGTCATGCTTCTACTCAAATTGGAATGCATTTGGAATCAGCATCGGAATATAGTGAATTCTTCGCGTCCTTTTCGGATCTCTCGCATGGAACGGTTTCCAAGACAGGTGTGACGTCGATCGAAGGCGGCATCAGTAACAGTGTTACAGGGATCGACACAGGTAGGTCTGATTCAGGGACATCTTCCATAACGCCCAAAATACACGCCCCTATTTATCCATTGACGCCTAGAGGAACACTATCACCGAGACCAGTGGCTACAACAAAAATGCATGTCATAGCAAATGGCGGAGGCACTACAGATGGCATTAGTCACTTCACGCCACCAACGTTGACCCAATCCTCTCGCAAAGACACCCCTTCAGGAAATGTGACGGATAATACTCGAGTAAATGACACTGCTAACGGTTCCAGGGTGAACGGAAGTTTCAACGAGCTTCCGCGCCCGACACCTCGGACAGGCAACAGGAATCACCAAGTTGGAATAACGGGAGCATCCTGTCAACCCCGATGATCCAGTCTCTACAACAGCTTCGTATGAGGCAACAGACCATTTCAGGTCTTCCCCGACGGCAGCCGAAGTACCTCGGGGACCTCCTCAGTCCTGGGGCCTTAAAGGATCTTCCGTGAAAATTAACTGTCCAGTCCATATCCACAACATGAATGATTCCAAGATTAAATGGCTCACACCACACGGCAAGCTGATTATGTCGAATGTATCTCGTTATGGCATCACCAAGAGAGGATCGTTGATCATTCATAATCTCCAGGCGTATGACCATGGGACCTACCGATGCATTGTCCGCAAGGCACTGAACAGTGTTAAGATGCTACCCGCCAGGTTGGTCCTGGCATGTCCATGTCACGAGGAGGTACCAAAGCAACCTTCCTTTGAACCCAGTATCAACTCCACTTCAGAACACCACTTTGGTCATGGCTCTGATCCTCATCATGAACCCTCTCCTCCCTCTCACGATGCCAGATGCAGTCACGTACCAATGGTGGTTGCCATAGTTACAACCTTCCAAGCAACCGTTGCTCTCTGCGTCATCACATTCTGCCTCTGCTGCTCCAAGAATCTCAAATACTCCTTCAAGGAGCGAACCTGCACCGGCGTCCCAGAACCCATCGCTGTCGTACGCACTCGCGGGAAATTCAACGCGAGATCTCGCGATTTTGCGCAGTCCAGCGAACCGACATCGTCATCCGTTCTGAGTTCGGGCGGATCGGACTTCTACGAAGCACTCACTGATCACGGGTTTTCCCCAAGACAAGCGTCTTCTATACGATCGTACGACGCCTACTATGAATCGCATCCCGGCTCGGAGTATGTGAACTATCGTGAGGCCAAGAATTACATGTACATGGTAGGGTATATGGACACCGGGGCAGGTCGGAGGACCATAGGGTACCGATCTTCCACGGACTCTCAGTGCCCATCGATCAAGGAAATAACCAACGAGAACATATATGTCAGTAAAGATTAGTTTGATCTGAAGGGAAAGCGCATTTTTACAGACTTTGAACGAAGAGTCTTCAATTTGATTTTGAGCAATACTTGTGCTGATTGAAAGATCCAGGGATTTGCTTTGATAATGATAACAGAACTATCAATTGAATTATTCTTTAATGATATGTTTATGGTTATACATGCAATAGTCATTGTTATGGGGATGATGACGAAAATATAGATTAATGATTATCTCTTTATTTCTAAGCAGTGGTATTATTTACATCTTATTGATAATTGATATATTGCTTAAATATATGCCTGCCCTAATCCATCCACGAACTACTGTATATTTCATAAATTCCTATACTACTCGGTACTGAAAAAGAAAGTTGATTAGCATTGTCAGACAAAGGAAAAAGGAAGGGAAACGTGCTTTCAATAAGAAAAAATATCTTCACAAGAGATAATTGACCTAACTTTTAGCATGTTTACAGCCCCTACGGGGATTTGAAAGCCCTCAAAAACTTGTCTCAACATTTATCTTTATCAACAAGATGAGTTTATAAAAGTATAAGCAAAATTTCAAATCAAAAGACTCTGGTTTTCTCTCTTTATGAGTGAAAATTGAAGCCATCCATTTTTGTACATAACAAACGGAGGAATAAAACACTGCCAGTTGTCAAATTCAAATGTGGAAAGAAAAATGACTTTAATTTTGCTCATAATTAATATTTTGCCACCATACTTTTAGGGAAGTTTTCAATTATTATTTTTACAACAATTTGGCCCTTTTACAAGTTTGGAGATTTTCAACGTGCAAATCCCTGCAACACCCTGTAAAGGCTCGTTCATCACTCCCGTTATTTGCCATTTACCAGCTCAAATCTAATAGATATTAATCACGTCAAAACACTGTATCGAATACAGGGAAAGAGCAAATGATTTTATAAGTTTGTCATGTGACTCCTCGAGATAGTATTATCTTGCTGCCCCCTCATTGGGCAAGTCTTGACTACGTAAGAGATAACCATTGTGACGTCAATACAAAAGAAGGTCGTTGTATGGCAAGAGAAATTTGACTCTGTATTGAATGTTGGTAACATTATCGACTCCCACGTGAAAGAGCATCCTTTTACAAGAATAACCGGTAGCAGACTATCTTAAATATACTTTTAAATTTCATCCACACGGCTCTTTTGGTATGGCATCTTGCATAAAATTAATATGCCGTCAAATGCAGCTTTAAAAAAACCAAATAAACAAACAACTCAACATAACTTCCAACCAATCGGTGTGTTCAGCATTTTCGTTTGATTTTTCAAAGTTGCGTTTGGTGGCAAGTTAGACGCAAAAGGTCCGATCATAATTATTATAAACGTTTGATACGTAGATCATGTCAATTATGGATTTACACCCTCGTTCCTATTTTTGTTAAGATGAACAAATACTGATGCAATACAGAGTTAAACATATCCATTGGGCAGGTTGAATAATCGATTCATTGCCAGGCTTCACAATAATTGCAACATTGTAGTTTAAAAGTGGTTAAAATGTATTCGGATCATGATCTTCAGAAACACAAACAATTATACAATCCCAAAATTGTGCTGCAAAATCGATCTGGATGAAATTATTCTGCTTAAAGAATATGTATAACATTTTCGTAGATAATGCTCAAAGAGCGTATGATTATATTGTATAGATATATTAATATTTGTTTTCACTAATTTTGATATAATTATTTACGAAGATTGTACAAATTGTCAAGGATAGTTTTATATTGAAAATATACTTTTAAGAAATATTTTTGTGTTTATAGATTATTCATTAAAATCCTGGATTCTCCTGGAGGGAGTGGCACACTAGTGATGAGAGAAATGTTAAAATTTAAAAAGAAAATAGTGAAAGGAAAGAGGTGAGAGGGAGAGAGAGAGAGAGAGAGAGAGAGAGAGAGAGAGAGAGAGAGAGAGAGAGAGAGAGAGAGAGAGAGAGAGAGAGAGAGAGAGAGAGAGAGGGGAGAGATTTGATTCTGGAAAGATTTGGTATAAAAGAGAATAGACGAACCCTAGGGGAAGAGAGAGGAAACAGGAGAGGGAGAAAGAGGGAGTGGGGGAGGGAGGGAGAGAGAATAAGGAAGGCATCAGAGCGAACGAGAGAGAGAGAGAGAGAGAGAGAGGGAGATACAATAAATTGATTAAAAAAAGAGAGAGAGAAAGAAGTGGTGAGGGGATAATGGAGCCCTGTGAAATAAGAAATTACAAATTGTTTAAGAATGTAGTGAGGCTGAATTTTCGTGTAATATTTATGGAACTCATTTTGATCTACTGCACATTCCATGACTGAAAATCATATCAAATGGGATATCATTTGATAAAGGAATGAATCCAATTTCTAATGATAATAAACATAGCGATGATTATGCCATGACAAGAGAGATATAATCGTTTATACTTCAAGTTTCCAAACTTCTTCGAGGGGTTTATTTTGGAGAGGCCCATGCACGGTAAGTACTGCCTACTCCTTTAAAGATATTATGTCCCTTTTGCGGCCAACATCAAATTCTGTAGAACTTTGCAGGAATTATGAATATGTCATGTATGTCCTATTTGTGAAATTTAAACGTTAGCAGTGTCCTAATATTCAAATTATGCAAGGAAACCCGTTTACTTGCTAGACTTCACTGTCAGACACTATTGAGTGACTGACTGGCTTTTTCATCTTTGGTAATAACATACATAAAATGAGCTGTAAAGGGTACATGAGCATTTGTCTACATCAATAACCCACTTCTTGTAATGGCCCAAATTAAACTGATTGAATCTTTGCGCAGGGCAAACCGTACGACCATTCGGTACAATGGTCTGAAAAATCAGACTATTACTTCCTGGCTCTATAGCTCCTAAGTCGATTCGACAACTAATAGTCGTTATTTTCCCACTTATAGACATTTTCAAGCCCCCATTTTTTTAGGGAAATTAGTATTGTCTTTCGAATGCCGTTGGAATTTAACCTTTTCATTTTTTGGGCCTGCAAATTGGGACATAGTACCTTTAAGGGAAATCCAACCATAATAGAAAACTACTCTAAAAGAAAGCAGAAATATCAGAAAAGCAGACTGGTGAAAGTTCGAACGAAATCCGGCAAGAAAATAAGAAAGTTATGAATTTTTGAAAGTTGTAATCAATAAACGTATGGGCACTTCAAATTGGCTGAATCGGTAATATCAGTATGACAAAGAGCCGGACAACTTTCCCATTTGTTCCAAAACACAAAATGACTAAAATTTCAGGTTTTCAAAATTTATGACTCTTGAGTGTCTTTTATTTTTAGAGAACCTTTTATGATATGCTATCCACAATATATCTTAGCAGTTCCCTAAAGGAGAAGGCACTTAGGAGAAAAACAGAAAGTTATGGTATTTTTGTACACGACAAACGTCACGACTACGTCACAATCCAGGAACCAAATTGCCGATTTGAGATGCGCATAGCACACTCATTACATTCTTATTGTTGGTCCGATTTATTTCAAAGCACCATTTTTCTGCTTTAATACAAATGAACTTATCAAAATGGTGTGATTATCCTTTAAAGGGATTGGGTATCTTTGTCTCAGATTCTAAACAAAAATCTTGGATTTAGCTCATGCTGCAATTATAATTATAAACCTTTAGGTCAGTCAGGAATCCCATGACGTTTACAAGCTGATCGCCCGTCTGATATTTATGATTGGAATTCGAAATGTCAAAAACCGTTTTCCCAACGGTTTTTATAACACTACAGTCTATTGGGGAAAATGAGTATGGTAAAACCGGTCACCCCCAATTTTTTTTTTTAGGGCTTCAGTATAATACACCATATCACAGACGCTGATAACACGCAGGCATCTTAGATTTGGCATTGTTAAACAATGCCTTTAATGAATTCTATTCACCTGACCGGGTTTGCTGGCTGTGCTGGCTTGGTTTCTATTTGGTATTTCTCAAACTAAACAACACCATGACTAACTACAAGACGCCGTTCGTTAATCCAAGAGACAGACACCATATGGTTAAACGAAAAACTATGAAATTAATCATTTTTAGAGATAAACAACAACTCAGAAAATGAAACGAGAAACGGAACAGGTACATAAAATGAGTCTCACACGACTCCATAGAGTGATCGCTATTTTTAAATAAACGTCTGAGTCTAATTTTTCTTATTCTAATTCGCTCTTAATTATCTTCTGCCAAATCTTCAACTTAGATCATAGATCATGAACCGTAATGCTATTTATTTTCCAGGGCAGGTATTCTCCGATGGATGGAAATGTTTCGGGACGTCTGCCCAGCCACCGTGTCTTATCACCCGCATACCTCGAGCTCTTCGTGGTAAAGGGGAGTGTGAGGGACTTCCGATGGGGGCACATTGACGTCGGCTAAAGGCTGATGGTGAACTCTGTGAACTCTCACAAACCACTCCATCGATGACCACGCGAAACACCTCCAACTAAAAAACATCAACACCTGGTTCAACGTGTCTGCGCTGAGCGATTAAATCAGACTAGTAGGTGGTTTATACACTTTACTGAAGATGCAAATACCGTGGGCTTGATCCCCGGCACGGCACTTATGTCTCTATATAATATTATAAGCAAGGCATTTTATCTACATTGCTTCTCTTGACCCTGTTGTTAAATGGGTATATATAGGCCCTACCCGGTAGGATGCAAAAGTCCTTGTAGTTTGCTCAGCATCGTGAGTGTCTGTAAAATGGCGCCTGACTGGAATGCTCCCCAGGGAGTGGAGAATGTGCATATATTGTGCGCGGGCAAGCCTGAATCTGATGACCGGGGTAACATTACTGTATTGGCGCTTAAAGGCGTCGTATCTGTATTTAATTAGCGCTACAAAAACCCAGAAATTATTATTATCATCATCATCAATATTATTATTATTATAATTATTACTATTATTATTTATCATTATTATTATAATTATTACTATTATTTTTATCATTATTATTATTATTATTATTATTATTATTATCATCATCACCATCATCATCACCATCATCATCATCATCAGAATTGAATCGAAGAGAATTATAAAACCGTACGAAATTTTAGAGCCTGTTTTTTTATAAAGAGTTGCGATTGATACAGATTGATCACAAGTCTTCCAATCAATTGCAAACTTTCAACTTTAGTACAGAGTTTTTATTGGATAAGGTGCAATGTTTTTGCGTTTTCCAACGAATAAAAATGAAGCTATTCCACTGGGGCTGGAGGGTGGAAATATTGTACCATATTTAAAAAAATTCTATACGTTACTCAACAGGAAAAAAAACAATAACCGTAAATTGTAACTGAACAAAGAACCTATCAATATATTTTTTTTAATGAACTAAATGTGAAGAAGCTTAGTAAAAAGGGAAATATTTGGACAATTATACAGATAAATCCTATGCAAGAAGATTATCGCAAGATATAGGAAAACAGCCATTAAAGTATATTGGTTCGAAGTTGATTATTACCCCCTGTGGTGGATATGTGCCCTATGCAAATATCCATATTATTATAATTTTTTAAAACAAAATTTACAACAATGAACTTAAAAGAAAATTAAGATTTTTTAATCAGAACTTATTTATAAAATTCTTGTATTAAATATTAGACTAAAAAATCACTAGAAAATGGAAAGCAATGTCTAAATTGTTTCCACGGTACCGGGTCTTCAGTATGCCTTAGGTTGCAAGGAAATTACTTAGATATGCTCGAGACACCCCTCCCTATCTTTGGTATTGTATAGAGTCCAGTTCAATTTTGCCCCTGTTGATACAATTTCTGGGTACGCCGCTTCCGGAGGAAAAAAAATAGAAAAATGATTAGCCCTATACCAAAAATGTATGACAAAAATTGTTTTAAAACTATTGATGTACGGCATTGATGTCAGATAATAGGTTTAAAAAATATGAATACAAACATCACAAGGGTATCCTGGCTTGGATGCCCCCCCCCCTTTCCCTCGAAGTCCAACTCTATAGGGGCCTAGATACACTACTGTTGTAAACTCCCGTAAAATGATATTCAAAGAATTATCACGGCTTTTTCTTTAAATTTAAGTAGAGCATATTTTCTGTAAGCTTTCACTTAGCTTTTCACTTGTAAAACCCGGAATATTAGCACTCCTTCCTCGTTAATCATGATAATAAACGTCTTACTCCTGCGCGCTGTTCAAAAATTCCCTTTGGATATTGGGGCTGAAGCGTTCTATGAAGGACTTCCGTTCGAGTTTAGTCTTCCAAAAGAAGCCTTCAAAGATTCCCTTTAGTTTTATCAAGCACGTAGTCTCTTCATAGAAGATTATCTCACCTCACATGCTGACATTAATCAGACTAATTTTCCATATTAAACGCAGTCTATCCTGTTCGCGTAGTGCAAGTATATTGGATTTTTCTCTCTCGTGGGACTCCAAAAATATTTTCTGAAACTCCTCTTTTTTCATTATCTTCATCTTTCATTAAAATGCAGCATTTTTAGTTATTTAACGTTGCGGGAATGAAAGAGATGTGTAGAGAGAATTTGTTTCATGCAAACTGATTACAGATGTGACAAGTGCGAGGACATTCAAATAGTAATCTATACCTAATTTCTCACTTCTAAATGATGGCTAATTCTATTACCTCTTTATTCGTCTGAAATGAAGTTAATACTATACCTGAATGATGGCATAAATGGGTTAAATGTTAGGGGAGAGACAGAGAGAGATAGATAGAGAGAGAGAGAGAGAGATAGAGGGAGAGAAAGAGGGTGAGAGACAGAGAGAAAGAGAGAGAGAGAGAGAGAGAGACAGACAGACAGAGGGGGGTGCGTGCGTATATGATGTCGAGTGTGAGTGTGCCAAATAAAAATGTAAAGAGCGAGAGAGATGAAGAGAGAGTGGGGGAAAGGAGAGAGTGTGTGTGTGAGTATGAGAGAGAGAGAGAGAGAGAGAGAGAGAGGAGAGAGGGGAGAGAGGGGAGAGAGGGTAGTGAGCACTAAATTTTTTTCTTCTTCATTTTTGCCCCCGGAAATGTGAAAATCGCGCCGTCCGATAATTTTGCTCGGGGGTAGTGTGAGCACTAAGTAAAAAAAATTTAAAAAATAAAAATGGGGGGCAAAATGGGGGGTAGTTTGCACTAAAATTCTTTTGCCAAGGGGGATATTTCAACACCTAAAACACCCCATGTTTGCCGGGGGGTGTTTGAACACCCAAAAAACTATATAGATACGGACATAGAGGCATTTCAACCTGCGTCTAGAAGTCAGCTTAATCAAGTAAGAGTCGGGGAAAAAACTTTTCCTGGGCTTGAATGGAATTACGCTTTAGGATGCGGCATCATTAAACAGCTCAACCTCTTTCCCGGGGGGAAATTCTTCCCATCTATGATCACAAGAAAACATGACAAACCAAAGCAAACCAATCATGATTTATATATAAAATATACGACTTTCCTAAACCAAAAGAAATATAATAAGAGTTGTTTTATGTCAACGTTAAACGTTAGATGGCGCTGGGCATGGTCACTAAGACCATACCATCAAGGCTTGGCCTATACTCGGTATAAAGGGCCCATGACATCGAAATACAAGTGTATTCCTGTTGGTGTGCAGTCCTGCATACATCTCATATTTTGATATGTAAACTTCTGAATTTGTTTCATAGATTTTTAAATATTTTTTGAAAATATTTGTTTTTCAAACTTGCTAAGCTCCACCCAAAAACCTCCAGATCTTATTCCCCTTGTGACATCATCTGTCAGTCATTAATGAGCCAACTTGAGAAAGTGGTATGTATCTTTGCCGAAGTCGACCACCTGTTACAATACGTAATACAATAGCAACATACAAGTTGCTATGTCAGACATGCTGTAGCATCACCAGGAAGACAAAGGCAATGATGATGTATTGTACATATGTATGGAAGCATGCAATTCTATTATGAACGTGTGCTAAGCTGGGGGAAATTACATACCATTGTCTATTCTAGAATATTAGTTTAGTCTGACATGTCTGACATAGCAACTTATATGTTGCTATTGTTTGTAGTATTGTAACAGGTGGTCAACTTTGGCAAAGTTACATGCCACTTTCTCAAGTTAGCTCATTGTTGACTGACAGATGATGTCACAAGGGGAATGAGATCTGGAGGTTTTTGGGGTGGAGCTTAGCAAGTTTGAAAAACAAATATTAAAAAAAATATTAAAAAATCTACGAAACAAATTCAGAAGTTTACATATCAAAATATGAGATGTATGCAGGACTTCACATCAACAGGAATACACTTGTATTTCGATGTCATGGGCCCTTTAAGTAGATGATATGTTGCTTAGTCGGGCAAGCGCACATCGGAAGCATATGAAATATATTAACCCTAACTCATAGATGAAAGAGAACACTGGAAGTATATAATCGTTATGAAACATTGCATGGTATCACTGATCAATAGAAGCAGGCCTAAATGTTGATTGTTCTTGTTTTAAAAATTTCACGGTGTGAAATGTTGAAAAGCATTCGATAATGCGATTTTATCGAAATGCAGTTCGTTTTTAAAATCGAAAGATTATTGTACGTTTTCCCTCAAAAGTATTTTAATGTATACAATTTATACATGGCGTATAATACAAATACTTAAATTTTCTGATATGCCTATTATGTAATACTTTACCATTTGAGTTAAAGTAAATAAAATGTAACAACCATGATATAAAGATGTGTTCTATAAACTCTTTAAGTGAGCCACTTTCCTGCGCCACTTATTCTTTCGGTTCTATTTCTAAAATCACCATCCCTTTCAATGCACACTTATCTCTCTCGCTCTCTTTCTTTCTTTCCCTCTGATTATATAAAATGAAGAAATTAATCCCAAGTTATACGCTTGTTATGCCTTATAATTCATTGATATTACCGTATATAACATATTGCAACTTAGTATGGGCCACCAGCGCCAAAACCAAAATCAACTCGATTTATTTATTGCAAAAGAAAGCCCTTCGTATATGTACTGGTTCACCATATTTATCTCACACAGGTCCAATATTTTACAAACTGAAAACCCTAACAGTATTCGACATAAATTCGCTACAAACTTTACTGATCATGTTTAAGTATTTAAATAATATGCTGCCTCTTTCATTTCACAACTTTTACACTATGAATAAAACCATTCACTCTTACCCTACCAGTAATTCCTCAAATTTTCATCTAGTAAACCCAAAATTACTTATTGCCCATAGATCCATAAGACACAATGGACCTGAGCTGTGGAACTCTCTCCCAGAATCTATTAAATCATGTTGCTCCCTCTACTCATTTAAAGCCAATGTTAAAAATGTGTTGTTATCAAAATATTCAAGATACAATTTCTGTGTCAACTCTTCAGTCTTTATCATAATGTCATCTCTTCTTTCATCATCATCATCATGATCTTCTTCATCATCCTCATCATCATCCTCATCTGCATTGGAAAATATCACCATCAACAAAGTTTGTATTTTAAATTACCTATCCGTTCTGCTTAATACATGTGTTAATCTATTTCATGAGTTTTTTTCTGGGGCTGTCATATCATCAAGCAAACTGCTTACAATGACAGTCCTTCTTCCGCAAGTATTTTTATAATATTTTATAATATTTGAGGAAATTTAGTATCTATGACAGTTTATCATTTCTTTTTTGAAAATAACAATTTTTTATATACATATATTTGCTTATGATTCATTGTCGGAAAAATACTTATTGTACTTCATATTATCATTATCGAAAAACTGTGTACTTACATGAATGCAGAAGAAAATTAAAAAAAAAAAAAAAATCTACATGAATTTAAATCTTATTCTCCATATCTCTCTTTACCTCTCTCTGTACCTCTCTTCCTCACACACTGTCTGTCTCTCTCTCTCTCCCACTATTTAAGGGGAATCAATCATTCTGGGTAGTTGGCAATGGGGGAAAATAAAAAGCAAAATTAGTAAAAGATCGAGACCAAATAGAAAACAGAATCTGAAAGATTTTGATAGTTGAGACCCAATATAAAATGGGAAATCTTTAAATAATGTCGTCATGTATGTGTGATGTCATACCGAGAGTACTTTTACTTGTTATAATGTAAAAATATTCAAAATGTCCTTTTTCATTGTAATCATAGATAGAACAGTCCTTTAGTTTCCATGATATATTTTCACATGTCCTCTCTTAAAAGAAATATTTTTTCTATCATAGGAATTGAGAAAGGGATACTTCTATTAACTTGGGTACAACACAAATAAGAGATTTAGCAACGTAGGGCATCACACATCATCACCAAAATGTGCTTTTCTTTGTAATTAGTGATATCGACCTTCAAATCATAACTTTCCTAATCTTTGTCCAATTTTCTGGAAATTTTTCCTGATTTATTTCTTAAGCACTTAAGCCAACTCATTGTGAAATGATTCATTCGCCTTTCATCTACTCGATTTCTCCCTGCTACAACGATATAAATAAATGCAATATAAAATAATAAAATGTGTGGATATATCACCTAATATATCTAAAAATTTGAAAATCTGTATGAAGTTAACATATATACATACAAAATATATTTAGTTCTTAAAACAGTTCTATCATGTTGTTATACTTTATTTCATTGCCCCTCCACGACTATATTGACGTAAATTTTACTAGTTAAAAAAACAACTGTTTGCTCATTTTCTACATCACATTTGCCATTCCACAACTCTATGGCCAGATAGTAGCATTGAACCCTCAGGGAGAACAGTATTAATACTGATGAGGCTTCCCTGGGTAAACAAGACATATTATTATCATTGTTATTATTATTATTATTATTATTATTATTATTATTATTATTATTATTATCATTATTATTATTGTCATTATCGCATATTATTCAATGACAGTGCATAATTAATGCATGATACAATGAATTATGAAATTTGAATTATGTGGTCTTAATTTGCCTAAAACTGACCTGTTTAACTTTCAAAACATATTACTTGAAAAAAAAAAAATCGTCATAAAACTTAGTGCAAATACCACACTCTACACCTTTAAAATGTGCAAACTTCTATTCGATGTGAGTTGTAAAATATGAGTCAATGACGATTAAAAATAGTGTCAATTATTTTATATTACAAATGCGAATAATAGCCTTATAGATATGTCTGGTAAGCGTATACATTAAATTGTAAGACAAACTGGAGAATATCAAATTTAATACAAAATAGTTTGCTAGTTACTTATTGCATATTTGGTCATACTTATAAACAAAGTATTGATTTTTTTCAAAGTTTTTCTCCGAGCATAAAACAGTATAAGCAAATATACAAAATGATGGATACATACGTTCGAAAAACATATGTACAATGGAAAACAAGATTCTAGTATTTAAATAAGTTAAATAAGTAGTGACTTTTATCAGATTATTGTTTTGTAGCAAGCCGTAAAAAAAATTAAGTAATTTTATAATTAATCAGTTTCAGAATTAATTCAGATCTGACTCGATTTGGATGCATAATTATGCATATCAATTTTGAATTATAATAGTACGGCCAAAATGCGTTTTGTACAGCCTAAAATACAATATGAACCACCAATTCTACGCGCTTCCAAAATGCTGTGGAAATCCAATAAGGAATAGGCTTACGTTTATAACCCATCGGGTTGATTTTAGTTTTTTATATCAATAAATCAACAACACAGGCCCCTGAAAATTTGGAGTGAAAGGAGGAAGGTGCCCGTTTCTTTTCTCAAACTGATAAATCAAACATTCATACAAAATACAGTGATTCTGAAGAGAGAGTGAAGATGAAATGAAGTGCTCTTTCAGCCATTAAATTTGGAAGATATCGATGCAGACATAAATACACAGAAAATATGTAATAACTAGAAATACTAATGATGAAGAATAGTAAATTAGTAATTGCCAATTAATTCCCATTTCAAACATTAAATTGCCAACTCCTATTTCAAACAATGTTCTTTCTTAATATACTTGTACATAGGCATGGTCGAGATGCTGAGGCGGAATAGAGTTAGTTTGTGTCCCATAACTTGCATAAATAAATTAATGCACCAATTATTGACAATTTTTGAGATTGAATTGAATATATAAAAATCGTCACTATCGTTCTGATTGTCCAATCACACTTACATAATTCATAAAATCGACAGAGGTGATGACATTCACATAATAAGTAAATAAGTAATTGCTCTAGTTTTCAAATAAAAATACAAGATGGGATTATACAAATAAGGCAGCTTCAAGGTAGTTATGTCTAACGAGGAAGTTATGCTGCAATTCACCGAGTTTTAAATCGTCTGCCCGATCTGTACCTTATCCTCATCGTGCAGGCGATCTCAAACACTAGGAGTTGTTATCACACAGTTACACCGCCAAATCGACTCCACTAAACCGACCGATGACTTCGCCATTCACTGTAATGCTTTTTTTTTTAAATTTCGGTCTGTTGTCGGCCTCCTTGGTACCACTGATACCCTTGTCACACCAACAAGACCGACACGAGACCGACAACAGAGCGATCAAACAATGACGTCACCACAACGGCCAAGAATCGGTCTGTTTGTAGTCGGTATAGGGTCAGTTTGGCGGTGTGACTACTGACTAAGGTATCAGTCAATCCGCCAAAAGGACTCCAAAAGTACTCCAAACCAACTTCTAACTGACCTATAACTTGGCAATTCAGGGATCAGGATGTCAGTCTGGTACCGTTCTTGTCGGTGTGACTGAAGCGTTATAGCAAAATACTTTCTTAAGATGGTATTATTCTTTGAGGAATCTACATGATGAAGCCTTCCAAGTTGGCCAGAGGTAACTCAAAACCCAGGGAGACGAGCAGCGAGACTAGAAAGCTGAACACGCAACATGATGTAAAGTAGTACGCCTAGTAAGTAGGAGGAAAAAAACAGGAAAAATTTCTGAGGGTATTCTGATCATTGTTATTACTAGATTTCCTAGACTATTATCGCCACATCGTCAACACCACAACCATCATCATCACCACCACTACCATCCCCATCGTCACAATTCATACCGCCTCCACCACTCCCACCACAATAATCATCATAACCAGCATCACCAGCATAACCATCACCATCATAACCACCACCATCATCATAACCATCACCTTCATCACCACCACTACCATCACCATCATCATACAATCCTGCCATCCCCCTCCACCATGCACCATATTCGCCACCGCAATCACCGCCACGACCATCCGCCATTACCATCATAACCGTCACCGTTCTGATTATCACCATCACCACCACCATCACCGCCCCCCACCACTGCTACACCGCCATCATCATCACCACTATCGCTACAATCACCATCATCATCACCACAAAAATCACCAGCACCATTATCATCACCACCACCACCAACAACAACATCATCATCTTGATTGGTCTAACTTACTATGTAGACTGCATTGAGAGAATAGGCGTGAGCCGTGTTGCCGACGAAGATATGCATGATGAGAGGATGGAAAAGGTAGGCACCATACGTCAATCTACAGAGAGGTATCCAAGCCTTCCAAGATAGGAAATCATTAATCCATCCTGTTGGAATTAATAAGATGATCATCTAAATTAGATATCATTATCATTAAACTGCAAACCAGCCACTGTAACAAATATCACTAGCGTGTCCTGGATGAGGGGGGGGGGTGGAGGCTGAAAATGCTACCATAATACTTTGGGGTGGGAGATTTTGATGTCAACAGAGATAATTTAGAACACATAGTACATTTATGACCAAGGTGTGATATTGAGTTTGTTGGAGTAGTTTTAATTTCTTTACAACCCTGCCTATACTGGTCTCATTGAATGGAGACCTAGACAGAATAAATAACAGGATGCGCCTAATAAGTGTTCCAGTTTTTAGGACAAACTGATAAATCCTTCACAGAAATCTATATAGAGTTATACTATAACTTATAGTAATTCTTTTGTCACCTTGTTCAATGCCTTGGGAGTCAGCGTGCTTAAATAGACAACAGACTTTAAATGCCCTCATCTCTACGGTAACATTCTTTGGGACTGGACATTCTTTTTTTCTGTTTTAATTGGGTTAGAAAACCTCCAAATGTGATGAGTAATACATCATTTAAAAGCTGGGAATCTCCTTGTAGTGACTTGACCTTAGAAGAACTTTGCATTTGTAAATATTATTGTCTTGTCTTTATTGTGTGGCTTGAAGTCTGGCCTTTTATTCAGTTGTCAAGTGTCGGTTGCAACAGGTGGGTCTACGAGACAAGGTAGGAAAGAAATCATTTTTATTTCTTTATATTTTAGGTGATCAATTCCCTAAACTGGTGACCCCGACGTGATCCAGATTTTTGTCTTCTTCTGTTGAACCTAAACTTGTCATCGGCATTATCATGCCTGATACCGATAGCGGTGTATCACCTAATGAGGCTTCTGAGCCATCCCCTCAAGTCTAATTTGTTAGCTTAAAGCTTCCACCATTTTGGGCAAATGATTCTGATATTTGGTTTGCCCAGGTTGAGGCTCAGTTTCAAACAAGAGGCGTCTCGGTAGAGTCAACAAAGTTCGCTTATGTTGTTGCCTTATTACAACCAGAGGTAGCTCTAGAGGTGCGCGATATTTTAATTGCCCCTCCCCAAACAGAGCCGTATAAGAAACTAAAAGCAGCACTAGTCAAGCGAACTTCTGTCTCTGAGCAATTATTAGGCTCTAATACTTTGGAGACTAGTATACTGAAGCAATTATTTTTGCAACGCCTGCCAACCAATGTACAGCTGATTCTAGCTTCTACAAGCGAGCTGGCGGCATTAGCAGACAAAATTGTTGAAGTTGCTGGTCCGCCTACTATTTCTCATGTCTTACCTAAAGAGGTACCAGCGCCAACTTACGCTTGCGCCACCCCCAATGACTCTGGAGAAGTACAGCGACTTTCTACCCAAGTAGCTCAACTAGCTGCTCAGGTGCAAGCCTTGACTTGTTAGGGACTTTTAGATTTTACACGACGAGAACGTGGACTGCCACGGTGACATCCTTTTAAGGTAATGTGACGTCCTTTTAAGGCACTGCCGGGCACGGGCCAGTGCCTTTAAAGAATGGCACACGTTGCAGTCCACTACGTCGACGTGCAAATCTAAAAGTCCCTAATATCTACAGGAGGACCGCATAAGTCGCAGTCGACAGGCCATCGCCAGTCAGCTTCCCGGAGCCCGAGTCGGCATCAACAACATGCTGGGGCTGAATGTTGGTACCACTGGAAGCATGGCAAAGAAGCCCAGAAGTGCGTAAGTCCTTGCTCATACTCAGCAGGATGGAGCCGCCCTGGATATGCCCAGGGAAATAGGCCCGCCAAGGAATAGCTAGGCGCGACTAATTCACTTGGCACCATTCAACACAGTCGCCTTTTCTTTGTTCACGACAAACAATCGGGCACGCGTTTCCTTGTATATACTGGGGCCGAAGTTAGTATTTTCCCTCAATCCATTTTAGGAAAATCAGCAATGGTAAGCGCAACAAATATCCAACTTCAAGCTGTTAACAAGTCACCCATTAAGACTTTTGGCCAAAGATCTTTCACTCTTGATCTTGGGTTGCGGCAAGTTTTTCGTTGGATTTTTGTTGTCACGGATATACCTACACCTATCTTGGGAGCTGATTTCCTTGATAACTACGGACTATTAGTCGACATCAAACATCGACGGCTGATAGACACCACCAGCACCCTTACAGTACATGGATTTGTCACATACACAGGCATCATTAGCCCATTGTATACGTCAAGCAAGACATTTCGGAGCGTTTCCACTCCCTTCTTCGCGAGTATCCTGACATCACTCGGCCAGTATACAAGCACTCAGAAGTCAAGCATACAACCACCCACCATATCCAGACTCGAGGCCCACCTGCTTCAGCCCGCCCTCGTCGACTTGCTCCGGATCGGCAGAAGATTGCCAAGGCAGAGTTTGAGCACATGCTTGAACTCGGCATTATCAGACAATCTGATAGCAACTGGTCAAGTCCCTTGCACATGGTTCCGAAGAAGACACCAGGGGACTGGCGACCTTGTGGAGATTATCGCATGCTTAATGCTCGTACGATTCCTGATAGATACCCTATTCCTCATTTACAAGATTTCTATGCGTCACTCAGTGGCAAGACAAGACAAGACAAGACAAGATTGATCTCATTAGGGCATATCATCAGATCCCAGTCGAGCCTAGTGATATCCATAAGACAGCTATAACCACTCCTTTTGGATTATTTGAGTTTGTAAGGATGCCGTTTGGCCTCCGCAATGCAGCTCAGACATTCCAAAGATTGATGGATGATGTCACTCGCGGTCTTCCTTTCGTCTACGTTTATTTGGACGATATTCTGGTAGCTAGTACTACTGAAGACGAACACGAGAAACATCTCCGTCTACTCTTTGACCGCCTGCATGAGTATGGAATCATTCTCAACCCTGCCAAGTGTCAGTTCGGAGTATCTTTACTGTCCTTTCTAGGGCATAAAGTTGACTCAGAAGGAATTCAGCCACTTAGTGACAAGGTGAAGATCATCCGTGATTTTCCTACACCTTCATCACTTACCAAACTGCGAGAATTCCTCGGGCTCATCAATTTCTACAGACGGTTCATTCCACGGTGTGCAGAAGTACTCCAACCTCTCACAGATCTGTTGAAAAATAGATCGAAGAAGAACCTACCAATCACTCTAGGAGAAGAAGAACTTTCTGCTTTTAATCAAGCTAAAGATCAGTTAGCTAACGCTACAGTTCTAGTTCATCCTAGAATTGATGTTCCTACATGTCTGTTGGTTGATGCATCCGACGTGGGAGTCGGAGGAACTGTCCAACAGCTAGTAGATGGTACAACCATTGGCCTTCTTCTCTAAGAGACTACAGCCTGCCGAGACTAAGTACAGCACTTCCGGTCGGGAGCTGTTAGCAGCCTACCTCGGTGTAAAGCACTTTCGACATCTGCTTGAAGGTCGAACAATAACTATCTACACCGATCACAAACCTCTTACCCATGCTTTGAATTCAAAGCCGGACCGGCATTCACCTCGAGAAATCCGCCAACTCGATTACATATCCCAATATACATCATAGATTCACCACATAGCAGGCAGAGAGAACACGGCGGCAGATGCTCTCTCCCGTCTGTGTATCGACAGATCAGAGTCGATTCATCCTCTGTCATAGATTTTGCAGCTATTGCAAAAGATCAAGAGGATGATATGGTGAGGCACAAGACTCCTCGCTTCGACTCGAGTCTATATCGCTTCCTGGTTCTCTCACTACCATAATGTGTGATGTTTCGACAAGTGTTGCTAGACCCCTTGTTCCAGTCAGACACAGACGAGCTATTTTTTGACGCCCTCTATGGACTTTCCCATCCTTGAATCAGGGCCACTCAAAAGCTCATTACGGAACGTTTCGTTTGGCCTGGTATTAATCAGGATGTCAGGAACTGGGCTAGGACATGTCTCGAATGCCAGAGATGCAAGGTTCATAAACACACAATAGTTCCACTTGGCACTTTTACTTCACCTGATGCACGTTTCTCTCATGTGCATATTGACCTTGTAGGCCCGCTTCCTACTTCAGAGGGTAACACGTACCTTCTTACTTGTGTGGATCGTTACACCAGATGGCCAGAAGCTATACCTATCCCAGGCACTGCGGATACTGTTGCACGTACTTTTGTGGCCAGATGGGTAGCGGTGTTTGGTGTTCCAACTACTCTTACTACAGACAGGGGTAGACAGTTTGAGTCAGCACTCTTTCTTGCTCTCACTAATCTCCTTGGTACTAAACGCATTCGCACAACAGCATACCATCCAGCAGCCAATGGGTTTGTCGAGCGGTTTCACAGGCAACTCAAAGCCTCTCTCAAGGCGCATAACACAGTCCGATGGACTGAGGTACTTCCCTTGGTATTGCTGGGTATACGTACAGCTATCAAGTCTGATATGGGTTGATCCGCAGCAGAACTTGTCTTTGGTACTACGGTCATGCTACCAGCCCAATTTGTGGCTCCTTCACAGACCAACTCTGCTAGCGATCCAGCTAATTATGCCCACAGACTGAAGAGACTAATGCGTGAATTACACCCAACCTCTACCCGCAGGCAACAAGCTACCCCTACACAGATATACCCAGAATTGCATTCCTCATCCCACATCTTTTTGAGGGTGGATACAGGGGGCCTTTTCGAGTCATTCAACGCTCTGACAAGTTTTTTTTTTTAACTATTGATTACAATGGTAAACGTGAAACTGTCAGTGTTGAGAGACTTAAACCAGCTTTCATTGAGCAAGATCTCTCTGCTCAATCTACAAAGGATCAAGATCCACCTATCCGAGTCCCTCAGCAATCCAACTCCACAGACTTGGCACTGGATCCTGCACCGAAGCAGAACACTCCCGAAATTCGAAAGACCAGGTCTGGTCGCCAGGTTAGGTGGCCAGCGAGGTACGTGAACTTTTTCGAAATCGGGTGAAGCATACTTAACCTACTGTGTTTTAGCAGTATTACCATATTTTCGTATTTTCCAGTCAACATACATGTAAGCCTATATTTCCTCATCGATTTGTTGCTACTTTTCATTCAACAACAAATCTAGAGGGGAGCTACACTGTAGTGACTTGACCTTAGAAGGACTTTGCATTTGTAAATATTGTCTTGTCTTTATTGTGTGGCTTGAAGTCTGGCCTTTTATTCAATTGTGACTCATTTCTTTAGTGACACCTGTTACATTATTAGAGTGCCACGCATACTCTTCTGGCAAGCCCATTCTAAACCTTATTGTATTGGGATGTGCAGTTATTCTGGCAAGCACATTCCACACCTATGTGTTGGGATGTGCAACCACCCAAGGTACTGATATAGCATGCATATTACACTTGCTTGCCACACCTATATATTATATTTATTTAAAGTCTACACCAAAGCTAATTCAGCTTCATTTAATTCATGTTCTACTTCTTCGCTTGTTTCTCTACTCGGTTCTAAGGCCTTATTACTTTATAGAGATTATGAGTTTCTTCTTCCTTACTTAATTCGCAAAGAAGCGGCATTACTTTGTACATAGTCTTACATATTCTTTCTATGGGTACTGTGCAATATTTGAACTACCGTAATTACTTATTATCCATCTTGTGAGATAATTTGTCCCAAGTGTCGATTGCAACAGGTGTGTCTACGAGACAAGGTAGGGAAGAAATCATTTTCTATTTCTTTATATTTTAGGTGATCAATTCCCTAAATCCTCTTTCAGAACAGACCTAAATTATGAAATAATTTCTGGTGACTTTTTGGTGGTTTGGTAGTGCTTGGTCACATTTTAGACCTTTACCATAGTAACACTCACCTCCATAACCATAGTGACATGCAAAGATGACCCATGATAACGCGATAGCCCAAGCGAAGTGAGCAAAGGCCATGTAGATAGCATTCTCGGCCGTACTAAGAGGACTGCCATTAAACTCGCCGTACAGACCGTACACCACTGCCAAGCCCGTGGCTAAAGCACTCACCCATCCAACAATTACAGCAATCTGCATAAAATGATGTGAAATGACATTTAGGAATTTCATCTGGGAAGTAAGTTGCTAATCTTTTTAACAGATTATTGCCTGTAATATTTATTGCATGAAATTCGTATCTTGTAGACGTGCCAAACATTCCATCTCATTTGTTTTCATTAATAGATTCATCTATTTATTTAATTATCTATTCATTTATTCATTTATTTATTTATTTATTTATTTAGCTATATCTAGTGATATATCTATCTATCAATGCATTGATTATTTATATTTTTATTCACCTATCTATATTTTGATAAATTCCAAACAAATGTTTTAAGGACCACATTCTCAAAATAATTAGTTAATCCCGGAAATTTTTGCAAAAAACGTTTTAAAATGTCTACAAATTCAGTCTGCCGGTTTCAGCATAACAGCTAGTTATAACGAAGATGCGGGATGCAATTGAATACATGAGTGGAAGAAGGGTCTTAGTGAGTCAGACCAAGACTAGCAGCTTTGTTGCTTTCAGAGTTATCCTTAATGTGTGAAAGAGGGATCAAAATCTTCCCCCTAAGTATAGTCTTTCAAAATGAACAAAAATCTGCCGTCCGTGAAAGGAAATCCTAATAAATCAAAAGCTCTTTTGAAGGACTTGCCCTCTTTTTTATCTCATGTATTCAATTCAACTGGAAATTCAAACTGGTGGGTGCTTCACAAAAATCCTAAGTTGAACTTATCTCTAAATTGGACTTAACAATTATGGAAAGCCGTTAGCATCTTTGAAAATATTTTGTAAAAGGCATAAAATGTTGATTCAAATCATTCATATTTTCTATTATCAAGGAGATTTTATGTTCTTGATGTGAAATTTATGAACATTCTAAAATACTTGAAGTTTTGCTTTTGAATATATTTTATATTAAGGCTACAAATGGCTCTCCATAATGTTTAAGTCCAACTTAAAGATAAGTTATACTTAAGATCTTTGTGAAACACCCCTGGACTACCCCAATTGCAAAGAAAACTTATAGAAAGAAAGACATGTAATTAAATTTAAAAGTAATGAATGCTAATGGGAAATTACGATGTATTTCGATGCTATATTACCTTATTGATTCGAATTCTCTTCCCCCTCCACGAGTGAAATGCGTATCCCAGGACGATGCCCACCAAGTATGGTGTTATACGGCAATATGGCTTGATGTAGACCACGGAGAATATGTCTTTTCCATTATGATTACTTACACCAAAACCCCTTCATAAAATGAAAGAACAATGAAATAAGAAAAAAGACGAGGAACTTTATACCGGTCTGGTTACAGTTCAATAAACTTTGAAACCAATTAAGCAATCGCTGTGTTGAGAATCCACTTTTTAAAGTATGATCCCAAATTCGGAATGAATTTTCTATAGAATGAAGGAATTAATGCAGGGGGTAGCTGTACTTCATGGGAGCTCCAATCACATTGCACATGCATTAGGTGAATACTGCACCATCTATTTCTACATGTAAAAAATTCAAGGCGCAGAGAGTAGATACAAAGTAAGGTAATAAATAAATACTGTTTTTCTAAGCTTTGAGGAGCAAAACGAAAAGGGGAGCGTCGCAAGAGGAAAATCGCAAAAATTGCACATTTGCTTGGTTCTTGAATCAAAATCTGGAAATGTTCAGTTTACAAAAGCAGCGGGGTATTGATTTGAGACTCGACTTCATTATTTGATTTGATTTGATTTGATTTTGATTTTGATTTTATTTTCTTCTGCATTCATGTAAGTACACAGTTTTTCGATAATAATAATATGAAGTACAATAAGTATTTTTCCGACAATGAATCATAAATAAGCAAATATATGTATATAAAAAATGTTATTTTCAAAAACGAAATGATAAACTGTCATAGATACTAAATTTCCTCAAACATTATAAAATATTTTAAAAAATATTTGCGGAAGAAGGACTGTCATTGTAAGCAGTTTGCTTGATAATATGACAGCCCCAGAAAAAAAACTCATGAAATAGATTAACACATTTATGAAGCAGAACGGATAGGTAATTTAAAATACAAACTTTGTTGATGGTGATATTTTCCAATGCAGATGAGGATGAAGAGGATGATGATGAGGATGATGATGAAGAAGATGATGATAATGACGATGATAATGATGATGATGAAAGAAGAGATGACATTATGATAAAGACTGAAGAGTTGACACAGAAATTTTATCTTGAGTATTTTGATAACAACATCTTTTTAACATTGGCTTTAAATGAGTAGAGGGAGCAACATGATTTAATAGATTCTGGGAGAGAGTTCCACAGGTCAGGACCATGGTGTCTTATGGATCTATGGGCAATAAGTAATTTTGGGTTTACTAGATGAAAATTTGAGGAATTACTGGTAGGGTAAGAGTGAATGGTTTTATTCATAGTGTAAAAGTTGTGAAATGAAAGAGGCAGCATATTATTTAAATACTTAAACATGATCAGTAAAGTTTGTAGCGAATTTATGTCGAATACTGTTAGGGTTTTCAGTTTGTAAAATATTGGACCAGTGTGAGATAAATATGGTGAACCAGTACATATACGAAGGGCTTTCTTTTGCAATAAATAAATAGAGTTGATTTTGGTTTTGGCGCTGGTGGCCCATACTAAGTTGCAATATGTTATATACGGTAATATCAATGAATTATAAAGCATAACAAGCGTATAACTTGAGATTAATTTCTTCATTTTATATAATAAACCAACATTCCTAGAAATAGAAGTCGTGATATGACGCATATGTTCATTCCAATTCAGATTTTCGTCGATAATGACACCCAAAAATGTTGTTGTTCTCTTTCTTTCGAGAGGGATATTATCGATAATTATGTTGTAAGGAAAATCAATGACATGAGAATTTGCGTGCTTGAAATACATGAAATTTGTTTTATCGATATTAAGGGATAACTTATTGCATTGAAACCATAGCGATAATTTTGGTAACTCATTATTAAGTGTATTTACTAAGGTGTTTAAATTATGATGTGAACAGCAGATGTTCGTGTCATCAGCAAATAGCACAAATGATAATAAAGGTGTTGTATTGGTTAAATCATTAATATATAATAAAAAAAGCAAAGGGCCTAAAATTGATCCTTGAGGAACTCCAGATCAATATACGGTACTAAATTTTCTCTTAGAATATTACTCTTAACATTTAGAGGAATACTGTTTTCCTAAGCTTTGAGGAGCAAGACAAAAGGGGAGCGTCGCAAGAGGAAAATCGCAAAAATGCACTTTTGCTTGCTTCTTGAATCAAAATCTGGAAATTTTCAGTTTTCAAAGCACCTGGTTATTGATTTGAGACTCGACTTTATTATTTGATTTCAGATCAATATATACTTAATTTTTCTTAAGATATTACTCTTAACATTCCGAGGATTATGGAATTGTATTTCTTACATGAGAGCGACTTTGAAGTCGTTGACGACCATTAGTCCAATAGTTGTTGCGAAACTCGCTGTACACAGAACTGCGATGATGATCATTCCAACTACAGGTTTCCTGCAAAAAACAGAAATATCACAATATCCTTAATAACAAAATAACATTATGACACAGGACAAGATATATGCATTTCAGTTGATCTAACCCACGAACCCTCCCCCCCAAAAAAAATATAAATATAAATCTTGTAGTTTCAACTATGTGCCCATTAAAACGCAAACATGACCGATACTTAGAATACCACACTTGTATTTCCCCCTTCAAATTCAGTCGTATTCATTCATCTAAATACCCCATTTCACCTGGAATGTTCATAGATACTACGCTTGGTGTCCTATGGATGATATTAATACCCATGCAAGTATCAAATCAATTTAATTGCTACCGATGTGATACCAATGTGCCGGTACAACGGAGAGCCGCCGATCTATTACGGGGCGCTATACCGGTGCTCTACCGACGTTAACGAAGCCATACCGTAGTACTGATGTTGTACTGCCGTTGTAGTCCCGTTGCTCGCTCTGGTAGCGCAACGGCAACAATTTTTGAGCATGTTCAAAAATTAATACCGTCGCCTGCCGGTGTTAATTTTTTCGCCGATGTGCTGACGATGTGCTGACGATGTCCTGACGATGTCCTGACGATGTCCTACCGTTCTTAGCGATGTGATACCGTTGCGCTGCCGTACTAGTACCGATCTCGAAAATCGCCAAATTTGTGCTCCGGTATAGCTCCGGCGAGCCAAATCGGCTAGGTCTGACAGGCCCTTAAAGTAAGTATTGTTTGTTTGCAATCGTTGGGGATCAGTGCGACCAATTTGGATCAATCGCAACTCTTGATGCCGATACATGTACTAACCTGAACAATGATATACCTGTATTTAATATGTATATCTAAGATTCGAAATAATCGCTAAAAAATATATTTATTGTTGGTTGGTTGTTTATTTTACCTGACTGGTAAGAAAGTATGTGTAATAAAAGTAAGCAACCAGGAGACCGACGGCTTTAAGTCCTCTCCGAGTGACTTGGTAGTGAGGACTAATGCCTTAACAAATGGCACTAGCGCATCGAATCGGTTTCGAACCCAGGACCTCCCGGTTACGAGACCACTGCTCTACCACTGAGCCATCGCGCCTCACTAGAGTAAGTATTGTTTGTTTGTTTGGGGAGTGCGACCAATTTGGATCAATTGCTCGCAACTCTTTCTAAGGGGCTCGATGCCATGATACACGTACTAACCTGAACAATGATACGAGAAAGATAGGACTGATGATGTAGAATTGCATGTCATTAGCCAAATACCACACCCAGTAAATACACTGTTGGTCAAATGAGAAACGTTTGCAGTTGTCAAAGGATGCAGTACAATAAATTATTGTTATCATTATAGTATAAAATCATTCTAAGCTATGTTTTGTATTAATAATGCGTATGATACGTCAATATGTATTTTTATACGTGGTACAATCTATGTAAAGTGGGTTTAATTCAATTAAAAGGGGTAATGTTGTTCACTGATATTTTGAGAAATTGAATACATTAGTAGTAAAAATTAAATTGTAAGTTTTATTTTCAGTAAAAGACATCTTGAACTACGTTATCAGCTTCTATTTTGAACAATGTATTTTTCTCTATTTCTTGTATACTAGTAACTTCAACAAACAACGATATTTGTGTGTATGAACTTTTCTAGTAAAAAAATATTTTTGATACTTCTCACATATTTTTGTAAGTGAATAAGAATAACAATATGTGCATTATCTCCTATAATCAGATAATTTTAATAATTACGACATACACTAAATATAACATGATCGCAAAGACAGATAAAAATCCTAACTGTCCATAGCCCTATCCATCACCTATACTGATTGATGCGAACATTACAAAGACGTATTACGTAATCTGAACATGATTTATATGAGATGTACAATAAGGGCATTGAAACTGCATATGAGTTTATATCTCGAAATTCTTTGCGATCGAATAATTTAATTTTTAGCAGAATTTACCGCACTAATAGTCACATCCATACAGACCGATTACGGTATATTTCTAAATTTCAACCGTAAATTATTGTTTTCTTCTTTTTACAACAAGACTCGATATCTTATTACCCCTTCTGTTCCATTTTTCGGATAGAAATTGTTGATGTAGAGTAGGTTGGTCCACCAGTATTTGTCACAGTTGAAGGAATAGCGGGCGGTGTTGGCCCATAGAGGTCCCTCTCCCATGTACGGACGGAGATAGAGAGTGAACAACATGGCAGCCCCAAGACCGGGTAGTAATCTATATGGGCAGGAACAATAACGCGAGCGAGATATTATAGCATTTTAGAGAGAGCAGAGAGAGACAGAGAGACAGAGACTGAGGAGGAGAGGGGGAGAGAGAGGGAGAGTGTGTGTAAGACGAGAGAGAGAGTGTAAGACGAGAGAGAGAGTAGAAAGAGTGAGAGAGCAGAGAGAGAAGAGTACACACAAACACACATACAATGATAGAGAGAGTGTGTGAGAGAGAGTAAGAGAGAGAGAGAGAGAGAGAGAGAGAGAGAGAGAGAGAGTGTGTAAGACGAGAGAGAGAGTAGAAAGAGTGAGAGAGCAGAGAGAGAAGAGTACACACAAACACACATACAATGAGAGAGAGAGAGAGAGAGAGAGTGTGTGTGTGAGAGAGAGAAAGAGAGAGAGAGAGTGTGTGAGAGAGAGAGAGAGAGGATGAGAGAGAGAGAGAGAGAAAGAAAGAAAGATAGAGAGAGAAAGAGAGAGACTAGGATATATAAAGAGAGAGGGGAAGTGAGTAGAGAGAAGACCAATAAAGAAAACATCGCAAAATGGTATATGAATACGCCTTCTACTATTTTATCAAAGTAGAATAAAAGAATCTTCTACCAATGTAGGCATACATCTCAAATTCTTCAGTGTAAATAATTAAGCCGTTAATCTTAACAAAACAGGTATCAGGATATATTTGGAGATAAAGATTTTCCGTCGACATCGATGACAACGACGATCGTCACCAACCATGACTTCGTATGATACGTACTCACCTCCAATATCGATGGAAGTAGAACATTGCCCACGGTATTCGACCATCAGATCGTGACATACGACCCAGTGAGATGTACGTCAACAGCAAGCCGCTGACGAAAACAAAGTATATATAAATTGTTTAATATTCTTTCAGTGCACTTGAATTTACGACGTAATTCACACTCTTTCACCACCGATTATTCAATCAATGCTGACAATTGTCTACTCATTGGATTACAGGTGAGGGGCAGCAAACCACTTTTAGATAATAATATAAAGCCTTTCAGATAACAATTTGTTAATTCTTCTCTTCTGTCAATCCCATTTACTCAATAACTATTTTTATATCAATATACATTTATGATGCATATTTCCTGCAGAATTTGTAAAGCTTTGCTCGCCCGAGGCTTTGTCCGACGTAGTGATATCTAACTATGGAGATGACTTTATGCCATAATATTGTGCAGAATGATTGATTGGTCATTTTTCACCAGGGGTTTCTTGGAATTTTATTTAGAAGATTTCAATGAATTCGTGGCCTGTTATAGCATTGTAAAAAATAAATAAATAAATAAACCTAAACTAAAGTTGCAATAATGATTAGCATTCCCACCTTCTCAAACTAAAAATGTGTTATATAACATTTTGAATATTTTCTCTCGTGGTAGATTTGTGCATCGACTCCCCCTTTTCAATTTGATTGCTTTGATTCCCGTCTGATATCTTAGTATTTTTTGCCATTTTTCTTTTTCGAACGTACATAAAGCCTTTTGTCAGACACCATGTTGTGAAAGGTGAGGAGTAGCCGGATATTACCACGTGAGAAAAATACTGTTACTGCTAACTTTCCTTGAATCTATTAAACATTTTTGGGAATGTCCCTCAACTCGTCGATTCTTAGAAAGTTTTGAAAAATATACCCTCAAAAATGAAATTAAAGTTAACATTTAATAATTTCCTTTTTTGGCATTCCAGGAGGAATTAGTCCTCTTTTAATTTCGTTATTTTGTATGCAAAATATTTTATATTTTCAACTAGATGTTTGAAGGGAACTTTATCATTTCCATGTTTTCAAAATCCTTATGAAGTTGAACAAACAATCTATACGCAACAAAATAGGTTTATTTCATTTCTTGATAGATGGCGGCACGTCCAACTTATTTAAATACATGTACTATAGAATCTTGTTTTTATTGTGCCTTTCTTTGTCAAACATAATTATGTATCCATCATTTTGTACATTAGCTTATATTGTTTTATGATTTGAGAAAAATTGAATAAAGACTTTAATTGAAAGAAAAGAAACTTTCCTCGCCAAGCAGGTAATAAAGCTAACAAGTATACATTATGCGCGGCACAATTTCAATTAATCGCAATGCGATCAAAATCAATTTATTTCTATCCGGAAAAGAATGTTCTGACTGAAAATATCTGTAGTAAGAGTAACAAATTTTTTTGTTGGAAGTTCGGGGTCTTACCTGAGAAGAAAGAATGAATCGACAGATGGAAAAGCATTTATTATCGCCTGCACAGGAAATGACTTCATAGTATCTAGTGCAAATATACCATCCCCTATCGGAAAATGAGAAGAATATGATAGTACAATACACTGGAACACTGACATAGCTTTCAAACTTTACGTTGCTTCACGTTCCCAGATTTTTTACATGACGTGAGTCCTGAGGGTGAATACATCTTAAATCTAGTGAAAAGTTTAATTTTCATAAATCAAGAACTTAGATTTTTTTTTACATGAACAAGAATATCCTTTGTTTAATCATATCTTATTATTCGGTTAAATCACATAACCTATTTTAATGCATTCGATACACCTCTCTCTCTCTCTCTCTCTCTCTATATATATATATGTATATATATATATATATATCTCATTATCTTCGCTCCTTCAAAATGGGACACTCATGGATACGGAAGAACAGGCAAGAACAGGCAAAACCAAGCAAAAATGGTTACGATAGGAAAAGGAGACTATATATATATATATATATATATATATATATATATATAGTGAGAGAGAGAGAGAGAGAGAGGGGTGTATCGAATGCATTAAAATAGGTTATGTGATTTAACCGAATAATGTAATTAAATTTATTTACGATAATAATGTACCTTGACAGCCCTACAACTGAATTAAACATTATAGTTTCAGAAAGAAAAGGTCAGAGTTATAAATTCAACCTATTTTTCAAGATAAAGTTTTCCAGATAAGTTTCATGTTGAGCATTTATGAAAAAATCTTACAAGTGGCTCCGTAGACTTGATAAATGAGCATGATGGTGTGACCTAAGATGACCCAGGTCATGCTAATAACCCGGATGCCATTCAAGCATAGCATGCTGCCATCTTTGGTATCTGTCTTGAGGATCTGCCTCAGGTTACGGGTGAAGGAGAAGCAGAGGAGGAATCGCTCGCAACATCCCTTGTGATCTGAAATTAAAAAAGAGAAGGGTGAGTTCTGGTAACAGTAAAAATAATTTGCGAGCTTTATCATTCTTTTTTTTTCTTTCCCATCTGAAATGTAAAAAGAAGAGGTTGGGTTCTCGTAACGGAAACAATAATTTGCGAGCCTTCTCATTTTTTTGAATTGCCATCTTAAATGTAAATGGTATCCCATTTCAAGATTTCTAGATTAATTTCTAATGTCATTTTAAATTTGCAATTTTCATACACTTTTTCCTGAAGTGTATTTTACTTGGATCTGTGTTTGTTCTCTCTGTATGTAATTTGTGTTTTAAACATGTAAATTCAGGAACAATTCAACCGTAAAGGTTGCGAGTATTGAAGAACATAAATCTTGAATCCTGTAAAAAGAAGAGGTTTGGTTCTCGTAACTGGAAAAGTAATTTTGTGAGCTGTCTCATCAATCTTTTTAACTCCTAAGTGGAATTGGAAGAATTTCATAGTTGCAATGTCAGATAAAAAGGATTGCTTCTGTAATATGCCATCTTATTCTAATAAATTATCACAAGAAAAAGATCTAAACTTCGGACCACGTTTTCATTCCGCATCTGTGTAGGCATTATCACATACGGATTACTATACATACATCAACGTCAGTTATCAACATGAAAACATTACCGCTCACATATATTAATAATCAACATTTTCCAATACTTCTAGACAGCTTCTTTAACAATGCAATGGCACGACCAGTACTCAACTTTTACGATAATTAAGTCATATATCACCAGATTTTAAAGTGTGTGCGTTCATATCACGAACTCTAATTATTTTCAGTTCAAATCCCATCCTACCCCCTTCCCCGTCATGTGACCATTTACTATATAAATGAACCTTCCTCTATGTTGTTCAACAGGTACCAATATTCCACCATGTGGCAATCCATGAAAATACACTTTTTGTGTACATTTTCGTTGTCTCTAGATATAAGGACAGGTTCTGAGTCTGTATATGTGCCTGTCTGTCTGTCGTTCTCTCTTTGTCTCTCTCTCTCTTTTTATCTCTCTCTTTCATTCTTTCTCTTTCTCTCTCTTTCTCTCTCCCTTTCTTTCTCCCTCTCTCTCACACACACACACACCCACGCAAACAAACAGACAAACATTATTTTCTCCCCTTGTTTGTTCACTCCCTCCGCCACTTGTGTCCCTTCCCTTACTTTCATAATCCACGCACGCTACTCCTAACAATACCTTCCTTTTGTGGCTCCCCCGACGTTTTAGACGCCCCGTAGCCGTTTTGTTTGCTGTCATGACGCAGCAATAATAGGGCTTCGGAATCTTCAAGGGCATCTTCTCTCTTCTTCTTCTGTCTGTCTAGATGGACCTCGAACAGAGCTCCAGATATCATCAGCAAGGCAGCCACGCAACACAGAATCCTTCGTGTACGGATAAGAAATTAATAATTAGCTTCTCGTTTAGATAAGATCAGTCACTGTACTCACTGGTGGATTTATTAAGGGGGTATTCATTTCATGCCCCCTCCCTTTAAAGCCCTTTAAAGGCATTGTTTGCTATTATATATAGAGGGAGCAAATAGCTACAAGTAGTGCAGTGGGGCTTTAAACCAAATCTCGTATACCAGGGGGCGCTGCTTATCACACATTATTCGTCATTATGCACCCTTGCCCCTTTTCAGAGTACTGAACCTGCCCCTTCTATTGTGAATATTTCTTTCCTTCATTTCTTCAAGTTATCAATCATATTGATTTGCTGTTTGACTTGACGTCACGGATCACACCATATAGCATCAAGAAGGAGTTCAAACTAGACTAGTCTTCATAAATCAATATATCTGCCATGACAAAAATAAAATCACTAACAAATATTATGAACCCTTCCCCATTCGTCTCTGAAAAAATATGACGCTTTTGAATCATTATCTGATCACAAAATAACAACAACAACAAAAGACCATTTGATTTGCCGATATGGAAATAGTACAAATTGGATGACAACAGTTACGGATTTCAAGATAAAACTTTTTAATGGGGTGTGACCCCCCCCCCTCATCCCCCGACCCGAAACTCCAGAGACGCCCATACATGAACATAATCTGTATCATTATTTCAGTACTTACACCGTGCAGTAGAAACCAGCATCATATGGACGCGATGGAAATGTTGCACATTGGACTTTTGTTACTTTCGGATTTAGAGTGTTCAATTCATCATACTCTAATCGATCTGCATCATGACGAAAAAATATGAAAAATTATAAACCTGTACTAAAATTGGACAAAATATGACCTGTGGAACGATAGCACAAACTCAGGGACATTTTCAAAACCCTAATGTACAACCCATTTAATTATATGACTTCAGGGCCCTCAGGGAGAACAGTAACAATACTGATGAGACATACCCTGGGTAAACATGACATGTTATTATAATTATCTATAATTACTATTATATAAATCATGTTCATGAATAAGTTAGCGTAAAGTTCGCATGTTCCGGAAGGTAATGGGCGGGGTTATTGGAATCGCTTAAAGATAAAGTTGAGTTCTGGTCATGCGATTGCATTGTGAAAGAAACGGTGTGGAATCGATTAGAAAAAGTTGATCATGTAGCATATAAGTATTGGTGTGTTGTGCAAGGTTATGGAATCATCAAAATGATAAGAAATTTGGCCCATTTGGTAAAAGTAACAAGCACTGTTCACAGAAAGATGTATATGGGACTACAAAAACATGTGGCATAATAATGAGGCCCACATTTTTAAGCTGTTACATGTCATATTTATAGATTATGGAAGGCATTTGAAGAGCCATGCTTTTCAGGGAACATTTTTTCTCTGATGTTCTTCCACACTTGCATAATAACAATGAAAATGCTCACAAATTAATTTTCACCTCTCCCCAGAACTCAACATTCTCTTTAAGGCTTCTTTTTCGGGAGTCTTTGCGATCATTTTTGTTTTAATTTCCAAACATAAAACAGAACAATGAATGCTGGTATGATAATCATGTAAAATTACTTTATATACATTGGATCAATAACTATACCCCGCCCGAATGATCCTTGTGTCCTTTACACAATATCTTGTTTTTGTCCCTGAAATGGCAAATCAAACATATTGAAGGATGTAAGGAGATTAAGCTTTAAACCAACATGAAGAGATTATCAATCGGTGTCATGGTTAACTGTAACTACATTTCATTTCCGTCTTGAATAGGAATACACGGATATAATTGAGTGGAGTGTTCATGCATGGTTGTAAGTCAACACGTTAATTTTATAGACTTCAATATACTTTCATAGAGATTCCACGCAATATACGAAAGCATATAATATTAATGAATACAGCTGTGGTTAAACAACTCATAAAATAAATACATATCAACGTTTAAAAAGCCTGTTTTGTATGTATTAAGTTTTATTTTGTGTTGTGCAGAGAGAGAGCATCCACACTTTAAGGTCTGCTATGGAAAAACAGAGCCGTTATAATAATGTCTTTGGAATGAGATATCCAGTCGTCATTTTGATTCTTCGTTATCTTTGTTAAAATTTATAATATCTATTTGATTTTATACGAGAAACCAAACCAAACTATTTACTGACGGGGCTAATTTATGATAAAGAATGCTGAAAAACAAAACAATGAAAAAACAATGCACATAATGTCGAATATCATTAAAATGAAATAAAATCACGCAAGGTAACCCATTTTAAAGTCATAATACCACAATGGACCTAAAAGTGCTTACTAATGATTTCAGTCATAGAATTAGCAACATCCGTCTCTCCGCATTCACTGGGTAGACAGAGGCCCCATCTCATCAATGGATTTATGACCTATACAGGGTGTGGAATAATGAGAGAGAGAGAGAGAGAGAGAGAGAGAGAGAGAGAGAGAGAGAGAGGGAGAGAGAGAGAGAGAGAGAGAGAGAAAGAAATAGAGATAATAATGAGAGATGAGAGAGGGGAGAGAGAGAGGGGAGATCGAGAGAGAGAGAGGGTGAGAGAGAGAGAGACATAGACAGACAGAGACAGAGAAAGACAGAGAAAGACAGAGTGAGAGAGATGATCATGAAAGAGGGGGAGAGAGAGATTTATAAAAAGAATATGAGGGATTTTGATAATTGATATTATATCAAAGTTATAGAATGAAGAGTCTATTCCATGTGTCATAAAGATGTGACATTTAGGCTATTATTTAATTTCACTCCTTACGTTGGTAGCATAAGAATGACAATGGAAATTTCTCCGCGACAATATTGATGTACAGTGAATTATTGACATCTGTAAATAGTTATTATTGTCTACCCCACCACTAACAAATAATCGTCATTTTAATCTGGATAGTTAGTGGTTGACCGTATAACGATTTCGAGATGGCATCACAAGTGTTTTAGACAGCGATCTGAAGATTTTATTATAATATTGCATGAAAGATAAGAGATGGGTATAAAATCTTATCACATAATTTCCCCCGAATACCACTGAATTAAAGGTCGTAACTGGATCATATTATTATTTCTCAAAGAAGGAGGGGAAATTAAAAGTCTACAACATTCTGAATTGAAGAGGATGAATGTTATCTCGGCACTGCCACCTTCGACCGCCCCCCATTCCCTCTTACGATAGCCTAGTCAAAATGGGCCTCGCTATAGGGAAGTGTGGGGGTAAGACAGTCCCCCCCCAAAAAAAGAGTAAAATTCGATGACCCCGCTTTTTTTTTGGGGGGGGCGCTGTAAAACGGCTGTTAACTCAAAATTCGGTCAGACACCCCCCCCCTCTCAATTTAAAATCGTAAAGTGACGCCCAAAAGACAAAAATGAAAGAGTGGGTACTTACCCCAGTTGACATGTTCAGTCTGAGAAAGGTGGTGCAGAAATGGAAGTCTTCTAGACTCTTACATTCGGGCCAGTGACCGAGCCAAGCTAGATTGCCCACCAAGAACCCAGGCTCAGGCTTGCCACAAGCGTCCAATGCTATACACCATGGAAGAAGAAAAAAAAAACGAAATTAATTGAAGGGGACGTCTTAGCGAGTTATTATGAAGCAAAGTAGACAATAACTTATTGCTGAAAGTTTGGACAAATTTTCAATGAAAAAAATTGAATAAAATGAATCATTAAATATCAGTTGTGTAAATTTAAAACAAAAAATGATAAAAAGTAAAAGTTGTGTCTAACTAATAACTATTAAACAAATAATACACAGCAGTAAGGGCATTAGTAAGAATTACCCACACAAGGTACCTTTGGAACCAGGGAAAAAATACTTTAAAAATTTCGGGGGCTACTTTTCAAGCTTGCTTGCATGAAAATAACACTCTTTAATTTGTTTTGCATTGAACTCTTAGACTATGCAAATTTTTGGGGGCTCTTTTATGACTTTCGGGGGCTCTTTTTAGCATTTCGGGGGCTAATTGGCCCCGAGCCCCCGTGTATTTTTTTCACTGTTTGGAACAGTCTGTCTAACACGCCCGAGGCGATAGCCGAGGGTGTTTGGACTGTTTTGAAGGTACCGAGTGTGAGTAATTTTACTAATGCCCCAACAAAATGATGTTTATTATTTGTTTTATAAGATTATGTTTTATTTGTTTTATAAAATGATGTTTTATAACATGATTTTACTAATGACCGGTCATTAGCATTTGATAATGACCGGTCATTATCAAAGTTACGTGTTAGGCAAAATCAATGCCTAGTCACGTGTACGCTCTCAACCAATCATTTGATAAACTTATAAACTTTGTTATATCTTCATATCTATAATAATATCGACTTGAGCTCTCATTGTTAGTTATGTAGATGATATAAAGATTTATAAACAGGCCCAATTCACTTGTAAATGTAATGATAAAAATGTCCTTTGCACGCGATGCGTCATTTGGACTGCGTTAATGACTACGCTGCTAAAGCCTATTATGACGGAAATTAATGTTTGCGCTGCCAGCTGATTCAACGCGATGTTTGTACATGTACCATACGTTTTGCTTTCACTTTTTGTGTAATGTCACTCTCACACGACGAGTCAAAGACCGCGCCAGTCGTTGACGCAGCCCTACGTCAGTAAAATGACGCTTCGTGTATATCACGAACTAACTTGATAAATTACCTAATGTAGCTTCATAGGATCGCTTGTCACTGAACATGCGGGCCAGGGCAGCGTCACAAGCGACCGAGATACTGATGTTCTTGAACAGGTCAGGAGGAAGAGTACCAAACTCGGGCAGGTGATCGGGCAGGTGATCGGGAATCCGGTCTGGGAGATCATCGGGGAGATCGAAGTCCGGCCATGAAGACGACGTCGAAATCATCCCCGTTAAGAAGAGAACGGTGATCCAAACGGCCATCATCTTGACGTTTGGAGCTCACACCGAGATCTGTGATTATGTCGATGAATCGGAAAAATAAGGGCGTTTACGCCATAAGAAATAAGATGTTTTCTTTAGTCAAACTAAGAAAATAGAATTTAAAAAAATGTTATCACATTTCAACAGTTTAATCTGAATTCATTTCGCAAGAGAAAAAGCTTCAAGAAACATGACCGCAATTAACTACCTTTGAAAAATCAACCTAAGACAATAGCCTTGTGCGTCACCTTTTAAAATGTGCGAACATGACAATGACGTTTTACGTAATCCGAACATGAATTCATTTAATTTTTCGGAAATAGGTGTGATTGTGTGAAATCAATTTTTCAGATATTATACGGATCACTGGATCAGTACTTGGCCGTCTACAAGACTATTGTACTAGGTTACAAATAAAGTTAGCACAGCATCTCGTGCAAAGAGAAATATATTCAGGCCTTTTAATTAGAATTTAAAAAGCATTAAATGACTTAATTTAGCGTTTACCTAAGCTTCGGTAATCATTAAAGCTTTATGTACTTGCACACCTGAAATTATCAAAATCTTAAGAGCGCTAGCCTATACCGGTGTTGCACGAACAGAATATAGAACGAAAAATAGCTGGGAGCGTATATAGTATCAATAGACGAAGCAGATAAACGGTATATGTTTCTTTCTACACATCGGTTGCTGAGTTTTGGGCAAGTTGCCATCGTGTCTAGACAATAAAATAACCACAACAACAATATCGTGAAAACATTTTTCTTATCAATATGAAGGGTCCTTCTGCATCATTACGTATCTTATCTGTTTGACAACCTTGTAGTCGGAAACAGCAAGCAAACTTTGTACCATAACCTCCACCGGATATACTCTGACTGTTGTTGATGTTTTCTTAATGTTTAAACAGTCTTAATTAATAGCCAGGATGTAAGAGGCATAATGACCTCAAATCCAACATTCACGGTTAGTCCCGACTTGACTAATATTTACTTTATTATGCAGTCATATAAACAAATATACTGATGTTAACTTCCATGCCTTGTGTACGTGATCATAATCCATCATGTTTGTCCTTGCAAGCAAAATTGGTAGTGAGCAAATCTTTTTTTTTTTTTGCCTCCGAAAATTGATTTTTTTTTTAACCACCTGCGCCCCTTGAGCGCCAGGGGAGGGGCCCATCTTCTTTTTTTAACAAAAAAGGGTGTTTTTACCCGTTTTTTTCTAGGGGAGGGGGCCCGAGCCCCCCCCCCTGGATCCGCCACTGGTACGTTCAAGTTCAAGTTCAAGTTCATTTATTCAAAACCACACAAAACATGATATAATCTTTTAAATAGAAAAGAGGTAATAGTACATTAAACAACATATAAACTTGATTACATCACATAATGAATGGTTTTAGGACCCGTTTAGAAGCTAAGCTTGTGAGCGGGGCCCTATAGTCCACAAAATACATACATTAACAATATGGCTAGGTGAATAAAAAGAATGTAACGTATATTCAGGGAGGTCCCTGGTATATTCAAGGGATGGAAATACTAAGCTACAGAATATAGAACACACAAATACTCTCACACACGCGCGCACACCCAAACACACACGCACAGCAAACACACTGATGAGTAGGTCCTCAGTGGTCAAAAAGCATTATTAAGATACAAAGAAAAAAATTATGTCAGTCTTTCAAGTAGGTACGTTTTTGATAACCTTCTAAACCTAGAAAGAGTTGTACTACTTTGTATATATTCAGGCAAACTGTTCCATTCTTTAATGCAAGAGATATGGAAAGAGGTCAGAGTGACATTTGTTCTAGCAAAAGGCTGATGAATAAGACCCCTTTGACGTGTATTATAATTATGAATTTGTGAGTTCTGACGGAATAAATCTTTTAACGTACATTCATGAGGCATAGACTGAAGTTTAAACATAAACAATACGCAATTGAACGACACAAGTCCATATAGTGGTAACATTCTCAGTCGAAGGAACAAGGGAGAACTTGAGTGTCTACATGTATAATCAGAATTAGTAATAAGCCTTATTGCCCTCTTCTGCAATACTCTCAACTTAATTATCAATATATGACTTAAAAGTGTTTCCCCAAGCAACATTACAATATGTCAAATAAGGAAGAATAATACTATTATATAATGTTATCAACACTCTTTCGGGTAAAATAAATTTTAATCTAAAAATGACACCTACACTTCGGGACAACTTTGTGCATACAACATCTTAATTATTTTTCCAAGATAAATGCTCATCCATAGTCAACCCTAAGAACTGAACATTTCCACTAAGCGCAACATCATGTCCTCCAACATTAAGAAAAATAATACCATCTGGAAGCTTTTTACCCTTTGAGCGAAAAATAACACATTTGGTCTTTTGAACATTCAACAATAAGTGGCACCATAGAGTATAGACCATTTATTACAGTAATCCAGGAGGCTGGTGCATGATGAAGGCATGCATTGATAAGGGTAAGTAATGACAAGATAACCTTGATGTGACAATTAATAAGATAATTTGATAAAAAAACTTACCATGAAAGAAGACTATATAGTAATGAGCCTCAAAAGTTGTTAAACCAATCTTGCAGATCTGTCCATGCATTAAATCACGCTAGTATATCCATGGAACCTGATCCGTTATACAGCATTCCGTTTGGTAAAGTGAAGTGTACTGGTGAATGGACCAAGTTGGATTCAATGGGTTGTCCTTATTATAGTAACAGCTTCATCGAGCATACACCATTGTTTGCTTTTAGCATTTTAGTTCGTGAATTTGTTCATGCAGACTGCTATAGGACATTCTCCTATTACGCAAGACACAAGCATGATAATAGAATGACATCATGGGTGTTAGCATGTACCATTGGACATAGACCGAAAATTCTGTATCTTTCGTTCGCTAGCCTCTGATTTGGGTAGGGTCGGCTAAGAGAGGAGCCGACCCTACCCAAATCAGAGGCTAACGAACGAAAGAGACAGAATTTTCGGTCTAAAGATATGACAGTGATGTAATAATTTATGACGGATTCGTCGGTTTATAATAACGCCAAAAAATTATTATTGGGGCACGCCTTTTCTCTTTATTTCTTCAGAAATGTATGTTTTCAATAAATGTTTTCGACAAATATTTGGGGCCATGTGTCGCCCCTCCCCATAGCTACGCCCAAACCATGGGGGGTGTCCCCTATCCAATTCCCTTTCTGATTATCGTTTTGTTTGCTTATTTGATTTTTTATGAATAGCGACCCTCCGTCAGTTTTATGAATAGCGACCCTCTTCTCGTATTATGAATAGCAACCCTCATTCCGTATTATGAGTAGTGACCCTCGTCTTCGATTATGAATAGCGGTCCTATCGGCTAAAGGCTGATGGTGAACTCTGTGAACTCTCACAAACCACTCCATCGATGACCAGGCGAAACACCTCCAACTAAAAAACACCAACACCTGGTTCAACGTGTCTGCGCTGAGCGATTAAATCAGACTAGAAGGTGGTTTATACACTTTACTGAAGATGCAAATACCGTGGGCTTGATCCACGGCACTTAAAGTCTCTATATAATATTATAAGCACGGCATTTTATCTACATTGCTTCTCTTGATCCTGGTGTTAAATGGGTATAAAAAAATATATAGGCCCTACCCGGTAGGATGCGAAAGTCCTTGTAGTTTGCTCAGCATCGTGAACGTCTGTAAAATGGCGCCTGACTGGAATGCTCCCCAGGGAGTGGAGAATGTGCATATATTGAGCGCGGGCAAGCCTGAATCTGATGACCGGGGTAACATTACTGTATCGGCGCTTAAAGGGAAATTAAACCCAAATAGACAACTACTCTAAAAGAAAGCAGAAAAATCAGAGAAGCAAACTAATGAAAGTTTCAATTAAATCTGACTAAGTATAAGAAAATTATGAATTTTTGAAAGTTGTAATCACTATACGTATGGGCACTTCAAATTGGCTGAAGCGGTAATGTCAATGTGATGTAGTGCCGGACTACTTTCCCATCTGTTCCAACATATAAAAGTGACTAAAATTTAGATTTTTTTTCAAATATTCATGGCTCAGGAGGGTCTATTTCTTTAGAGGACCCATAATAATATGCTATCTATAATATATTTTGAGTAGTGCCCCAAGGGAGAAGGAACTTATGAGAAAAACGTCCTACGTCACAATCCACTGATCAAACTACAAATTTGAGATTCGCATAGACTTAGTGATCTCATATTTCAAACATTCATAACTTCCTTACTATTGGTCCGATTCATTTCAAACTTTTGCCATTTTGTTTCTATTTTTCTGCTTTCATACAAATCAACTTATTACAAGGGTTGGGTTGCCCTTTAAAGGCGTCGTATCTGTATTAAATTAGCGCTATAAAAACCCAGAAATTATTATCATCATCATCATCATCAATATTATTATTATAATTATAATTATTACTATTATTATTTATCATCATTATAATTATAATTATCATCATCACCATCATCATCATCATCAGAATTGAATCGAAGACAATTATAAAACCGTACGAAAATGTTAGAGCCTGTTTTTATAAAGAGTTGCGATTGATTCAGATCGATCACAAGTCTTCAAATCAATTGCAAATTTTCAACTTTAGTACAGAGTTTTTATTGGATAAGGTGCAATGTTTTTGTGTTGCTCGATTTTCAACGAAAAAAAATGAAGCTATTCCACTGAGTGGGGCTGGAGGGTGGAAATAACGTACTATTTATTAAAAAAAAAAAAAAAAAAAACAATAACCGTAAATTGTAACTGAACAAAGAACTTATCAATTTAATTTATTTTAATGAACTAAATGTGAAGAAGCTTCATGAAATAAAAAGGGGTGTTCGGACAATAATACAGATAAATCCTATGCAAGAAGATTATCGCAAGATAGGAAAACAGCCCTTTAAGTATATTGGTTCGAAGGTGATTATTATTTATTTTGCCCCTGTTGATACAATTTCTGGGTACGCCGCTGCAGAAAAAAAAATTAGAAAAGTGATTATACAAAAAAATGTATAATAAAAATTGTTTAAAAAATATTGATGTGCGGCAGTAATGTCTGATAATAGATTTTGAAAATATGAATACAAACATCACAAGGGTATCTTGGCTTGGATACCTCCCCCCTCGAAGTCCAACTCCATATAGGGTCCTAGATACACTATTGTTGTAAACTCCAGTATAATTATATTCAAAGAATTACATTATTATCTCGGCTTTTTCTTTAAATTTAAGTGGGGCATATTTTCTGTAAGCTTTCGCTTAGCTTTTCACTCGTAAACCCGGAATATTAGCACTCCTTCCTCGTTAATCATGATACTAAACGTCTTACTCCTGCGCGCTGTTCAAAAATTCCCTTTGGATATTGGGGCTGAAGCGTTCTATGAAGAACTTCCGTTCGAGTTTAGTCTTCCAAAGAAGCCTTCAAAGATTCCCTTCAGTTTTATCAAGCACGTAGTCTCTTCATAGAAGATTATCTCACCTCACGTGCTCACATTAATCAGACTAATTTTCCATAACGCAGTCTATCCTGTACGCGTGGATTTTATTTCTCTCTCGTGGGACTCCAAAACTATTTTCTGAAACTCCTCTTTTTGCATATCTTCATCTTTCATTAAAATGCAGCATTTTTAGTTCTTTAACTTTGCGGGAATGGAAGAGATGTGTAGAGAGATTCTGTTTCACGTAAACTGATTACAGATGTGACAAGTGCGAGGACATTCAAATAGTAATCTATACCTAATTTCTCACTTCTAAATGATGGCTAATTCTATTACCTCTTTATTCGTCTAAATGAAGTAAATACCATAGCTGCATATGATGGCATAAAATAGGTTAAATGTAAGGGGGAGAGACAGAGAGAGAGAGATAGATGGAGAGAGAGAGAGAGAGAGAGAGAGAGAGAGTGGTGCGTGCGTGTATGTGTGTGAGTTTTGCTCAATAATAATGTAGAAAGAGAGATGAAGAGAGAGTGGGGAAAGGAGAGTGAGAGAGAGAGAGAGAGAGAGAGATGAAGAGAGGAGGAGAGTATGTGTGTGAGAGGGGGGAGAGAGAGAGAGAGAGAGAGATGCAAATTACATTTTAGTGTTTCTGCATAACAATCATTCTTATCCAATAGATAAATCATGCAGATACGATATAGTTTTGGTTATGAATATGAATAGGCTACCTTCTGCTAAAAATCTTCACAGTCATATAGGCCTACTTATGCCAACGTGCATAACTGCAAGGCTTTCTATATACTTGCGTGTGTATAAAGATCTTACATCATTAGAGCAACTTCAAGTAAAAGTGGCACTCTTCGAATGAATCATAAAAACAGTGATAAAGTGCGTGAATATAAATGTATATTTTGGGCAAAGAGGCATCTCAACCTGCGTCCAGAAGTCAACCTAAGGTATAGTTGGGAGAAAAAAAAACACCTTTTACTGGGCTTGAAAGGAATTTACGCTTTGGGATAAGGCATCATCTAATAGTTCAACTTCTTTCTGGGGGAAAATCGTTCCTACATGTGATCCCAAGAAAACATGACAAACCAAAGCAAACCAATCATTTATATATGAAATATACGACTTTTCTAAACCAAAAGAAATATGATAAGAGTTGTTTTATGTCAACGTTAAACGTTAGATGGCGCTGGGCATGGTCACTAAGACCATACCATCAAGGCTTGGCCTATACTCGGTTTAAGTAGATGATATGTTGCTTAGTCGGGCAAGCGCACATCGGAAACATATGAAATATATTAACCCTAACCCTATAGATGAAGGAGAACACTGGAAGTATATAATCGTTATGAAACATTACATGGTATCACTGATCAATAGAAGCAGGCCTAAATGTTGATTGTTCTTGTTTTAAAAATAAGTTAAAATCACGGTGTGAAATGTTTAAAAGCATTTGATAATGCGATTTTATCGAAATGCAGTTCGTTTTTAAAATTGAAAGATTATTGTACGTTTTCCCTCAAAAGTATTTTAATATATACAATTTATACATGGCGTATAATACAAATACTTAAATTTTCTGATATGCCTATTATGTAATACTTTACCATTTGAGTTAAAGTAAATAAAATGTAACAACCATGATATAAAGATGCGTTCTATAAACAAGTTATAGCATTCTTCCTAACTGAGAAGGAAACAAAATGCGAAAACACACACAAAAAATACTTTTCCCAGAACTTAATGTTGTCTTTAACTAGATTTTGGATATGCATAATTATGCAAATACAAAGTAGGCCTATTTATGCGTCATTCCGAATTGTCTCAAAAACTAGGCAACACACAAAAAGAACAGACATCCGATCGAGATATTGATCAAAGAATTAAAAAAAAAAACTCGAAAAACAAGAGGATCGATTGAGCACCATACAATTATTAAGATATCAAAGAATCTATGCTGATGTTGCAAAATAGGTATAAAAAGGATTGTAAACCATTCTCATACTCCTGCTAACCTAACAATAGCCAAAACACTCTCAAATGGTGATGCAACAGGCAGCATTATAACATAAAAACAATCCTACATCAATTGTTGGAAGGTAAATATCCTTAATAACAATACAAATCTAGAAAGCAATTACAGCTCAAACAGGAAACGTATGATACATGTGTCAAACTGCTCTGATATAGAAAGATTGCAAAATAAGCTTTTACTTCCCCTGACATGTAATTATTGCTTAGTGTACATTATCTGGGACGTACAGTGATAGATGAAAAGTTATTTCAGCATATTCGAAATGACTTTTAGGCAACTCCTTTTTCTCCCACATCATCAACATTCATTCATTTCCTTTCATCTACACTATTTCATGAATTGTATTCAGAAAACGAAACAAACTTTAATAAAATATAAAAAATATTGTCGGCGAAGCATTTGTCGTAGTACAAGTAGCATTTGTATTTTACGGGACACTTTTGGGGCGGAGCAAATGTCGTCGGAGCAAATGTCACCGGAGCAATTGTCGCTTCATGCGGAGCAAATGTCGCAGGAGCAATTGTCGGCGGAGCAATTGTCGGCGGAGCAATTGTCGGCGGAGCAAATGTCGGCGGAGCAATTATCGTCGGAGCAACTGTCGTCGGAGCAACTGTCGTTCGAGGAGCATTTGTCACCGGAGCACTTATCGCTTCATGCGGAGCAATTGTCGGCGGAGCAAATGTCGCGGAGCAATTATCGGCGGAGCAATTGTCGTCGGAGCAACTGTCGGCGGAGCAAATGTCGGCGGAGCAAATGTCGGAGGAGCAATTGTCGGCGGAGCAAATGTCGGCGGAGCATTTGACGTCGGAGCAAATGTCGCGGAGCAAATGTCGCGGAGCAATTGTCGCATTTTGCGGAGTAAATGTCGGCGGAGCAATCGTCGGCGGAGCGTGTGTCATGGATTCATTTAATCAGGTCACTAGTCTTTCTTTCTTTCTATTTCTCTTTAATATACCTTTTTTCAAAAAAAGGGTGGGGGCTATGTAGGCCTTTAAATAAGCATATTTCTTGCCTGACTGTAAATTTAGGAATTTGTCATTTTCCAACAAACGCACAAAAAAGTATAATTTACTAAAAAGTGAGGAAAAATCTCGGAAATTATGGCATTTCAGCAACATTTGTAAATCTTTTTGGCTGGGGCGGGAGAGGAGAGGCAAGAGCCTTTTGCCCCCGATCCACAACTCTTTGGCGCAAAATTGCAACTGATATCCCCATCTTTTCATTTCTTCTTCCTGTTTTTTCCTTCCCTTTATCTCCTCTTTTCCTTTTTCTTTCCCTTTCTTTCCTTCTCTCTTAATTTTGCTGATAGCGGGGAGAGACAACAGCCTGGGAGGCAAGGCCCTTTCCTCCTCCCCGATCTCCTTCTTCCCTTTCTTTTCTTCTTCCTCTTCTTTCTTTCCCTTTCTCTCCTCTTTCCCCTTCTTTTCCCTTTTTTTTTTCTCTCTCTCTCTCTCTCTCTCTTTTTGCGGGGCAAGGCCCGCTCGGCCTCCCCCCTGGATCCGCGCCTGGGTAATATTCCAAAGTTTTGGAGCAGATGTTGTTAATGCTCTGTCACTTAAGACAGTGTGGGTAGCATATTGGGAGACGGATGGTTCAGTGTGTTGAGATGAGCGAAGGGAGTATACCGAGATGGTTGTCTGATAGTATAGTAAGGGTTATGAGTTCAGATAGGTATAAGTAGGGAGGAGCCAGGCCACGGGTGCATTAATTTGAAGGTGAGAAGAAGTATTTTGTAATGAATCCGGGACCTGACGGGTAGCCAGTTCAATTATTGACGAAGGATAGGATTCATGTGTCAGAATTAACTTGGGTGAACCTGTGGCAAGTCTGGCGGTAGCAGTTTGAATTATGGTTTGCAGTGGCACCATATATAGAGTAGACCATTTAATACAGTAATCCAGGCGGCTGGTGCATGGTGAAGGCATGCATTGATACGGGTAAGTAATGAAAAGATAACCTTGATGTGACAATTAAGATAATTTGATAAAAAACTTACCATGAAAGAAGACTATATAGTAATGAGCCTCAAGAGTTGGTAAACCAATCTTGCTATAGTATATCCATGGAACCTGATCCGTTTATACAGCATTCCGTTTGGTAAAGTGAACTGTAGGCTACTGGTGAATGGACCAAGTTGGATTCAATGGGTTGTCCATATTGTAACCTTTGCCTTTCTGTGAATTTGCTCACGCTAAAGGACATTCTCCTATTATGCAAGACACAATCATGATAATAGAACAAAATAATATAAAGCGAATGACGTCATGGGTGTTAGCATGTACCATTGGACATAGACCGAAAATTCTGTCTCGATCTTTCGTTCATTTATCCACAATTGATTTTCTGAAACTTTTCTAACACCGAAAACAAACGGAGTTGGACCGGCCGGACCATAATCCTAGTTACTGCCCGGAGAGGGCGGGGAGGCCGGGGGACGTACACTTTTAAATTGTGTTTTGTTTGGAGGGATACAGGGATAGGGGCTTGAACACTTTCGCCGTCATGTAGCGTACAAAGAGGTAATGCGATTCGAATATGAACCAAACATTTACTGTCTTTTTTTCTGTTGGGGTGGGGCGGTGGTGGTGGTGATCTGATAAGGTCTAGTACGTGCAACAAAATAAAAAAATGCCGAGAGAAATTTGTTTTTTATTTTTATTTTGGGGTGGGATATCCAGCCCTCGTAGCAACAAGGGGGCAGGATATACTGATAAATACAGAACAAACACAGGAAAATACGGAATGTAAATGCAAATATGCATGCAGGTTCAGAAAAACTTTAAAAATTAATTAATTCGAGACATGATAAATTCAAAGCAAACACAGAAAATACACGTAATAATTATTCAAATCCATGTATACATGCATACAGGTTTACACACGAAATATAAAAAACACATCATTACATATCATGTCGAATCGGACATTTATATTTATTTCCAGGGGGCTGGGGTGGTTTGCTTGTAAAATATTTCGTCTTGTCACCAATTGAAAGTAAATTCTCATAATTTTGACTCTCAGTTGGGGGGGGTTGGCTTTTAATGCTCAAGAGCGGTTATGAAGATCTAATGATAAGGGACCATAGAGTAAGTATGAACTACTTTGACGAAAATTGCAGGTAATATGTACTTGTTCCAAGGGAATACTGCGGGGAGGGTGGGCCGAATGGCACGGCGTGGCGGACTGATTTTTTTTTTTGGGGGACGGGCCCCTGGGTGATTGGTCGCGTACATTATTGGGGCACGCCTTTTCTCTTTATTTCTTCAGAAATGTATGTTTTCAATAAATGTTTTCGACAAATATTTGGGGCCATGTGTCGTCCCCTCCCCGTAGCTACGCCAAAACCATGGGGGTGTCCCCCATCCAATATTTCCCTTTCTTATTATCATTTTGTTTGCTTATTTGATTTTATGAATAGCGACCCTCTTCTCGTATTATGAATAGCAACCCTCATTCCGTGTTATGAGTAGCGACCCTCTTCTTCGATTATGAATAGCAGTCCTTATGAATAATGACACTTATGAATAATGACCCTCTTCTCGTATTATGAATAGCAAGTTAGCAACCCTCATTATAGCGACCCTCTTCTCGTATTATGAATAGCGACCCTTTTCTCGTATTAAGAGGGACCCTTATGAATAACGAATCCGATTTTGTATTATGAATAGCGACTCTCTTCTTCGATTATGAATAGTGGTCCTTACGAATAATACACTTTATGAATAATGACCCTTTTTCTCAAATCATGAATAGCGGTCCTTATAAATAGTGGTCCTATATGAATATATAGCGGTCCTATTATGAATAGCGGTCCTTACAAATAGCGGTCCTTATGAATAGCGAGCAGACCCCTTTATAATCAGTATGCCTACACACGCTGCACCCCAACTCAGCTACTTACATGAAACTGGGTCATGCAACTATCTGCAAGAATCTTCAAACCTGAAGTAGGCAGATGTATAATCTGAAGAGGAATACTGAGTGGATAAATCAGATTATATTTTGATCATGTGAAAATGTATGTTTAACACATTGAAATCAAAAGGCACAAACAAATGATGTTGTTGTTAATTTGCAGATATTTATTGCATGCTTCGTTTTTCTATAAATTTTTAACAAAAATGTACGTTAAATTATAATTATGTAACATTAGCCACTTTTCTGCCAGTTTGAGTCTTTACATCATCAAAGCAGTAGACCTAGCTATTCAATTAATTAATACCATAACACCGTATTTTTTTTCTTTAAATATCATCGTTCTTGTTGTTTTGTTTTGTTTTGCTCCCCCCCCCCATCTTCTAAGTTCCTTTTTCACTAATTAATTCGTATCTTTCTTTCTGGTCCCCATGGGAGACCAGCTGCACTATGCAAGTGCTGCTTAAAATGTGCTATCCAGCCGTTTGTTTTCTCTGTCTTTTTGTTTATTTCGTTCTACATTCTTTCGTTGCTTTTGATGTTTTCGTTTTTATTTTCAATTTAATGCCATGTGGTTTTTCTTGCTTATGTAAACTGAATATTATGTAAAAGTTTATAAATGTTGTTATTTTTTGTTACTTTCTTCTCATTGTATATTATTTTTATACTGACGACGGGAAAAAAATTATTACGTTCTTAATTATAATGCTTTTGATGTTTTCGTTTTTATTTTCAATTTAATGCCACGTGGTTTTTCTTTCTTATGTAAACTGTATAATATGTATAAGTATATAAATGTTATTATTTTTATATGACGGAAATAAACAATTCTTTCGTTCTTAATGCTTTTGATGGTTTTGTTTTTATTTTCAATTTTTTGTGGTTTTTCTTGCTGATGTAAATGTTGTTATTTTTGTTGTTACTTTCTTTTCATTGTATATTCTTTTTATATGACGGAAATGAAACAAACAAACAAACTATATACACTTCAAAGTAGCGAAATATTCTATATACTTATCTTTATACAACATGTATTGTATACAAAACTGTAACAATGGACCTTTAAAGCACTAAAGTCCATTATGTGGGACATACACATTGAACTATAAAGACCCATCTCGAAATCCAGAATATACACAGACTAATTTATATTCCTGAAAGGCGTAAGACGATATGAGTATATAAAGAAAGCTTTAACGTCTACCTAATACACTGTAGGCCTATACGAATTGAACAAAATATGACATGAATTTAATGTCGGTGATTTTTGTAAATTGAAATTTAAGTTTACAATGATCCTGTGTTTTCAATCCTGAAGTAATTTTAATGACGGAATTTTCTTTGTTTGTTTTTAATATTCTTGTAGGCTCCTCCTCCTCCTCCTTCGCCTTCTTCTCCTCCTCGACATCATTATACTTCTCTTCTTCCGTACGTTCTTCTTCTTCTTCTTCTTCTTCTTCTTCTTCTTCTTCTTCTTCTTCTTCTTCTAGCTTCTTCTTCTTCTTCTTCTTCTTCTTCTTCTTCTTCTTCTTCTTCTTCTCCTCCTTATTCTTCTCCTCCTCCTCCTCCTTCTTCTATTTATTCTTCTTCTTCTTTTTCTTCTTCTTCTTTTCCTTCTTCTTCTTTTCCTTCAACCTCTTCTTATTTCTTCTTCTCCTGTTTTTCTAACTTCGCTTTCCATACTTAGATTTATAACACGCCAAAAGAAGCTAGCACTGTAGCACTAGCAGCTCCTGATTAAACGAAAACATCGAAATGACTGATCATACATTTGTAGAAGCAGACAGTTCCTTTTCGCAGGGGGATTTGAAGATGGCTGAAATAAAATATTCAGGTTTCATCGATCACTCGTTACATCATTTAGCGGCCACCGAAAGTGTAGACAAGGAGTTGTAAGTAAGCCTCAGTTCATGATGTGTCCCGCGTATACAAATTGATGTTTGATATACAGAGCACGTAAGTCCCCTGAGCTGAGCTGAGCTGCGTGCGCTTAGTGTGCGGCGCCCAAAGACGTTTAAATATAAATCTCACCCATAGAGATATATACTTAATAGTAAGTATATATAATTAATAGTAAGTATATATCTCTATGATCTCGCCATATCTACTATGACGTCATTCGTAAATAATTAAGAAACGAAGCCGATCAAAACATTACCGGTATGCTAATAAAATTAGCTCACTCTTTACTTTACCATCCAACCAATCAAACACAAGTAGACTAATGGAAGGTTTCCCTACCCCAAATTGCAAATGAATATTCATAATCATATTGCCAATTTGATACATGGTTTTCAAATAAACATTGAAGATAACTTGACGTATATTCAAATTTTAATAGACCATAATTTTGGCAAAAATCACGAAAATTGACATTTTGGTGTAGACTAAGTAAGGTTGTAGAAAAATGATTATAAACTCTTCATCTCAATTTTTTTATCTTTCGTGGTGATAAAATGGCGGCAATTTTCCTTACCCAGCTCCAGAACCAACTTCGTGCCAATAGACGAGTTAGAAGAAGATTGTGTGTTGACCGGAGACATCACAGATGAGAACTTTTAAAGAAATTACATGCTAAAATATGACGATTTTAATGCTCTCTTCTCTGTGATGTTAACCACTAACTGCTAAGTGAAAGCGTGATGTGATCCACATGCAACAGCGCATATGATGACGCGCGTAATAAGCGCTCAATTAACTAATTGCGCCCAAGATTATATGCACTGGGCGCATCTTCAGATATGGCATAAAGCATTCTTATTGGTTGACCTACTCATGCTTATATAAAATAGATCTTGATTGGTAGGGTCCATAAAAATGGGTGTGTCAAAGTCACTCAAAGATAAGATAGAGGCAGTCCTTCAAGAGATAACACAGGGATAAAATGATTTTCAGAATACCAACTTACAACAATATTAGCGCTATATTATCTCTGGAAGATACATGTACAACAAAAGATAACACAAAAGATACAACAATGTTCAGAATACCGCACCTGGCCCTGCTAGCCCACGCTGCCCGTTACGCCCGGCTCGCGTCTCATTTTTTCGTACGCAAGCGAGCCTAGGGGCGGTATTCTGAACCCTGTGTTATCTCTAATATTGTTGTATCTTTGAAGATAAGATAAAGTTGGTATTCTGAAAATTGTTGTAACTTTTGTTGTATCTTTTCTCTCATCTCTTTGGCCGCGCCTGCGCTCAAACTTGTGTGCGCTTGTAATTGTGCATATCATTAATAAAATGGCGCTTAACCCTATAAGGCCCCACCCCCCTATGATCTCGACCGTGAAACGGCCGATCGCCGCGAAAATTTGCATGCATGTCAAGTGAAATGTATAAAATACTATGGGAATTTCAATTTTTTTGAAATATTCACTCATTTGCATATTTATGGTAATTTATCCAAATAAGGTAATAACATTCACATTTTTACCCATAAATCATATATTCTTCATATTTAAACATCAGTTTTCACTACATATATTCTTTAGACCGTTTGGGATAATAATACAGCAAAACAAAATTGGAAGAGCCAGGTTATTCCTTATGTTATCTATTGTTTTGATAATTTCTTATGTATTTCTTTGTTTTTTTTAACTTATGTATTTTATTGTTTTTGTTGTTTTATTTCATTTCTAACTATAATTCAACTATTTTGACCCCAAAATAAACACCTAAACTATAAACAAGCCCAAATAATTTGAAAAATGAGATTTCCATATGTTTTGTACCCAAATCACAAAAATGAGCGATTTTCGGGCTGACATGCAAAGACAAAAGGTCACGTGACTTTGTAACGGTAGGTTCGATTTTCAAAAAAATTATCGCGAAAAATGTCGGGGCTTAAAGCCCCGACTAGATAGGGTTAATCCTCATTTGCATATGCGCACAAGAGATAATATGACAAGATAATTGGTATTCTGAAAATTGTTGTATCTTTTATCTTATCTTATCTTGCATGGTATTTACACAATATTTTCAATAGGTAGGGGGTTGTTATATCTTTCGTGGTGGTATAATGGCGGCAATCTTCCTTGCCCAGAACCAACCTCGTGCTAATAGACGAGTTAGAAGAAGATTGTGTGTTGACTGGAGACATCACAGATGAGAATATATTACATTCTAGGATATGAAGTGAGCGCTAGGTAAAAAAAATTAAAACTCCAAATGGGGGGCATAACATGGGGGCGGGGACATTTGATATGATTTCTCCTCTAGGAAAAAGTCGTGGGGGGGGGGGTCATGTCCTAAATGTGTACCTAGGGAATCACTGACCAGTGAAAGAAGTAACGAGAGAATAATCACTTACAAACAACACTTTGTTTCACCTCTATGTCATTCGCTTTGTTCTTGTATAGGTCACTGAAACTTGCTACAGCCCTGAATAACCGAGGTCAAATTAAATACCGAAGGGTAGACTTTGATGAAGCTATCGAGGACTATACATTGGCATTACAACACAGACCAGACTTTGCTGTTGCATTTTACAACAGGGGTCAAATTCACTACCGGCTAGGTGAGATTTTAAACAAAACTACTAAACCTTCTGCTATACTCAGAGACCATTACTGTATAAAGTTGTAAACTTTTATAAATTTTCTCTCCTTTATAGAACTGAAATTGCTTGTTATTAAAATCATTTTACTTTGATCGTACTTATGCAATTTCATCTCATATCAATGTTTTTTTTCATTTTACCCCTTCTTCTTCCTTGTAAATCTTATTCTCTCCCTTTTCCCCTCTAGCTCTCTCTTCCAAACTCCTCTGTCCTGTTCTTTCACCTTCTCTCCTCCTTTTGTTCTTGTCTATTCTATTCTGTTCCCTTTTCCCTCTCTGCCCTAGCACTAAACTCGTTATTCCCCCTTTTTGTTCATTCTTGAATACAAGTTTTACTTTTTCCTAAAAAGGGGACCTATAGCTTTACAAGCTCTGCTTCTTTTATAGGTTCCTCCACTTTTTCTCAAATTATGATGTAATTATGAATGATTATTTCTTACAATTCTTTTATAATGATGCAATGTATATTATGTTCACTATAGAAGTATGTACATCATTTAAGAATTGCAACATTATTTCTGTACCGATTGTTATGTTTTGTTTATGTTTTATTATATAGTCTATGTATATGTGATATGAGAAAGTGGAAAATAAAACCTTTAATATCAAATGTCTCGAAGACTAATATGGAGAAGCAGCTCATATTCAACTGTAGTCCATATACATGTATCATGAGCATGTTCAATAAAATATGGAAGTTAAAAGTATACCAGGTATTTAATAATTTCATTACACAACCCGAGTGAGAAAGAAGAAAATATTTTTACCTCATCTCATTCAAGGGATGTAGATGAAAAGCTTCTTGGGATTAGTATTACAATGTGTTCCAATATAGCACAGTCTGGAAGTTATAAAGCCAAATTATGTATACACATTACAGGTGTATGTCTATTTAGAGGATCTGTGAAACTAAGAAATCCTATACAACTAATCACTTTTAGGGGAATGACCTGAATTCATTTGCTTTTATTTGAAGTTTTAAATAGTGGAAAGCACATCACAAAATGTTATAACTCAAGTGTAGGAAACACATTTGTTACTCATTAAGGTGGCAAATGAACAGTGATAGAATTCTCACCATCTATGATTTTAGAGTTATTTCAGAGTTACTTCCAGACAATTAACATCAAATTCTTCCTCAGTGAATGTTTATCATTCCCAAATTTTCCTGTTATTATTTTAAGGAATGACCATTATACATTTTAAGGCAAATTAAATATTGTTTAAATGACCATGTCAGAAAGCTAGATAGTACTTTTAAGAACCACCAAGCTAGAAGAATACCGGTAATATTGTGTAGCATGTTTTCAGGCCGTCAGCTGTATTATTTACTCTGTATTGTCTCATTATGGCGTGGATTTTACCCGTTCATTTCTCTGTTCATCTCTTATATCTCCGATTTCAGGTCGTTTCCAAAAAGGCATCTCTGATTTCCAGCATGCCCTCGCAATCCAACCAGACTTTCCAGACTGTCACCTAGCTCTTCAAACTGCCCAGGTGGACATGGCGGAAATGAAAGAGAAGATGAGCAGAGTATCATCCAGCTCATGACACACCGTGTACAAAATGAGACAAAGGAGAACTCGAGTGGTGTATGTGTGCCTATGTAAGAAATGAGAAGGAAGTTTAGATTAAGAGCAACAAGAGAAAGAGGGGAGATGAAAGAGAGATAGTAGAATGATCAAGATGTATATGTGTGTGGGTGTGTGTGTGTGTGATTGGGTTTTTACAGACGTGTATCAATCAGATATGATTATTTACGTCTGGGGACCGACCTTTAATGTCACCATCCGAAAGACGTGACTCAGTTTCGAACCTGCGTCCTCGGCTGAATCAGTTTGTAACTTCCACTGTTAGCTGGATTACAGGCGCACGCCACAACGCCTAGTGTGTGTGTGTATGCCCATATATAAAGACAGAGAGAGGTAGAGAGCAAGAGTGAGAGATGAGATGAGGAAAAGATAACAGAGAAGGGAAAGGATGTAATGAACACACATCCACACACACGCATACCCCTGAAGAAGATACATGGCCCATGGAAGTGTTGAACATTTGAGCGACATCAGTAATGATGTTGCTCAAATTGGCTACCGGTACATACTGTGTGTGAACATGTTACAGAATTCATATAGTGGTTACAATGCATTTCAGGAGTCTTGGACTTACATGTATTATTATCTTCATCTACGTTACATCAAGCCATTACATGCATTCTGAATTATGTTCAGATTGTTCAGATTTTTCTATACTTATCTATTTTTATCTCATTGTATGAAAAACTTAAAATATATGTGTAATAAAAGCAATATCTAGATGTTGTATAAGTCTTTTAATACATCATATGTGAAATAAATGTTTCTAAATCATGTTGTGAAAACAACTTTTGAGTTAAGTTCTGCAATATATCATGTTTTGTTTTTTCTACATATAACTTTACAACTCTGCAGGACGAGTAAAAAGGAGTAACATTACTGATACGTAAATGTAGTAAATCAACAGATTGTTAATACTATTAGCTTTTTAGATTGCAGTATTTATTCACTGATTTCTTTATAGAGAACATTATCATGCTATATATACATATATAATACTTAAATGTTTGCAATTTTATGAAAATATTGTATTTTCTAAGTACTAGTGGGCAAAGTGACATTCAAGTACTCCTTCTTTAAGGCTCGTTCAGATACGACGTGGTGAACCATCGCAAAAACACTGCAGTTTTTTTTTAAATGTGTAAGCGCGACAAAGGTCCTGCATGTATCTGTGTTAAAAGATACAGAAATGTGAAATGTATTTACGTCATTAAAAAAAAAAAATGCAGCAGTTTTGCGGCATCATATCTGAAAGAGGCTTTAATCCTATCTAGCCTGGGCTATTTTGAAACTGCAAAGCCTCGGGGTGAATCGGCTGATCGCCGCGAAAATTTGCATGCATGTCAAGTGAAGTGTATACATAGAATACTATGGTAATTTCAATTTTTTGAAAAATTCACTCATTTGCATATTTATGGTAATTTATGCAATTAAAGTCATAAAATTCACATTTTTACCCATAAATCATATATTCTTCATATTTAAACGTTCCTTTTCACTGCATATACTCTTTAGACCATTTGGAATAATATTAATACAACAAAATTTGGAAGAGCCAAGTTATTCCTTATGTTATCTATTGTTTTGATAATTTCTTATGTATTTCATTGTTTTTGTTGTTTTATTTCATTTCTAACTAAAATTCAACTATTTTGACCTCCAAAACAAACACCTAAACTATAAACAAGACCAAATAACCAATGTTTTGTCTCTTTTTTGGAAAAATGATGTTTCTATGTTTAATTTGTACACAAATCACAAAAATGAGCGATTTTCGGGCTGACATGCAAAGACAATATGGTAGGTCAGGTGATTTTCGAAAAATTTGTTTCAAAAGACGCGCAAGACCCGAAAGAAGAAAGTCATAAAATTTCAGCGCAAGATTTTTTTGCGTTAAAAAATGTAGAGGGGGGCTTCTAAAGCCCTCCCCAAGGCTAGATAAGGTTAAGGTATTTTTTTTAACGTTATTCTTATGAGTGTACAGTCTTGTTTGTAGAAGGTATAGTGGAATATTTACACATTTAGAGATGACAAGGTAACACCCACCTCCAATGACACACATTTCATGTTTTGGTTATGATAAAAAATTAAAAATTATGGTGTACGGTGGAACCGCGGTATAAAGAGCCCTGATATAATGAGGTATCTGTTATAACAATGTTATTTTGCTGGACCCAGCTCTTTATATTCTTTTGTTTTTTTACCCTGATATAACAAGAATCCTGACATAACAATGTAATTTCCTTGGTCCCAAGGACCTCGTTATAACGATGCTCATGTCCTTTCTAGCACCCCATTTACAGGGCTCCACCCCAACTTTTTTAGCATGGGGTCCAAACTGAAGTGTCTGTGTGGATGAGCCTACTGTTCAAATTTAAAGATGAGATCTGAATTTAGAGTGTGGGGGCTCATTTGCCCCTAGTGCCTGTTAGACCCCCCCAACAACTTATTTATTATTATGCAGCATTCAATGAATTTCTTCCTGCCAGATATCCATTTACAACACCTGTGTCAAAGGTGGCAAATTCAGACTAATGTCTTGTCGACCAACAAATTTAGTGACTATGTTTTGTACAAACTTTATACAAGCATTATTTGGAAATTAAAAGGAATATTTTTTCAATCAAATGTGATAAATCAATTTTTTCATGGCCATTCCTCTTTGAAGCAGAAAATTACTGAGATGACATGAGATTAAACAGGTTGAGTGCAATAGAATAGGACTAAGAATGTCGTGGAAGTATTGAAAAAAAAAGTTAAAGGATATTCAATTCAATTCAATTCGTTTTATTAATTTCCATTTTCAATAAAAACAATACAAAGATATGCTTTTGAAGGAATGATGGTGAACGTGATCGGGAATTGTCCGAAATAGTGTAGTGACTGTGTCCAAAATTGTGAAAATTCCATTTTGATATAGTGTATACAAGAAGGAGGAACTTTTTTAAAAACATGACCATCACAATCTAAATTACTTATATGAATTATTACGGTCAGGAAGGAGAATGCGTTCATTGAAATGTCGGACATGCCGATATTTGGGCTCATATGTTCCATACTCCGTTTGTCTGTACGACCAAATGGAGTGAGGAGCATGTGGGCCCAAGTATCGGTTTGGCGTGGTTTTCCTTCCTTCCTTCCTTCACACTGATGTTCTATCATTTTCATCATTTACAATGTGTAATACTAGAATATCCGAATATTTCTGTTTTGTCTACTTTTTGTTTCGATGGTTCTTTTTTATTATAAACACAACGATATAGTTTCTCATATAATTATGTATTACGTATTTGTACAATATGTGACCAAAACAAATTTCCATGTATTCTTGGGAATTTGGATGAATAGAAGAATTGAATTGAATTGAATTGATTTGAATTTAGTTTCAACATAATTATCTTTCAATGAGCATCACAGTGCTTGATGAAATAATAATAATCTGGATTTATATAGTGCTTAATATGGAATACCGTCTCTTAAGCACTTTACAGATAATATTACCCAGGTCATCGGATACATTCACGCACAATGTGCACCATCTCCACCCCCTGGGGAGTATTCCTATCATATAGTCACCGTGAGGGCATAGGCAATTACTAACACAAATGCTTTCGTCATCCTACCGGGTCCCCATTTCTCTCATGGGTATTGAGTGGCAAATGTAGATTAATGCCTTGCCAAAGGACATTAGTGCCGTGTCGGGGATCGAACCACGACCTTTAAATTTCAAGTCAATTGCTTAAACCACTCGACTCGACACTTCCATGAGCAAGAGTTGAACTGTTTGAGATTATGGGCAATAAGATGAATAGTGTCATCTTGGAAAGAACAGATGTTATGATGGATGTGTATGGTGAGAAGAGAAGCTCTATTCTAATTAAAAAAAATAGGTTTCAGGCAAGATCAGTTTGGGGGAAACTGGATGGTGTATGTTGGAGGAATTGGTTGCATGTTGAATTCTGAAGAGTTTTAAAAGACTTGATACAAACGTGCCAAGAAAGTGGGTAATATTTACAGAAAGCCAATGAGTCCCCCTGCACAAATAACCTGGATAAGAACAGACAAATTAATGAGCTGGTATTTAGTATATAGATGTAACCATGAATAAAGATCATGAATGCATCAAAAACAAGTAGAATAATGTGTAAAAACTGTCTACCCCCCTCGGCCCCAAACAGACATTAGCAAATGTAGAAATACATGTAAAATGTAGTATATTATTTTTTGATTTTTTTAAATACTGAATTATGGTTTAATTTCAGTGCATTATTCTCGACACCTTTACATACATTGTATCTTGAAATATAAACTCTACCCCTGCAACTCTGCAACCTAGCCCCTGCAACTTCTAATCTCACTGCATCTTTACTTCAAAGTTAATTTTGCATATTTTCTGTATAGACTATTGCATCACCCAAAAAAAACAAAACTAGATTGAACTGCGACTGCGTGCAGTCGGAAATGATGCCTCCGCCATAGAGCGATTTTACAAACCAAAACAGAAGCAATTTTTAATATTCAAGTTTGATAGTAATCCATTGACGGGTTCTCAGAATATCGTGATTACAAGCTATTTTTCATATACATGGCTCTGCAAGATAAATTCCTGTCCTGAGTTTGATAGTAATCCATCTGTTGGTTCTAATTATAATGCGTTCCCAAGCTATTTATATGCATACATAATGAGTCTCATGACTCTAAAATCTAATCAGTTCATTGGCTCTGCAAGATACATAAACATGTCTTGAGTTTGATGGTAATCTGTCTATCGGTTCTCAAGATAATGCGATCACAAGCTATTTTCTAATACATAATAAGCCCTGTGACTTTTGTCCTTTGACCTCATGACCCTAAAATTTAATCAGTTCATTGGCTCTGCAAGACACATACATGTCTTGAGTTTGATGGTAATCCATCAATCGGTTCTTGAGATAACGCGATCACGAGCTATTTTTGCATACATAATAAGCCCTCGTGACCCCAAAATCTAATCAGTTCATTGGCTCTGCAAGATACATACATGACCCAAGTTTTGCGGTAATCCATCAATCGGTTCTTGAGATAACGCGATCACGAGCTATTTTGCATACATAATGAGCCCTGTGACATTTGACCTTTGACCTCGTGACCCCAAAATCTAATCAGTTCATTGGCTCTGCAAGATACATACATGACCCAAGTTTGGCGGTAATCCATCAATCGGTTCTTGAGATAACGTGATCACGAGCTATTTTTGCATACATAATGAGCACTGTGACCTTTGACCTTTGACCTCGTGACCCCCAAATATAATCAGTTCATTGGCTTTGCAAGATACATACATGACCCAAGTTTGGCGGTAATCCATCAATCGGTTCTTGAGATAACGCGATCACGAGCTATTTTTGCATACATAATGAGCACTGTGACATTTGACCTTTGAATGTGACCCCCAAATCTAATCAGTTCATTAGCTCTGTAAGGTACATACATGACCAAAGTTTGGCGGTAATCCATCGATCGGTTCTTGAGATAACGCGATCACAAGAACGGGACGTACGGACGGACGGACGGACAACCAGAAAACATAATGGCTCCGGCTACTTTGTAGCGGAGGCATAAAAATTATTAACTAATTTGCCATTGAACCTGAACAGTGCATATATCCTAGTTGTTTCTCTATATCTTGCACTCCCTTTCATTCTCTTACCCCTCTGCTCTTCTCTCCTTCACTCTCTCTCCTTGTCTCTCTTGCTCACTATCTCTCATCCTCTCTTATGTCTTCTCAATCCCTCTTTTGCTCTCTTGCCCGCTCCGTTCCGTTTTTTCCTCTCTCTTTCTCTCTCTCTCTCTGTATGTCCTAATCAATCCTTTACTTTCCTCTCAATATTACTCTCTTTCTCCCCAAAATGTTTACATCATAATTTATTATAGATGAGCGAGACTCCTAAAAAAATAACTTGTCAAAAGATAACCAAAAGCTTTTCTTGAGGAAAAAAAGTTATTCATGAATAGAATGGTTGTTGGCCCAAAGCTCCATCTCCAAAACCATAATTGGTAGTGAAAAAATCCTCATAACCTCAAAGTAACTGAATTCTAAAACTTATAGGAATATACTTTGCTCTGAACTAATTTCATGCAATGAAAAACAGACCTCCATTTGAAATTCATTTACGAAAGATTTATTTAAGTAGTCTTGATGGCTTTCCATCTCGATCCAAATGTAAATAGTACTTTAGAAATGTTCATAACATATATTCTTACATGATCGGCAGCAAAAAAGTACATGATCCATTTATAATATAAAATATTTTATTTTCTATAATAGTGATATACAATGTACCAGTCTCTTGGTACTACTACATTAACCTTTTAAAACAAAGCAGACATGGCACATATAAAAACATTTTAAAAGTCAAGATTTTGCCTTGAATTGTAATAAGAGATGTAGAACTATGAAGCAAGAGAAAAGAATATTTTTTCCCCAAGTAAACTCATATATTATCACAAAAAATAGAAGCAAATATTGAAGTAACAGTACCTGCACATTATTAACCTCCATAATGTGGCATATTGAGGAAACAATCAGTATACTATTTCACTGCTTTTCATGGCTTCTAGCTTGCACTACAATACCTAATTGTTTTGGTCTATCTGTATAAAAAGTAAGCTATTTGTCAAAATAGCAGACTAATTTAAAGTGACTCGGTAATATTGTTGAAGGTTGATGAAAAAACTGCATAATTTTTGTATGAAATGTTACTTATTATGTTACTACCTCACTGTAGAAATCTAGCCATCTGATTGGTCGAAACTGGAGTCATGATTTCAAGCCATGCCCCACTCACAGGGCATAGCAATAGCCCACAGAGCCTAGTTAAAAGTTTCTACCCTCATCCTCATTATCCTGCGATCCCCATTGGTTCACTGCGATCCCAATTGGTTTACGTGATAAAATTGTCTTTGTGCGAGCGCGGACGCCATACAGTGCTTTTTGTCTGCGATTCCCAAATGATTGAAACTTTCAGTCATTTTTCCAAAGAAGATTAACAGACAGTGTTTCAGATTTTCTGTGATGTTTAAAAAATTTTTTACTCAATAAAAGGCTAAGGTAAGAATTCTTGGTAGATTTATGTTTTAATTCGACATATAAAAGACATATCGACTGCTTTAATACTCGAGGACTAGCTGTTTCTATACTGGCTCGCGGGATAGTTGAATCCCTTGAGCGTATAGAAACAGCTAGTCCTCTCGTAGCAGTCGATATAACTATATTATATTCCTTCTAATGTACTAACCCTCTAGCATGCAAACAATCCTGAAAAAATTCTCAAATCACAAAGATATTTACGGTTTTCTTTCAAGGCGTCTCTGGTCAACACCTTCTAACAGTAAATTCTTCCAACCATTTTTGAATTTTCCCAACCGTTTTTCCATGAAAATAAGACATAAGACAGGATTTAAAAAATCTTTCTATACTTAAATGTCTGGAATGATATATAGAGCCGATTCATAGCTTGGTTACAATTTACATTCACCTAAAATGTAATTAAATTGTAATAATATAGTTGGGAGAATTAAGAAACCGATCAGATCAGTTTTTCCCAATTTTTATCATTAATAATGGTCTGTTTTCACTCAAACTTTCAGATTATCTTTAATTGTACATCTAGCATTGAAGTCACTACCTTAGCACCATTTTCTCTCATCTGAACAATGTTACCAAGTCCCTTTAAGGTGAAGATGGACTCGAGAGTTATTTCTTGATCATGGCATGCTGCCAACTCTGTTTGTACACATTTGACAATGGCATATCCCTTACTTCGAGCTCTGCACACGATTTAATGCAGGTATGACTCATATCAACTCTGGTGCAGCAATTTTTAGCTGAAACAAATTGTTTGAATACCTCCATTGCAGGATTTGCCAGTCAGGGCTCAAAAGGGTTTAGAGGAATCTTGCCTATAAACTCTCTTCACTGAGACTCAATCTGTTCACCATACCTGCCTCTCAATACTTTCCACACTGACCTTAAAAAGCCGGGTTATTCTCGTGGATTCAAATCCCCTCCTCTGGATCTCGGCCATTGAGTGACAACAAGTTCTGAAACGTGTCACATAGATGGGGTATCCTCTAATGAATAAGCCCATGAAGTTTCATAGTTATACCTCAACCGGTTGTGGGACTATTACTAATTAATCATATACATATTCACATATTGACAATTCTGCACTGTGTACAATACATACTTTGCATTACCCATAGATCTGTCTAGTTTTGTTTGTCCCTCATCCTGCTTGACCTGGTCTTGGTGTCGATGGTCTCAACCAGCCGCTCCTCAAAGCTCTCCTCATCGATGTGTGCACCAGTCAATGCCTGCAGGACAAGAGGTAAGCTCCTCTTGTTGCAGCAGCGTATAGGAAGGACTTTACCAGCCAGCGTCCCTTGATTATATGCCAATTGCAGAGCCATCTCGACCGTCATAGACATTTCCTGGTTTTTGTACTTGATGCAATCGTTCTCGGTGATGATGAGGGCCAGATGGGTTGAAGTGTTTAGCATGCGCTCAATGTCTTCATGGACTGGATTGCCCATTGGAACGATGGACTTCACAGCCCACTTGTGCCGGTCACAGATTTTCTGGAATCTACACCAGACATGGAAATAATTGATATAATGAAAAGGGATTGTAAAAAGTAAGACTTTCCTCTAAGATTTTATAGCACCATACCGGTGTATGTTTTTCAGCATCCCCCAAAAAAACTACCCCTTTCAATTCATACATTATATTTCTTCAATCTTTGAATGTGACCTACCTTATTTGCAGGCCTCACCACACACTAATTTTGGTAAGCATGATTAGCATACAAAATTGCCTAGAAATACTCACTTTTTTGTGTTATCGCTTTTGCCAGAGTGCACTAGGAAGATATCATGGAATTCTTCATTGCTGTTTCCTCTTGTCGTCTCTGTCTGAGGTATGACATCTTGGATGGGACTAGACTCTCCACCTTCTAATGATGCCTCCAGGTCCCTAATTCCAAGTCCTAAACACCAATGAAGTAAAAAAAAAAAAACACAACACTTTTGCATTTAAGCAGTCAATGTACAGGGAGATGGGTTCCGGTCTAAGTCAGGGGATGTGATGTCAATTAACAAGTCCACCGATTTGAGAAGGTTGGAGCAGAGGGTCGTATCATCTCCTTTTCTCTTTCCCTAGCTCTTCTCTTTAAAAAAAAATCTCTCTAGCATCATGCAATGGGTGAGGCGGGAGGGGGTGCAAATGCCCCCATGTAGCTATGCCACTGCCACTTTCATAGTGTGTCATTAATTTATGCAGTACATACAATACACAAGGGAAAGTGAAAGCTCAAGGAAACTTAAAGAGTGTCTGCCTACTTTTCCGTAACCAGGCTGCAGTAGATCCTTGATCAGTTTTAACCAGTACTTCTAGGAATCGCTTGAACATATTCTCTGGATTCAGCATTCTCTTGTCAAAATGCTGGAAAGTCTTGTAAAATTGTGTTACGAGTTGCTGATTGTCATGTTCGATTTGTACTACCAGAGATTCCGTGACTCCTAGCCGTAGCGCCATCTTCCTGAGGTCACAGCTTCCAACAACCTGCTCTGCTATTTCATAGAGTATCAGATCCTTCTCATCTTCAAGGTTTATTGCTTGTCTAAGGGTGTAATAAAAATCATAATTTCATATGTGTGTGTACTGTTCAGAAAGTCCCAAAATTGTGCAATTAAAAAAGATTATAAACTGTTTACATTAAAATAAAAATATAAAATAAAATGAGATTTTCATAGATTTTTCTTTGTATTAATATAAATACTTCAGCTGTTTAAATAAACTTGCCTAGACTAGAAACTGCAGTGAATGTCGTTCCCTATAAAAAAAGAAGTATGAATTTGTATACAGCTTCATTCACAAATGATGGAGAACACTGCCGCAAAAAATAAACAGTGTGCTTCGTTGTTTTTGTTGTTGCTCCTCTTGACAGTTTTTGAGGGGGTTAAAGGTATAGACCAGTTCTGGTCATGCGATTGCATTGTGAAAGAAATGTTGTTGAATCGATCAGAAAAGGTTGATCATCTAGCATATACGTATTGGTATGTACTGCAAGTTTCTGGAATCATCATAATGATAAGAAATTTGGCCCAGTCTTGGTAAAGTTACATGCACTATATGATAATTTACCAAATATATCAATTAGTAGGCGGTTTCCCGGCAAATTTTGGATCATCACGTATTAGTCAAAACATATTCTCTCACATGATTGGTAATGGGAGCTTCCATTTCATTTTTTGAGGGGGCATTTCCAAAACTGGTCTATACCTTTAAGTGAATGAAACTTGACAGTAAAGCTGATCATCTTTAAAAAAAAAAAAAACCTGCTCAACACCCTGTGTGGGGCCTAAATATTTCTCCAGATACATGTACTTATATCTGGAGGTGTACTGCAGAACTGTAATGTACTAAATGTACATAGAGGGATTACATTGAAGCATGTGTTACACCCGGGTTGAGACAGACAATGATAAATGAAATGCCTCGCTAATGGATGTTACCACTGGTTCAAGATTGAAATCTCTTACCTTAGAATACATAAAGAAGTAAAGTGAAATGAAAACAAACCCTAACTCACTCAACAGTGTTCCTTTTGACTCCTTGCCTTGCTTCATCTTCGCATTTAGTTCCATGACTGGCAACTGAAGAGGGATGGGTCCTGGTGCTAACTTTCTCATTACAGGGTTGGTGTTGCAGAGTTGATTGTGGCACTACTGTTGCTGTAGGTCTCTTGGAAGGCACGGCATCTGTACTATCCTCCGACACTTTCATCTTATGATCTTCATTTTGGATTAAAATTCAGATTCAAAATCTAAATCAATCAACTGAATACAGTTTAAATTTTACTTATGTTCTTATGTTATTTTTAATATCAGCAAAACTTTTAGGAAAGTCATGCCCCATCTTTTCCAAAGATTTAGCTCACCTCTTTTTTCATCTTTCTTGGGCTGTTCCTCTTGTGTAGGTAATATCATAGCCATATCCTTTAAATCTAGTCCTGGAGCCCGATCACTGAAACCGGAATCATTAGTGTCCTCTCCAGATTGGTCAACATTTCCATCTATGTTTAGAATTCAGATTAAGATTCTTCTTTATACAAAGTAAAAAGTATCCTTTTAAAACAATCAGTGCTTGGCTTGTTTTTGTTGTTAATGCACAGGTTAAATACATCGTTTTGCAATTAGTGAAACATGATTTATTATTATACTTTGTGGGTGCTTTTCCAAATATCCTACGACGACTGTTTTTTCATCTAGAAAAGATAAGTCAAACATGGACAACAAAACTTTGGCTTCATTCCAAAACATTTGAACATAGCTACATTGCCATGGTGCGTGTTCTAAAGTTACTGAATGTTTACAGCCAAACTTACATTCTGGAGAAGGCTATATTTTCATTTTGAAAAGCTTGTAATTAAAAAACAGAATATTATGCAAATCTTTAAATTGGAACTCTGGTGTTTTTGTAACAATAGTTGTATTGATCATAATATTTCGTTATTTACACAATTCACTGAGTATCACTCAAATCATACTTATTTTTTAAACGAAAATAGCTCAGCATTTTAGGACTACTACATGTAGTTGCTATTAAAACTCAAGTCAGTGTACTCCTGTCTCTTGTTTGTTTCCATTTGGGCAGTATTTAATTCAACTATTTTTAAATTCTTCTTTTCAAACAAATGGTAATGGTAAGGTTAATGGTTTTATTGAAAATTCATTTGCAGCCAGATGGATGAATTGCAGAATTTTGTACATTGCGTAAAAACATAAATAATTATGCCAACATAAATAAACTACAGTAAAATTATCCAGCAAATCGTATTAAGAGATAACACACAGTGATTGAATTTCTAAATAAATCAGTTATACACCTACATATAAATTAATAAACCGTACCAGTCTGATTTTTGTTCCTCTTTAGTGGAAGCATCTCTTTTTTGCCCTTTGGAGATGGGTTGTCCATTTTTAGCTTGTCAAAATCTCTTTCAACGGTGGTCACCCTGGATTATGGAGAAACTTCAAGGAAATAAAAGAGATTAGGTGTCATTATTAATCAAATAAATAATGTAAATTGTAAGTATGTATTCCAATGAAAAGTTATACAGTCCGCCCTCGTTTATACGGCCTATACACCTGAAATACTATGCAAAACCCACGCTCAAGGAATTCAGTTTATCAGGGCTGTCAACCCTCCCACATTTGGAGGGAGTCTCACGCCACCACGCTCATTCTCCCGCTGTCCCACCAGCTTGTAGTGGGAGACTCCTGCAACCACGCCTTTTCTCCCGCTTCGATGTAGAACCTCCAGTTTAATGAAAAAACCTCCCCCCAAACATGGTAACCACAAGTTTACCTTTTTTTTTTTTGCTCAAGGGAGGGGGTGTTGAGTAAAAAAGAAAGAAAAAAAAGTAAAATTGGGGTTACCAAAATTTGTTGTTGCTCACCACTCCCCCCCCCCCTCTTCTTTTTCCAAATGCTAGCTCAGTAGCTGTACCATCGTAAGGCCTATGCCGAAAGGGTGGATAGCGTCACGTCGCGTTGACTTGAACACGACCATTCGTCCAAACCCCCCTGGTTTTGCCGAAAGGGTGCATTGGATTGTTAGGGCGCGTCAGGTCAGATAACGCGACCAAATGGCACATGCGGGGGGGCTTATTCCAAATGTACGCGTTCAGAGTCCCATGCCAACAGCGCGGGGGCCTGTCTGTCCCCCCTCCCACGGTAGGGAGCTTTTGCAAATCTGGACTCGAAATAATGCAATCTGATGCATACTTTGGAAGGAAATTTGATTATACTTAATTAAAGAAATCATTACCATCTCCCCTCATGATAAGACCGCTATATAGTATACAAACACAATTGAACTTACACACACACCTGAAATACTATTACATCGTCCCAGGGGCGGATCTAGCTTTTTCCTCTGGCATCATTTCCTCTGGCATTTTTACCCAACACCTGTATGTATGCATGGGCTTATGTGCGGGTGCATTCGTGTGTGTCCACCTTTGTGTCTTTCTGTATTTGACTTCACATATAGTTATTTTGTGTGAAACAGTTTCAATAATAAAAAATAGTTCAAGCAACCTAAAAGTACGATAAACGGATAGTTCTGGCAAAACCGGGGGGGGGGGCTTTGGACGAATGGTCGCGTTCAAGTCAACGCGACGCGCCACCCACCCTTTCGGCATAAGCCCCATCGGAAGTACATCACCATTCAACTCGCCATCTTGAAGAATTTTGAAATGGATTTGAATTAAACAAAGACGAGTTGATTTACATGAATAAAGGCCTTATACGATCCTTGTATCAATATCACTTGTAGTTGTATCAGGCCTTTTTGAGGAATTTTGAAATTGATTTGAACTAATCGTTACACGACGAAACCCTCATCTAACATTTCTTTCTAGTAGTGTAGTACTAGTAGATTATCGGGCTATCATTTATCAAATTCAAAAACTCAAACTCAAAAACAAACTTCAAGTTCAAAGCCAGCGCTAACGCAAAGAGAAGCCTTTTCAGAAGGTAAGACTAAGAATAAGATAATTTTTGCCTTCTCCTGAAATAAGCTGATAAACCGGCACTAGGCACTACCACCACTGCACTGCACCACCGGCCACCACTGCCAAATTGATAGGTAAAATATCAATCAGTTGGTATCACTTTCTACTTACTATTTTGATTAGACCTACACCTCAATTTTCTCTAATGTTCAGACAGCTCGACAGTCGTGCACCTGTGCAGTGAAAACGCATTGATCGTGGCCAGGCACGTTTTCAGGCATCGGTGCATGATGTCGTCTACCGAAATCTCTACTTTCGCATACACACTGCATACCGATAGGCGGTACACGTACTGTATATGTACGTATAATACTCGAGTTCAGCGGTGTCGATGTCGTCATTATACAGAGTGGGAATTCCCCGGCCGAAAAGTCATCCATTTTTTAAAAGTCTTGGCATATAACCGGCATACAGTCTAAACTTGATCTCTCTGCCAACAAGTAATGACATGGCACATGGTCATCTAAATTTTGTTTACTTTGTGACTTGTGTGGCTATAATTTAGAATCTTAAGAGCTATTCAATGTGACGTGAGCCCTGAAAAAGCCGAGTTTACCAGGGTCTAAGCTCAAGACTACAGACAAACTTCTCTTTCTGCGTGTGGTTTTATGCGGCAATTACATGTAGTAAGAAATTACTATTTTGGCCATAACATTTTCTTTTATTTATAATTTTATATGAAAATATAAATCGAAGGATAACTGTTTTTCCCACATAATTATACTTCTATTAATTGTTTTCTTCTTCTCAATGCAAATACATGTAAGTACAGTAAGTCAAACCCGGGTCAATTAAGGAAAGAAATATAGAATGAAAAAGAAAATTTAAAAAAAAGGAAGGAAGAAAGAAAGATTCAAAAGATTTTTCTTATAATCAAATGAGTAGCCTACAAAATGAAATTTACATTTAAATTTACATGGAGGAATTGTGTGTGGGCACAATTAAACGCTAGGAGACTATGACAAGACAACGGTCAATGGGCACTGGGGCTGCCGTATTCTGAAAACGGTTATATTTCATGTGAATTAAAATGCATATTAACTGTCATAACAAATTAAAATTGCGCAGAATAGACTTATCATTTGTGCTCGCCGAGATGCTTGTGCACGCAAGCAGCATGCAGTTTTCGCAAAAATAACCAATGACTAATTGTCCTAATTGAGATTATTAGGACAATTAATGACCATACTTTTCCTTATTACCAAAGAGAAATTTCTTTACAAAATAAAAGAGCATGCTTAATTTCAGAATACCATCCCAGTACTGTAACTGCTCCTGACACAACCAGAGACTGAAAGAGTTAGGCTGTGCTGAAGACTTTATGGAATCATATGTAAGTGTCAAATGAGAGTCTGTCCTTGCAGACTAATCTAAAATCCCATCATAATCACCCACCCCTTAAAACTGTTGACTGGTTTCCACAACCATCATTCATTCACAATTTTCCTTTCTAGACTCATACCCCCCACACACACACACATACACACACACACACACACAACTCTTACTAGATATACACCAATCATCAATTATCAACATGTTTTCTGACAGAAATCAAAACACACAACCATGTCTGTATTGAAAACAAGTATGTGAGGTGTTTATTCATCACCACATGCCAGAATAAAATGAAAGTTAAGACCCCCAAACCACATCCTCTTTACACAAAAAGAAAATGAAAGAAAATGAAACTCATCACAGTTAGTGTCTATACATTTCTCAAAAGCCTTTGAACAATAATAAACCCAAATAAAGCTCTATGGGACTACAAACTCATTAATACACAATAAAGTTGTTATAAGTTTGGAAATAATATTCCTAAACTTTGAATGGATAAGCATCATGCCCCCTGAAAAAAAAGGGGGGTGTACAACACAGTCAGATCAGTATGTGAAGGCAGTATTATCTAACAACTGAACTGAATAAAACAATCCCTTACTATGACATTGCTACCCATACCTTCAATAAAACTATCAAAATTATTTTTTACTACCTTTGATTAGGGAGTAGAAAAGTTAAGTCTGAAATGTATAAATGTGTACTTTTTACAAAAGACAAAGCAAAACATGAACATCTTAAATGAAAAATGAATCAAAATTCTACTCTAGCATTTCTTTCCAAGGCACCTACAGTTCAAGCCAATGAAGAACCATGGTTCCTTCATAATTTTCTCTTTTCGAAGACTGGATTTATGTCCTTTACAATTCAAACTGTGATCTCAATAGCTGAGGATCTTATAAGGTGCAACAGATTTAGTGCCAAGAATTTGCAAAAATATGCAAAGAATGAAATAGTAGCAGACATATATTCATCAATTTTCCTTCCTTGAATGAAGTTGAAGAACGTTGATCGAGTCCTATATGACCCATATTCCAGGTTTGAATAATTATAAATTTATGACAGCAAGTGAGTTCTAATGCATGTGAATACATCATTATAGTAATGACATCTTGATATGAATATTCATATGCTGTGCATCATGTTAAATCATTTTGAATCCCAAGACGGGAGCTTTTTTTTCTCCCTATTAAGCCTCTACGACATTGTACAAATTTACCATCATAAACAAAACAAAATTTACATCCAGAACAACACCATCAGCAGAATAGTTAAAGACAAATATGAGTACTGGTAGCAGTGAGACCCCATAACACTTCATTATCATTATGTGATCGTGTACGATGTGAAAGAAAATCATTATTGATTATGGAACGTCATAAAACTAAACAAACCAATGAGATACTGCCAAAGCAACATCATATTTGATTTACCAGTAGGACAGTTCACATATGGAGAAGAAAAAAAATCCTTCTTAGATGTCCAATACGTAGAATGAAGGACGATAACAAATATGGGAACAGGTTGAAAACGAAGCTCCATCCACACAAAGTACACATATAAACAAAGGTGACTGGATGTCAGTAATGTTACATAGTGATACATTATATATAATCAACTATATTCATATTCATTGGTGTAATGCAAATTTATCAAGAAAAAAGATAAACAAACACTAAATGCCTTTTTACATGAACACTTAATCTATTCATCAACTGAATCAGATTAGAATCCCAACACATGTGAATATATAAATTAGGGATTTAAAGGTAATCAGTGTGAAGACTACAGAATAAAGAAATGAGTGAATGGATCAAATAGTACAGGAAAGGCCCAAAACAAAGTTGTATTGGAATAACAGGCCATAGAAAAATAGGGTAGGTAGGTCGGCTATTATTGTTGTATAATGTTTTTTTTTCCTGAGAAAAGGGATACTTGTCCTCGCCGAGTTTGCACACTTACGAAACAAAACACCTATGGCTCAAGTAAGAACAAGCCCAAATTGGCAAAAAAGAAGCGCAGGTAGTGAAACTCAAATAAAATTAGATCCAAATCCGTGGGAAAGACGCTTAAGTACCGAAACATGTGTAAGGCGAGAGTGATTGTAAAAAATCATGATCCCTATAGCAATGATATTTTATTGAAATGTTTAGGGTCGGGAAATGTTTAGGGTTGGGGAAATGTTTAGGGTTGGGGAAATGTTTAGGGTAGGTCGGGTTATGCCAATACAACATTTTTTTTGGGGGGGCCTTTGTGAAGTTAGGATTTGTTGCGTGCGGAAATGGTGGACAAAATGTCCTTGTTTACAGATGTGTACAGAAAGCAGAAAAGTTAACAGAAATGGACTAGAGCCAAAATTGACTTTAACAAATATATATATCTACCTGTATGACGAACAGTACAGCAGAGTGCTCTGTCCTTTTCCACTTCAACCATTCAATATTTTCCTCACAGAATTTGTACTGTTTGTTCTATTTTTTTTCTTCTTTTTTTATAAAAGGGAAAAATCAAGTCCAGAGGCAGCAGCAATATCAAGTCAGAACAATGTAGCCATCAAGCACATACTTGCAATGGATTTATCCATTAATTAGAAATAAACTGGTCATTGCCTAGTTTCTAACCAGCACAATAAATTTTTCGACTGGTAATAAAAAGATTATACATCACCATTATATTTTCTTTGGCCATTCGAAATTCATATATATTTGGCTTCAAATCAACTTGGGTAGATCACGGTAGTATTGTTTATTGAGAGCCAAAATGGCGTTAACCCATAAAGTCTCCAACTCAGAGTTAATACCCTTCTAGCTCTCTGCAGATGATATGCTCTGATAAAATTTCAATAAATTCTTCCACACTCTGTTTTGTGGTTGCATTTTGAGGCAACATTAAAATGTGATTTACACTTCAGCATCTATAAGGAACACATATGATACTTTGTTTAATCTCTGAACTAACTATTAAACTATGAAAGTCAGGGAATTAAAATCATATGCCTGAACCTTGAACTCCATAAATAAAAATAGTCTGGCTTCAAGGCAGAAAGAAACATATATACTCTTTCAAATACATGGCATTATGTAGCATTCTATGTAAAATTTACAGAAAATAAAATGACTAGTAAATATACTAGGTAAGTTGGGTATAAAACATTTGATGCTGAACAGGAGCATGGATTTCATCATTGATAATTACAAATGATGCTTACAAAATGATTGTATGAAAATAATGTCTGCCGAAAGCAAGTGAGCCATAAATACTATCTAAAATGACCATTCTGGCTCTCGGCAGACACTAATATGTTTGGTAGACTCTAGCCATACACCAACAAAACAGAATCATCCGCCTTGAAGCCAAACTACACATACAAGAAAAGGCTTGGATTGTTGCAGGAGTCCAAGGTTAAATAAATTACTGTATAGCCTAAGTATTGTGTTGATGTCAGGTTCAAAGTTCATCCTTCTGCACATCTTCATCATCATCATCCATGTCAAAGTCACTAAGGTCAATGTCATCTTCCTCCGGCATCTGTTAAGGAAGAGAAATATGTGCCTATACATGTCAGGGTGTGATATACTTTGCTATAACTTAGAAATCAGAGCTGCCAACCTCCAGAACAGAAAATCAGTAATCACAAGGCTCAAAAACAGTAATTTGGGGAATAAATCATTAAGTTCCTATGCGGCGCTATGAATCTAAAAAAGAAAACGGCACGCCAACACTGCCATATGCATGCGCGCATGATTTCCTGAAAGTTTTGGTGATTTTACTCACACAAAGTTGCTAAATATTGATTTTCAGGTCATCACAACACATCAGTTTTCCATGAAAAATTGGCTTCTATTAAGAGAATACTTGATACTTTTCCATCTTTCTCAGCGAGTGTTGGATGGCCGCCATACTGCACAGCAAGGATAAATCATATTTCACCCCAAAACAAAACAAAAACGATTTTTTGTTGTTGTTGTTGTTGTTTTTTGTTTAATCCGTAATTTTAGACAACATTCCGTACTGCCGTAATGATCGTTAATTCCCGTACCAATTACGGGAAATCCGTACTAGTTGGCAGCTCTGAGAAATAGATGGGCATGGAGGTAACAATCAGTGTGCAAAGTGGATATGCACACTTCTTTTAGGATATTTTGTTCAAATATTTTCATTAAAATATTCCCAATACAGGATGGAGTAAGTAAAACAAATATTGACTGCTTATTTTTTTTAGGTCATTGTTAAAAGTATAGCTCCTAAACTTCATCTTGGAGCACAGTCCAGTTTCAAGATCACCTTAGTCAATAGTTTTAACCGTGCCCTCAAAGCAGTCTATACTAATTAACATTATGTCATAGTTGTGAAAGTACAAATGTTATATAAGACATCACTGAAAGCTTTAAGAAAATAGGATTATGGAAAGTAAGGGAAAATCAATATTTCTGTCCAATATGAATAAATTACTCTATTCATACAGTGGTACCAATAAATCTTGACTCATCAATATCATTATAACTAGTTTCCAAGAAATAACACATTATCGCCAGAACAACATGATCTTACTTTTATACAGAAAAGTATTTTTTTGAAATTGCCATGCATACTATCCATTATTTTAGTGGCTAACACAAATTAGCGTCCAGTTTTAATTACGAAGTGAGTGAGAATGGGGTCTTATAATGAAAATTGTGAGTATAATTGACAAGGAGAAAAGTCAGAAAGAAATAGACATCTTACCTCTCCGTCCTTTCCGTCCCATGGTTCTTTTGTTTCAATACTCGGTAAAGCGTCTCCTCTTAAAGATTCTGATGAGCCTCTCCCAACAGAAAGTGCACTAAAATTTAAAAAAAAACAAAAAAACATACGTAAGTCGGATCCATTTTCACAATGTAATAATATTTCACTTGCAGACCTCATATGCAGTCTCTACTACAAGGAATTTAGAATAATTAAACTGACCGACTCAAACTCATCGCTAAATCACAGGAATTTATTTGATCATCATTATAATCGTTAATTTTATTGTTATCATTATTACAATTATGATTATAATTGTGATATTATTTCATTATTTTTAATGTAATTGTTATATTTATTATCCTCATCATCATTATCATTATCATTATTATTTCTTTAAACAAAATAATATTATTATTGCTGTTATTGTTGTTATTACTATTTGTTATTATCATTATTAACATCATCATCATCATAATAATCATCATGACTACAATTACAATTTTGGAAGCTTCCCTGGAATCCTTTCCTGATTATGGTAAATATTTGAATTTCATTTCTCACCGCATAAATTCATCGATTCCGTCTTTGCTAAATGATCCTTTGAGGATAGAGAACTTTTTTTTCCTGGTATTAACAGCTGCCATGGCAGGGTACCCAAAGCCACCAATACCAAGTGACTCTTCCAATTTGGAGTGCTCTCCTGCAGATGTCCAAACCCATCTGTATGAACAAACATTATAGAGATGATGTTATAAACCTGAGAGTTGAGAACCAGTGTCATTTAGCAAGACATCAAGGGGCAATTCAACCTTTGTAATAAGTTCATTTGTATGAAAGCAGGAAAATAAGAGAAAAACAATGGCGAAAGTTTGAAATAAATTGGACCAATAATTTGAAAAAGGAGATCAGTAAATCTATGCAAATCTCAAGTTGGCAATTTAGTACATGGATTTTGGTGCAGTCATTGACAACTCAACCATTTGTTGTGTAAAAAAAAGAAAGAAAGTTATTTCTGTTTTTCTTCTAAGTGCTTTTTCACTTAGAGCACTACTCAAATTATATTATGGATAGCATATCATTATGGGAAAAGACCCTCCTGATTCATAAACTTTTGAAAAATTGTATTTTAGTAATTTTGTGAGCTTGGAACAAATGATAAAGTTGTCGAGCACTACATCACAGTGACAGAGATTAAAATGCTAGAGGTAGAAATGTCAGTGGGAAAAAAGGCAAGAGGTAACAATTTCGAGGTAAAAATGTCAGACGTAAAAATGGCAGAGGTAACATTGTCAGAGATAAATATGCCAAAGGTCATCAATGAAATTGTTAACTCTGACACTTTTACCCGACATTTTCACCTCTGATATTTCTGCACCGAACCTTGATATTTGCAAACATATCATGCCTGTGTAAAATTCTGGTTTGCAATCAAAATGAATGTTCAACTTGGAAATCATCTGTAGTACCCAACTTACCCCCAGTCCTTCTTCTTGTATTTCTCTCCCATCCCTTTCAGGATTTGTAAGTATTGTTTCCTGCCAACAGCTCCAGAGTCCAGGATGTGAGGAAGGACAGAGATGATGCAGAGTGGCTTTACATCGCAAGAATCTTCTAAAACTTTCTGCTCTGTGAGCTATCAAATTTTAAAAAAATATCAAAAGACATTGTACTTATAATAGGAATATGCAATTTCAAACACATGTCAAAACTTTTTCACATTTTGTTTTGTTTTAATACTAGCTTTAAAGTGTACCAATCACCTAGAAAGATAACTTGTCTATGGCCAGAATGTATAAAGTTAACCTCAAAAATTTTCACCCAGCATCTTAATGGTTAACAGATAAGGAGTAGAAAGAAAATAAAGAAGGTCATAAAACCAGACCCCAAACATTTTGAATATTTATACATAAGGCTCATGGTCTCATGCACACAGACCGTAAAAAGTACAATCTGGACCCTGTTTCATAAAACTTGATATCAATAACAAGTTACAAGCTACTGTTATAAGCTACTGAAATCATGGCATCTGATTGGCTGAGAGCAAATTTGTCATAGAAATTTAGCATTTGTTATAGATAAACAGTTTTATGAAACGGGCCCCCTGGACTTATTACTTATTACTTATTATTATAAAGCAATTTTGAAGAAAAGTTCAGAGTAACATCAACACATGTTTCTCGAATTATTGCTTCACCTATAAATGTGAGCATTGGCTTCAGGTGTTGTCTAATAACATTTTTTGTACACGACAAATCTTACCAAGAAACTGGACTCACCTCCATGACTTCTGGTGGGGTATATTGGCACTTATTTTGTCCAAAGCCCATGCGACAATGTCTGACGCTGTTCGCCACCAGTGTACTCCTCAGCACTGTTAGCATCCTTGACACCTGCAGGAAATACCTGAGGCTGGGGTAGCCTCGAATCTGGGGAGAGGGGATGAAACATACGACGTATGAATGATGACAAATCAAACATTATTTTGGTTGTTTCTAGGCCTGTACTTTCATGTTTACGATTGTAATCACGATTGCCAACACGACCAAACAAGACCATGTTTAAGAAGGAAAACAATCAGAGAAATTCACAATTTTGAAAGCAATTAAAAAAGCAAATTAAAAAAAAGGAATCCACAAATAGATGGTTATGAAATAACTCTGTTTACGAACCGAAAGAACTCAGGCCTAATAATTCCAAAGATCAAGTATGAAGATTGCTTGAATTTAATCTCTTTATAGAGATAGATGAATTCTGGTAAAGATGAAGAATAATTTGTTAGCTTTGTCATTGTTTGTATGTCAGTTTGGATGAATATCATAGTAGAAATGTCCCCTGACATGGAACATTCCTCAAATGCCAAAACATTTTAAATATGACGAGAAATAGGTGAAAAGTTTGGATCAAATTTGTAAGCCTCTTGTCTGTGTATTCCCATATATCCATTTCCATGTTCAGTGCAGGTGATTTTCAACAAGACTATAAAGTCCATTTCTTTTTATTTTGACCATTCCAAAACCTCAGAGTATACATCAATTCTTATGTACTACACCATCAACCTTGCCTTACTGGCTCCAGACAAATTTTCTTTTACAATGTAATTGCATGACCAGAACTCATCTCTAAGCTTGTGCTTGTAAAAATAAACTACCATTCATGAGACGATTGCAAGAACTGAAAGGAGATTTACAACAGAAGAAAGAGATTAAAAATCACTTATGTTTGATACATTCACACAGACATAAGCACTGTATGGAAGAGAAGTCAAAATCACCAAATGCTTTTAATCAAAATGATGACAAATAGTCACAGTATTAACTTCAAAACTTGTCATAAAATTTATGACAAAAATTTTCAGAAATGTCTGGTATCAATTCTTACATTGTATCGTCCGGCCGTCACAGTATGGGCTGTAGCATCTAAGGCTCCAAGTTTCATCTTGCCTTTGAGCTCTGTGGCCGCTTTAGCGTACTCTGGGGCTAGTGTCTTGCAGTGACCGCACCACGGAGCAAAGAACTCAACCAAAACACCGTCTTTGCTGTTCAGAACCAGGCTCTCGAAGTTACTATCTGTCAACTCGATGACGTCATCTGCCTGTTGATACAAGGAAGCATAATATCCAGATAAGGCGACTTGAAAAGGCAAAAGTTGAAACTAAATTGATTTTCTGATAACAAAATTACATGTATATTTCAAGTGAAACTGGCTTTAGTAATCCTGAACTACATGTAATGAAGAAAACAAGACTTTTTAAGATAAGCAAATATAAAATTGTCAAAATGAATAACTTGTGAGAAATCAAATTCACTGAAACATAAAACTCATATCTAGACATCGTTAGACCATTATTGACCATGTGTCATGCATACTGTCGATACTATGAGCTCAATATCCTTACTTTTCTTGAATCTTTAGTCAGCCATAAAGCATTTTCTACAAAACTTGACAAACAGATATCATCTATTTGTAGTCAGTATAAGGTTCTTTAGTTTAAAAATAATAGCAATATCTTTGTTACGCACAGCTTCATGGTTTCATCCCGACTTGCTATTCGTTAACATGTAAAAAAAATAAAAAAATAAATAAATAAACACCAACATAAACTGCTGCAGTTTAGAGCAGCAACATATGTGAACGAAGCTTCACTGGGGACAAAACTTGTTTGAAAATCACTCACCTTTCCCCCGCTGCCCCCACTACCACTGCCCCCACTACCTCTTCCACCACCTCCTCCTCCACTGGAGCCTCCACTAAGCCTTTTGTTGACGATGTCCTTGACAGTTTTCAGCCCTGATTCTACGATTCCGGCAGCTGTTCGGGCACCTATGCAGGTCAAAAGTCATGGTCAAGGTCAAAGGTGACATGGAAAATTTGTAAAATAGGAATGACAAGGACAGAATCTCTACATGTGATGGTGTATCCTGGGAAGGGTACTAAAAAAAAAGTATTTTATTTGTGGAAGTGCTTCACACACTTCTGGATATTAATTTTTTTTTTACTTAAAAATCATTCAAGTTAAAAAATCTGACCTTGATTGATTTGGAACACTTTGATTTATTCAGGATCTAATCACTTGTGTCCTGTATATTTAGAATGGCGGGTAACCCAACACAGATGGCAGCATAATATTCTCACTTGGAATGCTGAATGCAATGGATTACTCAAGCCGAGGGCTTTTGAATGTTCTTTCAGTCTATTGAGTATTCCTTAGTGTTATCCCATTTTTTCCAACATCACAATCAGTGCAATCTATCATGTAGATAATACCCGTCTTTTCTTTTAAAGTGACTCGGTAACATTGTTGAAGGTTGATGAAAAAATGTGTAATTTTTGTATGAAATGTTACTTATTATATTGCTTCTACTGTACTAACCCTCTAACATGCAAAACAATCCTGAAAAAATTCTCAAACCACAAAGATATTTATGGTTTTCTTTGAAGGCGTCACTGTGCGACACCCTCTAACAGTAAATTCTCCCAACCATTTTTGAATTTTCCCAACCGTTTTTCCACGAAAATAAGACATAAGACAGGCTTTAAAAAATCTTTCAACACTTAAATGTCTGGAATGGTATATAGAGCCAATTCATTGCATTTGTGACGATTTACATTCACCTAAAATGGAATTAAATTGTAATAATATAGTTGGGAGAATTGAGGAAGCATTCAGATCAGTTTTTCCCAATTTTTATCATTAATAATGGTCTGTTTTCACTAAAAAAATTTAGATTATCTTTAATTGTACATCTAGCATTGAAGTCACTACCTTAGCACCATTTTCTCTCATCTGAACAATGTTACCAAGTCCCTTTAAAGGCAATTTGTCCTTGTGTGAAAAAGCTTGCTCCCTAGTCATGTATTTGGGCTTCTAAAATCAACACTGATACTGAGTTGGCAAAAGGAAGAACTGCTCTCTAATCACATCCCTTCTATCCTTTTTTTTTTTGGGGGGGGGAGGGGGAGGGGGCTTGAGGTTCTTTTCAAAGATCACAAAGAGACCTCAGATTGAGCAGCAGTTGCAGCACACACCCTTAATACCAGACTAACATTGGATGGGATGATGCTAATATCATTGACTTTGAAACACACTTTCTGGCTAGGAGAGATGAAAGAATCCATCTGGCTCAAAGGAGTAACCCCTCAATGAAGAGAGAATCTGGCTATCTAATGTAACCAGTGGAGTGTTTCACAAAGACTAAGATCGACTTTAAGTTGGACTTAACTATGGCAGGCCGTTCATGCCACTGGTTGCTCTCACCATTGGTCTCTCAATTATGATCTTTAGATAATATGTTTTCCTTCAATAATGAACTATCAAAAAAGGTAAATTCTGTAGATTTGTGACCACGATTTGTAAGTCCCTTGAGAAACCAATGTCAGGAATGGTTAGAGGAACTAGTGGCATGAGCGGCCTGCCATAGTAAAGTCCAACTTAAAGTCGATCTTAGTCTTTGTGAAACACCCCACTGATCTCGATGCAGCTGACAAGAAACCGTGTAAAATAAACACTGGGCTTGAGAAAGTCAACAAGAGTGGATAAAAGCATGCCTATCAATGACCTAAAGATCATTCTTGCTACTTACCATTATAATCTGTAGGGCCATTCTTGTTGGCACCAAAGACCTTGATGGTGGGGAATCCCCTGACATTGTACGGTCCACCTACTGAACCGTGCACATCCATGTCAACAGCTCCAACTTTAACTACACCCTGCATGGACAAGAATAACATGTATCGATTAGAAATTAATAGGAGCAGTGTATTGATATAGAAGGGGAGGGGCCCTAGGTCTAAAAATGCACAATACAAATTGAAATAGAAATTCAAATAAAACACATGATAGGACTATCATTAAAATAAACAAAAACAAAAAAAATTGACAAAACAAAGCAAAACAAAATAGAGGTATGCTAACTAGAAGAAAAACCTTAACAAAATAAAGACAAACTGATTTCAAAAAAATACTGTACATATGATCACATTACACTCAACAGCAATCAGTAATATTTATCACACACACACACACACACACACACATAACAAAAAAGTTCAGTTCACTATTAGTGAACTGAACTTTAACTGAACTTTTAAAATTGGCTGGGGGTGGGAGGGCATTTAATACACAATTGTACTTTTCATTCAAGTGTTGGTTTGGTGGGTGCATTCCCCCATCGCCCCCAACCCCTACGACCTTCACTTACCTCGACATTTCCTTTGCACACCAGCGCACACTTACTGTAACTATTTCTCCACTCTTGACAAATATCATGACGTATATTTGGATGCCATCATTCTGAACAGCCTATTCCCTTTAGGCTAATTCAAAGCACTTCTAACTTTCCTACAAGAATGTTAATCTACGGTATATTACAATTTATTGGTTCTTACCTTCAAAGCAGTGGCTGCTTTCTTCCATTCTGGAGCTAGATTTTTACAGTGGCCACACCTGTTTGATGAACGGAAGATAAAAAATAGTTTAAAAGTCTACTCATACTGTAGCATCCCACTACTTGTAAAAGGCTATTAACCCTTAATGTGCCCACTGAGTCATAAGCTGGGTTGTAGTGCATTATTTTATTTTATGCAAGCATATCTCCAACGCTCTAACTTCTTCCTTTACCTCCTACAATAAAGTGTTGCACAGAACATTTATAGAATATTTTATGAGCTTTCCAATGACGGTACTTTTTCTAGGTCAAGGAAAAAAAGTGAAAAAAACGCTGCTGATTTTCCACGGTTGCATCCAGTTTCGCTAGTGTTTGCGAATCGTCTAGTTTCAGCTAATGATCAACCAAAACAAAATCGACCGACAAAAACTTGGCCTCTATGGTCCGTTTCATGCCCAAATCTTTTTTACAGGTTTATACGTTTGCAGAATACGGTAAGGTATGGATCAAATTTTTTTAAATTTGATTTGTAATGCCAATGGTCTGAAGTGACTTTGCCCAAGACCATTCAGAAAGTTAATCTTTTTTTCTTTATTAAATATTAAATATCAAGACTATCCTTGATTCAATTCACCTACCATGGTGCATAGAACTCTACAAGCCAAACTTCATCACCGTTGATGACTTTCTGGTTAAAATTGGCAGCTGTGAGTTCCACCACATCGTCACTGGGAGTGTAGAGGGCAGATGCAACCCCAACAGCAATCAAAACTGCATTTCAAAGAAAGAAAACAGGGAATAGGTTATGAATAGTATCGAAACAAGTAAATGGACTAATAATAATAATAACATTACAGGCAAATCTCAATCCCATTACATTTACATGTATATGCTTAAAGGAGAACTAAGTCCCCAAAGAATAAGTGTAGGTATTCTGAAAAACGAGATGAATTCCTGCCTTTTGATGTACAATAAATCTTACCAACGTGTACAAGAGATATATAAATGAAGATTTCTTGGCATGATGTAATGCCTTTTAGCATGACATGCGCGCTGCTATTTTCTTGAAAATGTGACGTACCAGGTGGAGTTTTACATGTATCATGCACCAAGCTTTATTTGGAAAGACTTTTTAATTCAATAACAAAACCTTTACTTTTCAATGAGGGAAAATCATAGCCGAGAAGGTAAAAATTACATTTGGTGAAAAATATATAATAGGGTAACAATTGTACAGTAACTCATTTATTTAAAAATACTAAAATATAGCGGTTGAAAAATCTATTTTATTTATGCGAAACGTTTACCCCAGAACAGCAACAACTTATTTATGCAAGAGTTTATTCATCTAGCGTTACTTTAGCTTGTTGCTTATAAATGTCATTTTACCTTGTAAACTCCATGTAATTCAGCCCCTGGGCTGGCGTGTGGAATTCTTAAAACTGAATGAGAAGTGCCATAAAAACTAACTCAGTATCAACTTCATGATACACACTCTAGATCTTAATCTTGAGTCTGCACTGCCATGCATGTAGATCTAGCTAGTCTTCAGGCAAAAGTATGGTTCGAACTCACTTTGTATTTTTGTCGAAGAGGACGTGAAAATTTGAAGGACCTAAAAAAAGATCATTTTGAAGTCAAGAAAGATGCCAAAGACCGTAAATACCTGACCCAAGTTGTTGACGAACTGACCAAGAAGACGAGAGAGGACAATTTTTCCTCAAGGACAGATGGAGGGCGTATGTATGCCACCGGTAATGCAGACTGCCCTGTTGCCTCCTACAAGAAGTACATTGAAAGATTACATCCAAGTAATGACAGTCTCTTCCAAACACCAAAATCGTCAGTGCCTCAATCAGGACCATATCCATGGTACGAGAACTCTTCAGTGGGAAAAAACACTGTAGGTAATATGATGTGCTCAATCTCCAAGAAGGCTGGACTATCAAGAATATATACCAACCATTGTGTGAGGGCAACTTGCATAAGGATGCTCGATAAGGCCGGTTTCGCAAACAGAGATATTTGCCAAGTGTCTGGTCACAACAACGAATCAAGTTTGTCATCCTACACAGGACGTGTATGCAATGACAAGAAAATGGCGAAGTCTGATACCATTTCTTGAGCTCTTGGTGGACAACAGGTGGTGGTTCGGTCAACGCCAGCTGCGACTGTGAATATGCCACCAGAGATGGACCAAATTCAGGCTCTAGTTCCACCAGCAAATGTCGTTGAGAGTGAGGAGTTTGATATAAACTTTGATTTGGGAGTTTCAAGTTCTCAGCTGTCTGTTCAGGAGGTTTGTTCTCAATCTGGGGCCCGTTTCTCGAAACCGTCATAAGTCTAACTTTTTCACTAAATCAGCGTTAGTAAGCTACTTGTCCGCTACGTGTTATGATCTTTCTACACATTCACTTTTTATCATTTTTTATATTTGAAAGTCTTATGAAAAAATGCAATGTTTATATATAAGGCTTTTTCCGCTTAACTAAACTGATTATACGTGTTTATTTCCACATTGTAAAATCCTCGAAGGGATGGGTAATCTGCCACGGCAGGCAAGCCATAGTCAGAAGTGTATTCTCTAGTTTTCAGACCCATCTTCAAATGTGTAAACTGAATAGTTTAAAACATGTGTTTTAACGTTTGGACTTTGGAATGTTGAAGTTTTGTCATTTCAATATTGTGCTGACGCCTAAAACATTGGACAAAACTATCATAGCATCGTATTTTTACTAAAAATAATATAATGGTGTATTTTTATAAGCTATCTAATGAAAATATCCGGGGGTACCCATTTAAAAAACAAAACTGATTCACCGGTCATGAAATGAAATACTCACAATTATATTTTACAAGTAATTCTATGGTATAATCTACTCAAATTTTTAAGTATATTGCATCTCTTATTCCCTGGTACCATTTTCAATCTGTTTTAGTCCTAATTTATTTAAATAATTGCATTTTTTTTTTAATTCGGTGGAATTGCGACAAAGGCTATGTCTTGGCTCCTCTTCTCACCGATAGTATCGATTTCACGAGATGTCTAGCTAGTAAGCTCTTCGTGAAACGGTTTAGAAAGATCAGAGACATCTCCGTAGTTGGCGGATAAAATTATGACTGTCTAGACTGTCTAACCTGTACATCGTACAGGTTAGTGAGCTAATTACGCAATACAGTTTGTATGTGATTGCCGCTCTCATCGCGCACATTTTTTCTCTCAAGAAAACGCAGAGATTAGCTGAAAGTAAGTCCCTATATTATATATGTTTTACAATGATTTTCGATGTTATTTTGATAGCATATGAAAATCAGATATATTTCCTTTCCAATCATATTTTTCTTCTTAATCAAACTGTTAAGTCTAGATAAAGACAAAACTGAGGGCAAAATTTTCACCGGATTCCGGTGACAATCGGCTAGTTAATGGGGAAGGTTGACAAATGTCAGTTTTATTAAAGAATTCCCCATACAAGACAGTTATTTCCGTCCAATCTAACCCAGTGTCTACAGTTTTGAAAACGGTCTAGACAAGCACTGGAGAGGTGCACCTGCCAAGTACAAATTTGACACCAACCCACCCGGTCATGATCCAGCCAACTTAACTCAAAGAAGGAAATTGGAACTGAATAAAGAGGCTTAAGCCTGCATTCAGAAGAATCCATAAGTATCTTATTGTTGACTTCTTGTCCCTTGACTGAGCCAAGTTGAGGCTTGAATTTGAAATTTCCATGTGAATCTCCAATCTGGCTTTCAGAAGGATCACTCTTGCATGAGACAGCACTTTCCCTCCACTTTGTCATAGAGATGAACTCTACAAAGCGGCTTGATACCCACATCGCCCTCATGGATGCAACCAAGGCTTTCAACACCATCTTGTTGTATGGACTCTGTCACAAGCTCCTGAAGGCGGGCATCCCAGGAAACCTATGGAAAAACTTGAAGAATCTGTACAGGGGACTAGAGAGCATAATCTTATGGAAGGGAGTCTCAGCCACCCCTTTCCTGTCTCCCAAGGGGTACTACAAGGTGAGGTTCTCTCTCCCTGCTTATACACTGTACCTGAGCCCCGTCTTACAAATAGTTGCGATTGATCCAAATCAATCGCAAGTTTGCAGTCTCCTTTCTCTTATGTACATAGTTGCGATTGATATCAACTCTTTGTAAGAAAGGGCCCTGGTGTACATTAATTGACGGCCTCATCAAAGCTTTGTGATCTGCAGGCACAGGATGTCACAGGGAATTCACAGGTGTCTTAGTGCTAGCTGATGATGTAGCCCTTGTCAGCACAAATCCTGAAGACCTGCAAATCATGCTTAACATAACTCACAAGTACTCTTAGAAGTGGAGATTCACGATCAACCCCCTGAAGAGCGCCATTATCTCTAGCACTCATACTTCGATCTCATGACAGTTTGGCACATACACCATCCAGCGAGTAGAAACCCACCCTCACTTAGGCATCACTCGCACCTTTTCACAGTACGACCCCACTCTAGCAATGGCCTCACGAGGAAGGAAGACTCTCTATGCCCTTACAGGAGTTGGTGCCCATCGCTGTGGACTTGCTCCAAACACAGTATCTGCCCTCTGGAAGTGTTACTGCTTACCAAGAATGCTTTATGGAGTAGAAATACTACACTTTCACCAAGAGGATGCTTGCTGATCTTGACAGAATCCAGTGTCATCTTTTCAAGTCTCTTCTTGGTCTCAGCACAGCCAACGAGGCAATCTCCTTACTCACAAACCTCCCCCAGTGTCGGACGAGGTAGACAAGCTCTTCCTATGGCACCTTGGGAAAGTCCTGCTTCCTCATGACAGGTTTGAAAGACAACTTCTTGTGCATGCTACATGTACATCACATGTATGTGCTAGATGCCATCCTGCCCTAACATCAAGAGATTAAATGACAAGCTCACACAATACCAACTCCCTCCTCTTAATTAAAGTGCTTATCAGCTCTCCACCTCCTCCCCACATCTAGAAGCTAATGGTGAGAAATGCCATAGAAGAGGTGACAGCTGACCTCACAGAAAAGCTGTCAATTCAAAGTCTTCTCTCCAGCTCCTATCCAACAACCATGACCATGCGCATAAACTTCTTCCATCAACCATTCACCCACCTAGACCGAGACAGGTACTAGGTAGTTCCCATCAAGGTGCAGCTACTGCACTGAGTGGCGTATACCGCACCAACTCTTGTATACACACCATCAACCCAGAGAAAAGCTCCTGCTGTGCCTGTGGAGAAACTGCCGAGACAATCATCCATGACATGTGCCTAAATCATAGGAGGAACTGTTTTTTACTCGCACCACTTGTATACATACGCACGCTGCACTAATCAATCGTGACCACTATGAGAGACACCACACCACAATTTCCTCGTTCAGTTGCTGAAAAGGCTTTCGACGAGTACAAGCATAGAAGTAGAAGTAGAAGTGGTGGGCGAGTGCCCACTCTAGTCTTTACATTACGCTCAGACTCAGTCAGAGTCAGCTCAGAGACAACTTTCTCGCTCACTAGCCAAGACGCTGGTAGAGGAATTATTCTAATACGAAAACGAAGGGTGAATTATGCTTCACAAAACTGACGTTAGTTGGCTCTTGCATGTTTCTCACACCTCTCTTTCCAGCTGGATTAACCCCGGTATTACTTTTCCACTATCTCTCAGTCTCAGTCTCTCTCACTCAGCTCAGTTTCTTACTTGACCTCCACGTTAAACGTTAAACGTTCCACTATATGCATGTGATGCATGTGATGTCACTGTAAACTCACCAATTCTTTGTATATATTATATATTATATTATGTATTAATATGTTTAATATAATGTGTAGACTAGACTAGAGACTAGAGTCTACTACCGGCTACCAACACCTGCACCAATAACTCCAGGGAGCTCCGCCAGGCCAGGGAGTTACTGGAATACTGCCTTTGCTTTAGCTTTACTGGAATACTGCAGTCATGCAGTTCTCCAAACTGGAGGAAGCCAAGCAAAGAAGAAGAAGAAGAAACTTACCTATGAAAAAACGCATCGTTGCAGTGGTTGTGTTCGATCTGTCTTACAACTTTGTCACAAAACTTGTAAACCCGGAATTTATGAACCCAAAACTCCGGCCAGGCGAAGGTGTATTGGTCAACGACAGCTCTAGCTAGTTAGCTAGCTTATGGCATATAGAACGCATTTAATTGTACACGCAAACCCCGTGGCCGGTTTTTATTGGCCGAGTGTTACACGTGTTACTCAGTCGCCCCGCCTCTCTTCCCCGGACCACAACAACGTCAACATAAAACGCCCAGCTATACTATAGCTAGCTAGCTAGCCCGACACCCGCTGCCCAACCGTACCTTACCGCCACCACCCCGGGGCGGCGAACCGTAAACAGCCTCCTCAGTCAGCTTATGAACTTTAAACCAATGGTGTAGATCATCATGAATATTTTAAAAGATTCTGCCTTGGAAAATGTAACGAAGGGTGAGTTTTATAGCACATTATATTGATGCGATAGTATCAAAGCACTGCCCCACTAATTACAATTAGTGTTGGCAATAAATAAACTCCTGTTCATAATCGTAGTTGTTCATTGTTGACTGCCCCATGCACTTGGCCACTATTGCACTAACACTAAAACAGTAATAAATAGCAATAACAATTGGTGTTGGCAATAAATAAACTCCTGTTCATAATCATAGTTGTTGACACTGACATATCTAACATTAACTTATACTAGTTGCTACTACTTTTCTATACTTATAGGGTCTAGTCGGAAAGATTTCCTTTTGCGACAGCCACCCAAATTGAAAAAAAAAAAACTGTTCATTCTTCTTCTTCTTCTTCTTCTTCTTCTTCCAGTGCAAGTACAGTCCTCTAGGCAGAGTATTTTCGTACTGTTGTGCAGTGCTGTGAACTAGTGTGCCATGCTGCATTGTGTGAGCACCCCAAGAAGAGGTCCTAATCAGTTTTATAATCGAGTAGTAAAAAGTGCTCGTTGTGCAAGTAAAAATAGACATTAGACTACTGACTCGACCTATTATTTATTCTAACCCTATCACTAACCCTAACGGTTACCATGTGCGCACATGTGCAGGTTTAGCGCGCACATGGTAACCGTTTGGCGTTATAGGGTTAGTGATAGGGTTATAATGTATAATAATGAAGTATTCCAAATGCTGTAATAAATTTTTTTTTAGGTGGCTGTTGCTTGTTGCAAAATCTTTCCCTATAGTCTATACCATACTCTATAGACCAGGGGTTCTCAAAGTCAAACTTTTTCCTTGATGGTCCAGATGTGATTTCCATAGGTACATACACCTAGTCCTACTACTCCTAGGTCTAGGTCCGAAACACTGGGCAAATGTACTTATTTACCGGTACTCAATTATTTTCATACATATATAAGTTTGTGATATTATTGTATTATACATATTCTGATATACCGGTACATGTATACACATAGTCTACCTTAATTAAGTTTCAAGAGTTAAAATGGGAATGGCTATGTTGCTAAAAATTGAGAAACAGAATATGGTTTTAAGGGCTGCCTGATCTGCAACAAGGAGGAAAGGGAATAACTTGCCCAATTTCATTAAATATGTTGGTTAATTTTAGAATGCTTTGACATTTCTCTCTCTCTCCCTCTCTCTCCCCCCTCTCTCTCTCTCTCTCTCTCTCTCTCTCTCTCTCTCTCTTTCTTTCTGCATTTATAGATATCGGTGAAATTTCTACTAGACTCCTAGACCACAGAGCAGTCTTGCAAGGAGAAATTAAATATTTCATCAAAGAATTTGAAGTAAGTTCTTGTAAAAATTCAGTGTGTTTCTGCATGAAGGAAACCAATCTTTTTTGTTGTTGTAAGAAATATGAACATGTCCTGATGGATTTGTATTATCCATTAAAAATGATCCACAAAGAAAAATACCTGTCTGAAAATTCAACCTTTTTTTGGGCAGGTCCAAGCTATTTTTATTGTGACGTACGGGACATTCAGAGACTTTAAACAAGAAATAACAACAGATGAAATTATTTATATGGCTATCTTTTGGTATGAGTCTGTGGCTATTATGGACTAGTTAATTTGTGGTCAGAGCTAAAACTTTCCACAAATGAACTAGCCCATAATAGCCACAGACTCATACCAAAAGATAGCCATATAAATAATTTCATCTGTTGTTATTTCTTGTTTAAAGTCTCTGAATGTCCCGTACGTCACAATAAAAATAGCTTGGACCTGCCCTTTTATAAAATGTCCATATTTGAAAGCAAATATATATTCAACAATCTGTATTTTTCCTTGATTGGAAATTTAAACATCTGATGACCTTTACCTTAAAAAACTTGTTGGAAAACTTTCAGTTGCCTTGTCAGTAAGTTTGGTCTTCCAGGCCCCCGATTCAAAATGGTCTAAAGAGGACCGTTATACGAAGAGAAGCTTCAAACTAACGTTTTAACATACCGGTAATGAACTGAACACAACTAATATTCAACCACTTCATCCCTTCTTTCCTAATTTATTCTTTAAAATAACAAGCTCCATAACAATACAGAAAATAACTATAAAATGTAACTGACAATACTAATTTCATGAACACAACGCCACAGGCTATTGTCGATCCAACAGAGCAAAAATACGACGAAGGAAAACGCCATAAAATCCAGCAACAGCATCAATATAGAATAGGCCATTTTCGTAATGTAAGCAAATTTAATGCATACATCTTTGTGAAGTGCTTCAATACAAATTATTTCATTCACCTGTTAAGAATAATTATATTTCAATAGTCAGAATGCAAGCTGCATATATTATGCATTGTTAGGTAGGGCAAGCCAAAATGTTTGTCCTACCTAACAACAAACACTGTATGCAATTCACATTCTTTGTAAAATTATTTGTAACAGCTCAATGAAATCATTTGTATCTAGGCACTTCATAAAGACATATGCATTAGATTTGGTTACATTACGGAAACAGCCTATTCAGTTCTCAAGTAAAAAAAAATATGACCTAATTCTGTCCTCTTACAGACAAAGCGGAATGATCGAGAATGCAAGAGACTGGAAGCTGACCAGCAGAAGTTAAAAGATGTGAATGAAACTGTTGCCCCAGAGTGCTTGGAGATAATGAAGGAACACATTCCAAACTTCCTCGACCAATGTAAGTCACCATTGACACCAAAACCCACATTAAATATGAACATTGCAATATTTGTGTATGTTTTCAGAATAGACCTTATGCTTAAGTTGGCGAACAAGTTAACTCTTAATAGACCGTTTTCATAATGTAATCAAATTTAATGTATAAATCTTTGTTAAAGATACTATGTCCCTTTTGCAGCCAACATCAAATTCTGTAGAACTTTGCAGGAATTATGAATATGTCATGTATGTCCTATCTGTGAAATTTAAACGTTAGCAGTGTCCTATTGTTCAAATTATGCAAGGAAACTCGTTTACTTTCTAGACTTCCCTGTCAGACACTGCCGAGTGACTGACATCTTTTTTTCTTTGGTAATAACATACATAAAATGAGCTGTAAATGAGCATTTGTCTACATCAATAACCCACTACTTGTAATGGCCAAAATATAACTGATTGAATCTTTGTGCAGCACCAAACGTACGACCATTCGGTACAAGGGTCTGAAAATCAGACTATTACTTAGGTGATACCAATCCCTTGTGTGGATTCGACAACTAATGGTCGTTATTTTCCCACAAAAATCCATTTTCAAACCCTTTCGTTTTGATGGAAGTTCTAAATAAGTTTTGTCTTTCAAATGCTGTTGGAATTTAACCTTTCATTTATTGGACCTGCAAATGGGACATAGTACCTTTAAGTGCCATGTTACAAATTAATTCATTCACCTGTTACTAATAATTGTATTTCAATAGTCAGAATGTGAATTGCATACATTAATTGTTGCTAGACAGGACAACATGGCTTGTCCTACCTAACAACACGGAATGTATGCAATTCCCATTCTGACTATTGAAATACAACTATTCTTAACAGTTGAATTTCTTTCATTGCTGTAAGAAGATAATCTGACAATAACCTTTTTTCCTTCAAATTATAGTGATCAATTTTAATTTTCAACCTCTTTATTCTTTGATTCATTTTGCAGTGGAGGCAGCAAACAAAATATGTTCTAATCTGCAGAGCAAAGAAGAAAAGCATATGGAGGTGAGTTGATTCTTACACTAAAAAGAAAAGGCAAGTGTAAAGAGTTAATTAAAAGGAAAATTAACCTGGATTAAGTAATGGGATGAAATGATAATTTAACATGATGATGACAGATTTTTGTTATTTTAGTTAAAGGGTACCAATTACCTAATAAACACTTATTTGTGCACAGCTAGGATTTTTGAAAACAACTATGAAAAAAAAAATCACCTAGCATTCTTTTACATGATTCATCGTTTAAGAGTGTAAAGAAAATAAAAGATGATATAAAATTCAAGTCAGATTTGGATTCCGTGCGTGCCCTATCCTACGCAAGTATGTACAGGTGTGTCAAGTAGTCTACTCACTGGTCATTTTTCTGGTTATCGAATTTGTATTTAAACTTGCAGTACATCTTCATAGAAGTAATATTTAAAGTTCATACTTTTAGCTTGTAATATCCACTAATATGTCTTCATAGAGGTAATCATTTATTTAAAGCTCATACTTGAAATATAGCATAGCCACCTGAGATCCATATCATACAGAGCAACATATATTTTGGTGATTGGCAACCTAAGAAATTGTGATGTTTGGTTTCAGTTGAAGAGGTGAACACATAGCCCTCTATTATAACAAACTAAATCAAGACATTCAAACTGGGTTTCAACCTGACCAATATTGGGTAATTTTCATAAATTTTGGTAATGGGCAATTTCACTCAAACATATTGTTAGCCGATGGATTTTAAAATTAGGGACTTCAGCACTATTAAGTTGTACGCTCTTTCCTCAAACCAGAGCTCCACGCTAACTTTTTTTCGAAGGTGTCCCGGTCTGGATTGAACTTTTTAGAGTCTACATACATGAGCCGTAAATCAAAATCTTGGGGGCCCGGACTTTATCGCTGGGCGCCCGTGTTTCCCTGGCACCTGTTATTGATGAGTCCTATTTACACATACTCGTTGCACCCCAAAAACTCTGTATATTTCAATTAATAATATGAAAAATGATTTTACTTCATTTGTTTTTCTCTCAATGTGGATCATCTTCCTCTTGTCAGATCAAAACCGTTGATGAGCAACGTAAGAAGAGAGAGGAGAACTGGTCCTTCTTCCTCGAGGAGTTATCCAAGGAGAGAGACAGAGAAGATGTGCAACACGCCAATGAGATAAAGGAGATCGATGACCACTTTGCAAAACTGGAGGAAACGCTGGTCACATCCGCTCCGTGAGACACATCTGTGGAAAAACAAAAATAGAATCTATGTACTAGCTCAGAGAAGTATTTCCTGGGGGGTGTTTCACAAAGATCCTAAGTTGAACTTAACTCTAAGTTGGACTTTAACATTATGGAGAGCCATTTGTTATAAAATAAAATATATTCAAAAGCGAAAATTTAAGTATTTTAGACTTTTTATAAATGCCACATCAAGAACATGAAATCTCCTTGATAATAGAAAATGATTTGAATCAAAATTTTATGCCTTTTAAAAAAACATTTACAAAATATTTTCATAGATGCTAACGGCTTTCCATAATTGTTAAGTCCAACTTAGAGATAAGTTCAACTTAGGATCTTTGTGAAACACCCCCCTGGAGTGTCAGTGACACTGTATGCAAGGTTCCATGCTTACTTTTTTCGTACGGAAACCGGCATGAAATTTTAAGGTTCTGTATGAATGACTTCCTGTTGAAATATTGAAATTGTAGGGGACTAGTATTGCTTAAAGGTCTTGAATGAGATTGTAGGATCCGTAAGCATGCCCCCATGTTAAAATTTTGAAATTACAGATGTGTGGAGATAGAATATTGGGGCCACGTGTCCCAAAGACCTGGTAACGTGGAGCCCTGTTGTATCGTAGTACAAAGGGAAGGCAGTTGATGGAGAGATGACGGAATGTGTTTAAAATGATACCACAATCAATCTTATGATGTGATCAAGGAAAGGAATGTATATCAAAACACAAATGGAAATATCAGGTGCTTGGTACTGAAACCAGGATATGTTGTGCTTCCAATCAATTCATTTTTGTGGACTGAGAAAATTATAAAAAAACTGTCTACCGGTATACACATTGAGTGAAAATAAACCCTCCAAAAAAATTTTGGAAACTCAAGTTGGATCAATTAAAGCTCTCTTATCGTGGCACAATCATCACTTTGATTATTATCATTAGAAAGTGTGTTTATTTCTCTTTAAAATTATACCATATTTGTTATGGTTTTGCAGCCATGGAGGGAGCAGTACATGAGAATAAGGGGCAGGGTCAAAAGTGAAAAGTTGGAAAATGAACTGGTAAGCACTCTTCTTTCTTTGACATAAGAGAGTTTGATTTTTGGAAATGACAGATGGGCTATAGTTCCCAACTGGTCATCCATTAATGCAAAATTCTAAAGAATCTGAAATTGAAATTCATGCACTATGGTGACATGTCAGGCAAGATTCACTACTGTTTGGTCACCAACTTTCTGAAGCATCATGCCTAGGTTAACAACTGTTGAAAAGCCTGGGCAATAGGGCAATTTGAATGCACAGTCGAACCAGAGCAGTGCATTTTGCATCATTTCACTTTCTAATTATACTAAGCATAGCAATGTTTATGACATGACAAGAGAAATATAATCGATCATACTTGAGTTTCCAAACTTTTTTTAGGGGTTTAGATATTAATGAATGAAGTTTATAACTATATATGGATACTTGTTTTTCATCAATGATGTGATTTTGGAGAATCACAGATTTATGTATTTATATCTTTAATGTACAAATGCTAATGGAAGACATTTCTAATTAAGTTTTGTATACTAAAATGATTTCCCTAGCTATGTACTTTATTCATTACAGAAATCAATTTAGCATAGCTTTGATTGTACTTTTCTTTAATGTAGATAAAGTCCACTGTGACTGGGCAGCATGATATTGTTTGCTTTCACCAAACCATATTATTATGATAACATTTCTGTGTATTAAGTTCAAATTCTGCTTTTACAATTTGCCTCTAGAGTTGAGGATTATCTTCTGAACATGAAATCCAATGAAATGTAATAAATCTTCTGTATTTATTTATGCCTGTTATCCTAGTTAAGCTCCAGTCTGTTGCAATCTCTTAAAAGTTATCAATATTTACCATAGTAGACAAGGGTTTTCGTAAATGTCAATATGACCCAATAGGTGTCTACTCAACGCCAGAGAGAATGGTTTCATTTGTATTTGTAACTTTGAGCATGAAAAGTTCCATAACGTTTGTAGAATTATACAGAAGCAATATTGTGAGCATTGACTCTGTTATTTTGTGGGACTAACTACATTTTTGTACCATGCAGTGCAAAAATCTTGCTATGCCTTGTCAACAGTGCTGACACTTGTTAATTGTTCATGTAAAATCAGTAGTATGAAAATGCCAAAAACTCTTAACAAGAGAAACAGTTTATGTACAAAATACAGAACTATTATTTATTTCAATTTGTGTGAATTAAAAAAAAGAAAAAAGAAGAATGTTATCATTGTTATGAATTGTATACATACTTCAGTGCTTCAGCATGCAAAGTCCGAAGTCTGTTAATTTTGTTTTCTCCATTGGCCTGTTCAGTTGTTATTCAAAGGTGCAATAAAATCATCATTTATTTTAATTAGTTTGGTTTTTTTTTCACACAAAAATAAATCTGTTATGAAGAAATTTTGTGCGGGCGTGTGTGTGTGTGTGTGTGTGTGTGTGTGTGTGTGTAAGAGAGAGAAAGAGAGACAAGAGGGGTGGGAAAGATAGATAGATCGAGAGAGAGGGAGAATGGGAGGTGCTGGGAAAGGAAAAGAGCGAGAGAAGGAAACAGAGAGATAGAGAGAGGAGTGGGAAATATATAGATAAGGGAGCAGTTCAGAAACGGAGAGCTTGAGAGAAGTAAAGTGAGAGAGAGGGAAAGTGACCGTGATCATTTACGGGAGACGTAGAGCAGATGACAGTAATGGCAAAAAGAATGAAAGTATTAAAGCCCCACTGCACTACTTGTAGCTACTTGCTCCCTCTATAAATTAGAAAACAATGCCTAAGCGGTGCCCGTTAGTCCCCATGATCCTCTTTTTCTTATGTTAATTGAGAGCTGAATTGATGAGATAACCACCTGTCAATGACCACGCTGGGAGGTCTAATCCCTCCTGGCCAAACTAGTGCAGACAGGCTTTAAAGGAAGATTACCCCTCAAAGATAATCCCTCCCTTTCTCAGTGGAACTATTCAGGTCCATGCTGTCAAGCTTTTCTTTACTGCCGAATATCGCATGAGTAATGGGCCATTCTCTAGACAGAGATTGATTGGATCTATGTCCCACACTTTCCTCTGTGAATTATTGAGTATGCTCGAGGGGGAGAATATTAAAGTAATCATATGCAGTATCAAATATGGAGCGTATTGTGGGCGGGAATTTATAATTACCAGAGTTTTCAAGTTTAAGATGAATTTCAGAATGAACACACTTATCTATACTGCGCATGTTCTGTAGAAATGACACCTAAAAGCTTGTAGATATTGCATCGTGATGTTGTGGACTTACACATAATTATACACACACGTACCCACACACACACACACACTCTCTCTCTCTCACTCTCCCTCTCTCTCTCTACCTCTCTCCCTCTCTTTACCTTTCCCTCTCTCTCTTTCTCTCATTCTTTCTCCTTTCCTCACAGCACCCCTTGTCTCTCATTCTTTTTTATACAATTATTATTTTTTAATAAATTTCCATTTAATTTACAAGTAAATTCACTTCAATTACAATTAAATATTTTCGAGTAAAATTGGCAAAATGAGAACAAATTAAATACAACAAATTGATAATAGTGGTTTACCTTGCAAAGCCCCTCAACCCCCCTCCCTGCCCTGAAGTATGTGCAGGCCCAGTCATAATGGCAATGTTAAAGAAGTTCGCATAAAGTAGGGTTGGATCCGGGATTCCCCTAATCCGCCACTGCTTTTAATGTTCTTATATAATTATGGTCAATGCAAATCAATGGAAATTCGTCTTATATGTTCATGTTATACATGTAGTATATTATTGACATTGCATAGGAGCATTCATCCAAAAGAAACAAACCAAAATAGCATATTCAACTGAAAAAAGACATAGTATATAATATATGGCCGTATTTAGAAATGATATTAAAATGATATTTCAGGTAGTACATCACTAAAATAAAATCATCATTTTCTGATTTATCAGATCTTATTTGTTACAAAAGTTGAAAAGAAATTATTTCCCCTCATTAAAGTTAAACCCCTTTTTTATTGCTTAATACTTTGTGTCTGTCTGTGTTAATTTTGTTATACACATTATCAATATACTAGGTTGTAAAGCTGTTTCATATTTTTACCATAAATTGCGTACTAAATTATAATTATTGTTATAGTTATTATTATTAACACGATTATAATTATTATTATTAAAACGATCATAATTATTATTATTAACACGATCATAATTATTATTATTAACACGATCATAATTATTATTATTACTATAATTCAATTTTGAAATGATTTGACAACTATATGTGTTTTTTTAAAGGTATAATTATATTATTCAATAGATTTATATTATGATATGTTATATATGTATTTTGACATTCGTTAATAATATATAAGTACCTAGTTTATATAAGCTTATATATTACTTTTTATAATGTTGAAAAATGGAGAAATAAAATCAAACAAACATACAAACAATTATCATCATCTTCACGATTATCATCGTCATCACCATCATCACCATTATTACTATTTTTATTAAATTACCATTATTATCATTACTATCATTATTATTATCATTGTTATTATTATTATTATTATTGTTAGGTGCTAAAATTTTCCATTGTCTCGGACAACTGCCATTGCCATATAGCAGTTGATGAGGACGCGAATAGTTAGAGAGAAACGGCACAGAAATTCGATGACTGGTTGACCTGTCCGGGCGGACACAACATGGATGACACGACAGAGAAAGTATATTCTGATCATCCGAGCCGCTTGGTTCAGGTAAGGTTGAGTGCCTACGTAGAAGAATCCAAGCACGATGAAGCAGACGCTATTTACCAGTTCTTCCACATCAATTCTGTTCTTGTTGGATGGTTGTTGTTGTTTGTTTTTGTGTGTGGGGGGTGTACAGCATGGGAAAGATTTGGAGAAGAGAGGGAGAAAAGGAATTAGAAAAGTTTGAATATTGTGCTTGCCTTCAGAATGTTCAAAGCCGCATGCAACGTATAAAGTGGAGTTGGTGTTTGCTCCCACCATACAAAAACACTATTTACATAGGTAGATAAAAGAATATATGAAAAAATGAAAAAAAAAATGTACATAAAGATACATTAACATGTAAGAACATGCTTTAAGTAAATGTTTACAAACGATAAAAATAAAGAAAATACATTTATTACATTGTTCTTATCGATGATTCTTTGAATCGTATCGTGAGTAAAACAAAATGTGATTTTGTATTTTGAACTCATCATAATCAGCACTTAGCATAATTAATTCAATTGCCAGTTGCCAAAGTCTAATTGCGTTGCAAGGGTGTGCACATTTCCTTTGTAGGTCTACACCCCCTTTTCTCAGTTATATCTGCCATGGCCTGTTGGCTTGCACGAGAAAGATCTGCATAATTAGAAATGATACATTGGCGAAGTGACTGTGACAATGGACCAGAAGGGATCCAGAGGTATATGTAGGCTATATCCAGGCATATCCAGAGGGGGTATGGCCGTATAGGGTACCTCATACCCTTTGCTTGCGAGATGTTTAGGTGTAAATCAACACCATAAAATTCTAATAACCCCTTCTTTTTTAATATTTCTATTTGCTTGTCAGAATTGGTGGTATTGGACCCCACCCCTTTTTTTTACGAAACATTGGATCCGCCCCTGCCAGATATTTTTTTTCAAATACTGGCACTCCAAACGAACAAAATCTTTAGTCAACCTTTTCAACATTTAAAAGGCATCTCAATATTTCAAACCTTAATTCCTCGCTGATAATGGCCATAAGGTTTTAATTTTGGCACGCCGGGACCATGTTCATCAAAAGTTTTCAATAATATTCAGGAAAAAAAGATGTTCCATGATGTCTCAAAGTAAGATTACGTTAAAATCATCGCAACTCTATCAAATGAAAACTTATCGAAGAAACAGGCAGTCTACTTATATGCCCTTATCAATTATCAACAAGATCATTTTCTTTCAAATGTTGGCAAGGCATACATCCACAATTGCCACTCTCCACCCAGGGGTTTAAAGGGCACCTGGCAATAGACTGGTATATTCAAATGTATGGATGTTTCTTTCCTGGGGACCTAGTGACGAGTTATTAATGAATCAACTATATACTTGGAATCCAGTCTGCACACATTATTTGTTGATATGTCGGGTAAGCCTAGGGCAAGCTTTTTATTTTGTCAAGAACAACCTTCGTTTCAAAAGTATGCATAAAATTTGACTATATCAGTAAACTGGTCTATTGCTGGGGTAACAATAATTGCAGGAAGAACAGCATTGCTGCTGATGAGGCTTCTCTGGGTTAACAAATGATTACTATCTAAATTCTTACCTGTGATTTATATCTCGCATCGATCCAACGACGAAGGAAATGAAATTCAGTAGCGTCAATATGATCAGATTAGTGGAGTAAGTAGCGAATATTCCAAATACATCATTCTCAAAAGAATATACGGTAGTATTAGCCGTCATCTTTTTTTCTTTATGAATATCTTCTGCAATTTTATAGCTAGTGGTCAGTACGGTATAGAAAGGCAATAATGACAATTTTTACAAAGCTACAATGCTCAAGTACCAATATTTACATATAAATCGATTGTTTTTCGATTAGTTTTATCAAAGTTTTATTATTTTTAGAAAGGCATGTATCGACTTGAATAACATCTTATAATTACATTGTATTTAAAATGTACTATGTGACAGAGAGCAATGTTTCATTGCACTCTATCATGTTAGTAGACAAATAATATCGAATGATAGCAGTGACAGCATGTTCTCCGTTGATTATGATATCAGGGGTTACCATCGTAAATCTTGATTACTGTCAATTGATTCTTCGGCGGAAAGGGGCTACATGGGCGTCTATACGCAGAAGTCCATGCTAAAGCAGACCATTATGATTGGAGGTGATTTAGTGCCTCGTGCAAAAGATAAGGGGTAGGGGGGAAACACAACATATGGACGTTACCATGGTTACAGCGAAAACAACAAAATGAAAACGCTGAACTAAAGTCATGTATTGCTTAGCTACGGAGGCACGGATGAAACATTTACCCGCGGGCTACATAATGCCCCCCCCCCAAAAAAAAAAAGGAGGGGGAGAAAGAAAATTGGGGCAAAAGATAAAAAGAAAGAAAAGAAAATGGAAAGGGAGAAATGAAGATGAAATGAAGATGATAAATGATGACCCCCACCATCAACTTGACTCCCGAAAGCGTTGATAGGCCTATCCTTTGTTAATTCACTTTGATGGGGTTTGCCCATTTATATGTTTTTGAGGTTTAAGTTTTTAAATTCAAATGCATCTTTTATATTATTTTTTTATTTTCAACGGTAAATAATCATATTATATCTGTTCTGAAATTTATTGTTAGCAACATTACTTTTTGCTTTAATACAATTTGTCTTTGTTTTGTCCGGGTGTTGTCATTATAGGCTTTCATTCTGTTCTGTTTTGTTTTAGGTAATAGCGATAAACACGATAGCAGCTAGTTACTTTCGAAAAATCAACCTAACGCAATTTCTCGATAGCCTTTTGTGTCGCATATTGAAATTTGCGAACATGTTAATGGCGTACATCGAAACATGAGTTCTATTCAATCTATTGGACATACAATAAGGTATTGAAATTGCCCTTGAGTTGATTTTTCAAACATAGTTGCGATCGTGTTGGTATCACTTGTGTTAAATGTGACATAATAGTTTTATTTTTATATATTTGCCTTTGTTTCTAGTTAGCATAGGCCCTATAGTCTCTACGTTCCGTCTTGTTTCGTTTTTTTTTAAATAATAATTCTATTGTGTCATGATTCGATTTCAATACCTTATTTGAATTTAAATTCGAATTTAAATTTGCACCTGGTAAGATCAGTGCTTGCCACGTACCCACCCCCACGAGTTCCCAGCATAATACCAATGTCCTCTCAATGGCTGGGCCCACATTATATCAATGATAGTTTTATATCGAAGTAAAGAAGGGAGGCACAACAGAAATGATGAGGAAGATGGGGGTAAAACGAAATTCAAGAAAATCTAAATAAGGAAAAGAAGATGAGTAGGCGCGATAGCTCAGTTGGTAGAGCTAGTGGTCTCGTAATCAGGTGCCCGGGTTCGAAACCAAGTCGATGCGCTAGTGCCCTTTGGTAAGGCATTAATCCTCACTACCAGGTCCCTCGGAGAGGACCTAAAGCCGTCGTCCGTCTGGTTGCTTATACTTACAAGCATTTATGCTTTCTTAGCAGTCAGGTAAAACATGGTAAAAAATTAAATTAAATATATTTTGCCCATGACATATTTCGAGTACATGTATTATGCACTAGCTGTCATCAGTACAGAGGATAATTTAGGCCTATATACATAATATTAGAAAATGTAAAGTTGGGAATGTTGGTTTGTTGTTTTTCTTGCTGTTGTGTGATTTTCAGAGATTTTTAAGCCTTTTCCTCACTCTATAGATATGACTGGCGCCACATAACACCTGTCGTCATGCGGACCCCATTTTGCTGGCCGCTGCCTGAAGTGGCGCTTTACAATTATACCCAAAATGAAACCTCAAAGCTCTCTCACAACGGTGGAACGGTATTAATTCACGTTCAGCGATCACAACGAGACTGCGGAGTCAACTGTAAACTTCTTGGAATATTCTAGTTAAATTAAAAACAATCCTGTCTACAATCATTGTATGTAGATAATACGGAAAAAACAAATACATAGAGAGCGAGATAGAACTTAGACGGCCGTGTCATCGAAATACACAATCAGCAGGAATTAAATGCACTTATTTTTTACTACGTTGCGTTGATTCCGTTAACAAGTGAACGATGCAGCTACCTTCTTCAAGAACTCGAGTGCTGCGGCCGTGATTTTGGAGAAAGCCCCCGCTGCCAAGTATGTACGGACAGATTTGATAGGGAGTACATTTTATGAAAACAACTAGATGGGAAAGTGAAGTTTTTGGAAGAAAGTTGAAATCGGATGGTGAGAGTAGCGATGAATTTATCCGGTTCTGATAACAGTTTAGATTCCTCGGCAGTCCTGATGGATCTTTCGCGAAACTCTGGGGAACAGAATCGGCTTTGATGCGAGGATTAAAAGACGGTAAGTTTACAAGAAAGGTCGAAAGTTTACATTGGTTACGGGTATACTGTGTACATCCCTATTCATTATCATGATGCCAATACACGTACCGATATATTTTTGTACTATAGCCTAGGTGTAATACTGTAGTGTATAGGCTGTGCCCAGTGCAGTACTCTGCGCAATATACATGACAATTTGAAATCGATGCAAGTTTTTCTATTTTATCAATGCATCTTGTCATTTCATTTGTATTGTTTTGTCTTTTGTGAAGAGTTTATTAATATTAGATTGTACCAATCAGATGAAACCATTTTTTTTATAAATGCAAATATATACTTCTGTTGAGCAATGTTATTTGAGCTGTAATGTTAATTGTTATCAGTACTGTTTTCAAACATCACAATCACCACCGTTTTAATTATTTTATATTGTTGTTTTATTATTATTATTTATGGTCAACTTTTCATCATTAATTATTATTATCAATAAACAGAATAGGTATCGGGCTACTAACAGCTGGTTTGTCATTCACTGCTTCATTAATAGGTTCATTACCATTATTGTTTTAATATTTCCTGATGAAATGCTAAGCCTTATTGCATTTTGCAAAACGTCATCCTTTATGGAAGATTTCTAAAGGAAGGAAATGAAATGTTTATGCTAATATATAGGACTATACAAGCTGTGGTAAAAAAAGAAAATATGCAATTACGAATTTAAGATCTACAGATTATTATTAAATAGTTTTGAAATACATTTGTTGTCAATTTACACAATTTCAGCAAAATTCAGGGGAAAAGTCCCATAATTATGTTGTCAAGTTGACATGATAAAAGTAGAATCAGGGAAAATATACACAGGGCTCAGGGCAAATTCACCCACAAAATGCCAAAAGACCCCCGAAAGTCATAAAAGAGCCCCCATTCAATCATTTATCATCTTCTTTTAATCTTCATTTCCCCCATTATGTAGCCCACGGGTACATATTTCATCCGTGTCTCTGTAGCTAAGCAATACATGACTTTAGCAAGCTTGAAAAGAAAAGTAGCCCCGAAATTTTTAAAATATTTTTTTCCCTGAGTAGAATTGAAGTGAGAGATGCAGATCAGTGATAGTTTAAAGGGCAATCCATAGTATCCAATCTTTGTAATGACTTCATTTGTTTTATGAAAGCAGAAAGATATTAAGCGAAACAGAATGACAAAAGTTTAAACAAATCAGAACAATAATAAGAACGTAATGAATGTTTGAAGTTTGAAATCACTACATGTACATCTGTTCAAATCTCAAATTTGCAATTATATCAGTTGATTGTGACATGGTCACAGTCTTACAGACAATGCTCCCACTTGTTATGTACCGGTACACAAATATCATTATTTTCTGTTTTCTCTTAATTTCCTTCTCCCTTGGGGCACTACTCAATTATCTCAAAATATACGTGTATTATGGATAACATATTATTATACAATGTAGGTCCTCTAAAAAGAATAGACCCTCCTCCTGAATCATACACTCATAGTACATTTTGACAAATTTGACATTTTTAGTAATTTTGTGTGTTTGAAAGAATGGGTGAGTTGTCTGCCAATACATCACGGTGACATCACCAATTCGACCAATTTCAAATTCCATTACATATATGATTGCAACAATAACAAATCATAAATCTCTTATTGTTTGTCAGATTTTGTTCAAACTTTCACCAATCTGCTTCTCTAATTTTGCTGTTTTCTATCAGAGGAATTTGCTATTAAGGTTGGATTTTTCTTTAAGGAGAATCTAATATACATGTATATATATATGCCCAATTGCCCATCACCTATGGTAATTGGGTGATCCTTACATTAAGCCTATATATAGGGTTTTAGAATAATTCAATAGTCATCAGGTCAAAGGATAAAAAAAAGTAATTTTAGAACTTGTCATCAATCAAACACAAAGTGACAAGTTGCCAACTTTGGTTTCCTTACGAGCAACTCTGTGCAATATGTACAGTACTTGAGAATGATGAAAAATATCCCTTTGCTTGTATTTATTTTTTGATGAAAGACTAGATCTTTTTCACAGGGATAGGAAAAAATGATGTGTCCAGTCCAATGATATCTAGGGGATAAACATGAAGTGTGATGAAATAATTCATTTTAAAAAGTGGACAGTCTTTTAGTATGTAATGAAGAGCTGCTCACAAGGATGATCGTTGAATAACCAATATGTGTTTTCCATGAAGAGTATTTTGTAGGATCACCACCTACCTAGTATACATGTACCAAATCCCAAGTAATGTTCAAAATTAAAACTTCTTCGTCGTTATTTGATTGAGATTTCCATTATTTTCTCAAACTTTCTTTGATATGTTTCTCTCTTTTTTATGTTTTGAATATAAACAGTTTATTTGTCGGTGTGAACTTCCCATTTAAATTTCAGAAGATTGAGCTGCATTCATCACGAGCATTTTGTACTACTTTCCTTGACAGACATGGGCCTTGTGTTATAATGATAACTGTCTGATATAAAATACTGTAACACGTTACCAATACTCATTGAGTATCATTTCTATTGATATTAAGTCTGATTCAAGCTATAGTAAATAATGTTATTAACTGAATACCATCATCAGGTTTACTGAATTGTTTTATATTGTTGGTAAAGTATGGGCTAAAATACATTAGGCCTGATAAAAAGTTTTGCGAAATAGGGTTCTGGTCTGAACAAGCAATGTACTTCTTGACCTTGCTTTATGTATAAATAGTGGTACAAAGAGATTAAAAACCAAATTTAATGACCAGAATTACATGTGGGATGTGGATGGATGGCCATACTACAATACATTTCAAACTTTCTTGTCTATTTTGCTCCTGGGGCTTTTACAAAGCTGTTAGGGTTACTGTTGTGGAATAATCTGTACAGTAGTTTTTGTAGGAGTCTAGTTTTTGTAGATTGTACATGTATATGTCGTTCACTCTTTGGTGTCTCTCCTTCCTCATTTTTTTATATACATGTACATCACTACATGTATATCTCGTACAAGATTAAATACTTTTGATTTTGATTTGGACAGTCATCTTCTTTCCTTATTTCTCTTCTAGCTTCTTTTTACATTCATTAATCTATTCACCTCCATATACATTGATTAAAATCCACCATCTTTTTTCAGAGTGGTAAACAGTACTGTAGTAGTAGTAGTAGTATAAGTAGTTAACAGTAGACAAACAAATTACCCAAGTAGATTAATTTGCTGACTTGATGGCTGCCTTAAAGCTATTAAAAACATATTTGATGTAAAGCCCATTTACACATCCCAAACACCATTTGAAAAATCGTCGATTTTATTGACTACCATTTACACTACTGGAAAAACTCATTAAAAAAACCGTCACAGTTTGCTCATACTGCTTTGGGGTGAGTAGTGCGCATACGCCACTCATTAGTGCCTTGCACGCGTTAGCACGGAAGCGAGGAGGGTCACATGATCAAAAATCGGTGTCTTACCAAAGTTTGCATTTACACTGAAAAGATCGATATCTTACCAAAGTTTGCATTTACACTGCAAAAATCGGTGAAACGTTTAAACAAAAACACACTCCAGAGATGGATTTTTCGATTTCGATTTTGTTGTTGTTGTGTTTGGCGCAAGTTGCTATGCAACTACGGCTGAAACACCGGAATGTGAGTAAAATGGTCGATTTTTGGTTGCAGTGTTAATGTAGCTTTATTCATAAGCTGTCAATTTGAACACTTTGCTCCAGATTGCTATTATGACTCAAATCAGTCTTTGAAATTCTACATTCCTTCTCTGGCATCTTAATATACCGGTACATTTATGTCTGTCTTATTTTTTCCTGCTCTAGCCTAAGACCTCCTTACTCTTCCCAATTTCTGTCTTTATTTTACCTCATCTTTTCCATAAATGTTTCCACATCCATCGCCTACAATTGTTCTGTAGTACAGTAGCTCTATCTAAATTATCTCCCAAACATCCTTTATATGTCTATCACTTTAGGATGTTGAAGGACACCATACATCTTTCGCTTTTATTCTGCAAGGTCACAAGGCATGCACCTACTTCTTATTGTTACCCATTCGAGATGAAGCATCTAGTAGCCTGTTCAGTGTTCAGACTACAGCAAATTTATTTGAAACTCATATAGAGAATCGTCAAACATCGTGTTAAGAATCATCATATAACGAAAGGAGCGTTCAGACTGGACAAGAACAATGTATAAAGAAACTAGTTTTGAAGAGTTCGGTTGACATGACAGCTGGCCACTTTGGCCAGTCATTAGTGTGTGCTCACGATAAGCCCCATCCAGTTATACGATTTTCGTATACATTTGTTCAGACAAGAGCGGGCCCCTGATTCTTTATTACGCTTTGTTTGAAACGCTGCTCAAACTTGCAGTACGTTATACAACGTTCAGACTAGAAAAATGTAATTACTTCTTGTATACGTATAGCTATACGATGAATTTCCACAGTCAGAAAGCAGGGTGGGTCTTCTGTCACCGGGACTATACATTCTAATTATGACATGATAATAGATCTCCAAGGCAGAAATGGGGCAAAAGAGAAACATAAGTTACTATGAGAGAGAGAGAAGAAAGAGGGTTACATCAAAGTGAGGAGACATTATTGGGAACGCCAAAATAACCTGGAGATGCACAATAAAAACATTGAAAGCTCGGAGGAGCTGGAAGGGAAAAGGGAGAAGATTTCTTTAGTGTTCACAAATTTATCCCTTGGCAAGGAGAGATGTTTTTGTATACCTCTCTGTCGCTTCTTTTTCTACACCTACGTTCTATTCAGTGATGTATTATTCTCTGTCCTACATCTATCTCAGAAGACTGATGATTGAATGGATCAACTAAGCCTGGAGAAAAGAAAAAGATTTGGCTTAGTTCGGTCAAAGGACCTTAGAGGGGAGAATTAAATCCATGCCGTGACTGCCTTCTGTGTGATTTTTACAGCAGGATTAGCCATTCAGGGTAGACAAATAAAAAGGGCAAAAATAGAATAGGTTAGAGGAAGAATGAAGAATGCATTTGATATATATGCAAGATCCTTTAGTCTGTGGTGAGCTCCAAGTCTTAGCCTGGACCTACAAAGTATGCTACGTGTAACAGTAATACGTTGTGATAAATATATTATTGCAAACAGAAACAGAGTTTATACTTCTAATCTTGCACATGACACAAGGCTGTTCAATATGAGTTTACCAGGGGGTATTTAGGAAAAGATGGAAACATTTTGCTCAATGAATAGCTGGAGGGTAGAATTTAATCCTTCGTACATACAGTGTACAGTTGTAAGCAGGAACAAAAGAATAGTGTGAGCAAAATTGTTTCATGAAAGGTTGGATGTAAAATAGGAGAATGGTGATCTTTGAACATCTTTACAGGAATATGAAGGCCTTTATTTGATGAACAAGATAGGAAAGACGTTTGTGGATGCTTTTATCATTCCTGGAACATGGAAATCTCCTATCAGAACTCGCCTCCCCTCCCCGGCTATAAAAGTATGAAATTGAATTCATGGAACTTCAAAATATGGAGGGGTTATTTATATGCAAATTCATGCACCACATAATTTTATGGAAACTCTTGGAAACTTAGGTGGCATCCCTGACCTTGATCTATTTTACTGCCCCTTCCTCTTTATTCTTTATCCCATCTCTTTCTTTCTTTCATTTGATCTCTCTTTCTCTCTCCCCCTCTCTCTTCCCTTCTATCATCTCCCTGCTCTCCCTCTCCTTTTCCCTATTCCCCTTCTCTCTCCCCTTCTCTCTCTCCCCCTTCTCTCTCTCCCCCTTCTCTCTTTGTTTTGTTTAAAAAAATGATTCAGGGACAACTCCCCCAACTCCTCGATTGATCCTGGCCTACAACTTCTGATAAAGGCTAAAACCCCGGTGACGTGTAGGCCTCCATTACTCTCTCTCTCTCTGTCTCTCTCTGTCTCTCTGTCTCTCTCTTTCTCTCTCTCTCTTTCTTTTTAACATTCAGTTTCCATTATGTCTCTCTACCTCCCTCCCTCCTTCCCTCCTTCCCTCCTTTCATTCCTTCTGTGTCAGTCACCCTATTTTAGGCTATTTATGATATAAGTTGTAAATTTTTCTAGCTAATCCCAGAACAAATTGACATGTTTATGAATCATGTTTGTGAAATTTCTGATGAAGAGCCTAAGAGGTGCAGTACTAGATTCAATTTTATACCACTCTCATATTTGGTTTGGTTCAGAATGAGGCCCAGTGAGTCTATTCAAAGGGTTAGTTAGTTAGGTTGGGCGCTCTGCCACATTTTCCCCCCAGTAGGGGGTGTTGGTCTGCCCTCCTTCTATAAAGGACCTTCTTGTTTGAGGTTAATAAAGTCAGAGTCTGTCTGCCAATACCATATTTTTTTCAGAAATGGGTAGAAAAATTGGCAATCTTTAGCAATGAATGCTGGCTCTGAGGAAAAATATATTTATCTCATTTCTGACCACTATTGTTGTACCGGGTAATATGTCTGATTAGTCCTGTCTTCATCAGCTCGAGTTTGCCAAATAGCCGGCTTTTTCTGATTCGGGAGATTAGCCCGATCACGAAATAGCGGGCTATTTGGCAGGTGAAGATGCAAATAGCCCGCTATTTGCTCGGGAAATCTTCCCAAGATATCTTGGGCTAGTTTGCAAAATAGCCCACTATTTGTCCGGTGCGTCTTCACTAGCCCGAAGACTCGCACTATGCGCGAACACTGAACAAATTTCTCGAGCTCGAGTTTCGAGCTGATGGAGACGCGATTTGTAACCGGGTTAATTTCCCGAATCAGAAATAGCGGGCTATTTGGCAAACTTGAGCTGATGAAGCCAGGCCTTCTATGTCATATGTGAGAGCTAATTTCACTATGGAAGAGTCCTTCATATCAGATTGACAGATTTATTATAGTTTTTGATGAACAGATACATGTTGATATATATATATATATATATAAGTCTCCCTATACTAGGGAGTCCCTAGATCATAGCTTTGAAGGTAATAATTAAAGGTAAAGACCAGTTTTGGAAACGCCCCCATTTCAAAAAATGAAATGGAAGCTCTTATTACCAATCATATGAAAGAATATGTTTTGACTAATACATGATGATACAAATTTTGCCGGGAAACTGCCTACTAATTGATATATTTGGTAAATTAGTATATCTATCTGGACCGGATAGATATCCCGATCGCGTATATAGTCCCATATACATCTTTCTGTGTACAGTGCTTGTAACTTTACCAAGACTGGGCCAAATTTCTTATCATTTTGATGATTCCAGAACCTTGCAGTACACATCAATACTTATATGCTAGATGATCAACCTTTTCTGATCGATTCCACAACGTTTCTTTCACAATGCAATCGCATGACCAGAACTGGTCTATATACCTTTAAAGCAAATAGGAGGTGGAAGACAATTTGTATTCCCTAAGTCCTGACATGATATATCCATGTATGTAGATCCATAACAATCAGTTTGGAAACTTGATTATGAAGTTGAAGTTAGATCAAATTCAATGATGTCATTAAAAAAAAAAAAAAAAAAATCAGTTTTTATTCAACAATACAAATATTAAGTTAATTCCTCTCACAGTCTACAATCTTGCATTATTGGTTACACATGCATGGTGATTATGGTGTACGTCTTATTCAGTTCAGAGTCAGAAGGACATCAAACTCTTTGTAAAATGCTATTAGTCCCTTCTAGCTCCCTTCTAGTCCAGACTCTAGCCTATTTAATTTTGATCTCCACCACACCAACGCTACCTCCCCTACTTGCTACCAGCCGATGATGGCGTGATCATTAAATTCGGACTCCCGGCGAAACTGGGCTGGTGAGCATAATTATGAGTTTGTTGATAACTCCATCTTCGGCAGCTTGAATCAAGTGTGTAGGGAATATAATAAAGGACCGGGCAGATTCTGGACTAGCTCTCTTCTGGATCTCATCACATGATATGTACTTTAATTTTAAATGCCACTTTCCAGAATTGCAATGATGTCTTGCCTTACTAAAAGAAAGTGATATCCATTGGCACTCTAATTTGGACTTGAGGCAATTGGGATGCAAATCAGTTCATGTGTTTCTGGGACACAGGGGGACAGGGCTGTTATTATTATTATTTTTTTTTTTTGGGGGAGCGGGGTGATACAATTTCCCCTGAATGAAACGGCACTGGGTTTTAGATTTGTAGATTTGTCACTGTTCAGATATATGTGGTGGTAAACCGCTGCATTTTATTTATACTCGCACAAGTGTAATGCGCCTCAAAACGCGACTTTCTTGTGGCGGTTATCATCATATCTGAACATGCTTTTGAACTGTTTTCTTTAAAATGATCTCTATAAACTCATTGTAATTTCCATATTACCCAGCTTTTATACTCAAATCAATGTAAATGTAAAGTATTTTGCCATTAATTTGTGCACCGTAGGGCTACAAGTTGCCCCGTTGTGGATCTGCATTGGCGAATGGCAGCATTTGTATGAATCAATTTGACATTGTACGAGTTATCACTTTGCAGCTGTTGGACCACCCTCGTCTGTAATCACTGTTGTGTCTGTCATTTATCATTCACTGACAGATGTTACTATGTTCACATTCATGATCCCCCATCCCCCACCCACACCCACACCCCTTAAGTCCACAGTGAACTTGACACTGCATCCTGCCCTAAAATTGCAGTTGATATTCCATGAAACTTCCTCAAGAAATCCAACATAAACCCTGATTATATTGACCAAAAACTGCAGTAAAATTACTCAGTATTACTGTTTTTATGGTAAATATTACAAAAGTAGAATTTATTATGAATAAAACAAATACTTGCCGAGACAACATTTATCAAAAGGCAAAGTCCTCTTACAGGATACCATCATGTACCATGTCAGTTTTCATAACAGAAGAAAATTGGATAAACAAATTAGTGAAAGTTTAAAGGGTTATCCATCTTTGATAGCAAACTATTCTATAAGAGATTTTTTTTTAAATCAGAGAAACATATTAGTGAAATATTGAATGAAATTGGACAAAAAATGAGAAAGATATGAAATTTTAAATGTTGCAATCACTATGGGTATGGGCTCTTCAAATTGACTGAATTGGTAATGTCTCTGTGATGTGGTGGAGGAAAGCTTTCCCATTTCAAAAGTGTTCCAACAAACAAAATGACTAAAATGTTCAATTTAAACAAAATGTTTGACTCGGATGGTCTATTCTTTTTAGAGGACCATAATATTATACTTTCCATAACATATTTCGAGTAGTGCCCCAAGGGTGAAGGCACTTGGGAGAAAAAGAGAAATTAATGATATTTTTGTATATGACAAACGGGAGAGTTATCACAACATCACAATCCACTGACAAATTTGTTAATTTGAAATTCACCTAGCTGTAGTGCTCTCATATTTCAAACATTCAAAACTTCCTTATTATTGGTCCAATTTATTTAAAACTTTTCTGTTTCTCTTACTTTTCCACTTCCATTCACATGAACTTATTACAAGGGTCGGATTGCCCTTCAAGAAAATGTCCAAAGTGGAAGGAAGTACACAAATGTAATGGATTTCTAAATTTACAATTGACCAAATATAAATTAGCTCTTCTGGGATTCTTCTTGTGAGCAACTCTCATTTGAATTGTACAGGAGATTTTGAAAAACAATCTGCCTCCTGGTTGTTGAAGAAGGAATGGATCTCCCGGTTATGAGACCACTGTTCTCCCACTGAGCCATTGCACTATAGTTCTCTATATATTTTCTTGTGTCACAGGTTCACTAGCTTAAATCACATTCCTGTGAAAACCTAAAATTTATAAACACCTCTCTCTTCTCTTTCATGACAGGTTCTCTAGCTGGTTTGTCTGATCTGGTCCATGACAAAGATGTCGCAGCTAAGGCAGTAGCCTTTGTCGTCAACAGCAGTCGAAGAGGGATAGTTCCTTTATGCGCTGATGTGGCTGCTGTTCTAAGAAACAAACTCAAGTAAGATTTGTTAACATATCCTCTGCACAGAGCCAGAGGAGCACTACACAAGATATATTAATGATTCTTCAATGAGAGGGGGCATAGGGGCATAGGCTGGGGGTAGGGGGCATAAGTTAAAAAAATATCTTTGACATCCAAAACAGATAATATTTTCAGGTGCCTTGATCTTGTAGGGGTAAGGGTCAATTGTACCCATATTGAATCTGCGCCTGTTACCCTTTATCTTTTAACTATTCTGGTCTCAAAAGAATGGCATACATGTGTAACTTTAACCTGTAATATCCAACTGTACATTTCCCACTAAGTAAAGCTTTATTAACTGTTACTTATCATGTTCTGAATCATTGAAATAGTGTAATGATATTCTAAGCTTTTGACAGCTTGGAAAAAGCTCTTCTTAGTTTGAATGTCTCCCAAATTGTTTTCATGAGCAAAGTCAGCCAAAGTGTAGAGATATTGGACAGAGCTTTTTAAAAATGTGCATCATATTACTGTAGTGCATGTTGGAGGATCTCTGCAATGTTGCGCTACTGAGATTGTGAGTCAGATGGGCATCTTCAGAATCTTTGTTTGTCAAGCCTCCTTCTCTACATTCCTGCATGGGCATTGAATTGAAATGAACCAACTAACAATGCCTGACCACCCTTAACGGGCTTGTAAGGGCACCCTATTCATTGTCCAACGTTTCTATGCTCGGTCAATTTTCACCCCCTCTCTAGAATTCAAGCGTAGCCAAGCTGCGCTGGAGATTGAATCCTCGGATTAACACCAGGCCTTCCGAATTGTTGGCAGACTTTGTATCATGTATGCACATTCCATTTGATTTGGGGGCTTGTGGGAGGAAAAGGGTTAATGTATAGCTTGACAAGGACAGGATACAATGAAATCTGGGGACTGGAGACATTGCTGAAACCCTCCCAACAAGGAACTACATGTCAATTCTTGATACTATTTCCATAAGAAAGCCTCGATCACATATTCCATGGTAAACGGCCATGGTAAACGGCCATGGTAAACAGCCATGGTAAACAGCCATGGTAAATAGCCATGGTAAACAGCCATGGTAAACCGCCATGATAAACGGCCATGGTAAACTGTCATGGTAAACCATCATGGTATATGTCCATGGTAAACGTCCATGGTAAACGGCCATGGTAAACGGCCATGGTAAAAGGCCATGGTAAGCAGCCATGGTCAACTGCCATGATAAATGGTCATGATACACTGCCATGTTTAATGGCCATGGTAAACTGCCATGATAAATGGCCATGGCCATGGTAAATCACCATGGTAAACGTCCATGGTAAAATTGTCTGGTCCAAATAAGTGTAGTGTGCTTCTGCATTTCTGCATCTCATAACATACAGATAAATGGTGCAATTTACCAGGTTGTATGTGAACACGACTTGACTCATCTAGTAGCAGAAGGATGGTCATGAATCAGCTATATTTTCCAAAGTCGGAGGCCCTTTTCCAAAACTGTCACAACAATGCTTGGACTTGGACTGGAAAAGGACTATCAAATCACTATATTATCAAATTGAATAAATGTATGCTTAATGAGCAATTACACTATCCTTTTTCTAAAAGAAAGTCCTCAGGCATTCCACATAGAAAATAAAAACTCAGGAAGAATTTTTTTTTGGTAAGAAAAAAAGTAAGTAAGATATATGTATGCCAGGAAGATCAGAAAAGAGAGATCAAAGAGGGTATTCAGAGATGGAGAAAGATTAAAGCTTTGATGAATAACACAGAAACTAGGGACACACAACCAAGAGGTATCTTGGAAACAGAGAGAGGGGGAAATTTATGCAGTTATGAAGAGAAATTTCTTAGCCTCTATGGGCTGTAGATGATGCAGACTATTAACTACAGTTATGACAAGAGTTTTATCATGTCCATTAAGAATAATATTCTTAAGTTTTTCAACTTAGAAAATGACTTTTGAGTTGTTGTATTGAACAAAAGTTGTAACTTCAACTTTATGGATTTAAAAAAAAAAATTGATTTTTTGAAAATGTAATTATGATAGTCTGCGCTTGAAGTGATCGACTGAAATTACTTTCTCAGTGAAGACAATTCTAGTACTAGTATGGGGACTGTCCCTGAAAGGACCAGGATAAAGGACCAAGACTATCACCCTTCCTACAAGAAACCTTTAGCATCAGCCAAAACGTAGACTTAAAGGCCTGTATTCTACTTAAATTTAGACCCAGCACTGGGCTTAAGCCTTTTTTTCTTCAAAATCTGGTTTAACAAAGGAAGTTAGTCTGAGGTCTAAATTTTCCTTTGTTACATGTGATCTTAGACCAGGCTTCAGGCTGTACTAAATATGGACCCATGAGTTCTAAATTTACGTTAACATCATCCATGCAGTACCCACTTATGTGAAGAGGTACATGTTTTGTAGACAGTCTACATGTACTAACGCTTTCATCAGCTCATTCAGGGCATTTGTTGGGACTCCAAGACAAGTAGGGTTTTGATGCAGTGCCAGCGCAAGAAAGGCGGTAGTGAAGAAAAGAAGAAAGTCCCATCAATGGTTATTTGCTCACCGGCTTAACACAGCCTACTCTGTGGGTCTGGAGTGATACAAACAAACACAACAGGCAGGCTAACAGATATCTGGTAGAGTTATGGTACATATATAACTTTTGATGCCTTCAAAAAACCTTTAAACCATACCCATAGCAGCACAGTGTCTCATTTAGTTCTTTTAGTGATGTTTTGCATTTTCTTTTGATCCAGAATATGCTAGGAATTACACATTATACATGAGCAGAGAGAAAGAGAGAGAGAGAGAGAGAGAGAAAAAAGAGTCTATTTCCAATGCAATATCTGTTGTGCTGTTCTCGAATAAAAGTGATTTAATTGTAACTAATCATTAAATTCTCTAAGTTGGCAAAGTGGTGTAAAATATATATGGAGTAATCAGAATAAACATAGGATTGTGTTGACATTGCCATTCGTGCATAGAAAAACACATCCAACATAAGCATCAATCAGCCAATCAGCTCCAATCTGCTCCAATCTGCTCCAATCTGCTCCATTCTGCTCCATTCTTATTCTTTCTCAATATCTCCCATATGTCATCATAAAACTCTGGAAGTCTTCCAAGTTTCACAATTCAGAGTTTCATACTGATCACAAATATCACAAGTCGTATAATCCAATTAGCCACATAGTTGTAAGCAATCCCACCGCTGCCACCAGATTAATGGTGGTTAATTTGGGTGATTTTTTTTCTTTTCTTCAAGGGGTCAACTCTTTTGGGACTGCCAAAAAATAGTTTGATCTATACAAAACTTTATAGAAAGTGTGAATAAAACATTTTTGCATAGTTTGGTCCAAACAACGGATTTGACTTACGGAAAATTCAACTTTTGCAACTTCGAGTTATGTAGATTACACTGCGGTATCATGATTAACACCTACCTGATTCAGTAAAAAGAATTTGACTGACTTTGGTCTATATGAATGAGTCTCCTGATAGAATTATGGGGGGATCCAGATCGATCGAGTTAGAAATTGAGGGCCCCATGTTTCCTGGCCACTTGTCAGAGTTAAGCCCTGGGTACATGTTTGACTGTGGTCCCATTGCAACAATTACCTATGTGTCAATTAGAATAGTATACCTCTTTGAGAGTCCAACAGCTAGACTGCATGGAGATGAATGTATTACATGTACATTAGCACTACCCTGCAGAAATTGCAGTAAAGTCTATTATAAAAGTTTTATGTCCAGATGAACCCTTTGTCCTGTTTTTAGTACCATGATCATTTAGAATGATCAAACATAACCCTTGCAGTTGCAAAGAATGCCATTATTAGGACTCTTAGCAAATGCACTATTTATAAACAAAGCATGTTGTATGCACATATTGTTCATGAAATTGTGAAAGTGTCTTTACATTGTTGTACAACAGAATCATTGATTTGCCATAAATTCAATAAAAAGGAAAGGAATTTAAGTAAATAAAAACTTAATATAACTTGGTTTTTGATTTCAACTGCCCCCTCTTGTAATGGATCCAAATAAATTAAATCAGCATTTTAGTGATCATTTTAGCAATTACTACCCCCAAATGAATATCATGAACAGGTGGCCTTGCATGCAATGAGAAGTCTGTTTCTGTCCTCTTAATTTAAATAAGTCTGTGGAAATGTATACATTTCCAGGCAACATTACATGTAAAAAAAACCCAGCAAAAAGCATACTACATTGAAAACTTTATGTGGGATTGGAAGGGAAAAGATTGAAGGATGATCAAAATTGGGTTCTATATTATGAAAGGGAATTAATGAATTGAAATACTACATGCAATGTGGGATCCAGCATTGGTTGATGGTTGATCAAAATGGGTTCTATTTATGATGAAATTAGGGAAGTTATAAATTAGAAAACTACATTCTAAGTGGGGACACATGTAGATGTAGATGTACATGTACTGTATGTCAAAATATGTGACAAGCCAGATTTAAACTCTATATTAAACATTTAGTTCACTATAGATCTGACGTGTTTAAAACATAGTTCATTAATTGGTGAATGATGAATTGTACATACATGCAAAGGAAGTCTATGCCCTATATCAGGTCACTTGCTTAACTTTGTATAGGCCCACACCAAGCAAACATAAATCTCCTCTCATCATCTTCATTTAGCGTGTTTTTTCCTCGCTTTGGCCGGGTTGGATGTTTCATGTCCCCCATGTCCCTTTGCCAAGCTTTCCGGTCTTCAGTATCAGTGAGGTGTGACGGTTCAGTGGTAGAGCAGTGGTCTCGTAACCAGGATATCCCAGGTTCGAAACCAATTCGATGCGCTAGTAGTAGTACCCTTTGGTAAGGCATTGATCCTCCTTTGGAAAGGACTGAAAGCAGTCGGGTCCCCTGGTTGCTTACTTACAACAAGCATACACATGCTTTCTTAGCAGTCAGGTAAAACAAACAAACTAACCAAAACCAACCAACCTACCTGGGTGAAGCCAGATGCTCTCATATCTTCTCCTAGTGTCTCCTTCCTGGTTTAGATATATCTATCAAAATATGTGGCAAGCCAAAATAATGTGCAGTTCCCTTTAAACCTTTAAATCTGAGCTTTTCTGAAGCTTCTTTACTTTAATCATCAACAACTTTTTCTGTATATTGATCCTCAGGTTGGAACGGACCATTGAGAAGCAGCGAACAGAGATTCAGAGGCTGAAGAACAGTGGGGCAAGTTTCAGTGGCAGGACAAGTAGGTCTACTAGCCCCACTCATCCTCACATCAATAGGCAGCTCTTACCAAGGCAACCAAGTGCTAGATTAAAGGTAACACAATAGACGATAGGAAAGCTACATGGTTTATCATGGATATATAGTCTGCTAAGAGCCAGAAGGGCGTTAACTCATTTACTTTACCAGAGAGATAATGCCTTTATGGCTCTCAACAGTTGGTTCCAAGTACAAGGAGTCTACTTCATTTGTAATTTGATTTGATTTAAAAGTTCTTGTTGATGACAAGAACATTCTTAATTACATTAAAAAAAAATGGTATTTAAAGATAAAAGAGTTGTAATTTGTTTCACAGTGTCTGTGAAAAAGAAGAAGAAGTATTGGATTTTCAGTTGTTCATATTTTTCTATAATGAACAAAATCCTGTCTTAATAGGTTACACTGATATGTGGTTAAAAGTCAATCTTTGAATGTGTTTTATCTGTGAGATGCTGACATTCTAGCCTGTTTATTTTGGGTTTGTTTAATTGTTTTTGTTTTTGTCTTTGTATTTGATTGTTTTTTCTTGCAGTTCCTAAAGAAAAGTTTTTTTAAATGATCGATCTCGACCCCTAACAAAAATGTACTCATTTTATTTTCTGACAGAAAACAGCAGAGTCACCCCTGCTAAGTTCCCCATGCAGTCCATGTTCCTCGCCCCGCTCCCCTTCATCACCCCTCCCCAACTCCTTGGAGCTCTCAAGTGCTTCATGTGGGTCTCTGGCCGATGCCCCCTCCACGCTTCACCCCCGACCATCTCGGCTGGAGGATGGGCCGGAGCCCCACCCCTCATCACCTCTCTTGCCCAACCAACATCTTGTTCTGGCTGAAGTTCACAGAGTGCCAAGTGTCGCCAGCATACAGGTAAGTCCAATCCCAAGTTTAATTGAATTAACTTGAATTTATTGGTTTGTCGGTCAATTTAAAAGAAATTTATTTTCCATTGGTTAAGAATAACAGAGATCATGTCACAACAGAATTATACATAACAAAGAAAGTTTACAATGACAAATATACATTATATGATAAAAAAGGAGGTGAGTATAGGCTCAGTCGGTAAAGCTTTTCCCCTCCAGACACAGGTGACGCCAATACATAGTAATAAATATAACACAAGAAAATACATCGGCCTCCTATAATGTGTAAATAAACAGAAATATGTGTGATTTAGATCATCCCCCCCAATACTATCACCTCACTGTAGAACTGTTGAATAGGTGTATAACATTGGGTACAAAAGAAAACCTGAATCTCGGCCGGTGCGTGTATGGTACACATGAATGTAATTCAGATGTGTTAAAAGTAAAACAGTCATTCAAAGGGTGCATAAGATCATGCATTAGATGACGAGTTACTTTTTGATCATCCGCTCTTCACACAAAGATGTTATTGTTGGGAGGAGCATAGTCTCACAATCACATGTTGCGTTCTTTTCCTCGATTGTTCAATCTTCCTTTTGTCATTTTGTGGCAGATTACCATACACACATTAGCTTGCTATGTATCGTTTTGAGACCCAGATGAAAGGCGGAAACACAAATAGTAGTCAAGTTATTACATTTTATAAATTTTGATATGAAATCATGGAAAAGAGTGAAGTTATCAGACGCATATTGGTGTTGTGATTCAAGTACTGGTAACCCTTTTTAAAAAAGGGACTTTTATGAATATAACATTGATTATTCCTGCGAATACTTGTATTGTAGCAACAGTTATATTAATTTTATTACAAAAGAGATTATTAATTTCAAGAGTATGTTTTAGAGCTTTCTGTGAGAGAAAAGAGATACTGGATGAGATTGGATATTCTAAAGTTTCCATGATGATTAAAGTGTACCATTCAATAAACAACATTTTGTTCTGTATGATAGGGGTTCAATGTGGCTGTATTATATTCAAAATAGGAGCTTCAAATATTACTTTTATTAAGAGATACTCCAAGTGTATCTATATACTCTCAGTTAACAATAAGCGCAACTTGTGAGTAGACAACTCGATGCACCCGTACGCGATGGCATGGATCAGGGCCCGCACAGAACCCAAAACCGACTTGTTGGTGTTTGTTTGTTTTGTGTGCAAGGTTTAATGTTATTCTTTATTCTTCTCATATTCCTTATCCCTTGGCCGATAGGACGTTGGGTAGGGTTTTTTTAGGTCAATATTGTGCATTCTAGCTGTACATAAATGATTTTTTAGGTGATTGGTGCACTTGAAGAGTTCTGTCTTTGATCATATTTCCAGGGTGATGTTCGGTTACACGAGTTGCCTGCCTCACCGTCAGAAAGACGGTCAATCGAGATTCAGTGCGCGCCTTCAGAAGAAGAGCCAGAAGGGCATATGTCTCTTCAGCAGCAGTACCAAGAAGGTAAGAAACAGAAGGTCCTTAGGATGAACTTATTCAGGTGGTTTAATTAATGTACAAAAGTTTGTAGATATTATGATTTGACAAAATGTTGGTGATATATCCAGTGTCATGCATTACCTGTTCTGGTGCAACAAGTTCAAATACATATACATTGTACGACCAATAATATTCCATGAGATATTTCTTTTAATTGTGGTTAATTTTGTTGTTTTTGTTGTTATTGTTTTTGCATACCTGCCAACCCTTCCGAAATATCCTGAATATTCTGATTTTTCAAAATTCTTTTTTTTTAATTAATTTTTTTTTAAAGCCAAATTTAGCTTGATTTATCATGTGCGTGCGTTGAATGGCTGCACGATCGAGCAGCGAATTTGTATTCGCTTTTTTGTACAGATTTACAGCGTATGGCGAGTTACACTGCCGCTGCATACATGGCCATGGTAAGGCCGTGCGAATTCTGTTAAGGGTACAGATTTCTTATACTAGAAGTTCCTAATTCTTATTTTCAAATGTTGGCAGGTATGTTGTTGTTATCATTGTCGTTGTTGTCGCTGTTGTCATTGTTGTTGTTGTTGTTTGTGATCATCATGATAAAAGCAGTGTTACATGGAATCAATCTTCACATTGCATAAGCCTGTTTTAAATTTCAAAAATCAAGCCAAACTATTTTTATCCACATAATACAGATGATGTAATGTGTGATTTTGGGCTCTCACAATAATTTTCTTCTTTCTGTTCTTTCACCATGGCCTATTTGAATGTTTCTTATAGTTTTTAGGGAAGATTTATGTTCCCTAATGATTATATACAAATAGATTTTAGTGGGGTGATTGATTGGTTCCCCTTTAACATCAGTAGACAGATTAAAAGTCACATGAAAGTCATGATTTGAACTCTCTCGTTCTGGGTCAGAGCTATGAAAACTGTTTATATCCATTTTTCCTTTGGGTGTTATTTCGTGCAATCAAATCTATGTGTCTAGACTAGTAATTTGATGTTTTTGATGCTTTCATACAATTATTATTTATTATCTGATCTTAATTGGTTCATTATGAGCTTTCTTTTCTAGAGAACAATTATTCTTCATTTTATTGTATTTGTAGTAAATCATAAACAATGTAAATGATTTTGCAGAGCATTTGCTAATTTGCAGGGCATAATATTAGTGATTGGCCTAGTTCCGTTGATGAGCCTTGAAGATAACTTCAAACTCATACTTTTTGTTACTGTTATGTGTGTAAAGATATTGACATAATGTTTTGTTGTTGTTATGATATCAATTTAAAAAAATCTACTTTACAATATGACCAAAATTTGACTCATACCTAAAGCAATTGTATTGTTTGTCCCACAGGCAAATGGAAAATAGAAAGTCGGGCAATGGCCGTGTGATTCCTTCTTCCCGGATTCATACATATGCACATAGCCATAGGCAGCCCTGGTTTGTGTGTCTGGCAGTATGCTTAGGAATTAGGATGTTGCCCCATAGACTTTAATACTGCAAGAATTGCCAATATACATGAGTACATACATGTACTAAATGATTGTGATATGAATTTGATTTGACAGCGTGCCAAGCAAGGGCAGCTCTGGAGAATGAACTCATGAGAGTCAGAACAGAACTGGAGGAGGTCAGACTTGGGTCAAAGGTGAAAGAGTGGTCACCAAGAGACAGAGAGGTAGGGCAGAACACACTATACAGACAATATTCTATTTACATTTCAACATGGCACTGCATTTATAAGCTCAGTCTAAAGTCAAGTTTAAACAAAAGAAAAAAGAAGTTAGACTGAGGTCAAAGTTTTCCCTTTATTCAACAAGACTTACTCCAAGTGTAGGTACATTTAATGGCCATGTGTACAGTTTTTATTCTTGGAATTGTTATATAATTAAGACCATATAATTAATCAGTTGCAAAGGTTTTAATCATTGGAATGGTAATAAGCAAAGATGAAGTATAATTACATTGTATTTAGATTCTTTGTTGCGACAGTTATACCTTTTATTTTCCTTTGCTTTTGGTTTGCCCAGTTAGGTGTTCTGCTGTAGATTTCATGTATACTGCTTTTAAAATTTGTGAATATTTATTTTGGAGATATTTTCCATGATACTGTACCTCTTTCCACTTCTAAACAAGGCCTTTTCCATGCTAAAGCTAACTGAATCATTATCAGTAGGCCTATGTGCCACATGATGAATAAAGACAAATAATTGTTTGTTATTGTAGCTAATTTGAGTCAACTTAACAATAAAATAAAACGATATCATTTTGACACCTCAAAATCAATTGCTTGACCAGAAAAAACCATGATAATGGTTATTCTAAAAAGATGATTATATTGAGCTGTATATTTTGTGGAAAACAACTTTCTTCCTCACATAAGATTAGAACTTAGCCCTCCGGAATCTTATCTTGAAAACCGGATATTGGAGTAACCTTTTACAACCCATCACCAAGATAAATCTCAAATGAATATGTGTAGAAACACAGGGAGACAAAATATAGAACACCTGCATGATAGCAAGGTGAATAGAGAATATAAAGTAGGAGGGAGAGTGAAACAGGTTTTTGTATGTGTACATTGTGCTTACAGTGGACATGTATTGTGTGTGAAAGTACATTGTGCTAAATAAGTAAATCATGCATTCAGTATTTTATGTTTAACGAGTTTGAATTTTCTAGCAAGCAACTTTTTTTCTTTAAAGTGCAATCCAACTACAATTATAATTTTCTGAATGGAAGGCAATAGTATAGAAATACAGAGGTGAAAGTTTCAACAAGCAGAAAAATTATAAAAGTTTGAAACTTGAGATCACTAAATGGATATAAAATAAACCTCAAATTGCATAGTTGGTGACAACTCTCCAATTTGATGTATTCTGATTTATCATTAATTACCCATTAATCCTTAGTATCTATTATCTTGGGGATGTACTCAAGTTTAGAGTGGAAACATTGTTGTTATATGTCTTTCAATATGTGATGACATTTTGAAAAATTATATTGTTATTTTCTGTCTGGTGAGAAATGGGGGTGTTGCAACAATATCACTATGATTTGCTGATTTAAAATCACCACATCGAAAGACATTTCAACTGCCAAAATTTGTGACTTTCCTTTAACTGCTTTCAAACTTTCACCAATTAGCTTCTCTAATTTTTCTGCTTTCCTTCAAAGGAACTAAACTGTGATGGTTGGATTACCATTTGAAATGATAGTTTAATAACCCTTTAAACTGATACTTTTATTTCACATTTCACTTTAAAACAATCTATAATACCATTTAAATTTTTGTTTGTTTTTGTTTTTGTTAATTATATATAGGCCTAAACGCCAAAGTTTTATTTGTATTTATATTATTTCACGTTTAGCACTGCACAGTTAACCTTTATTAATTAATACTCGCACCCTGTTTATGGTCGACATCTAAATAAATTCCCACACCATCGATTGAACCGAAGCTGTGAAACTCACTGAATCAATATTTGAGCCAAAGAAAAAGAAACAGCGCCATCTAATCATCATTGATGAATAACTCGAAAAAAAAAGTATAGCTAGGCGGAAATAATCTTTTCAGATTGGACAGCCTTAAAACCCAACAACAAGATCAACAAGTTGTCATTTTTTTATAAAACCATTTCAGGCACCAGAAATGTGTGAGTTGCTGATTGAAAATGAGACATCCCCTGTGCCACACTTGAAGAGGGTTCGGAGCCATAGTATCCAAGGCGTGTCAGAAGTACCACACCCTCCCTTGTCACCAAGCCATCATGATAAACACAGTCAGGGGTAAGATTATATTTGGCTCTAAAGAGATGAAGCAATGAAATGTTTTGAATATTTAAACCAACAAAGTACAGTAGGCCCTATGTGCCACTTTGTTGTGGCATTTATTCAATTTTATTAAAAAATCTATGATTATTTAAACTACATTTGATGCATGAGCAGAAGAGAGTGGATATAAATATCACTTACAAAAAATACATCCATTTCTGTTTCAGTACTTTAAGTTGTTCTTCAATTGAATACTTAAATCAAATTTACAATATCTAAATTGGGAAAGTGCAGTGGATGTGAAATCACTACCAACCTTCACATTTCTAGAAAGAACTCTTGAAATTTTAGGAAGACAAAACAAGCTCTTCCTCATCGCAAAAAAAAATGTTAAATGAATTACTTATATCAGGCAGCTTTAAATGCCTTCTGCACTTAAATTGTTAATCAATGTTTTCTATCTCGTACATTTTTTTGTAATTTTGTTTTGTAAACAGTTTGCCCTTCCTTTTCAATCATGTCATGCAGGTTACCTCCCATTCCAAGCCCTCAGATCAGCCCCAGAAATTCAGACCTTAGTTCAAGCTACAGCGGAGATGGCTTAAGCAAGAGATCCAATAACAAAACTGAGAGCAGCCATAACAAGTAAACACCTCTTCATTTTTTTCCCTTTAGTTTGAGGAATTTTTACATTTGTCAGAACTTTGTATAATTGAAGAATACCTTTCAGCAAGACATACTGAAGCTTCACTGAGTACTGAGTGTGGGCCTACATGATGCAAAACTTCAGTATGACTTCATTCAAAGTTATTTTGCCATTTTGTAAGACTAATTATAGGAAATGTAACCTAATGAACATAGAAATATATAGTGTATGGAACTGTTTTATGAGGGTGTTATATTGCATGTCCATCAGTGATTTTCATCATGATCCTTTATTATTCTTTCTTAATAGAAAGTGTTCCAGAGAATCAACCAAATTTTGAATTTCAAAGAGAATGAGATGTATTTCTTAGTCCAAAGTGATTACAGACAGCTCTGTAAGGATTCAATCTGTAGTTGTGAACATCATGTCATCTAAAGTGGCATATGAAATCATTGATAATAGTAAACAAATTAATAATGTAATTTTTCTTTTTGGTATAGGAAATTGAAGAGAGTGTATGTTCAATGTCAACCAAAGCTCTAATGATGTATGTTACACAGCGTCTATTTTCATGATTACTTCATGCATCTAATGTCCGTTATATTTTGAATGTCTAGTGAATGTTCATGGTCCATGTCAAACCAATCATGTAATTGCTCGCTACAAATTAGATGTCTTTCTCTTAGTAATCAAAATAAAAGAAAGTATGAAGTTGTCACAGAAAAACTCACAATTTATATTTTTCTGCTTCTTTGATGACAGCCTGACAGTGAGACTGGAGGACCATGTCTTGATTAAAGAAGAGCGAACAGGCTTTGTCAGGTTTATCGGTCATCTAGAAAAGAGTTCACTACCCAATACTGTATATGTGGGACTACATCTAGATGTTCCAGGTAATGATAAGCCGGGGTAGTGGTATGATTGCAGGGCCCTCAGGGAGAACAGTATTAATACTGAAGAGGCTACCCTGGGTAAACAATGCATATTGTTATTATTATTATATATTCATTGGCATAAGTAGTGAAAGAACTTGTACTGTTGCTAGATTTTAAAAATTGATAGAATTGAATGAAGAGCCAGATATTTCTTCATAAACTATTACACAGAGAATTAGTTACATTATGATATGTGAAATGTACATGATAATATATTGAACTACATGTATCAAACTAAATTTCATTTATTTTTTTTCAAATTCATTTATTACACAAGGTCCCTGAAATTTTTCCTTCATTTTATAGACATACTGAAACATGAAATGCAAAAAAAGGGGATATTATTTCTTTTGATTGATTCTTACATTATGTATTTACAAGGTTCATTGTTTAGACTATCAACATCCAGAATTTGTGGCCATCTTAAAAAAAGTAATGGATCAAGTTCATAACTCTTTCGGGTGGAAAAATATGAACTAGAAACTCATGAGCTAATAAGTTAGAGGAGCCAGGTTGCAGGAGTCAAGAATTTTCCTGCAGTGACGTGTATGGCATATCTGCCCATGGTTTTGAACGTTCTTGTACTTCTTATTTTTTTTATTTTTTTTTCAGTTGGTAAGCATGATGGGATGGTCCATGGCATCCGATACTTCTGGTGCCCGAGGAATCATGGCATCTTTGTTCCTGTTAATGACATCTTAGCAGTCATCAACAGAAAGGTAGGATGGTGATGACTTTTACCATTGTCTTGCGCCAATATGTCATTTGTAATTGTAAAGGTTTAGCGCCACCTCCTGTTGTCTGCTTTGCTGTAAATTGTGCGGCTTTGTGCAGCTTCGTGCTCTTGCACTTGGGTACTGGTTATGTCTGAACAAAGTTGACTCAGACCGACGTCTAGTCTCATTAACTTTGCAATGTAAAAGAGTTTTGCTTTACAATTTCATGACAATTTCTATCTACCTGTACTTTATGCATCTTTAACCCAGTTAAGAATATTTGAGGTATTGCTATTGTTGCTTGTAACATGAATAATTATGAAATGGAATGAAATGTCCTTATTTTTGTAAGATTTGTTGGTATTGCATTCTCTTCAAAATAACCCAATCTTTATCTGTTTATATCCAAATTTCATGTACATCATTAGTAAAATCATGTGTTTTTCATTTCATTTCATCTCATCTTTGTGTCACAGCCATTTAAGAGATCAAAGACTGCAGACACAAGGCGTAAAGCCTCCTCCCATGGGGGCGTGGGAGGGGGAGGAGGGGTGTATCCTACCAGTGGGTATGAGAGAGGGGAGATGAAGAGAACAAGGCCAGGCCGATCCCGGAGGCTAATATCGGCAGACAGCTCAATGCTTCCAACAACTCATAAAAACAGGTGATTTCTTGATATTCAGTTGTGATTGTGTTCTGCAGATCACATATTCAAAGTGTTGTGATTAAAAGTTGATTGCAGACAATTGATTTATGTACTTCAAACATACTTACAAAACACCAACAACAATGCTTATTTGAACAAGCAAAAGCTCCCTGGTTTTAATTTTTATCAGAAAATAAGAATGCTCTATTATGTAATTGTTTATGAGGGAGGCTCTCTAGTAGGCCTACGTGTAAAAGAGTGTCTAAAGGTAGACCAGATTAACCTGACATAATGAGGCTGAATGAATAAATGAAGAAAGGAGACATTTGTTAGTTTTAATGTAGCTACCTACAAATTATATTTCTCTGAGTAATCTAAATCAGATGTACAGCAGAGTTCGATTCCAGGAAAAATTAATAACTTATTTTAGATTTTGTCACCAGATTGATTTGATAGAACAACAATGATTCCATAGGTTTTATGAAAAGAAAGCTTCAGTCACCTTCACCCACTTGCTCTGAAATAAGTCTGCATTCTTTGGCTAATGAGTGGTATATCAACATGGAATTGCTTTCACGGGTTGAAAGTTATTCTGAAGAGGAATGTGCACTCAACTTTTCTCTTTTTTTCTTGTCTTGTCCTTTAGAGATCATGCTGGCTCTACATCATGATGGTATCTATCTCCATAGCAACAGTGTCATCTCCTCCATAGCTTTTTTCTTCACTGTGAGACCAACATCCGTTTCCGTGGTAACACAACATCTGTTGCCAGTGTCGTAGCTACAGGGGGGCACAATGAACACATCTCCCCTCCCTCTCCTCCCCCATTGAGTGGTGAAAGAAATAGCAAGAAAAAAGAGAAAGGGAAAGGGAGAAAGGAGAAAGAGATGATAAAAGAAGACACCCAGACTGCCCCCTCCCCCTCATCGGTGACCTTGTAAATTCGCATTCCATTTTTCTGAGAAGCACTAGTTCCCCAATGGTTCCATGCAGTGCCCCCTGAGTGGATGGACCCATGCTACGCCATTATCCATTGCAGTACCATGATCTCTTCACAGAGCAGTCATTTCTAGAAGTACTTGGAGATGCTAAAAGTATCTTAAGCGCTTCAGGAAAAGCTTTGATAGTTGGCCATGAAAATCAAAGCACTTTTTTTTAGTGATATGTGAGTTTATTGAGACAATTATAGGTATATTGTAGAAAGTCACGTTCTTAATGCCATTATTACCCTTCCATTGATGCAGTGTTCATTGAGCTCTTGTGAGTAAATGATTTTAAGTATGTCATTTCAAGCTCTTGTCAATGTACATTACTGACTACTGACAGCATTCATATCATAGATTGTACACATGTGCAAGAGGCCTGTCTGTTCCATTATCATGTCATTTATGAAAAAGCAATAAAATTGACTGTAAGGAAAAGCTTTGAGAAAATATGTCTAATGTGAGCAATTCTCTCTTCATTTAGAATAAATTAATAAGTGTGTCGTGTGCATATAATGCAAGAGTACTAAACATCTGAAATTTTCGTATTTCCTCAAGTCTTTCGTCCCTTCAGCTTTTGATGACTATCTGTAAATATGTAATTGTGTATATGAAGGTCACCGTTCACAAGAGTAAATTAAGAATCGTGTCATGGGTTTATTTTCTTCCCATATAAAATGAGAGCATAAGAGAAACTATATTATAATTTAATGAGTATGAGTAGCTAAATGTAGAACTGTTGTCATACGTACTGCTGTCAGCCGAGGGTCAAAGAGTAAATTGACTTGTCATGTGCAAAAAACATTGTTTTCATTTTCATTTTTAGTACACACATCATTTCCATTTCATGTTAGGACACAACTTTGAAAGATGTACATTTTCTTTTCATGTCATTTTTTGGGAAAAAATATTGAGAGATTTTTCTTCAACTTTGTTTCTTTCATCGGACTACTTGTATATTACATTTTCTTAAAAAATCATCCGGCCGAGATGATTTATGTGATGTTCTTAACATTCACTTAAACTTTTGTTTAAGTTTTGTTTGATTCTGTGGAAAATTATTTTCCGCCATTACCCAAACTCAAGATTAACTTTTCAAATGGGGGTCAGGCTAACTTGCACTAGGGCTAACTTGGTCTTCCTTTGTGATAAGGTTTCAAGTGCAAGCTACACTCCTGACCTGTAAAAATGTCATAAATTTCATGTTTTCTGGAATTTCATTTCTTTAAGTTTTCAACATTACCTTTTTAGGTGACTTTTTACACACATTCCTCTTATATAATCTTGAATATTGCTTTTCTGAATGATATGATGAATTCACAAAATTCTCCAAAGTATTTGCATTCTATTTAGTTCTCTTGGATAAGCTCAGCTCCATTTTCCAACGAGTCTGAGTTGACCCTGGTACCGTATCGGGTTAGCCTGGATCCTTGAGATAATGTACCAGAGTACTTGTCATTAGATCAATTCCATTCACCATTAGCTGATCTTTGTTCTTGATTTTGTTTCTTTTTATATATATTTATTTATACTTTGTTTGTATGATCTTGACTCCAGACTTGTTCTGTTAGAAGCACCTTTATGTTCAGTCTTCTTGTGTTCTAAGTACAAGCAGACATGCTATTTGACTTTGACCTGTAAAGTCCTTTCAAATTTTCCTTGTTTGTGTTGGCTCAATTGTGCAGTATCTTGCTGAAAATCTGTTGTCAAATGTGTTCCTTTTTCTGTATTTCTATGTCTTTGTATGATATTATATATTTAAGGCAATTCACTAGCCTTGTCCATCACCTTTGGGTTTGAGGTTAAGTTAAAGATATAGACCGGAAGTGGTAAAATTGCGGTTCAAGGGTTTTTTGTGCAAAATATCCATTCAATATTGTTTAAATATTGCCTTCAGAGGTTTAGATGGCAATACTTCAACCTAAATTCGCTAAAAAGCAGAAATATATGCCCAAATGTTCAATGTTGAAATGACCGTCGCGATATCTATCCAGGCCGGATCGATATGATAATTTACCAAATATATCAATTAGTAGGCGGTTTCCGGCAAAATTTGTATCATCACGTATTAGTCAAAACATATTCTTTCACATGATTGGTAATAAGAGCTTCCATTTCATTTTTTGAGAGGGGCATTTCCAAAACTGGTCTAAACCTTTAAGGGTTAGGGTTAAGTTTTAGTAAAGTGTTGGTTTCATGGTTGAAGTTAGGAAGCAGGTTAGTCTGGGAAATTGAGTGATCCAACATTTGATTGCTCCAAGCTATATATCACCAAAAGTGTCCCTTTCAATATGAAATGGCTTTCTTTTGATACTGAATAGAAACTTTTTTTTCTTTCTTTATCAAGAGTAATAACTCTTGATTGTGTTTCTGTTCCTACATACTAATGGGCAATTCTTTATTATGTCGTGCAGATGGTTGATACTAGCTTTAAATTGCCATAAACAGGAAACAATCATCTGGTTTTATATACTCTCTAATGCCACTTCAGGCAATAATTATCTACGTGACTGTGCTAGTCTATCACTCATCAAGATGAAGTATTATTTAAGAGGGAGGCAGCACAATGCTGGAAAATTTAAATAATATCACTATTTTCTCATGCATTTTTGGTGTAAGATTTGAAAGGTGGGCATGATATTGTGTACTAAATATATGCAAGATTGGGTTTTGATCTCGGGTGAAGCAAAGTAAAAGGGGGCGTGATGTGCATGCACAGGAAGTTTGACTCCCTTGGATATGAATTTCCATAAACCATGAAAATACTATGTTATTTCCTGTTTGAATCCAGGGGCCTTCAGAGATCTATGCAGGGTTTTTTTCTTCTCTCATTGTTTCTTTCTTACTAGCAAAACAACATTCCTATACTAATTGATTACTGTTTCTATTCTGTAATCTGCATGGTGCTTTCTTGTTCTAGGACAATTCCAGGTGGGATAAGTCTGCACAAATATCTGGAAGTTGATTTAGCTTATATTAAAGTGCCTGTTCAAAGAAAATCACAAATATGGCAAATCACTAGAAACTGGTAAGTTAACAGATGGCCATCGTACAAGTTTTAGGTCAACTACATATCGGGTGATTTATAAAAATACAAATAAAACCACCTCCATAGCATCTGGGATATGCGAGAGATTCGCCAGAAAAATAGCGAAGTTTTAACGCCGTCACAATATGAACCAATCCTACCCAAGCAGACGACATCCCATAAAGAATGAACATAATTGCAATGCTATTATTTCTCAAATTATAATGAGTTTAGTGTATACAAATGTTATGGAATTTTACACCATTCAAAAAGGGATATGAAACAGATTCTGATAACTAAATTCTGTTGTTTGTAAATACACAGGATAAGGGTTAATGAACAATCAAAGAAACCACACTTTCAAATTTAAAAACCTCCGGAATGATAGCATGGACGGCACTTGTTCCCTCTTGAAACGCCGAACATACCGCGGTGTATGCAGCTGAAAATACAATGGCGTCTTATTTTGTTTACAAGCGACGGATTCCTTAATTTTGTTATCCTTGCATTTTTCATCAAAACAATACCATGCGCGGGGTTTAGAGTGAGGCAATAGATTAAACATTTAGCCTGAGGGTAGTGAAGTAAGAGAAATAACTGAAGAGAAGATCATAAAACAGGCACTGAAAATATGTGAGATGTCATGGGACATCGTCTGCTTGTGCAAATCATGTTCAACTTGTGACGTCACACATCTCAGCAGCGATCGGAGAGCTTTTCAGGTGCTACGCCGGGGCTGTATTTAAGCGTTTTGTAATTGATAATAATCATTACATCGAATGTTTCCAAGCATTGATTTTTGATAACCTTGTCCAATCAAAGTTTCACCTTTGCAATAATGACAATAAAGTTAGTTTTTAAAATCAATGAACCTTCTCTTTAAAGGCATCGTTTAACAATATGTTAGATCTGAGATGCATGGCCCTACGTGTTATCAGTGTCTGTGATATGGTGTAATATTGAAGCCCTAAAAAAAATTGGGCTTCAAAATGATCATGAAGTGCCTCAAAAAGTAAAAATCTTTGAGTGACCGGTTTTACCATACCCATTTTCCCCAATAGACTGTAGTGTTATAAAAACCATTAGGAAAACGAAAAATGAAATTTTGATTTTCAATCATAAATATCTTGATAATCAGACAGGCGATCAGCTTGTAAAAGTCATGGGATTCCTGACTGACCTACGGTAAAAGTTGATAATTATGATTGCAGCATAAGCTAAATCCAGGATTTTGTTTCAGAATCTGAGGCAATGTTACCAAGTCACTTTAATCTCAATGTGCAACAGCTATCTTCATCACAAAGTGCAGAACACAAACTTTTAATAAATGCATCAATTGAAAATATGTGAAATGATAAGGAAGGTATTTTCGCAACTTGAACCGAGACAGTACCACCTATGTGAATTCACCAAATAATAATATGTATTCATTATTTAGTTTTTTCCTTATTGTTTATTGTCTAAATGTGACTGGTGGCCGTGTTGGGTAAACTTTCTCGGCTACAACTTGAGTTCTTCAACTTTTATATATTTTCCTGTTTTGTTCTTCAGTATACTGCTTTGTATGATATAGCACCACTCTGCACCTTATACTATACTGCAATTCTCTGAGCTTTCTCTGTATGCCACTTTGCACTTCATTTTTACTTGCTATGACAATGTGATAGAAGTAGATTCTAAATTTATTTATTTATATATTTATAGATATTTAGCATATTTTTACCTTATCTCTGCTTGCTCTGTTTTGAAAACAAAACAAAACAATACATCAGATTTCATATTCTAGACCACCTGGAATTTTGTAGATTGCATTGATTCAACAAAGAGATTTGTTTTGTTTTTTGCCAATAACAATCTTTTTTAAAAAACGTTTTATGACATTTGCTCTAGAGACAAATTGTTAGATTCAGTGCTCTAACTCTAAACCTAAAGCTCAACCTCAATCACAGCCTTCTCCCTAACCCTTTATATGTGTACATGTAGTAGTAATGCTAGTCTACAAGCACAGACTCTAATTGGACACTTTATCACATTAGACCAGTTTACTAACATATTCAAATTTATGGATGTTTCTTGCCTGGGGACCTAGTGACCAGTTATTCCATTAATCTTTTATTAATGAATGAACTACTATACTTGGCATCCAGTCTGCATACATTACTTGTTGCAATATTGGGCAAGCCTCTGGCAAGCTTTCAGGTTGTCAAGAACAACGTTTGTTTAAAAAGTATGCACACAATTTGAATATGTTAGTGAAGCGGTCTATTCCCAAAGCCTTGAGCAGAACCTATATCTGTCAGTTTCTGGCTGTGTCAAATAAGATCTTGCACAGACTCAAGAACTACTTCTGCCTAATAAGCATACGTTGTGCTTATAGCTCGCTTGTTGTACAGACCCTTGTCAGGAGCGGGGAAAAGAAAAGAGCCTATATGTAGTCTCATATTGCAGACACGGTTACGCACAATGCCTGACAAGGTTCTATGCCTGCAAAATTTGGAAATGCCCAGAGCTATTGTCAATAGAGCATTTGTTAATCACCAGATAATCACCTGTTACTAGAATAGATGACATTTTTTGCTTTTGGTTCAAATTGATTTTCTATTCTTAATGTATTTCTAAATGTTGTTTCATTCTTTTTGCCCTGTCAGTGTATGATATATTGATAATTTGATGTCAGAACATACCCATTACTATGTTGGTACTGTCAAATATCCTTTATTCAGCTATCTTGAGCTCTATCATCACTTTCTAAGTACTTCATTAAGCAAGAATCTTGCTATATAGCAAAAACTAGTCTGTAAGCATTATGGAATGCACATTGTAGAGTACATAAATCTATCAAGTAAAGCAGATTGTTTATGACGGCATTAATGATACAAAACAAATTCACATTTTCAAAGTTATTTGTGATTAATTCATGCTGTGTGTCTACATATCATTTTAAGAATATGTTTAAAATTGTTGGTAAGATGATGAAAAGTGTGAACCCGTTGTTGTACTCATTAGAGATGTATATATTTTATTTATGTTAAATTATGCAAAGCATTTTTTTTGTGTACAAATATCAGGACGTGTATGTTGTGTGGATGATGTAAAATTGTATGTTACTAAACAAAGTACTAACCTACTGGTGGATGGGGTATGGAACGGACCAGGACCCTGTTTCATAAAACTTGATATCAATAACAAGTTACAAGCTACTGTTATAAGCTCCTGAAATCATGGCATCTGATTGGCTGAGAGCAAATTTGTCATAGGAATTTAGCAGTTGTTATAGATAACAAGTTTTAGGAAATGGGCCCCAGATTTCCTGGGTTAGGGCAGGGTGAGGGGTATACAGCTAATTGGGGTGGGACCTTGGTACCTACTACTTAGCTGGTATATTTTGATGACTTTATAATATTATATCAAAATAATACAGCACCAGTCTGACCAGTTACTATTATATAGGCATCAGGAAGTACACTTGCAATGCGTAATTGTGTATGCCATTTGGGAAACTTTTTCAATATTATATATCAATTTGCCACAGTTTTCCTAGAAGAATTCAAGGAATATACTTACTTCTCATTTCATTGTATTGTTAATTTTGTGTGGAATACAGGACAGGAATTCATATTTGCCGTTACTGTAATTTGGTTTAATAATTCAATGCATTTATGATAAAAAATTGTTATGTACCATTCAAACGTTCTTTCTGAGTCTTTTATTTGTATTTTCGATCAGCTTTGTCACATACATGTACTTGTAAAACACAACATATGCAACCTCTTAAAACTCCATTATTTTCTAGATGATTCGGAGGATTGGAGGATTAAGGAAACCTATATGCTATTAAGCAGTTTTGGGAGGATTTTTTAACTTTTTAAATTTTTAATTAAATCTCGGAGTACCATATATGATGGAGATGCTTTGTTCATCTTTATGCCTATTATACTGATCCTATTTAATATTAATTACCTATAGAAGAAGAATAATCAAGTATCTTTTCTTCCACAATTAGCATAGTGATATTTTACCTTGTTAGAAGAATATGAATATGGTAAAGATTACGAGATTATATAACCACTGTAACAGGGATATTTACGAACAATAGACATTAAGATTCAGTTTCTTTTAACAGGTTTAATACTCAATATCAAATCAAATGGTGATATTTCTTAATCATATCTGTTGTAAGAGGTACATTCACATAATATTATATTCTTTGAAGAGCATTTTCGAGCAAACTATCTTCTTATATTATCTCACATTCTTTTTTTTCCTTCATCTTTCCCCTCGCTCTCACCCTTTTTTGCCATTCGATGGGGGGGGCACGTCGTAACTATGTCACTGTTTTAGTAGTTCATGTGATATACACGTCATCTCATCAAACAAAGTGCCGTAAACATACATACTTGATGGGGGCAAGAAAGCAATTTGTCCCATTGTCCTGAAGAAAGAAAAAAATTCGACCAAGAAAAAGAGGTATCATAACCAATTATTAGGTTTATTACATGTGGAAGTTTTATAGAGTCAGTAGGGCTAACCATCAGAGTAGTTGGATTAAAATCCATAGATCATGAAGATTTTGATTGTGCTTGTTGAATGCGACCAAACGCATTAATAATGAGCATACTTCAAGTAGCCAAACTAAAGATATTAAGAATTTAAAAGGGGGTGGCAAGGGGCGTCGGGAAACGTGATCACACGTGGTCTAATAAAATCTACTGCAGACTTGTAACAAGAACTGAAATTAAATCTAAAATATTCTAAATACCGGCAGATTGTTTATTTTCATGGATGTAAAATACACTGGAAACTGTAAATACAACGAAATATCGCCAGTATTTTGCACACTGGCTAAGCAAATTTCTCGTAAATAGCTAAAGCCCCGGTCACAACGGATCGTACGAAATTTAGTCGTGGTAGACCCATAAAATATTTGTCTTGGCCAGATCTTGCAACATGCCCGAAATCTATTTTGAGTGGTGACAAGGGCTACGACACATTAAAGATGGTTTGACGATGGGGACGCGTCAGAAGAAAAAGACATCGTGGGTGTGTCGCAAGTCATTCGTGTGACAGTCGTGGGACCATCGTCAGTTGTCGGGGCTGTTTTTCACGTGATCAGGTTGTGGTCACTCGTGGGACGCACGTGGGACGCTCGTGCGTCCGTCTCCTGACTATATAATGAGGCCTGGTCTGTAAAAGCCCAATTACACACACACTTGTCCGAAGGGGAGAGTGCACCTTTTATGAAGGAAAATATTAGATTTGGAAGGGAATTTTCACATTTGAAAAGGGGAACTTTTTAGAAATGAATAAGGGCACTTATTATTATTATTTATTTGACCAATCAGAAAACATAAAGTGAGTATAACAATCAGATAATACATAGAGATTTCATAAAGCATGCAAACAACAGTTTTAGGAAAGTGGAGAGGAGAGAGAGAAGGATACAATCTGCTGGTCAGGAGTGACAAAAGCAATTGAAATTGATATTACTCGAAAGCATGTCACCCCAACAGGCTGCATCCTGGAAAAATAAAGAGTAAAGAACAGAATAAAAATTCACAATATGAGATAATAAACATATATCAGGATAAAATTATAATAATTTGAGCTATTAACATTATATCCATCATTGCTTTCATTACATTATTTTGTCATTACAATGGCAACTTATCAGATAAGATAGAAGGGCACTTAACGGAAAACAAAATGGGTAGGAGTAAAATAGGGCAATATTCCGAATTTTTAGGTACCTTTCGGGTACTGCACCCCCTCCCCACCCCACAAGCGCTACTTCTGACGGAATATGTAGTTATTGTGCTTATGATATCAAAAGTGTCTGCGGGTTTTTTCCCCTGTAGAAGTGCTTGACTGGAACGGATCAAGTGACATTTTGTGTTCGGCATCAGATATCTATACTCATTTTCAAATCCTTTCATGGTTTCTACCTCATGCACAGCCGTGTTTTTATTAGAATTGAGTATATTGAGAATAATATATAGGCCTAATATCAAATTAAGACCAAAACATGAATATTTTAAAGGGAATTATAAGGGAAGGAACATTTTCAAAGGAAAAGGGAAATTAACAATTTGAAGAAATGTTTTGAAAAGGAACGAAGGAAATGGACGTTATCAAGGGTAAGAAAATTATTTTTTTATAGGGAATTTTAAAGCCCCACTGTACTACTTGTAGCTATTTGCTCCCTCTATTATAGAAAACAATGCCTAAGCGGTGCCCGTTGGTCCCCCATGATCCTCTTATTCTTATGTTAATTGAGAGCTGAGTTGATGAGATAACCACCTGTCAGTGACCACGCTAATCCCTCTAATCCCTCTAATCCCTCCTGGCCAAACTAGTGCAGAGGGGCTTTAACACCTTCTCATGTTTGGCTGACCTAAATGAAATTAAATAACTTGAGACAAAATAAGTGAAAGTATATTATTAGGATAAATGCAATAGAGAGAAAAAATGGCAAATTTGGTTTTGGTAAGTGATGCCATAAATTAAGTATGTAGAGTAGTCAATTACTCAATTTCTTGTGTACTTCAAAACCTCAAAATATATCTATAACGGTTCTAGGACATCTATACCCCCTGGACAACAACCCCCGGATAACCACCCCTAGGATAACCACCCTCTAAGACAACTACCCCCTAGGAAAACGACCCCCTAGGGCAACCACCCTCTAGGACGACTACCCCCTTGGACAAGTCCCCCCGGACAACTATCCCCAATGACAACTACCCCGTAGGACAACTACCCCGGACAACTACCCCCCGGACAACTACCCCCGGACAACTATCCTAGGGGGTAGTTGTCCTAGAGGGTGGTTATCCTAGGGGTGGTTATCCGGGGTGGATGTCCAGGGGGTAGGTGTCCGGATACGATCTATAACATAAGTTTTATCTAAATTCTCCCGCTGTCTCAGTCCTCTCATTCCCCTCCCCCTCCCCCTCCTCTCTCTCTCTCCCTCTGTCTCTGCCTGCCTGTCTCTGTCTCTGTCTGTCTGTCTCTCTGTCTGTCTCTCTGTCTGTCTCTCTGTCTGTCTCTCTCTGTTTCTCTCTATCTATCTCTCTCTCTATCTCTCTCTTCCTTTCCATCTCTTTCTACCTATTTCTCTCCCGCTAACTCACTAACTCTTCCTCTCTCTCTCTCTCTCTCCCTCTCTCTCTCTCGCTCCCTCACTAACTCTCTATCTTTCTTTCTCTATCTTTCTCCCTCTACCTCTCTTTACCAAGAATTCTTACCTTAGCCTTTTAGTGGGTAAAAAATTTGTTAAAACATCACAGAAAATCTGAAACACTGTCTGTTAATCTTCGCTTAAAAAATGAGTGAAAGTTTCAATCATTTGGGAATCGCAGACAAAGAGCACTGCATGGCGTCCGTGCTCGCACGTAGACAATTTTAACACGCAAACCAATGGGGATCGCAGTAAACCAATGGGAATCGCAGGATAATGAGGATAAGGGTAGAAACTTTTAACTAGGCCCTGTGAGTGGTGCATGGCTTGAAATTACGACTCCAATTTCGACCAATCAGATGGATAGATTTCTAAAGTGAGGTATATAAAGTTATACGACAGTTATGGTAGAGCTATTTCAAATTCATGTTGCAATGTGCGTAGACTGAACTCAGAAACCAACATTTCTCATGAACTTTGAAACTTTTGAAAGTTCGATATGGAGAGTCTCAATGGCAAATTAGTTTTGGTATGTGATGCCATATGTGATTTTATTTTATTTACCAACAGCAATAGAGTAATACATTTCATACAATGTGTATACTTATACAAGAAGATAAACTATTGGTTAGTAAAAAGGGGCTATATGTATGTAGGCTATAGTATAGCTAATTACTCAATTCATTGTGTACTTCAAATACTCAAAATATATTTATAACATAAGTTTTATTATCTAACATTCTCCCGCTGTCTCAGTCCTCCCATCCCCCTACCCTTCCCCCTCCTCTCTCTCTCTCTCTGTCTCTTTATCTCTCTCTCTATCTCTGCCTCTCTCTCTCCCTTCCCCCTCTCTCTCTCCCTTTCCCTCTCGTTGTCTCTCTGTCTCTCTCCTTCTCCCTCTCTCTTTTTATCTATCTCTCTCTTTCTTTATATCTCTTCCTCCCTTTCCCCCTCTCTTTATATATATATATCCCGCTCACTCACTCTATCTTTCTAACTCTCTATCTTTCTTTTTCGGTCGCGCGCTGTTAATACAATATTTGTTATAATGTATAGTTATTGTAAAGCTATTTCAAGTTCATTGTGCAATATGAATCGGATGTGCAATAAGGAAGCAATGTGCGTTCGACTGAACTCATAATCCGACATTACTCATGAACCTTGGACTCGAAAAAACCCAGGCAACTATAATGACGAACGCCCGCCAACTAAACTTATATAGGGCACACTATATACATTCACCACATCAGGCATAATATATAGCCGCGGATTTGAACTTTGGATTCATTATTGGTTGGATGCAAGTCCCAACTGGACTTCAAACACTGGTACCTGTTCACTGACCCGGGGTTTTTGAGGCAGGAGTGACAGTATTGTGTTACATTCACAGCGCTTGATCTTCACTTGTAAGTACAAGTACATTACCGTATCAAGGTAGGTCTCCATTATTTGTAAATTACTTACAGGCAATAATAGGCCGATTATCATTGCCCGCGTAACCGCCCTCATAAAATGACAATTAAAATGAGCGGTGGTGTTACACACTGCTTCAACTAGGCTCTCTGGTGTACTTTTCAGTGAACAGCAACGACATTAGTCTGCTAGTATATACCCTGCCACTGTGACAGTTAAACAGAACCTGACTTGAGCACTGAACTCTAGAGTTTAGTGGTATTGAGTCAAGCCAAGTTCACTTTAAGATTGACCCATGCAAGCTAGTCTAGAATAGTTCAGACCTCTTTTCTATGACTGAGAAGAGTTTTGTCCTTTTCTGGAGATCGCGGTTCAATATATTTCATGCTGTTTGAACTTGAATTACGTATTTCTTATTACGACTAGGTTTAAAAAGATAACAAAAACAGTAAAAATGATGAAGAATATTGTGAGACATTCATGATAGGAAGTCTTTAATACGTACATATAATACGCATGATTTGTTATGTGCTATTTTAAACATTCTAATATTCTCTTCCACTTTTTAAGTTTTAAGATGAGTATAATGTTTTTTCTTTCGTTCAGATATATACTCTTCTGCTGTATAATAATATATTAACCGCCGATAGAAAGAAGTATTGTCAGGTGTGACGGACATAACTTTGCACTGCAATATAAATTGTTTATCCAACAATATCATAACATTACCATTTTTAGTATCCACTGTATTATCAGGGATTATATCAACTATAACTTCCTGTATTGTTGTATTTTGTGTTAGTTGATAACAGAAAATATTTTTTGACTTTTCTCCAAAATGCAGTAACATAGGGGCTCGAAAAGAATCAGGGAATAACTGTTTCATCCACTGTTTTTCAAAATGTGCATTCTTTCGTCTCCTTTTTTCCAATGCATTTTAACCAACTATTAGTAGAGATCGAACAATTGACAATCTTATAATGGAATACTCTCAATCTTAAGTCAATAAATTGTTTCATTCCATGGTAGCATTAATATTTGAGTAACTTCACTGTAATCGTTCATGTTTATATAGGAACGAACCAAAAATTCGAAATGGGCATCTACACCGTATTCGTCTACTTGTCATCAGTGCTGGCGGTGACCGTTGCCTATATCAACACAGGACCAGGGACCACGCCCAACATTACTGACGTCTTGACTGGTAGATGCGAGGAATACCGAAAGTGCCTCCTGGGAGAGCCATGTCTCCCGTACTAGTAAGTTTACTTTTCTTCCACGCCTTTTCTCATCGTTTTAATTTTTTACAGTAATTTTCATCTCATTTGGAAATTCTTCGTGAAACCTTTTTTTCGCATCAGTTTAGATGTACATGTAGACTACTCAAGCTCATCTGTTTTCTCTCACCCTTTCCGTTCCACCTTCCCTCTGTGTCATCACTCCCATCCATCCATCCCTCCCTCCCTCCCCCTCTCTCTCCCTCTCTCTTTCCCCTTCTCTCTCTCTCTCTCTCTCTCTCATAGTCGCAATGTCAAGTGTGATGCAGCAGTGGGGTCTTTTTTAGGAGGCATTCGCAATGTGGATCCATGTGCTACCCCAGGCAACGCATATGATGCATTTCTCAACATGGTACCTCCCACCACAGCTCGTGGCACGGTAAGTTATAGGCCTATACCAAAACGCGTTTATTCTAAGTCTTAAGATACTTACCGAAAATAAACAAGGGCAGATCCAGGATTTTGTAAAAGATAAGGCACAATATTCTTAAAATTGTCTGATAAACAAAATAAGAAGGTTATCATCAACGGGGATAGGGGCATATTCTTAGAGTACTACTACTACTACTACTACTACTACTACTACTACTACTACTGAAGGTATATATGCCACTTGGGTTTCCACAGAGGGGCCCTGATCGGATGTGCCCTCCTTTTCCCTTGTCCATTTTATTTTCTTGTCTTTATTTTCCGTTATTTAGCCCCACCCCTTTAAGTGCCGAATTTCGGCACGTGCCCCTTCCGCGTCCACCCCAAGATACGACTTTATAAAAAAACAATGTGATACAAAAAGTTATTAACATCTAAATTACCGCATGCGTTCATAGCACTCACCTTACAATTGGCTTCTAAAAAGATTTAGACAAGCATAGAACAGGAAACATGAACAAGGATGTCATTGAAAAGAGGAAGGAAGATTGTATACGAATCAATGACTAGGCAGGTCCTGGACTGGGTATTAAACGATCTACACGTACCACATGTCCCACATTCCAGCACAGAGTCAACAAGGAACTGTGTAATTTAATTGTCCCAGCTTTATAATTCGATATATCTATTTATTGGGCCTACTTGCCCTTGGTAGGACTAATATGCATCTCTGTTATTAAATATAGCAGACTGGTGACAATGATTATAATACGACGAATTGGCATGAAAGCAGTCAGTGTCGTAGCTACACCTGGCACGGGCTCGGGGTCATGCCTGTGCCATTAAAAAACACACAGAGAGAAATAGAGAGAAAGACAGGGAGAGAAAGAGGGATAAGGGGGTGGAGAAGAAAAAAGAATTGAAATGAATATATATAAAGAAAGAAATAATAAAGAAAATAATATATTCGTGCATCAATAATACGCAGATATTTTACGACATTCTTTTGCAAATGTCAACACTTTAAAAAAAATGAGGTATAACCCTGTCTGTTTCATTTGTTTGTATTATAATCATTCTTATAGAGGATCATGTATTTTAAACGTGTATTTCCGCTGAAGATCAAGGTCTATTTATTCCGGTAATACATGCAGTGGCGTAGCGTAAATCCAGTTATTAAGGGGCCGGGCACTGACATCATGTGGGTATCGGTATAGTCAGAGAATGAAATGGGAATTTACAAGGCCACTGATTTGGGGGTACGCCGGGATAGGGTCCATTCGTCCATTTGTTTTCCCCAACCATTTCTACCTTCAATCTTTCCCTTTCCCTATTTTTCTAGTTTACGTGTTATTTTCTCACCATTCGAATGGGGGGGGGGTGTTCTCCTGTGCCTTTGTAGCTACGCCACTGAATACATGCATTTTGACCAGCATGTTTTTGAAGATGGCACTTAAACTCAAATGATGGTAGATGGTGGTGTTTTGAAGAGGCAATTATCATTAATATTCTTAGTTCAGAAAACATTCGATATGTTACTGAAGGCTAGTATTCGTCTTTAATTACCTATAAATTTTATGCAAGTATAATCACCGAGTTATGTTAACATTCTTAATTATTAAACCGATTTATGCCCCTCCCCCACTCTTGGGGTAGTGAGCAAAAAAAAAAAAAAAATTGGCACCCGAAAAAAGATTTTCCCTCCGGGAAGGGTAATTTTTTTTTCCATCGCCACCTCCCCCTTAGGCGCCAGGGGTAGTGAGCACAATTTTTTTTTTTTGGCACCCGAAAATTTTTTTTCCCTACGGGAAGGGTGATTTTTTTCCACCGCCACCCCCCCCCCCTTGGGCTCCAGGGGAGGGGGCCCATCTTCTTCTTTTTCAAAAAAAGGGTGTTTTTACCTGTTTTTTTTCCTAGGGGAGGGGGCCCGGGCCCCCCGGCCCCTGGATCCGCCAATGTCCTATGATCTACCTTTTTTTTCCTCCTTCAATCTTTTAATTTTCACTATTTTTTCCCCTTTCTGTTTTTTTAAAATACTTTTCTATACAGACGATGTTTTGGTCGGGTGTGGCCGGCGCCAACATACCACAGGACATTGCTCAGGTCACCCCTGATTTCACCGTGCTAGAGGAGACCTACCCGGGTTACATGGCCGGTAACCTGTCCTGGTGTGGTGCTCCCAATGATGACACAGGTCTTGGACTCAACTTCACTGTCTGTCCAACATGGCGAAGTGAGACGTGTCCCAATAATACCAAGGCAGCATTCTGGGATAAGGCATCGAAGATGGTGAGTCTTGGCACTCGCGACCAATGTCGGACACAACCGGCCCTTGCCCCCTTATGAAATCCAAAAGCGTCCCCAATAATACCAAGACGGCCTTCTGAAACAGCGCCTCGAAGATGGTGAGTCTGGAGCCAAATGAAATTGCCCTTAATATATGATTTCTAGAAAGTCTGTGCGATCGTGTCTTTAGCCTGTCACCACAAACTACATTGACGTTTGCACCCAAGCGGGTCCACATTATAGAGATAAGCCATTTTCTTTTGAAAACATACTTTGCGTAACGACTTGCATATCGTACTTGAGTTCGAACCCATGATCTCCTCATCTCCAGTCTATTTTTGTTAAACCACTCGTCTACGACATTCAGATAGATTTGCACATATTGTGTTTCAGTTCTGATTGATTATAATTAATGGCGGATTTAATGCCTTTGTTTCTCATATAAATATTTCTGGATTGGAATAAGTGGCAAACAATTGAATAAAGTTTCAGTTTTGTATATGCTCTTATATTAGCATATCTATAAAGTGGTAAAATTGTTGGAGAAAGAATAAAGGTTAGTGTTCTGTGTTTGTAATATGGATTTTTAAAATTCTCTATGCGCTTTACTTTTTTTTTGGAAACAATAATAACATTGTATTAGAACATAGAATACATGGATATATATAAGAGCAATTTAACCATATAATAATAACATGATGAAAGTAACATTTACGTACGTGTGAAAATAGCCTATATTGTGAGAAATAATAATCGGAAGAGAATGAGAAAACATGACAAGTTACAACAGTCGGGAAAGAGTAAGAACCATGAGGAATCAAAATGCCCAAAGTCTTATTCTGACCCAATACTAAAGTTGCATATATTTTTACTGTAGCAATTGAATGAGTCCTTGACAGGAATATGTTTGTAACCCACCGATGTAGCCGTTCCCTGAAATAATTACAACTCACCCTTTGAAGCTATAACGTGCGCTTTAATTCTAAAGTTTACGGGAAGTGATTTTGGACTATTCAATGGCAGTCTTCGAGGTATGCCTTAATGCATTAATTGTTGAGTTGCGCTCTAACGTGCACAGCGTGATACAATTATGAATACAATCATTGTATTTGGATAAATAACATTCTTATGCATATATAATCTAAACGCTCTGATGATAATATTTTTCTTGATACAGCTAGCAACGCAAGCTGTTGGTGACGTCTTTGTTGTTCTGAATGCACAAAGAAGTGGCGGGGCTTTCAACAATGGCAGGTAAGGAAATATCATGTAACTCGTCTACCTCAACCTCACAGCGGCGATTGTTCTTTAGAGATCCACTACCATGGAAAGCCCTATGTCTGTCAGTGGCGGATACAGGATTATATGATGTGGGGAGGGTCACAAGTCCGAATATTCTGTGATTAGCAAACAAAGCGATGGGGAGAGGAGGGGGAAGGGTCACCAGTCCATGATTCTTGTTTTATTATTTCCCGTGCCCCCTCCCCACCACCCCCTCCGGATCCACCACTGTCTGTGTGCCTAAACATTTCACTTGAAATTAATCAAGTCATGATATCGCACCACTGTAATGACATTTTTAAGAGTCGGCGTGTCAAAAATCTCACCAAAATTTGACCAACGACCAAGGACATTGTCAATTATTAAAAAAAATTAAAAAGACAGCCGTGGCATTTTGCCATTAAAATCGATATTCTTCTTGTCTGCGAACCTATCACTGTGCACATAGCTTGCGGTATTTTTTGGCATGAAATATGTAGTTACGAGGAAATGACAGTTGTATTTTCCCTATCAATAGGTTTTAAGGTTGGAAGGATACGCCCCCCCTCCCCCCTCCCCCGACAATGCCAAAGGAATTTTGGATTTTTGAAAATCAAAGTACATGTACAAGCATATGTTAGGACTATCCAAGGGTGAAAGGGGGAGTATATAGCGAGTATAGTGATTGTCTGATTATCTTATTAGGAAATTGGGAAACAGATTTTCAGTCGAATAAACCCCATACCAAACTGTGTATACCTATGCTTATTTTGTGTTGTTTTGTCATTTTTTAGTGTATTCGCCCGGATAGAAGCACCTAATCTCAACCCGGACATGGTCTCAAACGTCGCCCTCTATCTCATCCCAGACTTCACACTTCCGATTCCAAATGATATGTAAGAACAAATTGAGGACATTATTTTTTATTCTTATTTCTTCTTCCTTTTTTTTATTTTGCGGGATTCATTGCTGAATTTTCCGAATGACAGTCCATTCATATTATGCTTCACATGCCCTCAAGTGAGCATTACTCCGGTCGACCTAAGCTTCCCGAGGACGTAGGGATGCCCACGAGGCCACGAATGACTGAAGGCCAGCGAGACCAAAAAGGTTCTCTCTCTCTCTCTCTCTCTCTGTCTGTCTCTCTCTCTCTTTCTCTCTGTCTCTCTCCGTCTGTCTCCGTCTGTCTCCGTCTGTCTCTCTGTCTCTCTCTCTGTCTGTCTCTTTCTCTCTCTTTGGGTGCCCTATTCACAAACTGGCTTTTGCGATAATATTGCTCCACTCTGTTTCTACAGCCTTCTCCAATGGTTCAATACCCCAACAACCCTCCCCCGCCCCATTTCCCTTTCTCTCGTTCTCTCTCTCTCTTTCTATCTCTATCTTTGTCTCCCTCTGTCTGTCTGTCTGTTTATCTCTCTCTCTCTCTCTGACTTCCGCTCTCTCTCTTCCAGCCATTTCTTCATAATATGCTATCCTTATTAGTACCCTTCTTCTTCGTCTTCTCATCTTCTCCTCGAACTTTCCCGTCAGTGCTAGATTCTCTGAACAAAAGATTATTAATAATCTAATCATTTTAGGAATCACTTCGTTTTGGAGTTGAATCCACTCTAATGTAGTGGTTTGAATTACTCTTTTGAAAGTAGATCCCACTGACTTTGTTTTTTAAGCATGGAGTTCCATTACAAAAAATTGATCCTCAGTTCGGTCTCCTCAGAGGGTGAATGGCCACTCCTATACATTCAGAGAGTAATCAGAAATCATATTATTGTAGAAGTTTCGTGCATTGACCATTCATATTTCACACAATTGTCACTTCTTTTCTATTTATGATTTATGATTAGGACTGTTGCTGAACAAGCGCGTAGCTAGGATTTTATTTTAGGGGGGCGAATTACTTACAGAGCGTGCGCTCCCTAGGGGTGGGTGCAGGTAGGGGGAGTTTCATTAAATTGAGTTTGACATTTTATTATTAGAGAAAGAAGACGATTCGTAAATCAGGCGCGTAACTAGGGTTTTATTGTAGGTGGGGCAGTAGTGAGCACGCGAAGCGTGCGAATCACTAACAGAGCGCGCGAAGCGCGCTTCCTAGCGGGATGGGTGCAAGGAGGGGGGGGGGAGTTTTCCCCCTCCAGCGCGAAGCGCGGAAGCTTTCACGTTTCATTACATTATTAGAGAAAGAAGACGATTCGTTGTGCCGTTCTCGACTCTTAATCCTTGTCTAAATTCAGTTTCCCCCTCTCGCGCAAAGCGTGGAAGCTTTGACGTTTCATTAAATTATTAGAGAAAGCAGACGATTCGTTGTACCGTTCTCGACTCTTAATCCTTGACTGAATGTTCAAAAAAAATATTTGATTCATTGTTATACAAGATTTCGATTTCTTTTTTAAAAGGATATCTTTAGAAATGGGCATCATGCATGTGATAAATATATTGACGTTTAAATCAACCAATCACCAAACAATCAGCATTTCATCATAATATTTTCATAATTGCCGCCCCCATCGCCCCCCTGGCTACGCGCCTGTTGCTGTATCAGGCTTAGGTATCATGCTGATAAGATTTTAAGAGCTCATCCCGATGTGATTCAACCCAGAGTTGGTTATATGGTGGAGTCACTTCACATTCAAACGTGCAACACATTTTCCTTAGCGGAATAAGAATTGACCCCGTTGTTTGCATATACTTTCCAAAATATTTTCAACAAAATATTACCATTTTGCAAATTATTGGCCTGGTGCTGAGTCACACGTGGTAGAAATATTATGAAAAGGGTATCATTGTGCACATGCACAGAAGATGTAAATACCTTTTTACAGTTTCCAAACAACATGAAAATGTCTCCTTTTCCTGAAATTTCTTGTTTTTTCAAAAAGATATAACTCTTTATTTAAAAGAATCAGAGAACATTCAAAAGCTTTGAAAAACCAGAGTGGACATTCTTTTTTTTTTCGAACAAAAATCCTTCATAAAACCATGTAAAAAAACAACATTTGTAAGGAATATATAATATACCCGGTATATTATATTCATGTAAGTTATAGAGATGTCGTTCATTCACTTAAGTCTCAACCAAAGCGTTGATAGTTTGAGTGTGTGCGTGTGTAATTGGGTTTTTACAGACGTGTATCAATCAGATAATATGATAGTTTGAATCCTATAAACCGGCATTAAAGCCCCTCTAAAGTGTCGGGAGCCCCAGCAATTTGATGGCAAAATTTCACTAAAATTGTATCATGATGTGAAAGAGGATGTTAATTAAGACACATTTCTGCAAGGATTATCCAAACAAATGTGTTTGAAGTCGAATATTGATAAGAGAATACAAACTTTAGGTGTTCTGTGTACAATTGAAAACCCAATTAATAATTATAATTTGGATTTATATAGCGCTTAATACAGAATACCGTCTCTAAGCGCTTTACAGATATTATAACCCGGTCATCAGATTCATTCAAGCACAATGTGCAACATCTCCACTCCCTGGGGAGTATTCCTACCATATGGTCACCGTGAGGGCATAGGCAATTAATAACACAAATGCTTTCGTCTTCCTACCGGGTCCCCATTTCTCTCTTGGGTATTGAGTGGCAAATGTATATTAATGCCTTGCCAAAGGAAATTTGAGCCGTGTCGGGGATCGAACCAACAACCTTTGAATTTCAATTCGAGTGCTTAAACCACTCGACTACGACACTTCTACCAAATATGTTTTCTTTTATCAATATTTGTCTTCAAACACATTTTTTTACAAGTGAAATTTTGCAATCATTTTTTGGGCGAATTTGTGGCTCCCAACACTTTAGAGGGACTTTAACATCATTAAGCAACACGTTAAATCTACGATTGTCACTCTCAACCCAGTTGTAAATGGGCCAAAGCAGCTACATATTTGGCCGCTTAGCTATGACCGGGGTAATAAAGTTGGCGCGCCAGGGCCCTGTTTCATCAAACTTGAATCAATAACAAATGCTAAATGTCTGTGACAAATTTGCTCTCCGCCAGTCAGATGCCACGACATCAGTAGCTTATAACAGTTATTGTTACCTGTTATTGATAACAAGATTCATGAAACAGGGCCCAGGAGCGTAACGGCGTGACATGAGTGCTTTTACAAGAAGCCACCATTGATATGTATATGGGTTTATATAGCTTAGATCAGGATTAAATCAATTTTTGATTTTGATTTTTATCATCCAAGGTATCGAGAGACGTGTACCAATGGAAGCGTATTGTACTTGAGGAATTTCTTGATGAACATGAATTTCAACGTGACATGTGAGGAGGACCCAAAGTAAGTTAAGATCCTGGAAATGTCAATAGACCGGTATACTTTCATGGGGACCTAGTGACGAGTTATTCCATTATCCTATTATTAATGAATGAACTACAATACTTGGAATCCAGTATGCATACATTACTTGTTGCTTTGTCAGGCAAGCGTCGGGCAAGCTTTCAGGTTGTCAAGAACACCTTTTGTTTAAAAAACATGCATAATGCACATTTGAATATGTTAGTAAGCCGATCTGTTAAACATGATGCATACTGAAACTCAGCCTCAAGCACTTTCAATAGCCTATCACCGATTGATATGTGCGAACACGATACTGATGATGATCATGTAATCCGAACATGATTTCAATGGAATATGCAATATATGGTATTGAAATTGCACTTGAGTTGATTTCTTGAAAGTCCGCGTGATTGAGTTCAAAACGTATTGTGACAGAGGCAATATTTGAAGAAAGTGAAGTGATTAATTGCATGCATGCATGTTTATTTTCACTCATTCTCTCTCTCTCTTTCTCTCTTTCTCTCTCTCTCTCTCTCTCTCTCCATCCCTCTCCCCCTCTCTCTCTCTCTCACACACATTGCATTATTTTTTTTTCCAATGGCTTCCGTACTTTTACAGACTTCTCATTACTACCACAGTAACCGCACTTTTTAACAATTTTCTGTCATGTTTCTTGTTTTGTATTTTCCCAGGGAAATCATGTGGCTCCAATGTGCTCGGTTTTCAGAAAGTCCATACTGTGGGCCATACGCAAAAGGTACCCCGGTAGTGGCCGCATCAATCGTGGTTATACTGCTTCAAGTCGTTTTCGCTATGTCTCTCAGTGGTTGGAATACAATATCTACTACCCTGTAAAGATTGGGATGATTCTTTGCGAAATCCCAGTTCGGTTGCTTGGAATGAAAACAGAAAAGTTATGTTTAAAAGTAATTAGTGATTCTTAACGAAATGGAGAAAAAAAGAACGGGAAATTACGAAATGTTAACAATCGCTGACATTTTTTATATAAAAATGCTACATGTATTTGTTTTAAACAATAGTTTATTAAGATTTATGTAAATTTATAGAAACAGTATGTAAATTAGAAATCGCTAATCGGCAATCGGTCACAAGCATTGACAAGAGAGTGATGTCATCAAATGATTACTCTTTATTCATTAGTGTATGATAATTCATGTTTTTCTATCTTTAAAGTTTTAATAATAAACTAAATGAAATGAATAGTGTTGTTATTCCTTGGTTTCAGGATTGTAAACATTATCTCATAAATACATTCTACACACTAAAATAAGTCGGGTAAAATGTTACCCATTATTGGGTTAACTTTACCAAACTTTTTGCAGAGTGTATTGTGTCTTAAATTTTCAGACATTTAGATATTCTACTAACAAATGGATAGCTGTTTGAAGGTGGTCACATTCCAAGGTTTCCAAACTACCCCTCCCAAAAAAAAAAATGCATTTAAATTGTATCATAATGTGAAAGAGGATGTCATTTAAGACACTTCTGAAAATGTTCCCCCAAAAAAAAAAAAAATGTGTTTGAAGATAAATATTGAAAAGAATACATAATTTGGGGTTTCTGTTGTACGCAGAAAACCTAAATTTTGTATTCTTTCATCAATATTCGACTTCAAACACATTTGTTTGGAAAATCCTTGCAGAAATGTGTCTTAAATGACATCCTCTTTCACATTATGATACAATTTAAGTGAAATTTGCCATCAAATTTGTGGGGCTCCCAACACTTTAGAGGGGCTTTAAATCAAGATTGATGATTAGTATTATCATCAATATCACTTTCGGTTCTGATTACATCTGTCAAATAAACTCGGGTATAAATAATGACGATACAAATAAATGTAATAAGAACTCTGTGTAAAGAAATGATCAGCCTTTTCTACTAGAGTTTGCGAAAAGTGAGCATGGATTTCCTCTCTAGGTAATCTTAAACATTCCAGGTCATTTTGAATTATATATCATGCAATGGAATTGTTGTTTGAACCAGTAAACATTCCTTTTTGTTTATTTTATATTAAAAACTTGCTGAAATATGACATTTTCCGTAAACTACCAGCAACGCTATGCATACAACGGATACCATTTTCTAATATCTCGATTACCCAGTGTTTTTTGTTCGTTTATTTTTTGTTGGTTGTTTTTGATAATCTTTCTTTGCATATATATTTTCATACTTTCATATCATCATACACTCTCTATGGAGTATTATTTTGTCAAATTCAGGGTCAATTTTGTTAGATTCTATGATAATTTCATTTTTGTCAATAGCAAAACTAAAAACACGAGGTATATGTTTAGTGATGAATTTGAGGCAGATTGGGGGATGGGAGGGGGCAAAGATAGAATGATTCAACAAAATAAGCTGGGCTGTCTCTTCATCATTTTTTGGTTTTGTTTTGTTGTTGTTTACTTCTACGAACAGCGCTTGGTATATTAACAATGGAATAAGCATGTGTCCATGGGGGAGGGGGGTACTGGCGTCATGGGGGCACCGTTTTTTTTGTTTTACTATGTAGATGAAAGGCAAGAGAAACAGACTACCGAGTGACAGGAGTGTGCATGTGGGAGAGGTTGGACCATCTTCTTTCCAAGCTCGCTTCTTCTTGTCTCTTTCAATCTCTTTTTCTCTCTTCAATTTCCTTCTTTCTCAATTCTATTTTGAATGGAGCACGAACGCACCTGTATCTCCATAGCTATATATGTCACTGATTATTAACATACGCCCCCAAATGGTGAGTCTTGCTTAAATTTGTATGACGTCATGCATGCAAAAGTTAACTTTAGACTTCATGGCTAATCCCAAATTAAAAAGTATTTGGGAAGAACATAGTAAATGTGTCAGAAACTTTGTCTTTCAAGTACTCTTAATAAAGGGAATCGTTTTTGTCGTAGAAAATGTGAGTGCATTAATATTACCACGATATTAATGTCTGTATAGAATGATATAATGTACATTATGCTCGACTTTGTTGTTCAATGTTAATTTTCCCTTTCATGTTCGTCTATGTTATTTTCCACCTTCTCTCCATCTATTTGTCTTATCTTGTTACCATTCCATCAAACTGTTTATTTTAACTGTCCCGTCCACAGGTGCTAAGTTTTTTTTTGCAATAATAAACTCTGTTTTACTGATTTTCTTTTTAATGTTTTAAATCATTATGATATTTTGTACGTATTTTGTACTATGTATTTTAGAATTTCTCATTTTGTGTGCGTGTTTGCATCTATGCAATTACGCAATAGTCGAAATCCTGTATGAAACCACCTTTATTTTATAATTTGTTGGAATTATAGGCTTTCGGAAGCGGCCTATGAAAATTCATACCATCTTTTTGGCTCTTGATGATGTGAACCAAGAGGGAAAAGATTTTTTTCTTCTTCTACGTAGCCTTTATGTTTTGTATTTCGTGGATTGGGCGCAATAGTAGAATTCTTTATGCAATAAGTCATCGAGGTTGACTGTCCACTACTTACCATAATAGGCCTATTTTTATTTGCTATATAGTTTCAATGGTGCACATCTAATCTGTGGATTAGGGATGGAGCTCTTTTTTTGTATAGTGTATTAAAAGCCTATGTTGGCAGCTTTTGTATGAATTTGTGTTTGAAATGTGTTTGTAATTTGAGTTTACGTCTGATACAGTTTTTTAAAGCACATTTGATTTGTTGTGCACAGTGTTTTACCATTGAGATGCCCCCCTACACCATAGACAAATAAATCGAGTGGCAGAAAGAGAGAGAGAAAGAGAAAGAGAGAAAGAGAGAGAGAGAGAGAGAGAAAGAGAGAGAGAGAAAGAGAAAGAGAGAGAGAAAGAGAAAGAGAGAAAGAGAGAGAGAGAGAGAGAGAGAGGGGGGGAGGGAGAGAGAATAGAAGAGGGAGGGGGGAGAATGAAATCGAGAAAAGGGGATGGAGGGGAAAATAGAAATATCGGAAACAGATGGCGGTGGTTATAGCCCCTCACATCCTCCCCTCCCCCTTCTTTCAATATTTTAATGTCAACACTAATTTAGCTTACGGTCACACTCTCAAACATCACGATATTCATTACAGAAATTAAGGTACCTTTGAGCATTCAAATAGTAATAAAAAAGAAACATACATTTATCAACATTGCAATACATAACCTTTAAATGAGCGATGCAGGACAAAATATTACTTCATCTTAAAATCGGATTACAATCAATTAACCAGCTACTATAAAATTTCAATGAATACCACTTTTAGCCATATTATTCAAAAGTATCATCTCAAAAGTATACAATGTAACATACATATTTACCTACATCTATAAGAGAAAAAATATATTTCTAATGATTTTAATTTTACTTCTTAGGACCATGAAGTCGATTTCACTTTTAAGAATTTTATTTTTTTCAATAATATATCTACAAAAATCATAAACTAAGGCACTCATTGGAAGTGCAATTTTCCCAAAAAAGCAAACGTCATTGGTTAACCTAGATAACAAAGGTAAAATGCAAACATTTCAAGACAGCTAAAACCATACGGTATAATACTAAAATAATATCACCGAGTTGCCATTTTATCGATGTTAGATTTAAAGCCCAAATAGAAAATAAAGTTTGACAGTAAAAGCAAATAGTTATAGATTATGTTTCAAAAGATTTTAACAAAAATATATATGGCCTATACGGACCTCATTGAAGAATGGCCTTTTTGGTTTAACCAAACAGTGATAAACTCAGATACTTTTTTCATTAAGTCGCGTCTGTCTGGTAAACTTGCTTTAAACGAAAACGTTAAAATTTAGATCATTAAACCTTTGTGTTTGGTGCTGGTATGGAAAAGCACGTTAAACACAAAAAGGGAAAATAAAATTTCACGGCATCGACCTTGATAGCAAGCTCCAACATTATTCATAAAGAAAAAGCACACCAAGTATTCACAGTGTAATTTATGCCAAAGTAGCATCTTTATAAAATGCTTATAATTCTTCTGTAATTGACAAAGCTTGACGATTAATAAAGGCAAAATAGAATGTTAAGCGGTCTTTTTCAACCAGGATTTTGGAGAAAATAAGCAGTAGAAGTAGTAGTACATGTAGTAGTAGAAGAGGTATAAATAATAATAGAAATAGTGGTATAGTAGTAGTAGTAGTAGTACTACTACTACTACTACTGCTGCTGCTATTACTAGAACTGCTACTCTACTACTACATGTACTACTACTACTACTACTACTACTAGTAATAATAATAATTATAATAACAATAATAATAATACAACTAAGCCTACTACTGTATACTACTGTATCATCACTACCAACATCGTCTTGCATCCCACAGAGGAAAAAGGAGAGATGGAAATGCAAAGTGAGAAGAATAATGAGATCCCCTTTCTACACCTTTCTTTATTTGGGATAATAGCATTGTTTGTTTGTTAAACTCCTGCCGAAGTTTCACCGATTTTTGGCAGTGTAAAGCAAATTTCGGTAAGATACCGATTTTTGCTCACGTGACTCTCCTCGCTTCCGTGCTAACACATACGGGGATACGACAAGTGGCGCATGCGCACAGTAGTGAAAATGGTAGTAAAAAAAAAAACGTAGATTTTTCGAAATGGTGTTTGGGATGTGTAAATGGGCCTACTGTTACCAAACGCGCAGGTATTGTTGCGTCACTGCATCCAAAGGTTTTGGTCATGATAAAAATACATGTATTGTTGCGTCACTTCCCCTACGGTTTTGTCCATGACAAGATACTGCCCCCTCCATTACGTCATTAATATTTCCAAACGCGCATGTATTGTTGCGTCACAACCTGCGCGCACCCATCGTCACAGCTGATACATTATTGTCAGCGCGTTGCTACCAACTAATCACAATATTTTCAAGCTTCTCATTGATCGGAACCAAACTTTGAGTACAGCATGTAAATTCACATGAAAATCAAGTGAATTCAGCTGATTAACCCAAAGATTGACCATGGAACTTGGAAACTCTATCGTGCTGGTTTTGGCTGGCATTTTGCTTGTTTCAGGCAATGCAGATGCCAGATTCAAGCGCGGGGAAATCAATACGGAACAGGTGAGCTTCCAAGGCATTAAAATATTAATGTACAGAAAGAGAATGAGAGAGTGAGAGTGAGAGAGAGAGAGAGAGAGAGGAAGGGTGGGGGGTTGGTTCCATGAGAAAAAGAAAAATATCATAGTTTTACATTATCAGCTCTCGGTGATCATTTAATTCATTTCGTCTTTATTTCCCAAAACATGATATTAATAATGCTTTTAAAAAAAAAACCATCGTTTAAAGATAACATATAAAATGTATATTACATATATATATCTGATGGTATAAAAAGTACAAAATCGCATAAAGCAATCAAGTAATGCATAGAAATATTGGTAAAACAAATAGTGAGGGGTAAGTAATGTTGTGTTCTACAATAAAATGGTTTGCGAGGCATACCTTAAGAAAGGCCTAAAGGCCTGTGGGCAAGGTAGCCCATTTAAGACTAGAGCACTTTATCAGCAATACAATATCAAACTGTAGTATTGACTGATTGCAAGACAGTGTTCCCAAACCGGAGTAAAAGTTTGAATACTTGCGACAACGGTTGTTTAGTTTAAATTATCGGGGGGGGATTTTCAAAAATGTTTGTTTTGCTATTTTCTTTCGTTTTGTTTGTTCGCATATTGGTTTGTGTTTGTCTGTTTGTTTGTTGTTTCTTTTATAGCTGTGCATCTAGCTGTTTGTCGGCTGTTTTGTTTTTAATTCTACATTATTTGATTCCTATCTATCTCCCAGGATATGGCATTCATGGATACCTTCTACTTTACCAACACGGAGGATAATGTCCTTGAGTACAATATCAAATACCCTTCTGTAAGTTGAAGTTTTGATCATATCTCTACGTAGACCGACAGATCAGTCTACATGTATTTCGTTCAGATATTATGTTCGGCTGAGACTACGTATGGTTTCACCGAATGGGGCGAGCGTCAAAATAATAATTACGTTTAAAAAAAAAACCTCCTCCAAGCAGACGGATTTTTCTGTCTTATCTTTACGATGATATAAGTACTTGTCTTGGTTCTTCCAAATGCTCTTGCTAGTATACAAAACGCTGAGGAAGTATGTGGCTTGTTAATTTTGTTGCTGCTCTTGTCGTATGGGCAGCAGTAGATATGAATAATATCTCACACAATTCTCAAGGCATTTGCTGTCGTATCATAAGAAAAGGAATTCGAAATTATGGAATGTTGTGTAAACGTTTTTTTAGGGCCAACTTTCTTCAAAATTTGATAGCACCTTTTAATGATACAACATAAAAATTCAACATTACCATCTTATCATTCTTAATTTAAAAACGTCATTTATAAACGTTTAAGATTGTTTTTAAACTTTGTTGAAGGATTCCTTTAGACTATTTTATCTTAAGAAAACTTTGGCAGAATCGGCTTTAAATAGGTACCACTTATAATTATGATGGGGGCTATTACAGGGCATTAAAAATATGGAGTAGTATTTATAGTACATTGTAGTAGTAGTAGTAGTGTCAGTAGTGGTAGTAGTAGTAGTAGTAGTAGTAGTAGTAATAGTAGTAACAGTGGTAGTAGTAGTAGAGTAGTAGTAGTAGAAGTAGTAGTAGTGGTGTTAGTGGTAGTAGTAGTAGTAATAGTAGTAGTAGTTGTAGTAGTAGTAGTAGTAGTGGTGGTGGTGGTAGTAGTAGTAATATTAGTAACAGTGGTAGTAGTAGTGGTAGTAGTAGTAGTTGTACATGTAGTAGTAGTTATAGTAGTGGTATGTAGTATTAGTATTAGTAGTAGTAGTAGTAGTAGTAGTAGTAGTAGTAGTAGTAGTAGTAGTAGTAGTAGTGTAGAGTAGCAGTGGTGGTGGTGGTTGTAGTGGTGGTGTAGTGGTGTTGGTGGTGAGTGGTGGTGGTAGTGGTGGTAGTTGTTGTTAGTGGTGTAGTAGTGTGGTAGTAGTGGTGGTAGTAGTGGTGGTGGTAGTGGTGGTTTAGTAGTGGTGGTAGTAGTAGTGGTAAAGTGGTGGTGGTAGTAGTGGTGGTAGTGGTGTAGAGTAGTAGTAGTGGTAGTGGTGGTAGTAGTAGTAGTAGTAGTAGTAGTAGTAGTAGTAGTAGAAGTAGTAGTAGTAGTAGTAGTAGTAGTAGTAGTAGTAGCAACATTATACAAAGTAGAAGGGATAGTGACAGAAGGAATGCCATTTTTTACAGTATGAGAATGATTATTTTTTCAGGACCAGTGTTGCTATCGTCTTGTTATCTTTGACGAAAGCTATGGACAGTGGGGAGGCATACGACCGAACGATGATAGACTGGTAATAGATTTATATAACATCGGATGGCTTTGAGTGTGATATACAAGAATATATTGCTCGAGCTATGAAAATATTGGACGAGTCGAAGACGAGTCCACTATTGTCATAGCGAGAGCAATATATTTTTGTATCACACGATAACACAGCCATACAATTTTATTATTATTATCTATATCAGGCTGACTAGCGAAATAACAAAATTTGACTTACCTCGGTAAATATGACTTTGTGTTCGTGTGATATCGATATCGATAGTTGTAGTTCCCGGATGAATGAGCAATACGAAAACAATATTGATCAGTCATCCGGGTACTGCGCTTAAGATATTAAATACACTGATTTATTGTACCACTTGGAAGCCTTATATAGATAATAATAAATAATATTCACTTGGTCTGTAGATAAATTGCCATTATGTTAAGTAAGCTTGTTTTTATGTAAATCATTTCACTTTTGAATTCATGTTCTTAATATTTGGTTCATCATTACATTAAGATACTAAGCTTTGTAACTTTAGATTATGTTAAAGATTATTATGGAATATTTTGGAAAGTCAGACACGTTATTCATCCACATTCGTTTCGAATTAAAAAAATCTTTTAACGGCACGTTGACATTTTGAATGGTGGAGCCATTTACACACAAAAAGGGAGAGAAATGAAAAGATAAAAAAAGAACAGCATAGAAGTTTCATTTTATCTTCGAGTGCATGAAATAAAGTATATTGCATGCTCAGCGGGGATTAAAGTAAAGTAGCAAAGAAATATATACAATACTGTTGTGAGCTAAACAGGTTATCTATATTTTTCATTGCATCCTTTTGTTACAAACCTTGTCTCGCCGAACGGGAAATGTTGTTTTTATTGCCATTAAAAAAAAACAAACTCAAATTTGTTACGTTTCATGATAGACCTGTCGGGGTAAGATAGATCGCGTGAAGGACCTGGACTACAAAATCAAACTTACTGGTCTTGATCCGGCTTGTCACGTGGAGACCGATGATACTGGCTTTAATGTGAGTATGAAGTCGACAAGGCATGAGGATGAGAGTGATGGATGTTAGAGATGACGAAAGAATGATTATAGTTTCAACTGTCAAGGAGATTATTCTTTCTAAGAATATGAAGGGAAAAAAGAATTATGTTTAGGATGTAACATGTGGTGCTCCTATCATGCCTATTATCCAAATCAATCGAATAAACGCAGGGACAAAATTTAAGAGAGAGAGAGAAAGAAAGAGAGTAAGAGAGAAAGGGGAGGGGGGCGGGGAGAAATGGGAAACATGAAAAGAAAGTTCTTGTATGATGGCTGTTGTATTTATTTAAGTGCTGAGGAAATGAAACAGTCGTGTAGTGCTCTTCATAGAAATATATTACATTAATATGAGATACTAACTTTACATTAATGTTTTTTCAGTGGCTTGTTTGTCATGGTCGCATCAACTTCGCATCCCGACAGCGCCCACAGTCTTACTTCGTTCATCTTACCAACTGCCGAAGCAACCGAAAAGGACTAAAGAACGTCACGTATTCACTGCATATGACTAATGGAAACAACGGTCTCATGAAAGAATTTGCCGAGAATCAGAAGTGTAAGATGAGCCTTCATGTTTTTGGATTTCATCATTGATTGATTGTAAACATTAATCGATTAATTGATAATTGGTTCGTTTGTTCTTTGGGCTTTGGGATTGATCAATGGACCGCTTTCTCTTTATTGGTGTACTGTTTTCTTTTTTCTCGATTACTGCATTAAATTCTACAATTAAATGTTTCTTTTGCTTTCTTGTCTTTTTTATTGTTATAATTCGATTATTAGAAAAAGTAATGTATCTGCATAATAGTATACATGTACATCCATAATCATTCAAGTGGCGGCGTGATTAAGAACTTTCTTGCCACTATATAGTTTATAATGTATAATGATCTAATTTATTTTCATTAATCATTATAGTCATGATGGAAACTGACTTGGCTTTCTTTTTTGGATACCTGGCGATGTTAATTGTGGCTACTCGATTCAGATGTAAGTATCATCAATGGCATTGAATATATCAATGATATTCATTATATTTTGGCTTAAGTATAGTTAAATTAATCGATTTATGTAGTCACGTGTTAATATTTTCTTCTGAATTCAATCTTTGTTTTCTTTTCGGTGCATTTTATCTCATTGCTTGTATTCATTATATTATTTTCACAATATGATAAGAATTAATATGAGACAAAGATTGATTAAACAAACAAAACAAAGCTCCAAATTAATAACTTTCATTCAATGGTCTCTTTATTTTGTTCATATTTTCTGTTGTTAAAAATACTTATGTATATTTCACTTTTATTATTATTCTAGACGTCTTGTCGCAGAAGAAAATGCTCCACCTAACCTATCGGTTATTCTACAGCAGTCTCTTTTTCAAGACAGTGTGTCTCCTACTCCTAAACATCGAGTTATCGATGTTTGCCCGAACTGGACTCGAAATGACTAAGGTGCAAGACATGGGTAGGTCTCAATTGAAACTTAAAATTAGCCCCCAATCGCCTTAAACGGTTTTATTTTCTTAGTTTGTGTATTGATTTTGTGTTTTGTTTAGGGTTGCATCCACATTGAACCAGTATTTTAGTGTAAATGGGTAAATCAAGAAGGTAATTATACATAGGAGAAACGGAAATGTACAGCCATAGCCGTATATTGTTGATTTGTATTATTGGAAGGTTATATTTCTCAAATCTCTACAGCTGAGATCTTCTCGTGCCTGTCTACGATTCTCTTTGTGTCTGTATTGCTGCTTGTATCGAAGGGATTCTCAATCACTCGGTAAGTACCTAATGTACCTGTCTGTATTCATATCTTTTAAACAATCGATGATGGTCATGACGTATGATAACAATGACAATGGAGATGATGATAATGATGATAATGATGATGTTGATGATGATCATGATGACTATGATGATAATGATGATGATTATGGATGAGATGGCTATGATGATGATGATGATGACGTTGATGGTGGTAATTGTGATAACGATGATGATGATACTCTTGATGAAGAAGAAGAATTATAAGATGATGATGAAGATGATGAAGATTGTTCATAATGATATTTCCTTCCTCACTACAGAGCTCAGGTGAGCCTTTTTGGCACGTTGAAGATGATAGTGTTTGGTTTGGTGTATGGGGCATCCTACACTGTAGTCTTCTTTGACCAACGTGTGCTCCTTGACCCCCAAGACATCATCGCTAGTATGACGTCACTATCTGCAGGTGGTTTGATCGGTATTAAGTTCACCGGTAAGCGAGAGGAATTAAATGTTTTTATTTCATTAATATTGATTAGTCTATTACAATCAATTACATAAGCTTTCAAAGGTATTTTGCTTTCAAAAGTTGATTTGCGCAAGTAGGATTTCTTTTCAATCTACTTAAGTAGATTGAATAAAATAATTTTGCTTAATGCATGTTGAACAGGCTGAAATAGGGATATAACTAAATGATGAATTTATGATGAGACAAATGTTATCAATAAAAACATAGATCTCTTTCTGTACGGTCTTATTTATTCTTAATTACTGGCATGATATAAAGTGGTGAAAGACAAACAGGATTATTCAGATTAATTGTTTTTCTTTTAAAATGACAAACACAAAATTTATGACTTGTTCTCTCATCTCTCTCTACACAGGCTGCATTGTTTTCGTGTATGGCTGTGTCTTTACGATCAAGAACTACCCGGCAAAGGCGCTCTTCTATTTACCATTCACTCTATTCTTTAGTGTTTGGTTTGTGACTGAGCCCACCTATCGGCTGCTGTCCATCTACGTATACCCAGTTCTGCGAAGGTATGTAATATTTATGAATTAATCCCTTACATTTGTTAAGCCTTTCATATTTATAACCTGGAATATGCGTCAGTTAAAAGACAGAAAGGCGATAACACCGTGTTGAGGTTGAGTTAACGCCATTTTAGTTCTCAATAGAAAACAAAAAAGCATGGGTTTAAAACACCTTGATCTTTTTATCCAACACGATTACGAATTCTTTAATCAACAGGTACAGGTTTCCTCGTTTTTTGCACGCGAATATACGTTGAACTTAACCATCAAGTAAAAAAAACTCTCCTATATATTCCTGGCTGTATATAAATTTGTCATTATGTCAAAGTGTTGAAATTAAGTATAATGATAACCAAATATGTACACTTTTAAGCTTCAACTTTAAATCAAATTACTTGAAAGAATTCTTATCTATTGCAGTATGATATTTTATAGTTTTGTTCATATGAATAATATCGGCACACCACTTCTATTCTTTCTTCACAGTCCGAATATCTGGAACGGAATCGACCTGGTATTGTCTTTTGCTGGACACGCCTATTTCCTGTGCATAACGCGACCTGACCTTCTTAATAAACGGTTCCCTTTCCATCTGCAAGCAGGCAAGGTAATAACCATGGGCTTTATTTCTCTTCCTTTTCCTTTCCTTATTTCCTTTTCATTCAAATATCTATGAATGGTAAACATATAGAGACATACCATGCTCTCTTGATAAGATTTGCACAGAGGAACAGATTTTTTCGATAAATAATTTAATTGCATAAAGGAATCCTAATTAGATTACGAACAAAATGAAATGGATTCTGAAAATTTTAAACAAAATAATAGAAGGGAAACAAACTAAAAGAAAGGTACAAATGATAATGTATATAAAAATATAATAACCAGCGTGTATGAATGAATACTCTGATCTCCGCTGTTTTAGATTTCTTTCCGGGATGTCGATGATGACGTGGAGACTATTTACCAGCCCTCGACTGATTATTCGGTCTTTCAGACTGGAAAGAAATCTACTGGAACTGACACGACTTTGACCATTCACGATGGACCTGACACGACTTTAACTATTCACGATGGACCTGACACGACTTTGATTATTCACGATGCACCTGACACGACTTTGACCATTCACGATGGACCTGAGCACTTCTTAACTCCGGTGGTATGTTCTCTTTTCATTATCATTATTTTCAATAGTACTTTAGAAAATGAAAGTCATACCCCTAAAGAAGAAAAAAAAACAGATGAAAATGAAGTGAAATTCTTAAAAAGATACACTGAATGAATTAAATAAATTACTAAGAAAATACATCTCCGGAAAATTTGAAAGAAAAAGAAGCCGAAATGACCCCCAAAAGAAGATCTATAACAAAGTTAAGAAGAAATAAGCCGAGCGGTGCGTCAAAATGGATTTAAAGATCATGGATGAAGCAAAAAAGATATATGATTTTGATCTAGAGAAGATCCAAAATCATTTCATTTACTGTGTTGAAATTTATGTATGAAGTATGAATATGTCGTTTTCATAGTTGCCTTTCAACGCAAACTCGGACAAATGCTTGGTTATCCCTGGACCAACCTTACCAATACCAACGGTGTCTGAAACTGTAGGTGACCAGAGCTACAGTCTACCACCAACAGATTGGCAATTATCACCATCTTTGACCACGATGATGGAACTCGAAGACGAGGAATGTCGCGTGCCAGCAACAAGGCGTCAACGAAAAGCAAGCCCTCTTTTTCTGCTGCCACCATGCAAGAGACACAGCCAACTTCTACACCTGAAGGATTTATTTCCATGCCCCGTGTTGTTCCTCATGATTCGATGAAGATAAAACCACTACTATCCATGGATGACATCCCGAATAAAGACCGGGCTGCAGTCGGTGTATCTACGGTACGTCCAAAAGTTGTTGCAGTTATATCATAGCGCCAAATATCTGCATGACCCGTTGATTAATCCCATCATCAGAAACGTTTTCTTTCAATATCACTAATTGTGATGTGATGATATGGACAATCAATTCTGGTTAAGCAAATCAATAAACACTTGGTACAGATAGTTATAAAAAAAAACAACAACAAAGTAGTAATGATGTTAGAGAGGGTTCAATACTAGCAGCCATTATAATATGATGTTACTAATGGTTGCATCTTTTTTCTCGCTCCTTCTGAATCCTGTGTTCTTTATCCTCTAAAAGGTTGCTGTTCCAAAGGGAGGTTTCTCTATCTTCTCTGTGCAGAAACAACCGGTATGTACTTTCAGGATGTATGAATAGTATTACAGGATATGTTTGGAATGAGCATAATGGAACCTTTTAACACAGTATAAATCAAATGAATTGGTGCCCATATTACTTATTTTGGAACATTAGTTTATTCTTGTTTGTTTTCTTGTAAGAAGAAGAAAAAGAGAAGACGAAGACGAATACAAAGAAGAAGAAGAAGAAGAATAAGAAGAAGGAGGAGGAGAAGAAGAAAATGACGACAATGACGACGATGACGTAGAAGAAGAATAAGGAGAAGAAGAAGAACAAGAAAACAAAATTTGAATGTGCAAAATCGTGTCATGCATGTCATGTCACATTCACTTTTGAAAATTGCATCATGTAAACACAGCTATCTATGATATGTTGACATTATATTGACATTGTATACTTCTAACAGGACGCTGTGACTTCTCCTAAGGTCCCTGATTCCATCTTACCAGAAAAAATGGAGATATGTTACTCTGGTGAAAAGGTATAACTTGGCAAATATCTTTTTTTAAAGCCGTTTGTATAATTCAATATTATTTAATTATCAATACATAATGAACATAATCCTGCAGGTTTTCAATGGAAAACTCGACGATTGAATCACAATTTTTGTGTGGTGCTCTATCTTGACGCGTAAAGTAACCCCACTATCTTAAAATAATTGTTTTATGGCTTTTAAGGACAGATGAAAAGAAAATAAATTATATCTGAAATGGCTAGTACTACTTCTGGGATTATGCGCAGTATAATACTACCAGATTGTTAAAAGTTTCTTCGCCTCTTAAAGGCATCGTTTAACAATGTTAAATCTGAGATGCACGGCCCCACGTGTTATCAGTGTCTGTGATATTGTGTAATATTGAAGCCCTGAAAAAATTGCGCTTCAAACTGATCAAGAAGTGCCTCAAAAAAGTAAAAAATCTTTGAGTGACCGGTTTTTACCATACTCGTTTTCCCCAACAGTGTTATGAAAACCGTTAGGAAAACGCAAAATTTGGTTTCGGTTTCCAATTATAAATATTTTGATAATCAGACAGGCGATCGGCTTGTAAAGTCATGGGGTTCCTGACTGACCTAAAGGTTCATAATTATCATTGCAGCATGAGCTAAATCCAGGATTCTGTTTCAGAATCTGAGACAAAGTTACCGGATCCCTTTAACGAATATTCTATCTTCTAGATGTACAAATTGAGATTAAGGTCTGGATTTCCTTAAGATTTAAAAAGTTGTAATTTGTTGTAATATGTTCAATCATTCTCCAAAGAGTGTATCTCAAGACATTACATCCAATTACAATTCTGGTACTGATAATGATGTTGTTTCAAACTTCACACTTTACACTTGAAATTCATAATTTATATTCACCTTTTGTATATTTTCAACACTGTCGTGTGATTCTCAGCTAGCATAATAAACAATCAATACATTTATCAGAAAGAAAATGTGAGAGAAAGGAGAGAGCTTAAAGACTTGAATACTGCCAAATAAAATCTACCACTTATTCATTCTTGTTATAGGAACGACAAAGCGGTTACAGCTTCCTGCCACCGATCATACCATCGAGCAAATCCAGTAAGTCGTCTCTGATTAAGACCATCGAAAGACCCGGACCTGCCTTTCAGCTGACCAAGTCTTCTCAGGATGTGTTTCTGGTGACCGGCAAACCTTATGAAGAGCCTTTACAGACCAAGGCCACTTGGGAAATCGGATCCGATGCTAAGGTACCTGAGAGCAAGGGCTTCGGGAATCTGAGGCAAATAACTGTCAGACCAGCTGATGATTCTTATTTGCAGATCAAGGCCACTGGGGAATCCGGATCTGATACAGTGGTGCCTGAGAGCAAAGGCCTGAACCATGGTATTCCAAAAGTTCGACTCATCAAAGTTCAACCAGCTAATGATCCTTATTTGCAGATCAAGACCACTGGGGAATCAGGATCTCATACAGCAGTGCCTGAGCACAAAGGCCTGAACAACAGCATTCCGAATGTTCGAGTCACCAACGTTCACCCAGCTGATGAGCCTTTCCAGACCAAGGCCACTCGGGAATCCGGTTCTGATACAGCGGTGCCTGAGAGCAATTGCCAGACCAATGTCACTCCGAAAGTTCGAGTCATCAACGTTCGACCAGCTGATGATCCTTTCCAGACCAAGGCCACCCTGGGATCCGGTTCTGATAGAGCGATGCCTGAGCACAAAGGCCTGAACAACAGCATTCCGAATGTTCGAGTCATCAACGTTCACCAAGCTGATGAGCCTTTCCAGACCATGGCCACTCGGGAATCCGGTTTTGACACAGCGGTGCCTGAGAGCAATTGCCAGACCAATGTCACTCCGAAAATTCGACTCATCAATGTTCGACCAGCTGATGATCCTTTCCAGACCAAGGCCACTCGGGAATCCGGTTCTGATACAGCGGTGCCTGAGAGCAATTGCCAGACCAATGTCACTCCGAAAGTTCGTGTCATCAACGTTCAACCAGCTGATGATCCTTTCCAGACCAAGGCCACTCGGGAATCCGGTTCTGATACAGCGGTGCCCGAGCACAAAGGCCTGAACAACTGCATTCCGAATGTTCGAGTCATCAACGTTCGACCAGCTGATGATTCTTTCCAGACCAAGGCTTTTGGGGAATCCCGATCTGCTATCCAGGGCTTCAAGAGCGAGGCTCTGACCAAAGCATCCGACCATGTTTGTCGAATCACAGTCAGATCAGCTGATGAGCCTTTGCAAACCAAGGGTAACGCGGGATGTGGATCTGCTGCTCAACTCCCTAAAATCGAAGGCATCGCATCTGACCCAATCAAGATCAAGGAATGGGTTTCTGAGATCAAACTTTCTGCCTGTACCATGGATTCTGTGAAGCGACCCAAGATCGAGGTTCCAAAACCTCTTGCCGATCCAGCGCCAAATATCTTGAACTGGACCATCGAGCCTTTGGAAATCGAGCAATGTAAGCCTTCACAGGACTTATCCATACACACCCTGTCAAGGTTCAGGAACATGTGTCTAGCCCTGAACCTCCAAAGATCACCCCCAGCAGCGGCAGCCAAGAAGAAACCCTGACAAAAAGCCTCCAGATTCTAGGATCACATGGACCTCCAACTGCTCCAACTGACCAGACCATTGGTCCAAGATCTGAAGACCAGGCTTGCTTACCTGCCACTGATGGAGGGGACTTTGCAAAGGTGAATTTCTACCGATTGTTTAAAACTATCATTGTTCCATGGCTGAATTGTGGAATAGGAATACCTACTTCTTTATTCTGTATACTCTCTTCTAATAATAAATAAATAAAATAAAATACTATTTCATTTCTTTGACATTGATTATTTCAAAAACGTAGGCCTATGCAACGTGTATGGATATATTTGCAGATTTCAAGATTCTTGAATATAAACTGATTTTGATTTATATTCTTCTTGCCATACTTCTATAGCGTGCTAAAAAGACCCAGAAGGAGCCATCATCTAGGAGGTTCCCCAAACCGACCAACCCGGCATTGAACCCTGATACCACTACTCCTGATGAGCCTCAAAAGGTAAGCCTCCTCTTATCTGACAAGTGTTATTCCATCTTTACTATTTTTCAGTAAATGTTTTTTTTTTAATCTGTTATTTTGTAGTTACTATATTTCTTCAAATGGTTTTGTAATCATTATAAAAAGAGCTAGTTTGTTTCAGAAACAAAAATACAAGATTAATGATACTGATCGCGATCGGAGCGCATTTACAACGGCTTCAAAGAACTGTACGTTTACCATGGAATTTACCATGTTCATGTAAATATAGTATGTATTACCTTGGCTTGGCTGAGATACTAACATTAATCACAAATTACTAAAGTTAGAACATTTCAAAGGAAAATACACAACATTGTGAAAATCGATTACATGTTGAGGTTATCATGCCAGACAGATAAAACGTAAATGTAAATATCTTCATCTTCGGTTTGTATCATTCTATCTTTAACTTCCTTTCATCACTGGCTTCTTTCCTTCATTATATTATGGTTCTTTTATCATTTTCAACAATCCTTTTTTAAATTCCATCTTCATTTCTGTCTTCCCTTCTCCCTCTCTCCCTGACTGTAGGCTATGGATCCCAAGACCAAGAAGAAGCGCCTGAGAAAGTTCCTCAAGCTCGCTAGAAAGCCCAAGCCTAAGAACAAGCCTGCTAAGGCTGACGAGGAATAAATATATCGCTTTAACTTAGAAATAATTAAAAACAACTGGATACTTTTGGATCATAAACAAACCTTCGCGTCAACTAAGATTGTCATTTCATTGCTCAGAAACAACCAGCTACTTGTGGATCATAAAACCCTGCAAACATTTTAGGCTCTGTTCGGAATTAATATTGGACCACATAGAAATCAAAACTATCAGAGCATAATTAGCACTGGAAATCAAAAATTGTTGTATGCATATGGAAGGCTTTGAAAATGGCCTCTTAGCAGTATTTCATATGAATATGATTTAGTAATAATTACACGATTTAGTGATAAAATCCTTCACCAAAAGGTTTGCAAAACAAGTCACGTAGAAATCTGAGATCATATTTCATATGAAAGAATCACCATCAACTATTATGTTGATAGCTAATGCAAGCAGATTTTATTATATTGCCGGCTCTATTATATGACATTTTGCAGCAAATAGTTATAATTGTTATTTTCAAAAATGAAAAAATATATATAAAAGAAAATATAAAAAAATTATAAAAAAAATAATAATACAAAAAAGTACAAAATATATTTATGAAAAAAAACATATATATTAAAAAAAATCTTTCTACTATTATGTTATTTAAATTATAATATTTGCCTGAAATATGTTTATCTTTGTATACTACAAATATTTATCTGTTTGGTATTTCACATCAGTGCTATATTCGAATTGATATCTTTATCACTGTATTGAAATACGAAGGCACTGTATTAAGATTATGTACTTTTTTGGCCAAATCTTTGCCAAAACAATCATAAGATGGGTTGAACGTTTACAATAATTGTAGACTCTTGTGGAATATTAATATCATCATGCACTGAAACAAGTTATGATGTCTTTATTGTAACATTTGCGTACATACATTGTGATAGAATATCACAATATGCATTAACTATTATCATAACTTGTCTGTCAATTGTGATTAAAAACGACTTGAAAATGATTGAAAATGGAAATTACTGAAATTATTGAAATTGAGAAAACAAATTATCAAATATATAAACATGAAAACTATCAAGTGTACCTGAGTAAAATGAGGACGTAAGACCCTTGCATTGTGACTCTATGCTTGAATCTCAATAAAGTATTTAAAAAATAATCCCACAAAGCCACAGTATACTTGTCCAATGGTTAACAAAAGAAGATATCAATTTCAAGAACAGATAAATGACAAAGTTACGATAAATAGCTTTAGTGAAGATACACATACATTTGATTGATTTGATTTGATTCATTTATTTATTCACGGTTAAAGCCCAGTTCAGCTGTTCGGCTGTTTTACAATGGGGCCGTGCATATACAATAAAAATACAAAGTAATCATAAGAACAAAACCATATATCATATAAAGAATAACGAAATAGTAGAATTACTGATGACACACCGTGTAGAGATAAATTATATGAAATTCGTATGCATGTATACGTAAATATAAAGTTTGTTATAAGTTGGTTTTAAAACACATATTGTAAAGAAATATCAAAGGATCATAACCATGACATAAACATGATAAAATATGCTGAAATATGTTATAAATATAATATAATATAATAAAATATAGTGAAAATATAGTTGACATAGTTAAATTTATTTAAGTTTAAAAAAAATCAAATCTAATTTTAATTTGAAAAAAAATCTAGTACTTGTATCTATTCTTTTATGTTGGGGTGTTAAATATTCATGTATATGAAGTACAGGGGCAACATGAACCCATGTAATATAAGCATGGGGGAAAGTCATTCCAACTCTCTTTATCATCAATTTCGGGGAGGATGGCCTGCGGGCTATAGTCATTTAGTTGGCTCTTTCCATACCCAGGCTGCCCACCCTGATGCACCCATAACTGAGATACTATACAATTGTATGTATATTCGATCTTTATATTATGTTTCTCTGTTTTATTATACGAAATGCCAAATAAAATAATAATAATAATAATAATTTGATCAAACTGTGCTTCAATTGTTAAACTTGCGAAAGAAACACTACTGAATTTTCATCCATTTCGCAATCATAAGTTGATATTGCAACCTATTTACAACATGTATGATATTTCGGAAAACTTTAATTCCCCCGAGTACTGACAAGCTTTTACATAAGTCCAAATGTAATAATAAACGAGAATATACAATATTTTAGGGATATTTTCAGCTGGAAAGACATAACATACACATAACATTTGGCAAATTTTATCCACAGAAAAAAAAAATTGTGGTGATAATGTGTGCAACACATAGGCATCACATATACTAACCATAGCTGTGCAGATAGCTAAAACTCTCTTGAAGAAGTCGGCAGCAGAAGGTGAAGATATACATCTAGCTTTTCTGGCCTATAGAAACACGCCAGGAGACGGGCTTCCATTGCCTGTACAGATGCTGATGGGCAGAAGGACCAACAACACGCTACCCACTACGAGCAGACTACTTGGACCAAAACCTGTGAAAAGGAAGAAGAAACTGCAAAAACGTCAAAGCAGTTCTATGACAGGGGATCCAAAGATCTCTCTCATCTTTGCAACCTGGTGAGCGAGTCTTTTACGAAAATGGTAAGGTGTGGAAACCAGCGGTCGTCATCGAGAAAAACAAATCACCTCGCTCATAATAATAATAATACATAAGACTTGTAGGCGCCAAATCCACTTGACAATCAAATGCTCAAGCGCAGCTTGTGCAAAAGATGAAATACAGATTAAACAGATATTTCTTAAGATTATTTTTTAACACTTCACCAGAACTGCTATTTTTAATCCATTGAGGGAGAGTATTCTATAATGACGGTCCAGCATGAGCGAAGGTTCGCTCCCCCACTTTGTGTTCACTTTAGGCAGGCGCGGATCCACGGGGCCCGACGGCCTGGGCCCCTGGCCAAAAAAAAAAAAAAGGAGAAAAAGGAGAAAGGAGAAAAAAAATAGTGCTCTAACCCCCCCCCCCGCTCAGGCGCGGATCTACGAGGGGTTTAGGGTTTGACCCCCCCCCTTGGGCCGCCCCCAAAAAAAAAACGCACACTGGAGAGAAACCTTTCAAGTGCAAATATTGTGAGAAGATATTCATCTCATCTGGTAACTTAACCAAACACATGATAACTGGATATAACTGTTTATTTAACTGTTACTTGATTTTAAAAGACGTAATCATGGACTGTTTTCTATGGTCTCCATTGTGTTAGTAGATGCCAGGAAAACATCACTGACGGGGGTTTAAAATAGCCTCCAAAAAAAAAAAAAAAACTGTTTAAACTGATACTTGATTTAAAAAGACGTTATCATGCACGGCTTTTTATGGTCACCATTGTGTTAGTAGATGCCAGGAAAACATCACTGACGGGGGTTCAAAATAGCCCCCCAAAAAAAATCGCCTCGCCGCTACGCGGCTAGTGGACGATGCTCTGCATCGTCATTGGGTCAAACTGTTTAAACTGATACTTGATTTAAAAAGACGTTATCATGCACGGCTTTTTATGGTCACCATTGTGTTAGTAGATGCCAGGAAAACATCACTGACGGGGGTTAAAAATAGCCCCAAAAAAAATCGCCTCGCCGCTACGCGGCTAGTGGACGATGCTCCGCATCGTCATTGGGTCAAACTGTTTAAACTGTTACTTGATTTGATTAAAAAGACGTTATCATGCACGGCTTTTTATGGTCACCATTGTGTTAGTAGATGCCAGGAAAACATCACTGACGGGGGTTCAAAATAGCCCCAAAAAAATCGCCTCGCCGCTACGCGGCTAGTGGACGATGCTCTGCATCGTCATTGGGTCAAACTGTTTAAACTGATACTTGATTTAAAAGACGTTATCATGCACGGCTTTTTATGGTCACCATTGTGTTAGTAGATGCCAGGAAAACATCACTGACGGGGGTCAAAAATAGCCCCCCAAAAAATCGCCTCGCCGCTACGCGGCTAGTGGACGATGCTCCGCATCGTCATTTGGTCAAACTGTTAAAACTATTACATGTTTTAAAAAGACGTTATCATGCACGGCTTTTTTATGGTCACCATTGTGTTAGTAGATGCCAGGAAAACATCACTGACGGGGGTTCAAAATAGCCCCCCAAAAAATCGCCTCGCCGCTACGCGGCTAGTGGACGATGCTCTGCATCGTCATTGGGTCAAACTGTTAAAACTATTACATGTTTTAAAAAGACGTTATCATGCACGGCTTTTTATGGTCACCATTGTGTTAGTAGATGCCAGGAAAACATCACTGACGGGGGTTAAAAATAGTCCCCCCAAAAAATCGCCTCGCCGCTACGCGGCTCGTGGACGATGCTCCGCATCGTCATTGGGTCAAACTGTTTAAACTGTTACTTGATTTGATTAAAAAGACGTTGTCATGCACGGCTTTTTATGGTCACCATTGTGTTAGTAGATGCCAGGAAAACATCACTGACGGGGTTAAAAATAGCCCCTAAAATCGCCTCTCGCTACGCGGCTCGTGGACGATGCTCCGCATCGTCATTGGGTCAAACTGTTTAAACTGTTACTTGATTTAATTAAAAAGACGTTATCATGCACGGCTTTTTATGGTCACCATTGTGTTAGTAGTTGCCAGGAGAACATCACTGACGGGGGTTCAAAATAGTCGCATCGTCATGGGGTCAAACTGTTAAAACTGTTATCTCATTTAAAAAAGACGTTATCATGCACTGCTTTTTATGGTCTCCATTGTGTTAGTAGATGCCAGGAAAACATCATTTACGGGGGTTCAAAATAGCACCAAAAAAAAGTTACGAATTGGCCCCCTCCTGCCGCCGGCTGGATCCGCCCCTGACTTTAGGAATCACAAGTAAGCCAGAGTTTTGAGAACGTAGCTGTCTAGAGGGAATGTAATGCTTGATCAAGCCAATGTTGTACTGCGGAGCAGAGCCATGTATACAGTGAAATAATAACAAAAGAATCTTGAAAACAACACGTTCTTCTACGGGCAACCAATGGAGTGATTTGAGGACTGGTGTGATATGTGACTGTGCTTGTTGGAGAGGTCACGACACGAGCAGGAGCATTCTGTAATTTTTGTAATTTTGCGAGTAGGTTGTGAGGCGAACCAAACAAAAGGCCATTACCAAAATCCAAGCGAGATGAGATAAAAGCACTAGTAATTTTCTCAGTGGCACTACGGTTAAGATTTTTACGAATAAAACCTAAATTGCGTAACTGATAACGTACTGATTTTGAGACATATTGAATTTGTGTAGACATTGTCATATTTGTGTTGAGAAAAACACCACGGTTACGACATACATCGGATAAGGTAATTTCATGTCCAGCAAGAGTAATTGAAGTAATGGAAATCTTCGCTAACTGAGTCTTAGAACCGTACATTACAAATTCACATTTGGCAAGATTTAATTTGAGTGAATGTGAGTTCAACCAATTATGAAAATCTTGTACACAAGTCTCAAGGTTTTGGATAGCGCTGGCTGCATTGCTCTGATTGGGTTTTAAAGAAGTATATATTTGAATATCATCAGCATAAACATGATAAAAAAGAGAATCGCAATGATAAATATTCTTCAAACCGGTTAAATACAACGAGAACATGGTGGGCCCACCCGCAGAGCCTTGCGGTACTCCGCATGTAAGTGGTAAAAAGAAAATCATCGAAGGTGAAGGAGGAAGTCACTATAGACGAAATAGACGTCATCTTCAGAAGCGACCACGACGTGAATGGAGTGTATACGTCGATAACTACGAAGACAGCGTGATCGCAGCAGAAGCTACAAACTTAAATTTCTGTAAATATATTCATGTATTATAACTTGCATATTTGTTTGTAAATTGTATTTTCATTGTTTTATATTCCATTGTTCGAATTTTATGTAATCACGGCCTCGCTGAAAAACAGCATTTCCTGAATGTGGGAAAAATTATTGTATTTTGTTTTTAACCGTGAATAAATAAAATATACATAAAAAGCTACATACATACAACCAACTCGCGGGACATGACATCTCCAAGAAGCCCCAGTGTCAGTGAGAGTAAACCATCTCAAGAGCGGGAATGTCGCTATCCTCTGAGACTACGAAGACGCCTTGTAAGGTTAGAGTTGTAGGGGAAGAATAATCTCCTTTCGTACAGTTGGAGTGTTGGGTAAGTGGAGTAACAGACAGTCTACCCTGTTACTCATTTACATAAAGTAAGTGCTGTAGAGAAAGTTAGAAATCATTATTCGTAATATTTGACCGAGGATCGTGTTGAAAAGCGAACACGCAAGTACATTAAGAAGCAAGCAAGTACTGGATTAACTCGACTGAAATGAACGCACGAGCATACAAATGAGAACTGGACTATATTTGAACTTTATTTCTGAGGTAAACCTCATTTAATCTCACACCTGGCTGGATTTGAATTTTGGCTTCACATTGTATCGGATTTGATAGTTTATCAAAATATATGTGTATTCTTTGTCTATTATGGATAGGGAATGAAATGATATATGTATATCTCATAAGTATAAAGTTAATATCGCCACCTTTTGGCTTTTGGTGATATGTCAGGCATGCATAACACCACATGTACATCTCTGCATAGATGCTACAGTGGGAGTCTCATGTACTCAAGTATATTTCAACTAATAAAATTTCTGTTGAGCTTCTAACCCGATGTCAAGCATTATTACAGTTACCCCCACTTTTTCTTTCATGTTCTGATAGGGTATAAATTGGAGATGCGATTTCATGTATCACTTTTGCAGTTAGAATGATTTGACGTCAACATAGTGCAACTTAAAGGAAAACAATTGAAATCGATTAGGTAATATTTGCCGTTATTGTTCTGAATATATCTCGTCTATCCCTACTGTGATGTCTCCCATATTTTATTATGTTGTAGCTGAGACTTTACTCTACAAATATTGGACGATTCAATTTTTGATCAGAAGACGGAATCGTGGTCAAAATTCCTATTTAAGGTGGAAGCTGCAAAATCTGCCATTATGGTTTCTACTTGTACGTACTATCTCCCATTGAGTTTGATTATGATAAAAATTTGAGTCATTTCAAGTAATAAAATAAGGCCGTTGCCATGGAAACGGAATGTTACACATTAAGTTATTATCTCTGAACCCCACTCTTCCAAACAAATAATACAGTGTTCATAATCAATACAAAGAAACTTTAGAATAAATATTTTAAAATAAAGTAAAATATGAAGAAGAAATAAGTAGAGAAAACAATCATGACAATAGACAATATGTCATAAATTAGTGCCTTTAAGTTTAACTTTATTTGCACCTGGCTCGAGTTTTGCTTGGTTATTTGGTACTAGAGGATTAACATGAAAAAATGCACTTGTTTACATGATCGCATTATGTCTTATTCATTCTAGTTCTAATGTTTTCTGACTATTTTCAAGACAATATCATGTTTGTCGATCATAGTTCTATCTAGCTTTATGTCTCATGGTAATTTCTATGGAAAAGCAATCTAAGCAACGACTGCTGAATTTTAGCGACAATTTTTCGCCATTGCTGCTCTTTAATACTACTATGACAAGCCATTATCTCTCTCTCTCTCTCTTCGTCATTGCCTTCCTTTTCCCTCGCTTGCTTCCTCCTTACCACGGAGTATGTAATGTGCATGTGTATACCTCGATCATAGAGAATACAATCGCTAATATCGCTGAAATGATTCTTCTCCTTACCCTTCATCTTCATCTTCTTCTTCCTAGTAGTAGTAGTAGTAATTACAGCAGAATCATTATAATTAGGTGGTCTGCCGCGTAGCGTAGCAGATTTCGTCAATTTATTTATAACTATTATTCTTTCTGTATGGATTTTGTTCGCTTTATATCTCATGAATGACATGGTTAATGACAGTGACATTTTCATGACTTATGCATGATTATCGATCCTAACGTAAAGATTTTTTTTTGTTATTGCTGATGCGTGACGTCATCTAGGGCACCATTTTGTCAATTTCTATTATTGACCATATTTCCGTCATACATTGTCATTTAATAGGTTGAATACATTTTAATATACTGCATACCTTTATCAATGAGGCTACAATAGACCATTTAGCTTAGTAATATTAGTTTTAATTTAACAAAAAGGAATTTGAGTGGTCTGATTTGTAGAATAATTGAGGTTTAGACCAACCCAGCAGTTTACAAGTTTTAGCAAGGTGTTTTCTTTCACAGATATGACAGAAACAAATTTCTCTTTAGCTTATGCAGTGGAGCAAGAGCACAGAGAGCATTTTCTTTTATCTGGTAAACAAAACTTTCACTTTGCTGGCTTACTCCATCTAGGGAGTTATTTTGTTGTCTAAAGGGAACCTAGAGCAAGGGATAAATGCTTTAACTATTCTTCCTGTCACTTTACTGTACAGTTATAAATATTCATGTATTCAAAGTAAAACTTAATACATCTAACTCCAGATGATTCAAACAATCATTTCATGTATCTAATATTCATTGTGGGTTCTGGGGATTTTTTAAGGACTAATTCTCCCATGGAGTTTTTACATTTGTTATGTGTCGATCAAAGCGGCAGATCACCTAATTCGTCTCCGTGACGAATTTAATGTCTAGTATTAATTGAAATCTCTCAACTAAGGACCCAATAATTTTCACGGAGTGGTCTTTTACGAAGTGAGAATATTCATTTTCATTATACAATAATCAATAAGATTATAAATGGAGGATCAAGGAAACCTATACGCTAGTAAGCAGTTTTGGGAGGATTAAAAAATCAACAAATCTCGGAGTACCGTATTTGATGGGGATGGGGATCCTAATTAATATTAATTACTTATAGAAGAAGAATAATCGAGCGTCTTTTCTTCCACAGTTATCGATAGTGATATTCTACCTTGTTAGAAGAATATGAATATGGTAAAGTTAACGAGATTATATAACCACTGTTACAGGAATATTTACGAACAATACACATTAAGAGTCAGTTTCTGTCTACAGGTTTAATACTCAATATCAAATCAAATGGTGATATTTTATATTAGAATTATAATTTTCCACTTTCGGGGAATTTGTTAGTTTTATTATTTCCTTTACAAAATGATATATAAAGTCAAAATTAACAAATAGAAACCGTATAATGAATGGACCCCAACAAAATTACATCTTTAAAAAAAGCAAATACTGTATAATACGTGGAATTCTTTACAAAGTTACTTTAAAATGAAGCAAAATTTGATATGGTAGTCTAACATTTACCTGAAAAAAAAACACTTGTATGCTACGGTCTATACATAGCATTAAAAGCCATTTGAGCATTTATTAATGGGTACTCGTTAGTTTAACTTCTATACATGCTAATATAACATACGGTAGTACCTTTTTAACTTGTGTGTGCGTGTGTGTGTGTGTGTGTTTCGCGTGCCCGCGTAGATCCCCCCTCACCCCTCGTAGCTATGTCACTGCTTCTTCTAGTTCAGGTATATACGCGTCATCTCGTAAAACAAAGTGCCGTAAAATATAATGCCAGTGACCTATTTGATGGGGCAACGAAGCAATTTCAATTTGTCCCATTTTCCTGAAGAAAAAATCGACCAGTACTCCCCTCCCTCTCTCTCCCCCTCTCTCTCTCTCTCTATCTCTCTCCCAAGTTATTGTAAAGCTATTTCATTAATTGTGCAATATGAATCTGATGTGAAAATAATGTGAAATAATGAAGCGATGTGCGTAGACTGAACTCATAAACCAACATTATACTCATGAACCTTGGACCCGGGAAAACCCAGGTAACGATAATGAAGAACGCCCGCCTAACTAAATTTAAAACAGGTCATTCTTCATACATTACACAGGCATAATATATAGCCGCGGAATCTAACTTTGAATTCATTATTGGTTGGATGCTATCACCCCAGGTATTTTACATATATAGGAACAAACCAAACATTCAAAATGGGTATCTACACCATATTCGTCTACTTGTCATCAATGCTGGCGGTGACCGTTGCCTATATCAACACAGGACCAGGGACCACGCCCAACATTACTGACATCTTGACGGGTAGATGCGAGGAATACCGACAGTGCCTTCTGGGAGAGCCATGTCTTCCGTCCTAGTAAGTTAATTTTTTCTTCCTCGCCTTTTTTTTCATCTTTAAAATTGTTGTTATAGTAATGTTCAGCTCATTTGGAAATTCTTCGTGAAACCTTTTTCTTCGCATCATTTTAGATGTACATGTATAATACTCTAGCTCATCTGTTTTCTCTCACCCTTTCCTTTTCACCTTCCCCCTGTCTCATCACTCCCATCCTTCCCTCCCCCTCTCCTCTCTCTCTCTCTCCCTCTCTCTCTCCTCTCGTTCCACCTCTCTTCTCCCCTCTCTCTCCCTCTCTCCCTCCTCCCCTCTCTTCTCCCCTCTCTCTCCCTCTCTCTCTCCCTCCTCCCCTCTCTTCTCCCCTCTCCCTCTACCTCTCTCTCACGGTCTCACCCTATCTGCCCCCTCCCTATCTCTCTCATAGTCGCCATGTCAAGTGTGATGCAGCAGTGAAGTCTTTTTTAGGAGGCATTCGCAATGTGGATCCATGTGCTACCCCAGACAACGCATATGACGCATTTCTCAACATGGTCCCTCCCACCACAGCTCGTGGTACGGTGAGTTATAGCAGGTATAGACCTATACCAAAACCCGTTCATTGTAAGTCTTAAGATACTTACCGAAAAAGAACAGGGGCAGATCCAGGATTGTGTAAAAGATAAGGCACAATATTCTTAAAATTTTCTGATAAACAAAATAAAAAGGTTATTATCAAAGGGGGTAGGGGCATATTCTTAGAGTACTACTACTACTACTACTACTGAAGGTATATATGCCACTTGGGTTTCCACAGAGGGGGCCTCATCGGATGCGCCCTCCCTGTCCCTTGTCCATTTTATTTTCTTGTCTTTATTTTGCAAAACAATGTCACGTAATATTGGTGTCCTAAATTAATTAAAACATTACTTGCCCTCATCTGCTCTAGTCACACTTTATTCAAGTCTGATATTACCTTACTTGAATTACGGCAGTTTAGCGGGGGGCAACACACACCAAACCTTACTAGATAAACTCTTATACTGCAAAAGAAGTAACTCAGAATTGTTTTCAATCTCCATCCACGAGCGCATACTGACATCTTATTTTTTTGATAATCAGATATTAAAGATTAGAGATTTGTCCTTATCAATTAGTTCCGTTTATGTTTTATTATAGTACCAACAGCCTACCTAAAGTATTTGATGACTTATTTTATAGGAATGACCACGTACATAACTACCCCACTCGACGATCCAGTGAATTCCATTTACCTCTATTAAGAGCCATTCACGCCCAAAATACTTTTGTCTTTAATGGTCCTAAGCTTTGGAACAAACTAGACAATAACATTTAAAGCGAAACTAGTCTCGTCTCATTTAAAAGCAAATTAATAAAAATACTTCTTAGTCATACAATACCCAATAGATTTGTTTTAATCTTTTTTGTATTGACCTTTGAACACAATGCTTACATAGCTGTACTTTTGATAGCGCGACATGCATGTCCTCTATACAGACTTCCTATTATTCCGTTACTCTCTTTCTTCTTCTATCTCTTCTTTTTCTCCGTTGCTATTGTTCTGTAAAGTCTTCATCTAGTCTCCTTCCTTGGTAGTTTTTTTTGTCTCTGTTACTTTCTGGTACGCGTAGCTCATTGAACTGTGTTGAGTCTTCCGTGAGAATTTTAAGGACGTTGTGTTTAGGAACTTGTATTAGGAACTTGTATATTAATTTATAGTGTCCACACACGTACATGTAAATACAAGTGTACTATGTTTCATCGTCTACATGCATCGTAGTGCAGGGGCGGATCCAGCCGGCGGCGAGGGGGCCGGTAGTGAGCCAATTTTTTTTTTTTTTTTGCCTCCGAAAATTGAAAATCTGAAAATCGTGCCGGTTGATTTTTCGTTCAGTGGGGTAGTGGGGTAATGAGCTAATGAGCACAATTTTTTTTGCCTTCAAAATTGAAAAAAATTCACCACCACCCACCCCCTCCTTGAGCGCCAGGGGAGGGGGCCCATCTTCTTTTTTTCCCCAAAAAGGGTGTTTTTACATGTTTTTTTTCTAGGGGAGGGGGCCCTGGCCCCCTGGATCCACCACTGTCGTAGTGGGTGTGCGTGTGCGTGTGTGTGTTCGTGTGTCTGTGTGCGCACACACTAGAGAACACTTATTGAGATTCGGCTTTGTTGAAGATTAATTGTGCTCATTTTTGTAAGCAAAAGATTGAAACATATTTACACTTGTTCTGGGAGTGTGTACATGTTCAAAGGTTATGGCAGAATGTAATAATAGCTAAGTTTGAGCTAAGAGAATTAAGGTCTGTCGATTAGGTGGATATACATTTAGGGTTGTCCGGTAATTCCCCACGAATAAAGATATTTAATACGAAACCGAGAATTATCGATGTTTTATCATAACTTAATCGCATTTATAATTAATAAATGACACATATTTGTAAAGCTTAGATCCTCCTCTTTCATTTGATGCAACTCATATGATGCATATTTCACGCATGAGTGATCAAAAACAATTTAAAGAGAGGAAAGCAAAAAGTCATTTGGCGGACGGTATTTGTATTTCAAAGAGAAAATCTCATATCTAGAAAGTTCAATTTCTGCCCTTTCATATGACATCTCAATCAGGAAAAATGAGCCAGGAATAACAAAGTTCTGTTTGTTTAAAGTAATGCTTGCATTTCCATAATTTGATTAAACGAGTTCGTTTTCACTGGCTGCCTGCCGTAGCAACAAACAGAGTTGACAAAAGACTTAACTCCGTTTCGTTGACGATCAGCCATGCATCAAGTCTTTCGTCTTCTTTGTGCATGGCAGATCGTCAAAAAAATGGAGTTAAGTCTTTCTAGAACTTTCTAGAAATGTGATTTTCTTTTTGAAATTCAGATACCGCCCGCCAAATGACTTTTTGGTTTCCTCTCTTCAAATTGTTTTTAATCACTCATGCGTGAAATATGCATCATATGAGTTGCATCAAATGAAAGAGGAGGATCTAAGCTTTACAAATATGTGTCATTTATTAATTATGATTATGATTAAGTTATGATAAAACAACGATAATTCTCGGTTTCGTTTTTTCTGGGACGCACTGTATTGTCTTTGGATGATTTTTGAAAAGAACTGTTGGAATTTAGGGAAGAAGAAAAGAATATTGCAGGGAGGGCAGGTAAATTAGCCTTACATCTACAGAAGTGGGATCAAGTGAAGTTTTTATGAACTTTTAACACTGGGTTATTGTAGCCTCGTTTTAATTATTTATTCAATTTTTTTTTATAGATTATTTCTATTATTCTGTCACTCCAATTTTGGGTATTCTGAGGAGGCTAGGAACAGTGTGTGGTATGTGTGTGGAAGTGTGGTCGGGTGGTGGGCATGTTTGTGTATGTGTCATGTGTCGCATGATGGGGGAGAGGGGGCAGTAGTGTGTTTGGTTGGATGGGGTTATTTGTTTTATGTTACAACTGATTTCATTTTTTTCATCAATCGTACAATTTATGTATTGAAAATGTATTGAATCATGTCAAGATGAAAAACAACTGTATTTCTAAGAATGTTTTGTTTTGTTTTGGAATCAATAACAAAAACTATTGAAAAAAAGAAGAAAAAAGTATGTGTGCACGTGTATATGTGTGAGTGCGTGCGCCTGTATCTTTGATGAGTGTCTGTGATGCGTGTTTGCGTGAGTGAGTAGTTACATCCAAGTTTATAGACTCTAGAATATAATTGTTCATACACATTAAAATAAAATTGTTCATACACATTAAAATAAAATTGTTCTCAAATCGAAATTGTAAATTGTATATTTTGTTTCATCGAGTAGTTCACGTTTTACAAGCTTTGCTTTTTAGTGGATCACTCTTTTCCACTATACGTTTTGCATTATGTTTATTGTCATTAAATCTACAAAGCATGCATTTTCATATCATGTTATACATGTACTACGCTTTCATTATTTTGTATAACTACTATTATCATTTATATTGTACTGTGCTGAAAACAAGTCTCATTTGCACGAGAAAAAAAATGTATTCATTGTTTTTTTTAATTTTGATGGAAATAAATGATACTGAACTAAAAAAAATCTTTCTCATTCTCTTTACCTGTTTCTGTGACGTTTTTGCATATGTTATTATTCCTATCATTTCTATCCGTCTATCCTTTCCTTATAGTTTTTTTGTTAATGAAATATGAATGAAATTCACATTTTCCATTAGTGTATGCCATTAGTGTTTCTGCATTTTCAGTCATATTCACAAGCTAAGATTAGGCATATGTGGGGCAAAATGAAGACCATGCACGAAAATAATTTCAATGATCATCCAATACATTTTTTTTCTCCCTCCTTTAAAGATACTACGTCCCTTTTGCAGCCAACATCAAATTCTGTAGAACTTTGCAGGAATTATGAATATGTCATGTATGTCCTATCTGTGAAATTTAAACGTTAGCAGTGTCCTAATATTCAAATTATGCAAGGAAACCCGTTTACTTGCTAGACTTCACTGTCAGACACTATTGAGTGACTGACTGGCCTTTTTCATCTTTGGTAATAACATACATAAAATGAGCTGTAAAGGGTACATGAGCATTTGTCTACATCAATAATCCACTTCTTGTAATGGCCAAAATTAAACTGATTGAATCTTTGCGCAGCATAAAACGTACGACCATTCGGTACAATGGTCTGAAAAATCAGACTATTACTTACTGGCTCTATAGCTCCTAAGTCGATTCGACAACTAATAGTCGTTATTTTCCCACTTAAAGGCATTTTCAAGCCCCCTCTTTATAAGGGAAGTTCTAAATTAGTATTGTCTTTCAAATGCCGTTGGAATTGAACCTTTTATTTTTTGGCCTGCAAATGGGACATAGTACCTTTAATCGTTTAATTTTCACTATTTTTTTCCTTTCTGTTTTTCTATACTTTTCTATACAGACAATGTTTTGGTCGGGTGTTGCCGGCGCCAACATACCACAGGACATTGCTCGGGTCACCCCTGATTTCACCGTGCTAGAGGAGACCTACCCGGGTTACATGGCCAGTAACCTGACCTGGTGTGGCGCTACCACCGATGATGGCACGGGACTTGGACTCAACTTCACTGTCTGTCCAACATGGCGAAGTGACACGTGTCCCAATCATACCAGGGCAGCATTCTGGGATAAGGCATCTGAGATGGTGAGTCTGGGCACTCGCGACCTATAGGGGCACAACCCTGCTCCCGTTTAAAACAACGTGCATGTCTACGGTTGTGTTTTGAGCACGCCGTCAGCTTCATTCAATTCAATTCAATTCAATTCAACATTAATTACAGATAAAAAGAATCCACAATTTCTGAAGTAAACTTGAGATGCAACCTCCAGATGTAACAATTATCAAATTGCTTCCTTCACAAAGTGTTGGAACCTATTGTACGTATGCGTACTTTTGGACTTTTACAGAATACGTAACTGATCATCAATCAGTTATGATTACATATACGCCTGGGAACCGACCTTTTACGTCACCATCCGAAAAACGTAACTCAGTTTCAAACCGGGGACCGTCAGAGTCAGATTGTACAGTGCGGATCTATAAAAAAAAGTGCACCCAACTTTGATAGCTCCTACTCAAAAAAATCACAACCAATATGACTATGAAATCTATTTCATGATGAAGAGTAACTTATTTTCTGTCCAATGATACCCTATTCATAATATTTCTGTCACGGGTGACTGAGCACCAGGGTCTAATGTGTTGTCAAAATCACCTTTTTACCAAGTTTGATGGAACGAATGTGGGTCAGTGAGAAGGGTCAATGAGAAGGGTTACCTTAAACAAGGGATGCGAATGAAGTCAAGTTTGTATTCATCATTCCGAAGAGAATATCACGAATCTTGCTTGCACTATGTGTTTCCTTGAGTTTTTGTTGATCCTTTTCTATTCAACTGCCTGATAGTCAATGTAAATGAGTGAGCATTTTTTTTAAAATGAGATAACACACATATAAAGGCATTTGACCCACATTCATTGCTTCAGCCCAAACTTGGTACAAGAAGATTTTAACAATACTTTTTTAAAAGCCTGATGCTCAGTCATCCGTGGCAGCACAATTATTAATATGGTATCATTAGACGGGATATTAGTTACCATTTATCATGAAGTATGATTCAAGGTCACATATTTTATAACTTTTTAATGACAAGCTACCAAAGTTGGATACACTTTTTTGATTCGCATTGCATAAAGGCGAAGACAGAGAACTGACCTACTGAATATATCGTTAGACCAAAGCAAATCTACCTGCATGCAAATGTGAATTCCATTTCCTTCTTCTCTTCACAGACTTTTAATTTAAGTTAATTAGCAAGTAAAGGTAATTTTAATGGGTGATAGTTTTTTTTTGGTTGATTGTGCCCCCACATTTTACAAAATCCTGGACACGCTCCTATGTTTAGTAACAATGATGTTTCCTCAACTCGTCGATAGCCTTTTATTTGGCTATTTTTTTCTTCTTCTTCATTTATTTTCATTTCCAAATATGAAATACAACAATAGCACATGTTGACATGTGCAGGGTGTGGTTGATAGTCAGTTTAAACAAACTTACAATAAAGAAATATACAATATGACTTGGATCATAAAGAACTAACAATTACGTAAAATTGTCCATATTGTACGAGAAATTGCATATTTCGTTCACATTATAGAGATAAGATTTGAAAAAATACTTTGCGTAACGAATTGCATATCGTACTGGAGTTTGAACCCATGATCTCCTCATCTCCAGTCTATTTTTTTAAACCACTCGTCTACGACTTTCAGATATACTTGACATAATTGTGTTTCACTTCTAATTAATCATAATGGCGGATTTAATGCTTCTGTTTCTTATATAAACATTTCTGGATTAGTTTAAGTTGCAAACAATTGAATAGAGTATTAGTTTTGTTTTTTGCTCTTTTATCAGCATTTCTGTAAAGTGGTACAAATTTTGAAGAAGGAATAAAGTTTAGTGTTTGTAATATGGATGTTTAAGTATTAAGTAGGCAAGCACATGCCTACGTAATTATATTATTTGTTACTGCAACCAATATTATGTATCCGATATGGAATAAATAACAAATCAGTTCAGTAGTTATTCCCAGGTCCATACCGTACTTGTATAGTGAAACCATTTTTTTTTAAAATAATAATTTTATTTTATTTGATTTGATTTATTTATTTCTGTTTGATTTTTTTGTTTTTCTTTTGCAGTTTTACAAATATATAATGTCAATATCTTTACGACAAATTCCCTATGAGTATGAATCATTGTAATTAAGTCTTTTTAAAGAAACTGTACCGAACCTCTATGCCAAAGTTAGAAATCCGAATATGTAAATAAAAACTGAGACAACTTCAATGCCCCATACATAGGGTTAACTTAAAAATAAAATAATACGAGTAGAAATTAATCACTTATGGTCAGTTGAGTTGATTCACGACGAAGAAAATAATGATGATGATGATGGAAAGTGCTTATATAGCGCATAATAATTCGTAGAATTCTCTATGAGCTTTACCTTTTTGGGAAACAATAATACATTAACATACATTGTATCAGAGTATAGAATACATCGATATATATAAGAGCAATTCAACCATATAATATATAACATGATGAAAGTAACATTTACGTACGTGTGAAAATAGCCTATATTGTGAGAAATAATAATCGAAAGAGAATGAGAAAACATGACAACAGTCGGGAAAGAGTAAGAACCATGAGGAATCAAAATTCCCAAAGTCTTATTCTGACCGAATACTAAAGTTGCTATATTTATAGAGTACCGAAGCTGTGACGTCATAAAAATATATTTTTGGAATTTCTCAATTTTTTCTTCATTTTCCGAAAGAGCATCAAAAATAATGTCCAAATGTCGAAAACCAATTGAATATGTAAAGTATTGGCCGAGATATGACCATCTGAATAAATAGATTGCCTATGGGAACTCAGTGTTATATTGCTCTGGCTCCAAATGTTATGAACCAGAGCAATATAACACTGAGTTCCCATAGGCAATATTTTTATTCAGATGGTCATATCACGGCCAATACTTAACCTATCCAATTGGTTTTCGACATTTGGACATTATTTTTGGTGGTCTTTCGGAAAATGAAGAAAAAATTGAGAAATTCCAAAAATAGATTTTTGATGACGTCACACTTCACCCCTCTATATATATAATTATTATTTTTTAATATATATTTGAATGAGACCTTGGCAGGAATATGTTTGTAACCCACCGATGTAGCCGTTTCCTGAAATAATTACAACTCACCCTTTGAAGCTATAACGTGCGCTTTAAATCTAAAGTTTACGGGAAGTAATTTTGGACTATTCAGTCTAATGCATTGTTGAGTTCGACTCTAAACGCTCACACCGTGATTTGATTATGAATACAATCATTGTATTTGGATAAATACCATTCTTATGCATATACGGTTATCTAAACGCTCTGATGATAATATTTTTCCTGATACAGCTAGCAACGCAAGCTGTTGGTGACGTCTTTGTTGTTCTGAATGCGCAAAGAGATGGCGGGGCTTTCAACAATGGCAGGTAAGAAAATATCATGTAACTCGTCTACCTCAACCTCACAGCGGCGATTGTTTCTTAGAGAACCACTACCATGGAGAGCCCTATGTCTGTCAGTGGAAGATCCAGAATTATCTGATGTGGGGAGGGTCACAAGTCCGAATATTCTGTGACTAGCAAACAAAGCGATGGGGGGTAGTCATCAGTCCATGATTCTTGTTTTATAAATTCCCGGGTTTGTGTTGTTTTGTCATTTTTTAGTATATTCGCCAAGATAGAAGCACCTAATCTCAACCCGGACGTGGTCACAAATGTCGCCATCTATCTCATCCCAGACTTCACACTTCCGATTCCGAATGAAAAGTAAGAACAAATTATTATTACTATTTTTTTAATATTCATTTCGTGTGTGTGCGGGATTTATTGCTTAACTTTCCGAACAACGGTCCATTCATAATTATGCTTCACTTTACCCAAAGTGAACTTTACTCCGGTCAACCTAAGCTCCACGAGGACTAGGGAGGCCCACGATAATGACCGAAGGCCAGCGAGACCAAAAAGGTTCTCTCTCTCCGAGGCTGTTCACACCGGCAGAGATAGCGCGGTCTAGCGCGCGCTAGACCGCGCTTTCTCTGCGGTGTGGAAGGTACAGCGTCGTTTCGGTCCGCCCAACAGCGAGCCACGGCGAGCCAAATCGGCGTGCCACTGGACCACCTCTTGGGGGTGGTCCACGAGAGATAGCGCGGTCTAGCGTGCGCTAGACCGCGCTATCTCTGCCGGTGTGAACCCGAGCTTCGATAGCACGCCGGAAGTCATCGTTCTACACGCGGGGAATTTTATACTCATTCTATTAAAGTCCCTCTTGTGTGAACATAATGCATCAACTCAACTACGGGTTCGTAATAGCGCGCGAAATCTTTGACCGCTCTGACCTCATGACGTCACGCGTCATGGCAACAGGACCTCTCAAAAAAGGGGATGCTACGATAGACCGCGCTATCTCACTGCGGTGTGAATCCGGCGAATGCCAATGGGCGGACCGTGGGTCGCGCTACGATAGCGCGATCCACGGTCCGCCCACGTTCCCCTCTTGCGGTGTGAACAGCCTCTCCGTCTGTCTGACTATCGGTCTGTCTCTCTGTCCCTCTCTCCGTCTGTATGTCTCTCTTTGTCTGTCTCTCTCTTTCTCTCTGTCTCTCTATCAGCGTGTCCATGCATACACACAAAATTATCACGAAACTCTCTAAAACGTCGTATAAAGAATCATCGTATAGCGCACAGGGCGTCCACACACAAGAAATGTCGTATAAAGAATCATCGTATAGCGAAGAGGGCGTCCACCATAGAGATATATACTATTATAGTAATAATGACTGCTATGAGAGGCATAGTTGTTTTTATTGCTCAAGGGGAGGTTACATCGTGCCATCACCCCGAGGCGTCCCGAGGGGTGATAGCACGATGTAACCTCCCCGAGAGCCAAAAAAACAACTATGCCTCGAATATTAAAGCAGTCATTATAACTTTTATATACTGAAAACAGGGTCATAGAATACAATTTTGGACGACTTACTGGTCAACCATGCCTGGTAATCAAGTTTGTTTACGCTATCGAGGTTGTTCATAAACTTGCACTACACTGGTTAGCTTAGCTTAGTTGGCCATTGAGATTGGACGCATATCCCTATGCAGTCTGTACGTGCATTGCGCGATCATGCCAAATTGGTAAATGAAATAAATTTCCAAATCGAGATTCAAACCTTTATTGCTTGTGATCCTGAAGGTGATACTCAAAAAATGAGGTGTCATATCAAAGAGTAGGTTTATCTCTATATTTCCAAAGGGGTGTCATCTCGTCATTACATGTAGATTTAGGCCTAGCTACAATCGAGTTCGGCGGTCGTCTGCGCTGTGTATGTAGAACCAAATTAATCGCACAAAAAATGTATGAGGATGAGGGTACAAACTTATAACTATGCCCTGTGGGCTATTGCTGTGAGTGGGGCATGGCTTGAAATCACGACTCCAATTTCGACCAATCAGATGGCTAGATTTCTAAAGTGAGGTATATAATAGTATATATCTCTATGGCGTCCACACACACAAGAACAAGTAATCCGAAAGTCTACAGCGAAATGTCGTATATATAATAGGTGCGCAGTTTGCTACTGCGGTCGTGAAACGGAAGCGGAAATGAGAGGTCATGTCTCCTTTCGCGCACGGTCACGTTCAGCCCTGCCCAGTTATACCGTTCTATAGTTCGACCATACGTCCACACACAAAACATTCCGTGATTCTTTATCGAGTTCTAGTTCGAAACGATGCCCAGACCCTAGTTTCGTTATACGACGTTTCTTTATACGACGTATCGTTAGTAAGCGTACACAAACACAATTTCATCGTATGGCTATCCCGAAACGGTATAGCTATGCCGTTTCGGGATAGCTATACGATGAATTTTGTGTGTGTGGACACGGGGTAAGTTTCGTTATACGACGTTTCTTTATACGACGTATCGTTAGTAAGCGTACACACACACAATTTCATCGTTTCGGGATAGCTATACGATGAATTTCTTGTGTGTGGACACGGGGTATGTCTGTCTGACTGAATGTCTGTCTGTATATATATCTCTCTCTTTCTCTCTCTCTCTTTCTCTCCCTCTGTCTGTTTGTTTCTCTCTGTCTTCCAGCCATTTCTTCATATGCTATCCTAATTAGTACCCTAGCTTCTTTTTCGTCTTCTCATCTTCTCGATATTTACCCTCAGTGCTAGATTCTCTGAACCTCCTTAACATTGAACCTTCTTAACATTAAACAAAAATCTTAATAATCTAATCATTTTAGGAATCACTTCGTTTTGGAGTTGAATCCACTCTAATGTAGTGGTTTGAAATGCTCTTTTGAAAGTAGACCCCACTGACTTTGTTTTTAAAGCATGGAGTTCCATTTTAAAAAAAAAGAAGTGATCCCCAGTATGTCTCCTCATGCAGAGGGTGGATTGCCACTCCTATACATTCAGAGGGTAATCAGAAATCATATTATTGTAGAAGTTTCGTGCATTGACCATTCATATTTTGATATACTATTTTCCCATACTCCTTGAAAAAACTATAGCGTGATGGATACGAAAAGAAAAGAAACTGTGAATTACTGTTAAATCGTTTTACTTTCGATTATAAACTTTTCACACAATTGTCACTTCTTTTATATTTATGATTAGGAATTTTGCTGTATCAGGCTTAGGTATCATGATGATAAGATTTTAAGTCACGTCATCAGCGCTCAGAATATTTTGATTCATATTTCAACTCATAAGTCATTGAATAATGGGACTAAGTCATTTCAATGCTGTTATTTCTAAGAGCTCATCCCGATGTGATGCACAAAACGTATACCCTATTTTCGCAGAAGATGTAAATACTTTTCCACATGTTTCCAAACATCATGAAAATATGCCTCCTTTTCGTGAAATTTCTTGATTTTTCAAAAAGATATAACTCTTTATTTAAAACAATCAGTGAACATTCAAAAGCTCTGAAAAACCAGGGTGGACGTTCTTTTATTCGAGAAAAAAAAATCCTTCATAAAACCATGTAAAAATCAAAATTTGTAAGAAATATATATATATATATATATATATACATATTGATGTAAGTATAAGACTTGATACTTTGTATCAATAACAAATGCTAAATGTCTGTGACAAATTTCCTCTCCGCCAATCAGATGCCACGATTTCAGTAGCTTATAAGTTATAACAGTTATTGTAACCTGTTATTGATAACAAGTTTGATGAAACAGGGCCCAGGAGCGTAACGGCGTGTCGGACATGAGCGCTTTTACAATAAGCCACCATTGATAATGTAATGGGTTTATAGCTTAGATTCAGGATTTAATACATTTTTGATTTTATTTTTATCATCCAAGGTATCGAGAGACGTGTACCAATGGAAGCGTATTGTACTTGAGGAATTTCTTGATGAACATGCATTTCAACGTGACATGTGAGGAGAACCCTAAGTAAGTTAAAGCCTCGGTCACAAATGCCATTACGAACTGCTACGAACGCCGTACGAACGATTTTTAGACAATGGAAATTCGGGAAGACAATGGAAAAACAGGGAGATTCGTACGAAATTATCGTTCGTACGGACCTTTGTGACCGTAGCATAAGATCCTGGAAATGTCAATGGACCGGTTTACTTTCATGGGAACCTACTGACAAAATATTCCATTGTCCTGTTATTAGTGAATGAACTACAATACTTGGAATCCAGTCTGCATACATTACTTGTTGCTATGTCAGGCAAGCGTCGGGCAAGCTTTCAGGTTGACAAGAACAACCTTTGTTTAAAAAATATGCATAATATGCAAATTTGAATATGTTAGTAAGCCGGTCTGTTAAACATGATCACAAAGGCCCGAATTCACAAAGGAGGTTTGTCGACAAACCTAGGTTTATGTGCGTCATATGACGCGTTTCGGCGCGTTTCAGACCAGGTTTGTCTGAACCTTGGTCTGAAACGCATCGAAACGCGTCATATATGACGCACATAAACCTAGATTTGTCGACAAACCTCCTATGTGAATTCGGGCCATTAAGTTTCTGAAACTCAGCCTCAAGCACTTGCCATATCCCATTGATATGTGCGAACACCATACTGATGATGATCACGTAATCCGAACATGATTTCAATGGAACATACAATATATGGTATTGATATTGCACTTGAGTTGATTTCTTGAAAGTCCGCGTGATTGTGTTCACAACGTATTGTGACAAGGGCAAATAACATTAAATAATTAATTGCATGCATGCATGTTTATTTTCACTCATTTTCTCTCTCTTACTCTCTCTCTCTCTCTTAAAGGTAAAGACCAGTTTTGGAAACGCCCCTCTCTCAAAAAAATGAAATGTAAGCTCTCATTACCAATCATGTGAAAGAATATGTTTTGACTAATACGTGATGATACAAATTTTGCCGGGAAAGTCGGAAACCGCCTACTAATTGATATATTTGGTAAATTATTATATCTATTGGGACCAAGTAGATATAGCGCACGTGGTCGCGTAGTCCCATATACTTCTTTCTGTGTACAGTGCTTGTAACTTTACCTAGACTGGGCCAAATTTCTTATCATTTTGATGATTCCAGAACCTTGCAGTACACACCAATATGTCTTATATGCTAGATGATCAACCTTTTCTGATCGATTCCACAACGTTTCTTTCACAATGCAATCGCATGACCAGAACTGGTCTTTATCTTTAACTCATCCCTCCCTTTCTCTCTCCACCACTCTCTCTCCACCACTCTCTCTCCTCTCCCTTCCTCGTCACATTGATTTCTTCCAATTACTTCCATACTTTTACAGTATAATGTACTACTGCATTTATTAACAATTTTCTGTAATGTTTCTTGTTTTGTATTTTGCCAGGGAAATCATGTGGCTCCAATGTGCTCGGTTTTCAGAAAGTCCATACTGTGGGCCATACGCCAAAAGTACCCCGGTATTGGCCACGTCAATAGTGGTTATACTGCTTCAAGTAGTTTTCGCTATGTCTCTCAGTGGTTGGAATACAATATATACTACCCTGTAAAGATTGGGATGATTCTTTGCGAAATCCCAGTTTGGTTGCTTGGGATGAAAACAGAAAAGTTATGTTTAAAAGTAATTTAGTGATGGTTTAAGAAATAAAAAAAGGAACGGGAAATGACGAAATGTTAACAATCGCTGACATTTTTTTTTGTTTTAAATCAAAAATTTTAAATGAAATCTTATTGAGAATTATGTAAATGTATGTGACAGTATGTACATTGGAAATCGCTAATCGGCAATCGGTCACAAACATTGATAAGAGGGTGATGTCATCAAATTATTCCTCTTTATTCGTTAGTGTTTGAGAATTAATATTTCTTTATTTTTTCAAATTCTAAGAATAAACTAAATGAAATGATGTAAAAGTTATTCCACGCCCTTTAATCAGAAATAAATTCTACACACTTGAAAAAGTCGGGTAAAATTTTACTTATTTTCGGGTAAACTTTACCAAATTTTTGTAGAGTGTATTCTGTCTAAAACTTTTCAGAGGGTATAACTTAAGACATTCTACAAAACAAATGAAAAGCTGTTCGATGATGGTCACATTCCAAGGTTCCAAACTACAACAAAAATGTAAACGCAATTTTTATCATGATTATAATGACGATCTTTGCACCTTCTCTTCATTTTCCATTTCAATCTCCCTCGTTACCACAAACAGACAACGTCGATTGTATACACGGTTCTCAAGCTACTTTTGACTATGGTACTTAATCAAGATTGATGGATGATTATTATTATCATTAATATCACCTTCGGTTCTCATTACATCTGGCAAATAACTCTGGTACAAATAATGACGATAAATATAAAACATAATTAGAACTCTTGATAGAGAAATTATATACCTTTTCTCCTAGAGTGTGCGAAAAGTGAGCATGGATTTCGTCTATAGGTAATCTTAAACTCGGGTGGTTACTTCATTCCGGGTCATTTTGAATTATTTCTCATGCAATGGAATTGTTGTTTGAACCAGTAAAACATTCCTTTTTTTATACGAAAACTTGCTGAAATATGACATTCACCGTAAACTGCCAACACCGCTATGCATTCCTACGGATTCCATATTCTAATATCTCGATTACCCGGTGTTTTTTGCTCGTTTATTTTATTTTTGGTTGTTTTTTATAATCTTTCTTTGCATATATTTTCATACTTTCATATAATCATACACTCTCTATGGAGCATTTGTCAAATTCAGGGTCAATTTCGTTAGATTCTATGAGAATTTTATTTTTGTCGATAGCAAATCTAAAAACACAAGGTATATATTTAGTAGTGATTTTCAGGCAGATGGGGGGGGGGCAACGATAGAATGATTAAACAAAATAAGTAAGCTCTGCATGAGCGGGGCTGTCTCTTCGTCATTTCTTTTTCTTGATTTACTACGTATGACTGATCAGCGCTGTAAGCAGTGGCATAAGCATGTGTCCAGACGTTGTTGGGAGGTACTGATGTCATGGAGGCACTGGTCTTCTTCTTTGTTTTACTATGTAGATGAAAGGCAAGAGAAACAGGCCATCGAGTGACAGGAGTGTGCATGTGGGAGAGGTTGGACCATCTTCTCTTCAAGTTCGCTTCCTCGATCTTGTCTCTTTCTATCTCTTTTTCTCTCTTCACTTTCCTTTTTTTTCTCAATTCGATTTGGAAGGGAGCACATGCCCCTGTATCCCCATAGCTATATACGTCACCGATTGTTCAGATGGCGAGTCTTGCTTCAATTTTATGACCTCATGCAAAATTAACTTTAGACTTTATGGTTAATCCCAAATTTAAAAGAACATATTGAATGTGTCAAGTACTCTAAATAAAGGGAACCGATTTTGTCCTTAAAAATGTGAATGCGTTAATTTTACCACGATATAAATGTCTGTATAGATATAATGTTCATTGTGCTTGTCTTTGCTGTTCAATGTGACTTTCCGTTTCATGTTCGTCTGTTATTTTTCACCTTCTCTCCATCTATTTGTCTTATCTTGTTACTATTCCACCAAACTGTTTATTTTAACTGTCCCGTCCACAGGTGCTAATTTTTTAAAACAATAATAAACCCCGTTTTACTGATTTTCTTTTTAATGTTTTTAATCATTATGTACGTATTTTGTACTGTGTAGTTTTTAATTTGTCATATGGTGTGTGTGTTTGCATGTTATATGCAATTACGCAATATTAAAAATCTCTGCCGAGACCACCTTAATTATATAATTTGTTGGAATTATAGGCTTTTGGAAGTGGCCTATGAAAATTGATATTATCTTTTTGCTCTTGATGATGTGAATCAAGAGGAAAAATTAGATATTGCATCTTCTTTTCAACGTAGCCTTTATATTTTTGTATTTCGTTGGGCGCAAGGGTAGAATTTTTTATGAAATTAGTCATCGGGGTTTTCTGTCCACGACTTACCATAATAGACCTATTTTTATTTGCTAGTTTCAATTGTGCACAATCAATAAAATAGCAAATGGCGGATATCCTGTGGATTAGGGATCGAGCTCTTTTTTGTATTGTATTAAAAGCCTATGTTGACAGCTTTTGTTTGTAACTTGAGTTTGCGTCTGATAGTTTTTTGGAAGCAAATTTATTTGTTGTGCACAGTGGTGAACCACTGAGATGGGGGCATCCCCCCTCACCATAGACAATAAATCGAGTGGCAGAGAGAGAGAGAGAGAGAAATAGTGTGTGTGTGTGTGTGTGTGTGTGTTTGTGAGAGAGAGAGAGAGAGAGAGAGATAGAGAGGAGAGAGAGAGAGAAGAGAGAGATAGAAAAGGGGATGGAGGGAAAAATAGAAATATAGGAAACAGATGGCCGCGGTGGTTATAGCCCCTCGCACTCCCCTTCTTTTCGCCCCTCTCTCTCTCTCTCTCTCTCTCTCTCTCCCTCTCGCCCTTCCTCTCGCTCTCTCCTTCTTCAACTCTCCCTCCCTCTATCTCCTTTTCTATGTGACTTTCTCTGTCTCTTGGAACAAACACGACCAGCCACAAACAAAGATATACAATCAAGTACATGAAATCGTACGCTCATTATTTTGTTTATCAATGTCTCTTTCATTGGTGTAAAAATTAAAGACTCACTAATCGTACAAGAATACAAAGACTAGGGTTTGTTTTTCACTGTAAGCCCGCTTACGACATAAGCGCCAAATACAACCACTTACCACACAAATTCAAAGCTCCACCTTGATATCCCCTTTGCGGCGACAGAGAAACGTAAAGTTTTGTAATAATGGAAATATGTTACATTCATTTAACATGCATCAAATTGTTCACTATAACGTGAGAGGTGTGACTGCGTACAATTATAGAATAGTAAACACATTTAAAAACGCTGATATTCGCATCCAACAACTTACTGCATAACACTTACCCCTTCAACATTCCATCGCTTGCTTTTTGCTATAATACAAATATTTTGTCGTCACATATTTATCTCCATTCACCGTTTCCAATATTTTAATGTTAACACTAATTTAGCTTACAGTCATAATCTCAAACATCACGATATTCATTACAGAAATTAAGGTATCTTTGAGCATTCAAATACATTTAGTAATAAAAAAAGAAACATACATTTATCAACATTGCATATACATAACCTTGAAATGAGCGATGCAGGACATGTTATTTCATCTTAAAATTGGTTTCTATCAAACAATCAGTTACTTTAAAAATTCCATGAATACCACTTTTAGCCATACTATTCAAAAGTATCATGTCAAAAGTATACAATGCAACATTCATATTCATGTATAAGAGAAAAATATACATTTCTAATGATTTTAATTTTACTTCTTAGGACTATGAAGTCAATTTTACTTTTAAGAATTTAGATTTTGTTCGATACAATATCTACAAAAATCATAAACAAAGCACTCATTGGAAGTTCAATTTTCTCGAAAAAGCAAAAATTGGTAAACACAGAAAACATAGGTAAAAGGCAAATATTACAAGACAGCTAAAACCATACGGTATAATACTCAAATAATATCACCGAGTTGCGATTTTATCGATGTTAGATTTAAAGCGCAAATAGAAAATATAATTTGACAGTAAAAGCAAATAATTATAGATTATGGGCCTACAATATTAAGGAGAGAAATAAGTTAAAAAGGTAAATGATCATTAAAAATGGTAAAGCTATCTTATACATATTAAATTATTCCGCTTTCATCATTCTATACTCACAATTGCAACTGCTCTGAAGTGCATTTTCTGTTGAAAATCAATTCATGATTCAATTCTGGTATACTGCAGCACATTTTATTCAAAATATTGCAAAAGAAAATATTGTTTGTACCTATTGGTACTCAGCACCTTAAAATCACTATGGAAGATGAGTGTCCCATGTATTCAAAGTATTGAGAAAGTAGTGTATTGAAACGAATGTTTAAATATGGTCAATTCTAAAAAATCGTCAGAAAGACATTGGCATGTATGTTTCGAAACTCACAATATCATCAAATAGAAATAGAAAAATATATCATTGCATTCATTACTTGAATTTCTTTAAAATCGCTTTGAAAGACTAATCATTAGAAAGACTTGATACACACGTGAATTCATTCAATTTCATTATACATACAATGTCGACTTTTTGCATAATATCACTACGTGAAATCTCGTTCTTGAAACTTTTGCTCAAAGAAGGAGACCTCACATTAATTTAAAAGGGTGATGCAATTGAAAGGTTGATGCAGTGTTCGAAAAACATCTTTATTTTGTGCTGGTGAATATTTACACGAAAAAACATAAAGATCGCGCATAGAAGTTAGTGACTCATGAACACATTAAAAATTTAATTCGTTATACGTCATATGAACTGAGAGAAAGGAAAATATAATTATTTCGCAAAAATACGGATGTCTACGCACAAAGCACACACCACATTTCATGTCATCTCGAATATCTAAAACAAACTAAACACAAAAGAAGCCATAGTAGTATAACCACCACATGAATACCTTTTCCAAATTCTTCAAATTCTTATGGGTTTTTTCTGATTTAGCGAAGTGGCTATAAATATGATTTCACACACAAGTGAAATAAAAATGAAATGAATACAATATTTGATTATTATGGAAGCCGAAATATTGTGAAATTTTCTTCCTTGTAAATAAAAATAAGAATGAAGAATCACGAAACACATGATATGCTTGTTTCAACGAGATAATCTGGAAGAAAAGAATATACATGTAAGTCTATATATTAATCTAATTCAAATTCAGTCAACTTTGATAATCGTTATTATGTTGCCAAATGATATGTTATACCTACAACTTAAAAGGTCTTTTGGAGAACTCACATTGATCAGGATATGATTTATGTATTATAATCATATTGAGGGTGATTTCAAGTAGGGTGTTTATGTCTGAAGTTTGGTGTAAAATCAAATCGAACAGCACACAACAGTCTGCTATCTCTCTTCTGTTGACTTTATATCTATATGCTAGATTGCTAGGATTTAGTCGGTATTGAGATGAAAATTGTAAAGAATTTGGAATGGTGTTATCAAAATATTATTGTAGACCAATAACTTTGATGTTAGATCAATCTATTTTTTACTTTTCTTGAAGGGGTGACGGGGCATTTAGATTACACCAAACACCAAAGCCATTCTAACATTCTAACCTTTTTAATTGTGGAATTCAGGTTAACACCAGAATAGTCGACAACAAACTTGAAATCACCGACATTTCAGCAGGTTTTTTGTCACGATATTTTCTCTCTTTCTTTAAAAACGCGTATCGTCCATGTCAGCCTGAACACCCAAACTTGAGGTACCACTGGGGACTTCGATTCCTTCTTCTGGATTCGCTTCTGCATCCTTGATTGTTTTAGACGCCGCGCGACTGTAAATGTGATAGGGTGTAAACAGAAGTGTCATGAGTTGGAACCTAATTGTTGAACTGAATTTTTACCCTGTGAGGATTGATTTGATGCGCTTTATATGATTCAGGAACAGACCTGTTGAATGCTGCCCTACAAGTCTTTACTGGACGTCATCATAGCTAATTCAGGTATTAAAATTATCAGTGCCTAGTTCTGTTTTTACATAGTCCCTCCACCATGCATTATATATTATCCACATCTACAATCAATATTTAGACACGATTTATTTGTTAACGTAGGTGTCAATCCAAGCACTTTCTTTACAAGAATTAAAATATTAAATACTTTCACTTCAGTTCATGAATAGGCTTTTACTTGCAACTCGTTCAAAGCTAGTTCAAAGAATTATTTTGTTAAGTATAAAGAAAGAAAATGGTTCATATGTTTTATGAAAGTACAATAAAAAGAAAGTACATAATTTTGGGGTCGACAACTACCCAAAATGCACGCATAACACTAAAATACTATAACAATTGCGATTTTAAAAATACTACATTTTAAGAGGTTAGGAGATTTCAGAACTTCATGCGATTGTGAAAGAAAAATCTCTTCATCAACATATCATGCCGCTGATGCCAGTATAGTTACCTGTACGTCATTTTACGTCACAGCATTCTTAAATCTAGAAAATTTGCAGTCTCTAGAGTCGACGTCTAAAATGTATACCCTATCATTCCCATTCATCTTCATATGGACCACGTGACGTTTACATCAATAGCATACTCTTCACCGTGCAAAAGTCTTAATCATTTTTCGTAGGCGGATCCAGGGTGCAGAGGGGGTCGCCCCCTCCTAGTGAGGAATAACTTGATGATTTAGAAAAGGCCGGTGACCCCCTTTCAGTTTTTAGGGGTAACAAGAGGCTCTAAAAATTATGAGGCCCTTTTAAACGTGTTCCCGTCTAGAGATGGTCTGATGGATTTGTTCCGGGACCATGTTCCTTCAAAAAGTACTGTCGGGAATATTCCGCCCCCTTTTCCGGGCAATACTGGATCCGTCCCGATATTCTATTGTCTCAAGAGTAAGATTTATATAGTAAAAGCAAAGTATGCATGATCCGTTTATATTTGTTTACTTTCTGAAAACGACTTTCTTTGAACTGTTTTTGACAGTAATTGCAAGTGACCAGTATTCAAACAACGGTCTTCAACTAATGCACGCACATGCTGCCCATTTGCTTCTGATTCGCAGAAAATAATAATAGTATAACAATAAATATTGATAAAAGTATTTTAAACCAAGCAAACCTCGAAGTAAATAGTGCCACTTAATCGAAATGCTTATGTATGTACAATACGAAAAAGGTTAAACATGCAGTATTTCAGTATTTTCAGGTCGAAAGATTTGAGTGTATATATTTCGGTCATTAATATATATACACTGTATGTGTGATATCAGTATTAGTTCAATAAAACTCATATTTTGTGCATTCTGTGAATAGTGCGTACATCACAAACCAAACACAAACAAAAACAAAACAAAACAATCAGTACAACAATTCACTGGTTGTTCAAGTCATAGACTTGTTAATGATTTAGTCATGGTTTTTCATCTCAAGGATGGATGGATGGATAACGAAACTAGGTTAAAGTTCATGCGAGATGAAGACATCTGGGTCATGCAGGTTTCTCATCTAGGCATGCGGGGTTTCACATCAGAGCATGCAAGGAAGATATTACAGCTTATCTTCCTGGTCTTCTAGGTTAACTCCTAGCTTAACATGTGCATACCGGTTGCGAACAGTTGGTAGCGGTGATCCGCTGAGCTTGCTGAGTGCCTTGGCCGTCTCAAGGTCAGAGTTTGTTTCGGAGTCACGTGGGTTGTACGTGACCTTCTCCGCGGGCACGGTCAGGGTCTGACCGCTCTCCAGAGCGATGGTGAGTGTACCGGTACGGGCACGGGTCACCTGTGATTAAAAGTAAACCACATACAACGACCCCAACGACGATGTTAGAATGATTAATAGGTTTAGTATACCACACAATATAAATAGTTAAGACGACAAATAAAAACAAAACACAAATATGTTCCTCAGCGGACTCCAAACATTACTGACATACAACACATAAACTCACTGATGATTGATAACCAAAGCCTATAACACTTGGGAACAGTTAGGTCGACCGGAAGATGATTCACAAATTCGCACTTACTGTATGATATTGTATTTGTCGAGATTCTTCCAATGGCAATGGCCTTTGATTAAACCTTTATAATCAGGACAGAATGTCTGTTTTTCGAAGGGATAGAACAATCAAAATTCTATAAATTAGCTGTAACTATAATTCGTTGAGGCACTGTGTGAAATAAGGCCCACTCGTCATGCATCTCGACTAAGATATATCAAAATCCTTATCCGACTTATTTAAAGAAAATAAATGGTCATGTGTCTTTGAATAAATAGCAGCAATATTCAATCAGATATAACCTCGATTCTTCTAACTATTCATCGGGTACTTATTAAATTGAATTAAAGTTCAGTACTAGCTCCCTAAAGTAGCAAATAGATGTGGAAAATTGCCTTTTATGCTAATTTCACTGACCAAATAATCTCAAGAAAACCTTGTGTTTTAAAGCAATTGATACTTTCACTTGACGATGAAGAGAAAAAAGACAACAGGAAAAAATCTAATGAAGGTATAGGAAGAATGAGGAGAAGCAGAAGAAGAAGAAGAAGAAGAAGAAGAAGAAGAAGAGGAGGAGGAGGGGGCTGAAGGGAGGAGGAGGGGGAGGAAGGGGGGGGGAGGAGGAGGAGGTGGAAGAAGACGATGATTTAAAGAATGATTTAAGAATGAGAAGCAGGAGAAGAAGAAGAAGAAGAAGAAGAAGAAGAAGAAGAAGAAGAAGAAGAAGAAGAAGAAGAAGAAGAAGGAGAAGAAGAAGAAGAAGAAAAAGAAGAAGAAGAAGGAGGAGAAGAAGAAGCAGGAGGAGGAAGAAGACGATGATTTAAAGAGACGGGTCACGTGACTTACCTGCTCGCGTTCCTCCTCGAGATGTTTTTCCTGATCATCCTTGGCGCGCTTCTGACTCTCAGGGATGACGTCATCAAGTACATTCAGCTCGTATTGAGTGAAGACGAATTCCAGGAGTTTACGAACAAACACAACAGCCAATACCTGGGGTAGGGAGAAAGGGGTAGGTGATGATTATAATGGTAAAGCAATAGCGTGGGGCGGTATAATTTAGTGGATGAAATGTGACAGAACAAGACAATCGAAATTAAGGGAGAGGGTAAAAGGGTTTTAAATTCACGTCAACTTCTCCCTCATTCTTACATTTTCTTTCTTAAGATCTTTTCACACAGTCATCCCCTTTTCCTTTCTTTGCCATTCCATTAGGGTTGAGCAAGTACCCCTGTGCCCCCTTAGGCCTAACTACGCCACAAAAAATATGTTCGGGTAATAGACATTTCAATTATAATGTAAAATCAGATCATTTTGCTGCATGAAACTTAAATTGACCACTCGCGGACTTCTTTTGAAATATGCAAAAGCTTCTGGTCTCGCCAAGGAGTTATCACATGCGCAATCACATTGCCACTCCTGATTGGCAATTAATTCAATATTGTTGATCGTGTTCGACGATGATGACGATAAGAACCTACCATGAGAGGGAAGACGATGGATGCCTTGGACGTCTTGATGAGCCAGAGAAGGACCAGGCAGGTAAGTTGGACTAGGGTGAAGAGATGGACCCTCCATAGCTTTACGTGACGCAGATAGACATAGTCAGGCTGATGTTTGGCTGGGATCAGGTACAACATCATGCGGTCCACGAACTGAAGAAAAAAACAGTTTTAAAGTTTATAGTTTAAAAGGTTAAAAGTTAGTTTAAAATGTAAAAGTTTAAAACTTGTAATGTTTCAAAGTTTTTTATTTTTTATTTTTTTATATTGGAATTCACTATTCAATACTGTCTATAAACGGTGTCTTCCAAACAATTGTTGTTGATAATGTAAAACGGCCTCTAGCTAATCAGCTTCCCCCACAGTCCTTCGGGTTCAATGACGTCACGGGGGAATCACACCCCCTCCCCGCCATAGCAAGAGAAATCAACACACATACCTGTACGCCACGCAGAGATGAGATACCCATGTACAAGAAGACACCAAAGAGTACGGGCATGGGGATGTACTGGGGAAAAAACATGAAGGTAGATGATAAGTTTTTAGAAATTTACAACAAATGTTTCATATTCTACTATATAAGGAGATATTGTTCGAGGTCTATGTCACTACATGTATTGTTAAACTGAGCTTTCCCTATTGTCGGGATAATTCGGAAAGACGTTAACCCTATGCTAAAAGATGCAATATAATGCCGTTTTATAACTCTCAGTAGGATATTCTGTAATGGTTTGATTTACACACAGATGTTGCACATTCAGGCAATGTCTGAAATTATCCTCTCTTATAGATTTCAAGATTACTGTCAACATTGAATATAATTAATATAGAGGGTTTAAAGGCAGGGTATTCTACTGACACTACTTCAGATTCACGTGGACTGCCATCTGCTGCTCATATAACTCCGGGGAGCTCCGACGCCGACGCCGAAGGCGGCGTCGGCGTCGGAGCCCCCGGAGTTACTGCTCATAATGTCCCGAAGTGTCGACAGCCATGTCCCACAATTCATCACCAATTACATGACGCGCGCGTGGCGATTTTTAGGTACTGGAACCGGAAATCACTTCATGTACGCCTTCACCAACAGATCGCGCAATTGAACATACACAATTGGTAGTGATGTTGGCAAAATACCTTGCCTTTAAACTATGATTGAATTCAACCTGTCCTATTGCAATAGGTTCATGTTTTACTTGAAGTGAAAGAGATGGTCCATACCCGAAGAACTGACGTCAGCAGACTGGATATACCGATCATGGCAAACACCAGGATACCTGTAACACGTTGCTCCCTAGAGAATAAAACCAAAAGGAATAGAAGAGTCGCGTTGATGGCTTAGTAAATAATTCCCAAAGTGCAAAAAGAAATGAAATGTCAAAAACATGTCCCCTTCTTTCTTCTTTCTTTTTAACGGTGACTTTCATTCTCACTCCTATCACACTTCTATGTCTTCCTATTCATATCTCTTCTCCCCCCTCTCCCCCTCTCTCTCTCTCCCCCTCCTTCTTTCCCGATTTATGGAGGCACAATCGTACCCTTTTAAACCAAATCTTAACTAATTTTTAAAAGAATGGTTTGCTTGTCATGAGATTTTTCGGCATTGTCCCGCCCCGCCCATTTACTGAACAGAATCCTTGACCCGTTCCTGATCGTACCTGCATCCTACGACCTTAGGGGGTTCTCCGGGGATGGTGGTATCGGACATGACACGCAAGCTGTCAACGTGGTTGATGGAGAGAACGGTGGCGGCGACGAACCACGGCATACCAAGCACGGACATGACGAAGAGGAGGATGGCGATGACGAGCAGATCGAGATGGTAGCCGAATCCTTTCTGTATTTGCCAGGAAGAGAATCGAGAAGTGTCATTTAATTGAGGAGGAAATTCTATTTTGATACTCCATTACTTTATTCGATACCGTGATAATATCCTGAATGGGATTCATAATAGTCAACATAATCGTGATAATTAATAGCGATATTCATGTTATTTCTCAAATGTTATATATGTGTTGATGACTTGACTTGATCTATCAGTCACTATCATCCGCAGCAGCATCAATATCATCACCATCATCAGCACCATAATCGTCACGATCTTTGTTATTTTTACCATAATTATCATTATCATCATCCCTATCATCACCATCATCATTATCATTGACTTTATCATGATTCCAAACGTAACATCCATGGATGAAACCCTGGTCATTTTTACCTTAAGTTTGTTTTCGCGACGGTTGACGATGACGGCAGTGATCTGTTGGTCCATGAAGATGAGGATGGAACAGAGAAGGGCTGGGACGATGGCTGCGAAGTAAGTCCACCATGGATTGTTGAAGAGAGGGATAACCCATCCACGGTCTGGGCGGGTAGGCTAAACAAGGTGAGACGGAACCAACATGAATAAGTTTACTTCTAACTTTAAAACATTAGGGTAAAATAACGACGTGGTCGTATATTGCAAGGGCAAATGAAAGAGTGTTAAATAAATATTCATGTATCTAAAAAAAATGAATGGGCCCATGTTTGGTACTACATTTAACGAAAATAACAACAATATCAGTTCTAATGATGATAACAATGTGGCTTCTCCTTTATCGCGCTAATGATCATCACATGACTGTAGAACTCCAGGCGTTTCATTTTAAAACCAAATCAGGATTGACGTAAGTACAGAGAATGAAATGTGTCTCCTAAAAGTATCATTGTGTCCCCCTTGAAATTGTACGCATCAGATAGAAGCATAGTATGTAAAAACATTATTATTTTTTCTTTCAATCTTTATCGTTTCAGAATTGTACCCCCCCCCTTCTTACATAATCCTGAAGCCACCCTGGTGCTATAGGTAAAAGAAGTGGTGATACATACCCTGAATGTATCTGGTACAGTGAGCTTGGGGGTAGGGATGCCGACCCAGATATCAACTCCAGTCATAGCCAAGAAAGCCATGAAGACTCCAAAGTCACTGATGATGTAGCGAACCTGTACATGAGAAAGCACGTGGAAAAATGGACGTTAATGCGACGTTAATGCGATTTTACTGCGACGTTATGGGATGTTGACGAGATAAGGTTTAGCGTTATACCTAGAATGATTCTGCAAATTACAATTATCTTCATCTATGCCATAAGAGCAGGAACTGTACTATTATTCAGTAAATGTTTGTGGCCAAAATGCTGACATGCTGAAACCTCATGAAAAATAAAGTAAAAATAGGGGGAAAATATAAAACTCGAAGAGTGCGACAAGAAAGTTTATAATGTTTATAGTTTTGGCAGATCTAGGCTCTTGATGCCGTAATCCTGAGGACGATGTTGTTTTGCTATTCAACGTAACGAAATCAAACATATGGCGTGACGAGTAGTCCTTTTTTAAAGTCTTATTGTAAAAAACATTGAGGGAAACGGTTCAAGTCAAAAGCTATTACAAGTGATAAAACGTCGGGCATATAAAGAAGAAAATAGTTTCAATCAACCGAAAATATAGTTTCCATTATTGTATCACGTTTGCCAATTCCTTGGCAATCTTTACCTTGGTGGGGAAGAAGTTGCTGAAGCGGAAGTTCTTGAGGGCGTAGGAGAGGGCGAAGGTGCCAAAGAAGAGGGCGCAAGAGAACAAGAACACATCCGGGACAGCTTCGTGATGGGTTTCACAGTCTCCAACAAGGGTTCCGTTGACGGTCTTGCAGTACTCCTCGGTAACATCAGTCCAGTTGTAGGCGGTCGGATCGATGGTCTCGTTCTGGTACTCGCACATGCATTCGGTAACGTTCATGGCGTGCTCTTCGAAGTACTCGCCCAGTTTCACATGACTGCGTGCGATGAGTGCAATGACGAGGAGGTGGAGGACGTTGCCATTGGTGGTCGTATCGAAGACGAACATGGATTGTGGTTGTCAACAGTCGAGAAAGAATTGTATTGAAACAAAAGGGAAATAAATTGTGTTATTATTGAAATCAAAACAGTTTATCATGGCATTCTATTAAGGACATTAGTAATGTTCATACAGTTTCACGAATTTTATTCAGTTTTCGTTCCGAAAAAAAATCTCGAAAGCCGTGACAAAGTAAGATGATCTAATGTTAAATTGTTCCACTATGCGTGAGGTGCGTAATTTGTTAGCATAATCTAACATAACACAATGCCCAGTAATTAAAAACTAAAGAATTAAGAGAACCATTCACTTTGCAAAAACGACGGACATGAAGAAAAAATGTACCGAAGTCATAATATAAGACAGCGATTTGAATCACATCTAAATTATGTAAGAAATCACCACGTCTGCACAGGCCTATCACAATGCCCTGATGGAAATTCACAACGTCAAATATATCCAATTGTATTAAGGGAATTTTAAAACAAAAAATGCTATACGACAAACTTGATGTTTTACTTTTGGATAAATTTGATTTTCGCATCTTGGTTTGAATGACTCACGTCTTGATTGGGTACTCATGGCTGATCTCAAACAGGTTCTCAAAGGCTTCTACGATGAAGATGAAGGAGATGAGAGAGGAGAAGGCTTCTTCGGTGAATCGGGTGAAGTAACGAACCAAGGCACTAGCGTCCGTAGCAACCAACACGATACAGATAACACAGGTCCAGAATCCGATCCAAACACGGAACGAGATGTAATCAATCCCAAACGATCTAGATAGAATAAACCTTACACTCATTAGATATGTTTACAAATGTATAATACTCCATTCACAACGGCAAACGGACTCCATACACACCGATAATCGACCTAAATTTTGTCATTCGTCGTAATGCAATTTCCTGTCAAGTCTGGTGACGGTATAGTTTCATTCTCGTCGATTTCACAAGGATACAAAGCGCTACTATTACTACTTCGGTTTTAGCTGACCTTCTTAGAGGTACCGGGTACCTAATTACTAAACCTGGGTCGAGAGTGGCATATATAGATGAATGTCTGTTTAAATGGGTACAAACCCCAATCGTGTGGTTCATAATAAACTGTAGACCATGACACCTCTACGTCTTCATTTATCCTGAACAAAAGTTTTATTATAGAAAGGATGCACCATACATTGCATTATAGGTAAGACATTCCAAGTACACCTTGTATCAAGTATAAAGATATATAATCAAGAACCGGGTATATACTGCTGTTTAGGTCCACATCGTACTCTTTACAATCCCACAATCCCACAAAATGATCATTAAGCTGCCCACTTACCCGCAGAGTTGGTACATGATAGTTTCGAAGATGAGGATGGGTCCCGTACTACCAATAATCGTGAGAGGTTGACCGGAGAAGATATGATAGACAACTCCACAGATAGCAGCTCCTATCAAACTCTCAAAGGCAGCCTATAAAGGGTTAGAATGATGACAATAATAATAATAATAATAATAATAATAATAATAATAATAATAACAACAACAACAACAATAACAATACTAATAATGATAATAATAATAACAATAATGATAATAATAATGATGATGATAATAATAATAATAATAATAATAATAATAATAATAATAATAATAATAATAATAACAACAACAACAACAATAACAATTCTAATAATGATAATAATAACAATAATGATAATAATAATGATGATGATAATAATAATAATAATAATAATAATAATAATAATAATAATACAGTCAAACCTGCTTTAGTGACCACCTGTCTACAAAGACCACCTGTCTACAAAGACCACTTTTTGTGTTTCCCTTGGGTGGTCGCTATAGACAGGTTTGACTGTAATAATAATAATAATAATAATAATAATAATGATAATGATAATGATGATAATGATAATGATAATAATAATAATAATAATAATAATAATAATAATAATAATACAGTCAAACCTGCTTTAGTGACCACCTGTCTACAAAGACCACTTTTTGTGTTTGCCTTGGGTGGTCGCTATAGACAGGTTTGACTGTAATAATAATAATAATAATAATAATAATAATAATGATAATGATTTGGTCTTATTCACCCAGGGCAGCCACATCAGTATCAATACTGCTCTTCCTGGAGGCCCTACAATTATTATCATCCCAGCATTGACAGTTTACTTTTTTTTTAATTCATTAACTCTGGGTCAAGAGGGACATTTTTGGGTAAGAAAAACCTTGTCAAATGATGTAAGCACCCAGCAAGGATCGAACCCGGAACCTTTCATATGAGAGACGAGAGTCTTCACCGTAATACCAGCGCTACCACTGTTTGTGATACTATGGCGCTGAGAATGTTTAAAATAGCAAGCATTGAATCAGAGTACAACCGAAATACCCCTTCTTCAAACTAATGTAGCAAATCCTAAGAGTGCACATTACAAGTTTGCCCCTATCTAGTTTTGGCCCAAAATACATTTATTGTGTGCTTGTCAGAACTCTTTCAATATATCGTGCCCTTAGACCGAGGAATGAGTTTAAAGTATATTATGACTTTAATAAATATTGGACTTTCCCTTATATACTCACAATATAATCCTCGGTGGCGTCGCCTAGCAACCCACCAAAGGTGATGATGGGAGTGATGCAGGCGATGTACATGAAGACGAAGGAGGCCACACATTGGATGTTGAGGGCGTGGTAATATTCGCTTAAGTAGAAGGGTGCTTTCTTCTTGATGTCGTTGATGAGACCACCGAATAATCTGGAGGAATAAATCGGAAAGATTAGTGAGGTTTGGATCACTAGCTTCATGGGATGTAACATTACGCTGGATGACGTACAACATCAAGTTTGTGAAAAAAAGTTATTCTGAATACGATATCATTTTAGTATATCCGTTTCCCACGTCTCGTTCTTCTATTATCTTACTTCGATAAGTCAAAGATATCCATAAGACATTTATCCCTTCGACAACTACCCATAATCAGGGCACTATAAAATGGGGTATTCGTTTAGTATAGTATTCCTGATTGGTGATTTTCGGCGGGAATTATTCGAGGGGTCGACCTAGTATACTCGTCTTCGGAGAACTTATACGGCAGTCTTTGTTTTGGTTGGGGTTGACACGCTTGATTTGGAGTACATGAGCCTCTTACAGAATTGCATTTAAACGCTACTAAATACCCAAACGCAACATGAGTTTCCGCCAATCAGGACCGCGTATTTAGGACGTGCGTTCCAATAGAGGGGCAATGAATCACGTTTAATGAACTTTGCATTTAAACGCAACCAGATACCCAAACGCATCTTGATTTTCTGCCAATCAGGACCGCGTATTTAGGACGTGCGATTTGAGGAACAATGAATTGCGTTTAATGAACTGTTTTTCATGAGAGAAGCCCTATGTGTGTTTCAAGGTTTTGTGTGTTTGTTACCTTCCTGTTCTGGCTAGCTCAATCTTGTCTTCCTCTTCCTCCTTGATGACGTCGATCGGATGGGTGAAGTGCTGAGATTGTCTCCTCATTTCAGATGATAGTGTCTGCTTGGGAGGCTCGATACGGATATTAGGATCCCAGGTACCTGATGGTAAATAAATCATTTTGGTTTCAAAGATGGTCACGCGGTTGCTTTTATGAAAGAACCACCTAGAAATGTATCCTTGAGTGGTTGTTTATGTTGTAAACAGAAAGAATTGGTACTATGAGGTTTTGGAAATAATCAGACTTACAACAGAATAACCAAATATTCCTGAAAACTGATATTTTTTGATCCAAAACATACAAAGCAATATACTCTTGGGTTTTTTTTTAAATTTTTTAGTCTTGATTGACCTTCGACCGGCTAATTGACCTCTGTTTACCCCACACAATTTGATTTGTATTGCCTCTCATTATCTATTTAATAGTTTATGTTTACAAGCTTGTCCATATGTCAGTTTGTGTGTTTGTGATTTTATTCAAATTTGGGAAAGACTTGAACTTGAACCTAAAGTTTCTAGAGTTAGGTAAATCCATGATGTTTGACTAACCTGGAGGAAGTACAGTGACCTGTTCTAAGAACTCATCCAGACCAGCTAGCAGATCTTCTCTGTCTCTTGCTTTGTAGGCCACTTCGTGGAAGACCTGGGAGAAAAAACACGCTATATAGAAAATCCATGTACTGGTGATTCATTTGACAACTTCAAATCTAC